>CM031237.1:714934094-715634094 GCA_018340775.1 Taxus wallichiana var. yunnanensis | reverse complement strand
ACATCATTTATGTGAGCTACATCATCGAGTGTGTGATATTCATGTAAATTATGAGATCAAGGTGATCCAATATTAGTTTACTCTATAGAATCTCATATAATTGAGTAGTTTTCTTAAACTTTTGAACTTCTATCATAGGGTTTTTCTCAAGTTATCTCACATCACAAATCTTCTTAGTATGCTTATGTAAACAAAAGTGACATTTAGTTGGACACCTACATAACAACCCTCTTTTTAGGCTCTCAAATGACACATTTGTGTAATGTTGATTCTCATAATTCCCTACATAGGACACTATTTTTAACTTCACACCAATGCATTTGACTATGCATTTTGTGTGGTACTTGTGTAGTATGCACACCTATTCGTATATCAATTATAGATTCTCAACAACACAATATATAAGTACTCCACCTATGATAAAAAAAATTATTATATTATGCAAACAAAGACGTAATGGTGACACTACATTCTAGTTAAAAATAAAGTTACTTATATTGATGAAAAGCCACTTAAGTTCTTGCAAAATCAAATCAATCTAGATAATGTGTGCCACATAAAATGGATCACTTACCTACAACAATTCCACCTCTTGATAAAACACTAGAAGGAAAGGATAATAAGGCCATAAATTTCCTCCCAAGACTACCAAGACACGTACTCATTACAATGTTAAATATGCATTGCCACAACTTCACAAATCAGGTATCTCTCTACTAAGTGGAAAAGGAATTCACAAATTATTATACCACTCTCTCATAGGGTGAATAGCTTGAATATGTTTATTTGGATGACAAGATTCTCTACATACTTAGACATCCTTAAGTCCATAATACTGCACCTAGCCAAAATCATTTGGTATATGCACTACTCCAAGACATTGGGTTATTTAATCATTTCAAATATTAGCAATGTTATGGTCACATTCCTAATGGTTCCACATGCTCACAAACATGGATAGTTACATCAAATCTTTCATTCCTTATTACATCACAAATCCCATGAACATGTAGTTACAACTTTACACACATTTTTTGGTTTCATCTAAGGCATGGGAATCCTTCAACATGGATTACTTGAGTGTGATACCCGTAAGAAAAATCTATCACAATGTTTTGTTTCATGTAGTGTATAAGTTTTCAAAGTTGGCATCATCCTTGTTTAGAAAAAATGCATCGACACAAATAACATTGCTCACACTTTCTTTAGTCGTGTTTGAGTTCTCTTTAGACTCCCAACATCCATCATATATGACGAAGATCCTTGACTTGTTGTTCATTTGTAGTAAACATTGTAGGAATCAAGGGGTGCGTTATTACTTTAATTGATGATGTTTCATCCTCAAATAAATGGAGATAAAAAATTTATCAACTACATTATCATTTTATCTTATGTGTATGTACAACCATGCACATCCTCACACTTTGGATGATAATCTATTTTACAACCAACATGCCTACACAATATATTAATGATTATACATAGAATAATCCATTCCAAACATGTTTTGGGTTCTAACGAATGGAACCTCTAGACATTTATCATGCACCATTCAACATGAGTCATGCATACACAGAAAATAAAGTTTACAATATAAAAAAATGGAACACAATATAATTAACATGTTCAATAGATTTTCTAATGTTCATAGCTAGATACAAAGAGTTCCATAATGCACATCACACACATCGTGCATGTTGAGTTAAAAATAAATTTCTTTTTACTCTATAAAAGGAATGCTTCAAGGGTCTAAACTAAAATATCAAGCCTTTGAATCATGTTCCTTCCAACATTCTCCAAAAAAATGGTGAGCACCTTCATTTTTCATACTCTATACTCTAGGAATGCACCTAGTATTCAATATGAATCTCCTTAAGCCTCACTTCCCTTTAATTATTGAGAAAATAATGGATACACCTTTCTAATTATTATCTTGAACAGTTCCACCTCGTAATGAAGGATCATATCATTTAGATAACTCAAAATCACACACGCCAAGGCACACATCGGTGGTTCTAAGTGGTCAAATTCGGGTAATATGTTGATCAAGCTAAGTGTTACAACCTTCAAAAATTAAATTTTAGCTTCTATAAAAATGAATACACAATGGGGGTCATTATTTCTCAAGGAAAGGAAAGTGATCTATGTAGCTTCATAACCGCGCAAAGCCTCCTCACTCCTCTATAAATGTCACACCTCACATTTTTATTCAACTAAGTTGTTATAACAAACTATGATTTATTAAATGATTGCAAAGGTTGGTTGACCAGTGCGGTTATGAGGTTGAGGTTATAGATATACATATGTATATATCACAAAAATATACATACATGTGTGTAGATGTACACTCAAAGACCATACATGTACTTGTCACTCACATTCATTAATTATTTACAATCACAACTTGTTTCTTCATGTACTTGACTTGGATAATTGGACTTCACCACTTTGCTTGTTGTATGTGATGATTTTATAATGTTTGAAAAATATGTTATGTGGTTGTACTTTGCATTATTTTGGTTTTTGGAAATAATTATTATTTTGACTAACCTCCTTATCATTGCAATTTGGTCATAAACCACAAGGCATTAAAATTTGTCTTCATTACTTATCGGAAAATATTCTCAATCGCCGATAAGGTAAAATATTGTTTGGTTGATTATCTTGTTTGGAAATGTATAATTGGTCTTCAACCATAACGTTGGTTGTTATTTATTATGTTGGTCTTAGACTATAAGCAGAGTTAATTGTCGCAAGGCAATAATTGGTAATTTGAATGTTGTTTGATAAGGTTTATGAACTAGTTTAAATTGGTCATTGACCATGACTGCAATTGATAATGGTCTCCTCCTTGGTGCTTGGCATAAGGTAAGGTGATATTTTTTTGTTTAATCTTATTGGTCATAGACCATAGCAATTTGGAAAAGTATAAGTTTAAATTAAAATGGTCTTAGACCATAAGAAGGTGGCATTGAAATGTTTAAATATTATAATGGTTATGGTCCTCGACCATATCATTGATCATTGTGATTGTTTAATTATTATTATCCTTGGTTCATTGATCGACCACCATGGAAATTTTAGGAAATCATATTGTTTATGATTACATCTTCAACCGCTCATTCGAACCACCATGCATTGTTAGAGGGAAAGTAGATAGGATAACTA
Source organism: Taxus wallichiana var. yunnanensis (assembly GCA_018340775.1). NCBI lineage: Eukaryota > Viridiplantae > Streptophyta > Pinopsida > Cupressales > Taxaceae > Taxus > Taxus wallichiana. The sequence goes on along the minus strand of CM031237.1, from coordinate 715,630,926 downwards.
CCATGTCATGAGCTAGAACTGCAAAAATTTAATTCATTTAATTTAGGGCATGGATTTTTGGGAATAAGGAAGCTTCTTGGAAAATCCATAGCATGCTATATAGCTTCATTTTTATTATTTTTTTTTTGTTGTTCGAGATCCTTTCTCGAGTTATGCATTGAGGTTATGAAGTGGGTATTCTGTTGAGAGTTTTCTTGAGATTATTCAGCTAAAAATAGGTGTTGTTATTTTTGGATTCAATTGCATTAAATTTGTTTAAAATGGGAGATGTATTGGAGGATTTGTTTGTTCAATTTTTTTGGAGACTTTGACAAGTAATCTTGTGGAAAGTTGAAGGAAATATTTGTAGTCACATGCATGAATTTCTAACATATCTTCATGTTGTTACATTGTGAAATAATAGAATATTATGGGGTTTTCCTTACCTAGTTTAATCTGGAATATTTTTCTTTTAAAAGTTTGTCAAAAATATTGAATGAAAACGTTTGCACAAATGGGTTTTCTGGAAATATTGAAAATCGGTTCATCCTTATGTATTACATAATGGGTTTTTGTTTGAATATATTATTCATGACTACATGCTCTTGATTTAGTTGCATAAATATAATGATATTTGGTTGTTGGAAGTGGGTATTTCATTTGAATACATGTACATATGTTTTTGTTTGATGAGGTCGGTTTTTGAATTTGATTACAAAACTAGAGTTATATATGTGAAATGTAAAATAGATGTTGTATTTTGATATAATTATTAGGATGCAAAAATTTTGCAACAAATATAGTGATCTGGGATAAAATTTGTTCTTCTCCTAAAAACGCATTTGGTTGAGTGATGTTTTTGGATTTGTAATTTCTTGACATTTAAATCTAAGATGTTGAAAATATAGTTCAATGGGTGACTTGTATCTCGTTGGGTAAATGAGTATGTTAAACATACAATATTTTTTCCATATTCCATTACATGATTTACATTGGAATGATAGATTAAACTTGAGAGGATTTCATTATTGAGTTATAAAAAACTAAAAATAACAGGGAATACTAGTAAACCCTCTTTCATTGATTGAAAAATATTGTTGCATCTTCATTGTAAGTTGTATTGTATCATTATGTCAAGGCTACACCCTATAAAAATTCTATGCATTTTAAGTTTTGGTATGTGAATGCTAAAATTTGATGATTACTGGTTCTTTCTATTGTATAATTTTCATTGAAATCGACCGAAAATTATTAAGTTTCAATATCTTCTTTTAAGTTGATTGAACATGAAGTAAATCTTAGTTTATAAAACATTATTTTTGGGTTAAGATTAGAAATTATTACTTTTTAAATTTGTTCATGATAATCTTTGAAACTATCATTATACCATTTTATAATAATGTTACGGAATGATTAATGTTGACTATTGTATGAAATCAAGTTGAACAAAAAAGTCACTAAATAAGGAAATGATTACTTACAAAGAAGAGAAATTTTGTTTTCTTCCTTTCAATTATTTTTTTGAATAATAAGATCAAATAGTTGGAAGGAAAAGGATTTGGATAGATCTTACATAATTCAAAAAGAATTGTAGAAGGTACAAATGGTTAATCATGGATGACTTCAACACACCTTTGAATCTAAGTGAAAAAAAAGGGAAAGGAGGAATTTACTTCAAGTATGGAAAACCTTTACGATATGATTATGGGTAGTAATCTCATTGACATTGGGCTTGGAGGTCTTAAATACACCTTGAGAAACAAAATAATAAGAGTTGAATTGTTTCAAGTGCGTCTTGACAGGGCTATTATCTCGGTTGATTGGACCCTCTCATAGGAGTTCAAGCTTTATTATCTTCCCGAGTTGGATCTCGCCATAATCTGATTGTGATCAACCTGATTGAAAAGAGGTAAACACCCATGCCCCTTTCAAATTTGAAAAAATTTGGATGTCGATCCTTATCTCTATGATAGAATAAAAGACTAGTGGGGTATAAATATAAGAGGCTCTACAAAGTTTACCTCTCGAATAATTTCAAAAGAAATGTCGGAAATTGAATAAGGAGGTCTTTGGGAACATTTTTGAAAAAAATATATAAAATAATAGTTTTCTTCTCCGGAGAAAAGATTTGCATATAAAGGTATGGATGTGGATGATCACTACCTTGAAAAATAACTTCTCTCTCTGATCTCCACATGAAAAACTCTAGAGAAGAATCTTCTGAGACAAAAATCTCAAGCTCTCTAGATCAAGGAAGGTGATAGAACACCAAATTTTTTTACATGAGAGCCCTTCACCATAGAAGCAATAAAAAAATTATATAAATCACTACAAACGATGGAAAAGTAAGCAAGGACATAAATATCATCAAGGATCTTTCTACTTTCTATAAATACCTATTGAATGGTGACTCCACACAAGATAAGGAAATTGTTGATGGGTTTATTTCCAAAATTCCTTCTAACATTTTCTATTTAGTACTTTCAAGAAGCTATGAAAAAAATCCAATATGGAATAACTTCCAGAGAATCGTATTTTTATGGAAGGTGACAAATCGTCGGGCTGGATAGATTCCCATTGTTTCTTTTAGAGATATTGGGAAATATGTGAGGATGATCTTATTTTTACTACTAATGAACTCTTGTGAATATGAAATCTTCTATAGGATATCAACAACACATTTATTGTGTTGATCTCCATGAAAAAAGGAGCTAAAGACTTCAAGGATTTCATACCTATTAGTCTCTCGAATGTGTTATACGGGATCTTCACAAAAACTATTGCATCTAGAATTCAGCCTCTTCTCCCTCATCTCATCTCTAACCAACAAGGGGGTTGTTAAAGGAATAATTATTCAGGGATGGCATTATTTCTGTGCATGAGGTAGTTCAATCTATGGATAAAATACAAAAGAAAGGTATGATCATTAAATTGGACATTAACAAGGCATTTGACAAAGTTTCATGGAGATTCTTTAAAGTTCTCATGAAGTTTGGTTTTGATGATCACTTTAGGAAAAAATTGAGGACTTGCATATCTTCTCCTATGTTTTCCATCATTATTAATGGCATACCTACTATACTTTTAGTAGCAGCATAGGAATCTTATAGGGATACCCTCTCTCTCCTCTCTTGTTTATTCTAATGGCTGAAATCCTCAATAGAAGGATTGTTATGGCTATTGAATCTGGTTACCTCAAAGGATTCAAATTTTCCTCATATGATCTCAAATTTTTTAATCAACACTTTTACGATGACATAATTTTCATCATGATGCCATTGGTAGTTAAATCTAGTAGATTTAAATCCATCCTAATTGACTATGAAAAGTATTGGGTCAGCTTATTAATTTTGACAAAAGCTTTGTCATTTTTCTTAATACTCCTACCTATAGACAAATCAAATTTCTAAAATTCTTAGATGCAACACCAAGAATCTTCCCTCATCTTATCTTGGCATTCCCCTATTCACTGGTAAGGTTCCCATGGAAGTTTGGAACTCATTAATCGAACACTTTTAGAGGAATCTTACTAGTTTGAACGGAGTTGTTCCTTCTCAAGCCAGAAAGTGTTTACTCATTAAGAGTACCCTCCAGAATTTCCCCATTTACCTTGTCTCTTTTTAGGATTCCTAGTTTGATCATTGATAAATTAAAAGGATTAAAAATATATTTCTTTGGTCGAGAGTACAGGAAAATAATAGAATTTCGTTGGTTTCATGGGAAAAGGTTTGTCTTCCTAAAAATGTGGTGGGCTTGGAATCAAGAATATCGATGGATGAACAAATCCATGATCACAAAAATGGGGTGGAGAATGATCAAAGAGGACCTCCCATGGACCTCTATTATCATAAATAAATATCTTGGATCAACTAAAGATCTTGAATGGCTCTCTAAGGATGAGATCCCCTTAGGCTCTTCTTTTTGGAATGCTATTTTAAATTTCAGAACCTTCTTCTTAAAGGAAGCCAAGGAAGCTTGGAAATGGGAAATACATTCATTTATAGAAGGATAAATGGATAACTCACCTTCCCCTTCATGATATCGATAAAATATCTTAGCTATATGAGTTTTAGTCATTTTTATACCCTTAGATTAACAGTAAAATCCCATGTGCATTGGCCTATCACCTAGTGGGCGCCGGGCGCTCACCGAGGCAATCATCTTATGATAGATAATCAAGTGTAAAATGAATAGAAAATAACCATGCATCATTCTGAGAACCTAGGATGAGTTGTCATCTCATTGCATCCAAAAAAGAGAAATAACAAACAACATATATAAATGGTTCATACATAAAGGAAATGCATAAGGATTATACTCATGAACACATATATGATTCAAATAGAGTCTTATATTCATATTAACATGTTTAATAACCACATTACATCCCTTGAGTCATAACAGACCCTCATATAACAATGCAGAGCCAAGTCATGCATCAGAACTACACTATGTTCCTTTATCATTACAAAGATGAATACAAGACCCATCCCTCTAAATATGTCATCACTCCTATATTTTCCTAATCCCAACCATAGAATCCTCCATGGTATTTCTGTAGAGCTTCACCTCTCTTCCACTAGTCTACCACACTAATCACTCTTATCTTGGTGTCTCCCTGTCTCTATCTCTTTATCACCCTTTCGTCCTTATCTTTTTCTAATATATAGCCCCTCAATATATAGCTTTCTTCCTTCCCTCACCATGCCTTCTAAGGTAACAGATCGGTTGCCAAGTGTCCAAGTGGTCCTCCAATGGAGCATGCCTCCTTTGATCCGAGCTCTCCACTCTGTGTAATGATGTTCTTTTGGAACCTTCCATCGCATGCATGGAATATTCCCTTTTTGATCCTACAGTCATTGCAGGATGGCACCTTATCCACTCCATGCTAGAAGGGTCACACTTTTCTCATGTGTTTTTGGGATGCCAAATATGGCTAAGTCCAAAACCTGTCTTGCCTTGCACATGTGCATCATGTGTTCTAAAAACCCTACTAGAACCCTTCCTGCACATGCCCTTCACCCCATGCACCCTTCTTTCAAATAGGTCCCACACCCATGCACCTTCTTGTACTTAGCCAATATTCTAGGGCCCAACATCACCCCACACTACGCCTATTTCTCCATCCTCGAAACACTCTTCAAAGAATAAAGAATGGTGGGTTCTTACAATGGTTGGAAAGAAAGAATAAAGGAATGAAGAATTGGGAGAAAGAATGAAAGAATGGGGAACTTGTTTATTGCTTGGAGGAGGAGAGGGAAATCCTTCCTAATTTACCTCTAACTTCTCCCAAGTGTCGACCTCATTCTAAGCTTGCTGACAGAGGTCACCCACCAGGGTGCTCACTTCCTCAAAACTCAGCTCTCCTCCCTTTTGTGCTCATGGTGTCAACAATACTCTCCAATTTCTTCCCCAAGTCTTCAAGGGCATCCATCCTCATGGGGTGATCTGGGGGTATAGTTCCTTTAGTTATTTTGATCGAGCCTCGTAGGGTCTCGATTGCTTCTGATTTCTTCTCCACCTCGGCCAGGATCTTATCTCTCTCTGCTCTATTCCCCTTATTTTTCTCTTAGAACTCCTTGAGTTCCATTTCATGGGTGGAAACCAAGATGCTTTCCACTCTATCCCTATCCACATGCAGTTGTCATAATAGCTTTAGCAATGACTTGTGTGGTGGCCTTTACTTCTATAAGAAGTTTAGTGTATCGAGCCACAATCTCAACAACCTTCATCTTGTTTTCTTTTTCTTGGCATGCACTATGCCTCTTCTTAGATTCTAAAGCAAGTGGTCACCTCTCCATTGTGAGAATGTGAGTCAGATCCTCCAGACATTGCAAGGTTGATTCATACTTCTTGATCGGGTGGCGCTAAATTGGGGTGCTTTAGGAAAATTGCATCTATAATCATCTCCACCTTCTTGGAGACTTCACACACCTTAGATTTTTCTTCCTTCAGCTCACACCTCAACTGAGCAGTTGATCAGATCCTCTTGCTTTAGGTCTTTTCTCTTCTCCATGAGCTCCTTATTTTTCTTCTCTAATTCCTCCTCCAAGAATCTCACTCTATCATTTCTCCCAAATAGTTTGGCCTCAATTTTGACTGAAAACCTTGTTAAGCACATTACAAACCTATTCATCTGATAGTTGTTGAGCATTCACCAATGGATTTATTCCTTTGGTTTCTGGCACCTTCATTAGTGCTCTCTAACTTACCTCAAATTTTGGTTCATCCACGTGGGACTCAAATGCCCAAGATAACATCTTTCTTGTCCATGGGTATGTGCCTTCTTCATCAAATGATGACATAGCTAGGAGTTTCTCTATTGGTATGGTGCTCTAGAAGCACACATAACACCTTGCTAGGATCATCAATGTATCCCATTCCCTGCCCTTGTGCCACCACTATGCCTTTCCCACCTATTCACATAACTTTTGGGAAGCTCACTTTGCAATTTGGGATCTCCACCCATGCTTCCATACTCCTTCCCAACACTCTCTTCTTCTATCTCCTTTATAATCTCATCATGCTCTCTTTCCAACTCTTGTTCTACCAAATTCTTCATGATGCCTACCACTTCTCTCTCCATGGATTTCTCTACTTCCTCCTTGGTGAGGCTTGGGGTTCTTTGGTTCTTGGTGCTTACTTCTTCACTCACCCCCTTTCCTTGAGCCTCAACTTCTTCCTTCGTCATTCTTCTCCTCATCTTCCTTGTTATACTCCTCTTCATCTCCTTCTTCCTCAGAATCATGTACATCATATACTGGATGGTCTTCACCTCCTTCAGGCTCATCATCATCCTTGTTCACTGATGTAGGCATCTAAGACTCTTGTCTCTTCTGAGTCTACCTCATCCATCACCTTCTTCTTCTTCCTTACTGGGGATTCCAGTACAGAGATTCTTCTTTTCTTTCTTCTCCTTGATAGGTGACATCTTCCTTGGTGATTCCTCATGGGTGAGGTGCTCTTCATGCTCCGTGCCTCTTCTTCTAGGGTCTTTTCCTTGATAGGGACTTCTTTCTCCATGCATAAGTGCTAGGCTTCACGACTGCTTCGGCACGCCCACCAATTGTGTGGTCTCTACACACTTGGTGCTTTCTTCTCCTGCCCCTCTTCTCTTTCTCTCTTCTTTGGTGTGGCCTTCTTTCTTCTTGATGGGGTCTTCTAGAATGGAGACATCATTCTCTAGATATAGGCACCTTTCTCAAACTTTGGCCTTATGTGAAGGTATATCCTTGTTGCATCCCTTCCATGATTGGAATGTTATTGGTTTCATCATTTGAACTTCATGGGAGACATACTTCTCCACGTATGTGCACACTTTTTTTAGGGTACACGAGATTTTTGCATAGCTCACGGTGGTCTTGGTCCACCTCACTAAGGTCAAACCTTAGTATTTTGGCTTCTTTGAACCTGTTGACCCCTTCTTGGAAGTATTGCATGGTGAAGGAGAAGGGTAAGCTTGCACCATGGACCCTTAGTCCCATTTGTTAAAGTAAATCTACCAATGCAAAAATGTTGGTACACTACAAATTCTTCTTCTCCATCCACGAGTGTGGGAAACTACTCTAGGATCCTCCACTCTACCCCGAATGCATCACACATTTATTTATACCACTTCTCTAGGTGTGCCTTGTGAGTGGTCATCATGGTTTCACAAGTGTATTTTTCAAACCTCTTTGCGGGTGAGGGATCCTCTTCTGGATACTCCCAAAAAAATTTTTCCAGCCCATCTGGCACTCCATTTCTGAAAAAGACAATGGTGAGGAGGATGTTACCAAATAATATCTTTCTCTCCCTCTGTGTGCTTGCTTATGATCTCATCCATGATGAAAGTGGACAAGTTATAGATGGTTCCCTTTGATATCTTCGGCATACATTTAGCCATGCCTTGTTCACTTGTGTCCATCATTCTTGATCATTGAGCTTGGTCACCAAGTGCATGGTGGCCATCCTCATAATAGGGTCTGGAATCTCTGTGATGTCAAAGTATCATGAACCCTTCTTGTAGTCATACATTGCTTTACAGTCTCCTTGATAGCCTCCTTGTCACTCAGATCATCATCTATACTTTCTCCTTCACAAATAAGGCATGTGAACTTGGATATCAATTGTGGTGTTATGCACATCTTGCACCCTATAAAAATAAAAGTGATCCTCATGCACGCGTGACATCAACCATTGATAAAGGTGCTCGGGCTTGCCAAAGTAAGGCAACTCATATAGTTGCAATAATCCTGCCTTCTCTAATTTGACCTTCACCTCATCATTGTATATAGGCATCCCATCTGGTGTCCTTTTGTTAGTTGATGGACCAACTCTAATGCCCATTTCCTTCTCAGTTGTGCTCATGTGATGGTTATAATCACTCACAGTCATTTGTCTTAGATGTGACACCCATTCCTTTCCTAGCAATACTCCATCTGGTATTGCATTTCTACATACCATTCTTCATTGGAGCTCACGATGGCAATAGCGTTTTCTTTCCTTTTCCCTTTCCCTTTGTTTTCTTTGGTGAAATGGTTTTTTTCTTAGGTGTCATGCTTTCTATCGGGATAAACTATGAACTCCTTACTCTTCTTTACTACTCCTCTCAAACTCAACTCCAAAGCTCAACTCCTGGAATAAATCCTTCTATCTTCATGCCCTAGCTTTGCCAAACCCTAACTAGGAAAACCTTCCACAAGATGACACACCACAAATAACCTTTCCTCACCCATGTACTCCTTCCTTCTAGTTTGTAGATCCACTCTAGTCACACACTTAATTTCTCAGGATTCTTCTTCCTTCACAAATTTTCTCTCTGGATGCCCTAGTTTGCAAGAGCACTTCAACTTCATAATAGCAAGATAGAATAATGACTTTCTGACCTTGTATTTATAGTTTTTTCTTCCCTCCAACAATAAATGCTATGCCACCTACCAACATACTTTAACATTAAATGTGGATTTTTCCACTAAGCCGACTTTAAGCCCCTTACCCATGCACCCAATCCTGTGAAAAATCCTTTACAACCTTCTAGCGTGTAAAAAAATCCAATCTGACCAAAGACTCTTACGCACACGTCTCTACAATACCAAAGGCACTTCTTTTTTCCTTTACCTAATTTTTCCCTCACCTACCTCATGTTGTTCTTGCACTCTTCATCCTTTGTACGTGGTCTTTTTGTTACAGCCTTCTTGACACCATAATTCATTATCCATCATTTCCTCATGCTTTTCTCAACCTTACGTGCTTCCTTCTATTGGGCCACTCAACTTGTATTACAGGCCTATACTTTTCTTTGCATTACTCCACCCCACACTAAAATAGATGTGTGGTCCTCTGCATACACAAACTTTGGAAAAATAATGTGGTTACTGCAGGCACAAGGTGCAAAAATGAAAAAAAAGAAAGGAACAAGCAACGAGAAAGGGAAACACAAGAAAAAAAAGCATAAAGGAAATTCTAAGCTAATTGGAAATATTGCCTTATTACAAACACCAAGAAGACTTATTTATAGTAGGGCTTTAACCTACTCCCATTGAAATGACCTAGTAATCTCATCCCATCTAGCACTTGTAACTTGGCAAAGTGCTTGAAATCAAGAATGTACGAGATGATGTAGGTCCCAACCAATGGAATTTCAACTTCCCAGGATGGCGCAGATACTTGGAATCATACAACAACACCATCTTCCCAACCTCAAACTTCTTGTTCTTGATATGATGATCATGCCATGCCTTTTTCTTTCTTTTTTTTCTATCTTCTGACTCCATCTAGCAAGTGATCACCTTTCATCTAACTACATCAACTTATCAATCCTTTCTTCTAGTGCTTGTTCATCATCTAACCCTCCTGCACACACTATATGCATATGATGGTAACATGAATTCAACTAGAAAAATAGCCTCCATGCACCAAACACCAATTGAAATGGTGTGGCCTTGTTCAACCTCTTGTAGGTTGTCTTGTATGCCCATAGAATGATTGATACTTTGTCATCCCAATCTTGTCTTCCAACATCACAAGATCTTAGTCAACATGTGACTTAGTATTTTGTTAAATGCCTCAGTAGTTCCATTTTCTTGAGGGTGATAAGGGGTAGTCTTGTGATGGGCCACCATAAATTCTGCTAACATAAATCTTGACCATTTCATTGAGAAAGTGTGTACCTCTATCACTTGTTAAACTTAAAGGACAACCATACCTGTTGATTATGTTCTCCCATAAAAATCTAGCAGTTTCATTGTGGTGCAATCCTTTGTAGGTGTTGCCTCTTCCCATCATGTCAAGTAATCAGTGCAAGTAATGATATACCATGAACCAGTCCTTTGCGTGGCTATGGTGAAAATTGGCCCTACAAAGTTGATTTCCCATTTTTCAAATGGTTCAACATTGGCTATTGGTCACAAGGGCATTTCATCCCTCTTCCCAGGTTTTCCAAGGCATTGGAATGGTCACAGGCCTTGCAAAACTCAATACAATCCTTGGTAGATGGTTTCCCACCAAATCCCTACTAATAAAATCTTCCATGTGGTAGTAGCATTTCCTGCATAGTGTCCTCTGCCCAATCCCACCATGTGCTTCCTCCATAATTTCCACACTCATGTTCCAATACGCATCGGCGTAGAACCTCATCATGACCTAACTTATACAGGTCTCCACTAATCAACATGTAGGGTGTGATGCACATATTGCTAACTACTTTCTCTCTCAGAGCCTTCATCCCTTCTGGTGCCACACCTATTTTTAAGAACACTGTGATATCTTCCAAGTCGAGGGTGCATGCCTGACCTAAATAGTTGTGTGTCTGGCATGGTATCCTCAATGCTTTGTGCATCCTCCCCTGAGTTAATCCTTGATAAGTGGTCAGGTCTGAATTTCTTTTCCTAGTTTTACAACCACTGTGAACTCAAACTCTTGAAATAATAGGACCCAATGACATATGTGCCCTTGCAAAATGGGCTTGTTGACTAAGTATTTCAATGCCATGTGGTCCATGTAGAATATAAATGGTGTTTCCAATAGATACTTCTAAACTTGTGCGAGTATAGATCATAGACAATGCTTCACTCAGTAGTTGTGTAATTTTGTTTTGTTGGTGTCAACTTTCTACTTAAACACAAGGGATGATCAAAATTCCCTCACCGAGGTTGTGTTAGTACTACTCCCATAGTTTTCCTGAGGCATCAACATGCACATGGAAAGGCTTATCCCAAGAAGGAAAATGTAGTATGGGCATGTGTGACAAGCCTATCCTTCAAAGTGTCAAATGCCTTCTATTGCACCTCTCCCCAATGAAAGGCACTCTTGTGTTTTAGAAATTCCTCCAAGGGCATGGTGATCTTGGCATACCCCTTGATGAATTTCTTGTAATACCCCATATGCCCAAGGAATCCACACACTTGCACTTTGACTAGTAGGCTCCCCTAATCCCACAATAATAACTACAACTTTGGTGGGATCTACTAGTAAGCCTTCTTTGCATATAATATGTCCTAACAGGGTTCCAAATGGAGTAGCAAAGACACATTTCTTAATGTTGAGGGATATCCTTAATTTTTGACATCTCTCAAACATCAGCCTCAAATTGTCACAATGGTCTTTCACCAATCCATACACAGTCCAGTCATCCAGGTAAACTTGAAGAAATTTATGGATGAAGTCCTAAAATGCTTGTACCATGATGCGTGAGAACACAACAGGCACATTCTTCAATCCAAAAGGCATAACCATGTAGGAAAAACTTCCCCATTCAGTGGAAAAAGTTGTCTTTCTCTAGTCTTCCTTTGCAATCCTGACTTGGTGATACCCTGAGAACCCATCCATGAAAGAGTAGACTTCACGCCCAGCTACTCCCTCCAAAATTTCTTCAGTAAAGGGGGTTGGAAAGGATCGATGACACATACTACATTCAGATCCCTATAGTCAACACATATTCTTATCCTCCCATCCTTCTTGATACTTGATGACCATTGGGCTTATCCATTCTGATTCTTCCACTACCTCAATGATACCAGATGTTATCATCTTGTCTATTTCTTCCTTGACCCATACGCATAAATTTGGATTCATCGATAAGGCCTCTTCCAAATCGGGTGCACACCTTCCTTCAACTTGATCTTCATCTCCCCTAAGGAATGGTGGATGCCTTTGAGTTCATGGTACCCATGAGGAACAAATCCTTGGAACTCATGCAATAGATCAATGACCTTTGAAACTTCTTTTTAACCAATAGTCCCCGATGATAGCTTCCTTAGGTTTTGTCTCTATCCCAATGTTAACCTTCTTTTTTTTCAAGGGCTCATGGTAGGTGTGTGCTCACTCATCAACACTATCTATGACTTCATGCATACCTTTAGAATGGTTAACATCCAAAGTTTCCATCTCTTCTCCATCTACTACATAGACCATTTTCCTTTTTTTTTTCCATGCACACGCGCTCAAGTTGTACTTCCTCTTATTCTTCTTCATTGAGGCACATCTCCAAATAAGGCTCACCCAAATTCTAGTAGCCTATCTTCTTCCATAACACTATCTCCCATCATAAGGCACTTGATTACTTAACGCCTTATCCATTGATGGCTTTGTACTCCTATACTCAAAATCTTGAATGAGATCAACCGCCAACTCTCCTAAATTACCTATTTGATGATGCATCTCTCGAATGAATATACCATGCATGCATGCACATAACCTTGTAAGGTGGAATACAACTTATGCACCCATAATGAAGGTGGTAACACTTTTTGCACTTTCCCATCCAGGCCTTCTCACATGCTTGGATATGAAATGAGGTGGTCTCTTTACCATGGTAGTCTTGTATGACCGTGGGCACATTGCTCTTGGAGAACCTTATAGAAAATGTGATTCTTACCTCATGCCATTCTAGGAGGCTCTCTCCAATGTGTAGCCCACCAGTGCGCTGTATTTTTAAGTAGGTTATAATTGAGCATTCCCCTTCTCTCATCCTCATTTTCCACTTGAGCCTCCATTTCTCATAAGAAAATTTTAGGGTATGCTCCTCCGAATAACTTGGAAACTTCTTTCCTCCTAGGTGCTTGACTGAGCATGCCTTTGTTACCCTTGTTACATCCTCTCAACTATCACCCATCAAATCATAAGTCCCATGCACCCAATTTTTGCATGCCATGCTAGTGGTATCACTCAAGGACTAGCATCTTCAAACTTGGATGACTCCCTCCATGGGATGAATTATCTCAGGATCTCTGATGGAGTGCACATAGATTCTATCAAGGAATTCTTCTCCTAAGGGCTCAGTATAGGGCATGACTTCCCATCTATTAAAGGGATGATCACCCTTTCTTCCTTGTTCTCAAAGCTGATATATCCCTTGTTAAACCATGTAGGTCAACATTGTTCTTGTAACACCATGGGCACCCAAGTAATGCTTGAAAGTTGTCTTCCTCGGTGAGCACCAAGAACTTTGAAGTCTCTCAGTGAACTTGGCCCCTTGAATGGTGATAACTACATCCTTGAGACTCAATGGGCATTTCCTTAGTCTTGTTTTCCATATACAACACATTCGAAGATGGTTGTAATGTGGGCCTTCCCATTTGATGTCCAGGCATCTAAGGTAAGAACATTGACCTCTGCTCCCATGTCGATGAGGATATTACTTAGAAGCCATCCATCAACAACCGCATTCAAAGTAATCTCCTTATCATAGTCAAGGTTGTGAGGAGGAAGGTTTGCATGTAAAACCTACCTTTCACACTCTTCTCAGTGCATGGTACCTTCTCCCTCAGCCATTCTCCTAGCAAGGGAATAATATTCTCTTGCCTTAACATCCTACATACTTCCTTGACCTCATCTAGGTCATCCTTTGGAGCCTCGACATTCTTCCTTTGCTCCAACTACTTTGATTTCTCCTTTAGACATTGGATCTCCCCTTACAAACTTTGAATCACATCCATAGTCTCTTGATACACCTCCTTCTGATGAGTAGGGTCTAGATACTTTCCATGTACCACTTCCTCTCTTGAAACTAGTGTCCTTTGTCTTGGCATCTCCTTGGCGTGTGCACGTGGCCTCTGCTCGCATCATCACAGTACAGTATAGTTCTAGCCTTGACTCACGCATCACTCTTGGCATCCACTGTGAATCAGCATTCTTGATGCTCACCATCCCAATGCCTTTGTCCTTTTGGTGTTTTGGTTCATATGCTCATAAATCTCTAGACACTCTTTCATACTTATGTTTCTTTCCACACCATGAGCATTGTAATAGATCAGGACACTCACATTTGTAATGCTCTATAGATCCACAGTTATAACAGGTTCCTCATGAAACTCACTTCATCCTCCTCCATGGTTACTTGTGACCATGAAATCCTCATGAAAACCTCTTCCATGCATGCTCCTCCATCTGTACGCCCTTCATAATGATGATCATCATCCTTGGAACTACTTGCAAGGCTAGTCTAGTGCACACACCAAGATCATCAATAACATCATGGATCTAATCAATCAATCTGTAATCCTTGGTATCATGGGTCATAGAGGTACAAATCTTGTAATAGCAAGAAACATTCTTGTGGATTACACATTGTAGTAGAGGGCACCTACTTGCATCATGATCCCCATGGAAAATTTCATAGTCTACCACCATATGCATACCAAATTTCAGGGAAACTATCCTTTACATGCCCTTCCACTTCACATTCTATACACCAAATCCCACTATGAACCTCATGTGTTGAGTTTGTAGAAAAACTTCTCCAACTACTTGGCCATTGCAGCAAATTTGAGCCTCTAGAAAAGGACTAACACTAGTATCAATGCTCCCAACAGCTTCAGCATGCAGGGGAAGCTTCCAATGCCTCACGTGGGTCTATGAAAGTTTTTGTGTGATAGAGCCCTTCTAAATGGTGTTATCAATCCTCCAAAAACCATTGAGCATGTTGAGAAGGATGAATGTCATAGGATAGTTTTGACAAGAGAGTCTTGAAACATGTGTCATACTCCCACACACTCTCTTTCCATTCCTTGTTGGATCTCCTTCAGAGCGTTGATGCTCTTTTTCAAACTCAGGATATGGAACTCTACTAGGAAGGTGTTCTTCAATGCGGTGTAGTCTACCACCATCTAATGGGGGTCATACTTCCTATACCAACTATGTGTGTGTCCTTGCAACATTGTTGCAAACTGACTTGCCTTCCACTCTGGGGTAGTGATCCCTTTCACGCGCCATAGTAATTCACACTTGTGCACATGCTCTGTAACATCTTCAATACCCCTATAGTCTAGTAAGTGCAAAGACATCTCAAAAATACTTGTGGAGGTGGTTGAGGCCCTTGTCCTCCTGATCCAGAGCCTTGGTTCCCTCTGGTGTTTCCTCCTCCACCAGATCCACTGGATCCACCAGTCTTGTTCCTCCTGACCCACCGATCCTCTAGATCCGCTAGGTCCCAGGTCCTCTAGCCCCTATACCACCAGATCCACCTCTACAGTTAAAAAATGGCCTAAAGTGGTCATGCCTAGTGTTCCCAACATCCCACTTGAACTATGCATGCGATGGTTTGTGATATTGTCCCACTTCCATTGTGTGTCCCACACCACTCCTAGAATGTGATACCCAAACCTTGCATACTTGCACCTTGTCCAAAAATTCCTCCAAATACTAGAATGGATTGCGCATAGCCATGGATGTTCCAAATGAGAAATTATATCTCTTGGGTGTAGATCGGTTACTCCCACGATACCAACTGGGTTAACAATACTTCTCCCTTGATCTGGAAAACCAAGCGCCAGGGGTTGGTCACCAGGTGGGTTCAGATGCATGCCATGGCTCTCCTTTCTCCATGTGATGAAATCTCATCAGAAGCTAAAGGGGCTTCTCTCCCATGCTTTCCAAGATGGGGTAGCACAGACTTCTCAGGTTCCACATCCTCTACGTGAACCTCAACTCCTTCCCATAATGTCTACCTCCATAGATCCATCACACTTGCAACCTCACATTTTCTAGTCATCTCCCTTTCACAAGCTTTGTTATACTTGAGTCATCTCTCCTCCCTTTCCTTTTCATCCATGCAATTTCTTCCATCTTCCTCCACCCTAGCTTCCTCTCCCAGCACTCAAAGAAGCTTAGCCGGCCATGGGAAATGCCTCTAAACTCAAGGTAATGACCAAGATCTTCATAGCCAAAGGAATAACATGCAAAAATGATCCTCTGGGCTCCCTCAGAAACTCAAACTCAACAAATTTTAGGAAAGAATACATAGAAATGGCATATTCTAGAGTATAACTGGTCAACACTCTTTCCACCAGTGATCAACACACATGCGTCCAAGTCAGATCTACATCCTGCAGCCTCTGATAGTCATCTTGGGTCCATACATGTGATCTATAGTACCAGCTTGATCTGGATGCATATGTTGAAATCCATTCATATAGTTCTACTAGAAAATAGTAGAAGAATGTCTCATACAACTCATGGTATAGGTTCTCTTCTACCCATCTACGCATCATCAACTCAGGTCTAGTGTTGAATCTTTGAGAAAACTCATCCTCCATGCTCTTGAACCATGTTTCAACACTTTCCAAGGTCAGATGTTTTGTCATCACACATCACAGGGACAAAGATGTATGCCATTTCTCACAACAACTTTGAAAAGAGGTCCTGAAATGGAACCAAGATGTAGTCATTTTTATACCCTTAGATTAATAGTAAATCCCATGCATGTGTTTCATTGGCTATCACCCAGTGGCATTGGGCACTCACCGAGGCACGTGCGGGCATCGAGTCTCTCTCCTTTATGTGAGTCTTGTGAGAATACATCATCTTATGATAGATATTTAAGTGTAAAAGAATAGAAAAGAACCATGCATCATTCTTGAGAACCTAGGACAAGTTGTCATCTCATTGCATCCATAAAAGAGAAATAACAACAACATATATAAATGGTTCATACATAAAGGAAATGCATAAGGATTATACTCATGAACACATATATGATTCAGAACAAAGTCTTATATTCATATTAATGAGTTCCAATAACCACATTACATTCCTTGAGGTCATAACAGACCCATATAACAATGCAGAGAAAAGTCATGCATCAGAACTACACTATGTCCTTCATATTACAAAGATGAATATAGACCCATCCCTCTAAATATGCCATCACTCCTATATTTTCTCTAATCCCAACCCATAGAATCCTCCATGGTATTTCTACAGAGCTTCACCTCTCTTCCACCAGTCTACCACACTAATCACTCTCTATCTTATGTATCATCTCTTCTCTTAGCACTCTTAGCACCCTTCACACCTTAGCACCTTTCTACTATCCATGCCCTCAATATATAGCCCTTCTGCCTTCACCACCATGCCTTCTCTAATACATTGGCTGCCAAGTGTCCAAGTGGTCCTCCAATGGAGCATGCATCCTTTGATATGAGCTCTCCACTATGTGCAATGATGTTCTTCTAGAACCTTCCATCACATGCATGAAATATTCCCTTTTGATCATACCATTGGTTATCTAGACCCCTCCCAACTCTCAATGAGTCTCTAATCACTTGCTAATCAAGTTTAACTAGCCTAAACCCTAGTTAACTAGCCTAAACCTAGCTTAACTAAGCCTAAAGCATGTTTATCCTAATCTAATCTAAAAGTGATTTTTGAGCTTTAGTCCCACATGCACCCAAATTTCAAACTCTTCCATTTGGAAAACTATAAATAGAAGGGTCACCCCTCCCTTTCAAACTTACAACTTCACTCACAAGTCCTTCTCTCTCAAGCACTTTGGAAAGGCATTAGAAATAATTTGTGATAGCTTTAAGCTATAGAACATTTGGATCTTGGCCATACTCCATTGTTGAGAGCTCCTTCATCTTGCATCCATCCATTCCAAATATAGTTAGTAAGGGAAGATCTAAAGTTTGGCCATGTAGCCAACTTGGAGAGATCTCTTCACTATTTTTAGGAGTAAACAACACACAATTTTATTGCTTAGAATCTAACTAGGTTCACTTTCATTAAGAATTCATGGAGTAGAGAGTAGTATATATGCTAGGGTTTGAATATTTGTTTCAAATTTATATGCATAGATAGTTTCTTGTTTAGCTCTTATCTCATGGTGCATGGATGAGTTAAAAAGATTTGAGGTTCTTTAGCCTCATTCCATAGCTTTTTTAAACTTTCCATTGCATACATTTGGCATGCCCGTGGGACACTTATGTCCATCCTCCATTAATGGAGGTCTTTTGAGTTCTTCAAAGTTCATTTTCAAGTTTTTTGGATCAAATCACTTGTTATTTCCTCATTTCTATTTCTAACACTAGATAAATGACCTTCATTTGCATGTATTTTGTGGGTTTGATATAGAAATAGGACACTTTGACTAACAACTAACTTGTTTGCTTTTGAAATTTTGAAAATCATGTGAGTTTTGTAGGTTTTTCACAGGGTACACATAGGTGTTAAGAAGGGGCGCATCCACGTCATAACCCTAGCATCCTGTCGGAATAGGCGTGCACCTATTTGGTTGTCCTTACCATTGGAAAATTTTACCTCTGCAGGGACACGCACGCATCTTCTTCGGCTGGTCCGCATCTCCGCCTCTCTAGTCATGTCTGCATAAATAGCTCGACTGTGTAAAAAATTGAAACTTTCTATTTTATACTCGAACGTGTCTCCGTTGAACCCTAAGCATCCACATCAAGTTACAAGCGTCTTTGTCTATCTGGATGCGTCTGTGTTTTTGGTATACTGTGGATTTTACTAATTTTTTTATGCATGCATATCCATTGAGTTAGGTGCGTCCATGTCGGAACCCTAGTGTACCAGTCAGAAAGGCCCACGTAGGTGTTATCCCCCCTTTGAATTTTTACCTTGCACGCGTCTGCATTGGTTAGGGCACGTATCCATCGGTGGGGGCACGTATGCATCATTCTAGACGCGCAAGCAGTGTCTCTCGTAGTCCGGATTCGTTCATTTTATTTTTAGTACTCATTGTTTTGATCATATCTTTTGACTTGTTAACCTGTTTTCAGAGTTTGAATAGGCATTGGAAAGATAACGAAGCATAATTTACGAGGGAACTTCCAAAAATAATATACCTTTGGTATACTACTTCTATCACAAAAACTCCCAAAATGCCTCGGAGACCTCCAAAAATGTAAATTACTAAAAACTGTTAAAAATGTACAAAAATTGGATTTCTAGAATTTTTCAATTTTCTTGGTTTTCTAACTCTTGCAAGGTTCTAACAGTGGTTTACAGGTTTCCTTTGCATTAATTTTTTTATACTAACTTAATCAAAAACATTTGCATCTTTATTTGTGAATGCGTATGCTCTTCCCTCACGCCTTTCTAGGTGATCTTGGGAATCGAAAAGTTTCACCACTTTCTTCATACTTGCAAAAACAGTTTAATTAGCTTTCAAAGTTGGTTAAAAGGAACTTATTTTCACATTGTACTTAGGAATTTTCCATTTATTACAAATTTGAGTGAGATACCTTGTTGTGTATGCTCTTTCCTTGTGTCTTAGGATGATCTGGGAAATCAAAAACAACATCTTATCTCCTTTGTATGACATTTTTGGAAAATTATTAACCTTGGTATGTAGGACCAAAATTTCTTATTAAATAAACACGTCAAAAACACAAAACTTATAATACACATGTTTTATGGGTTGCCAAATTGTGTGCTAATTAAAACCACATTTAAGTTAAAAATATTAAAAAAACACACCACTTTCATCACACTGTATTGCAGGTTTCGGAAAAGGGTACGTCCCTATCCGCTCAATTGGAAAATAACCCCTTTGGCATAACACCTTAAGCTACAACAATGGGGGTGGTACCAGGAACCCTAAAGTAATCCATTGCTATATAACCTCTTAGATGAAACAGGAAGCGCTTCGCTTACCCACTTGATTAGTTTTCCTTGTGAGATAGCGTTACAAAGTTATCTGTATCGTGACCCTAGTAAGAGTACACGATGGATGCATTTATTGCCCACTGTATTTGAAGGGGGAAAAGCTGAGATACTCCCAAATTAGTCAGTATAACTTTTTGGGTAAATCATGCCCTCTCTTAGATGACTTTGTAACACCTAGTTAAGAGAACTTATTAGAAAAGCCATTTTTTCTTGGAGCCCACTTTACTAGTCCTTTGTCGCATCTTGGCCATCACAAAGTGATAAATTGTTTGGATTTAAAACCTTATTTTTCAAACAAGGAAAAGAATCCACTTAAGTTGGATCTAAGTGCCTTTCATCACGGAAATTAGATGACGTTTCACTTAGCTTAGCTTCTTTCTCACCTTCGACGAGGCGAAGCTCTACCCAAGTGGCGCTTAGTTTATTTTTCATCTTTTGATCTATACCTTTGTGTTCTTGTTGCCCATTTGGGACAATAGAAGGCATCTTTTGGGAGTGTTGTCATAGATAGTGTTCACCACTTTTTTTTCCATTTACGCTCATCCATGTTTGCGGCTGAGTTGTTAAACATCTAAAGTGTGTGGATGCATCCTTATATCTTTGATGGCCACTTGATCTTGATTTCAAGATCATCATCATAGTTCAGATTGATTCATCATTTGATCATCTTTGCATCGAACTATCACTTTGCACATGCATTTTACATAGGGTGTATTTCCTTGTTGATTGGCTTTGTGTTTCACACTTGCATGATTGTTCCTTGTGATTATTCATCTAGAAAACTTATTTTCTAGGACAATCCTTTTATCTCATTAAGATTGTGTCATCACGATGTCTATTTTCCTTAGAGATTCTTCAAAAAAATATGCACGCATCTCCGTACTTACAAAATGTGTAGTTATGCATCCTTGAATTGACATGTCACTTCCTTTACTTTGAAGGAGTTCCATCACACTATTTAGGTCTAGACATTTTTGCTTAAATGACACCAATAATGATTGAATATCGTGCGGTTTCTAACACTTACTACAATACGGAACCTAGGATTAGCAAATCAAATCAAAAGATTCCCATTACAACTAAACCTCGTTTGGTTCTTCATGCTAGAGGACCCATTTGGGTAACCTATTCCCCACCTTCAGCTCATAGTCGGTGGTATGATTTGGATGCTTATGATCCAAATTATTATTCAGGTTCTCCCCACTCTTCTTCTTCTGATTCAGATCCAAACTACCATTCAAACTCCCACTCTTCTTCTGAAGATTCGGATCCCAACTATTGTTCAGATACCCCTAGATCAAATCTCGAATCACCTGTCCTCCCTTCCTTTATAATACCTTTATTCTAACTCACCCCAATGACGTCTTCCTCCTTTAAATACTTGTGCAACTTCAAGTTCCATCAATCAAACATCTGATTTATTTCTTGAGTCACGGTCCTCCCTTTCTTCGTAGGACCTCCTTCATCAGTTGTCTCAACGACCTTTTCCTCCATCGAAGAGTTCCACAAATTGGATTCCCTAGAGTCAATCATCTAATTTGACTCCTACGTCACAACTTAACGGATGGCTATGTGATCCTATTTTCTCTCCTACATTGCATCGCCTTCTAGAAAAATAATCTAAGATAAGATCTAAATCGTCCATTCATGAGACCTTTTCCTCCAATCCTACTTCCTCTCTTAAGTCACCTTCTTCTCGTCAATCAATTGTCTCCACTTATCAAATCCATTTCTTCTATTCAACCTTCTATGACTAAAGAAAAAAACCTCTATTGATTGATTTCTCTCATAATGAAGAAACAATCAGAGTACACGATGATATCCCTTTAGAGGATTACGAAAACAAGGATTCTTTCTAGAACTCGATACACCCGCGTATTGGGCAAAAGAAGTTGATTCCTTTTATCGAACACGAGGAAAATTCTAAGGTCATGGAACTTGATTCTTCTTCTATTCCATCTTCACCTTCTTCTAAGCATGATGAGATTTCGGGTCTAGCATTAAGCCATGGCCTATCTTCTCGTTAAAAATCATTCATTTTCTATTACAATTCCTCAATCAAAATCTCTCCTTGGGTCACCGCCATTTGAGCAGCCTATTGTCTTCTTCTATTATGCAGCCACCCCCCGAAGTAGTCCTCCATTTTCTACTTGTGGGTCACCTCTTGGTAGCATATTACCTTATATTCTTGGGCCATGTCCTAGAGCCCTTCATCCTCTTCTATCTATGGGACCCTCCCGTAGTCCTTCCTCGTATATACTTGGGCCACGTCCTAGCATCCCTTCGTCATCTTCTTCTATTCTTGGGCCATGTCCTCGTATCCCAATTTCTTCAATCTTAGGGCCATATCCTAGTAGCCCATCATCATCTTGTATCAGTGGCTCACCTTCCTGTAGCCCATCCTCTTTAATTCTTGGATTGTATCCTTTTCATCCATCACATCTTTCTTCTATCAATGGTTGTGGCAAGCCCGCGATCATTTCTCACATCAATTCTAAACGTCAATGTTCTCTTTCTTCTCCTTCTTGGTGTCAAAAATTCACACATCAGCTTATAAGAAACCCAAATAGTTTCGAATCAAGCTCAGTCAAAACTTCCAAGAGCTTGAAAGCCCCAACAACTTGAACAATCTCAAAATTATAAATCAAGCATGATTCAATAACTTACACCAAAGTAACCATCAAGTATGGTGAAAAGTGTATAAACCTCTGGATAGGGAACTCAAGATCCCGGATACAAAATCCATGTTTCATAATAAATCACAAAGTCATTTGTTGAGTACGAGATCACCTCAATCATCGAGATCAGAGATAACATGATGCTTGACAAACAAATGCACCTAGTCTACCTTATCAAGGAAATTGCAAACATCATTGTTGGATCTTACCACATGGAGTGACTCTATTGTTCCCACCTTTCCAAAAACTATCAAAAATCTTAAAAAAAAAAAAAATTCACAAATACAAAAAAAATTGAGAAAACACAAGCAAAATCAAAGTTGCAAAAGATCAAACATTGTAATCAAGTATTGCGTACACATGGATGTTTCTTTCTTCCCTTCCTTGTTGTTATTCTACAAGTCTTCCTACCATTTCCATCCCTTCGGTGATATTGTGGTTAGCCTTTTTCACACGTATTTTGCGACATTTATCTCTATGGTATCCGTTTGACCTGGTCTTTAATCACCTTGGTAAATTAAATAATGACTGACCTCTTAGAGATCCTTTCACTATCAACATATAATAAACTTGCTACGAAGAATTTTGGACATATTTGTTGACATTAGCCAATGTTGTCATCGTAATCACCTCCACCTCCTTTCATCAAGCCATTTGTGGTTCTTAACCCCTTATCAAACAAGAGAGTTGAAATAAGTTTTCAAAAAGAAAAAGAATCAAAATCAATCAAAAAATCAAAAGCTAAAACATACAAAGAAAAAGCAAATTGATATATTACTCTCTCTTGGGTTATTTCCAATAATCTCTATCAAGGCTATGGACGTCGATTGGTAGTAGAGAAATGTTTCGATTAGAATCAAATACATCTCTGTCAAGGCTATGGACATCCTGGTGCGAGACCCTTCATTCACAAATCAACTATCACCTATCAAACTAAATCATTCCTACACATTGGGTAGGGTGTCTTCACTTTTGTCCATTAAATCTTCCCTTCAAGAGGTAATAAATTCCACGTGCACACACTATGGATCTTTATGAGTAAACAGGATTAGTATGTTACCAAGTGTCTTTTTTGGACCTTGTTCAAACTCGTACTTTAGTCCTTATCTCATCTCACTATTTTTTTCCTTTGGCTAATCACTTCTTCATCTCGAGGCTTCTAAGCTTCATTCATATCATTCACATCGTTTTTCTACTTTGTTTAGAACATCCATGTGTATAAGATTACTTTTTTGCCATGTTTTCAGATGCCTTTGTCTCTTTTCACAAAAACAATCTTCTCCTTCATTTTTGTCATGTTCTTTTAGGCCAACTTACCCCGAGGGCATCCTTGCTTCTTCCCATCACTTCATTGATTTACATTCACCATCATATTGAACCTATCCATAATGGCCTTGGGTCCCACTTCTACCTGTGAATATTTTGCCTTTGAATACTCCCACCTAATCACTGGGGCATTTTTGCATCTTCACCTTTCTCGCACGCACGTGGCCTTATGCCCTTGTACATCCCATCTATCGCTAGGGGCATCC
This sequence comes from Taxus wallichiana var. yunnanensis, assembly GCA_018340775.1. Lineage (NCBI taxonomy): Eukaryota > Viridiplantae > Streptophyta > Pinopsida > Cupressales > Taxaceae > Taxus > Taxus wallichiana. The sequence goes on along the minus strand of CM031237.1, from coordinate 715,606,850 downwards.
ATACTTCCTCGTCTTCCTATACATAGCTTTAGAAAACTTTCAAAATCAAAAAAAAACATTCAAATATGTTAGAAAAATAAATCAAAACATTCAAATATGTTTAAGAAAACTTCTAAAAATTGAAAATCATCCTACAAAATGTCACTCTTTGGTTCTCACTTGTTCATGTGCGTGACTCGCGGATCATCTTGATCTACCTCCATCAATAAAAGCTAAGCTGCTTACTTCGTCTGTACTCTAGGGAACAACGAGTTTCCCGATCGTTTCATAGTGCACATTGCTTTTTCATTGGACCGAAGTGTCCTCCATTATTCCCCTTTCATGTATCCTTGCTTGGGGCACCATTATTAACCCTTGTCATTAATTCACATAGGTCGGAACTAAAGCTTGATAACAAAAAAAATGTACTTGTTTCTCTATTAGGTTATCTTGTTTACTTTCTCGTATTGTATTGCATTATACATGTTGTATGGAGCTAGTGCTTTTAGCAATGGACATTTTTTCGTATATGGCTTTTCATGTCTTACTACACTTTTTTATTCTTTTTAATAAGGTCCGATGATGAAGATCTCTAGCAATATGATGAAAATAAATTTGTTTAAAAGACATTGGATGGATGTTAGCTCATTCCCTCTTCCTCATACTCCTTTTTCTTTTATATCCCCTTTCTTTTCTTCTCCGCACTATTCTTTCTTATGTTCTCTTTTTGTCATCTTTTCAATCGTCAATCGAGTTCTTCTATCACCCCATTGACAATCGAGGGGGCATCCTCCATTATACTCATTTTTCTTCTATCCCTTTAAAATTTTCTACCCGTTTTTACTTGTCTACTTTCTTTGAAGTGACGTAGCTTAAGTCACCTCAAAGAGGGGAAAATGTAGACACCTAAAATATGTTTACACTTAGCATTTCATCCAATCCAATCAATTAACGACACTTCGTTAATTCCCTATTATTCGCTCCACTCTCAGATTCCCATGAACGACACCTTCTCGGTCTCATTCCTCCTATAATCAGATTATTTGGCTAATATCTATCTTATTAGCTAAACATTCCTCCTTTCGACCATTCGAACCTCCCTAGTACTCTCTAGACAACTTCTATTGGCTTTGTAGGCTATCTATCATTCACAATTGGTTATCCAGACGCCTCCCAACTCTCAATGAGTCTCTAATCACTTGCTAATCAAGTTTAACTAGCGTAAACCCTAGTTAACTAGCCTAAACCTAGTTTAACTAAGCCTAAAGCATGTTTATCCTAATCTAATCTAAAAGTGATTTTTGAGCTTTAGTCCCACATGCACCCAAAGTTCAAACTCTTCCATTTGGAAAACTATAAATAGAAGGGTCACCCCTCCCTTTCAAACTTACAACTTCACTCACAAGTCCTTCTCTCTCAAGCACTTTGGAAAGGCATTAGAAATCATTTGTGATAGCTTTAAGCTATAGAACATTTGGATCTTGGCCATACTCCATTGTTGAGAGCTCCTTCATCTTGCATTCATCCATTCCAAATATAGTTAGTAGGGGAAGATCTAAAGTTTGGCCATGTAGCCAACTTGGAGAGATCTCTTCACTATTTTTGGGAGTAAACAACACACAATTTGATTGCTTAGAATCTAACTAGGTTCACTTTCATTAAGAATTCATGGAGTAGAGAGTAGTATATATGCTAGGGTTTGAATATTTGTTTCAAATTTATATATGCATAGATAGTTTCTTGTTTATCTCTTATCTCATGGTGCATGGATGAGTTATAAAAGCTTTGAGGTTCTTTAGCCTCATTCCATAGCTTTTTTTAAACTTTCCATTACATACACATACAATCACCAAGTCGGCACCTTATCCACTCTACATGCTAGAAGGGTCACACTTTTCTCGTGTGCTACTTGGGATGCCGAATATGGATAAGTCCAAAACCCATCTTGTCTTGTGTGTGTGCCTTATGTTTTGTAAAACCCTGATAGAATCCTTCCTGTGCGCCTTCAACCCCATGCTCCCTTCTTTAAACAGGTCTCGAACACCCACATGCCTTCTTGTACTTAGCCAATATTCAGGGTCCAACATGAGTACTTTAAATTTCCTATTGTGAAAAAGTTAGTAAGTATATTAAAGAATAATGTATGGGTTCGACTTTAGGATCATGGTATCTCTTCAAAAATTCTCAACATATAAAGGGGATCCAAAATCTTCTCACCAAGCATCAACTCTCTCTGTTAGAGAAACACGATGAATTTATTTAGGGAACACTTTTGATGGCTCTTATTCATTAAGGTCTTGTTACATGCTTCTTTCTCGAGACACAACCTTCCTAGTTTGATTGGAATAAAAAATGGATAAAATTACTAGCCCCCAAGATCAATATTTTCTTCTATATTTTGATCCACAATAGAGATCTGACTATTTATAATTGGGTAAAGAGGGGGAAAAATTCCCAATATATGTATTCTTTGCAAAAACTCCAAAGAAACGGAAAATCATCTCTTCTTGCATTACTCTTTTTCCACTTCGTCTCGAATTTCTTCTTTAGCTTCATGGGAATCAAGTGGATCCTCCTAGATTCTATAGTGTCTACTTGGGAATAATGGAACTTCCTTTAAAAAATTTGGTGTTTAAAAAGGTGTGGAGCATTTCTTTTCCTCACATTATATGGAACATTTGGAAAACATGCAATTCATTATCTTTGAAGATAAGAAGCCTTCACTTCTCAGAATCACTAATGGGCTTGTGGATGAAATAAGAAATAATGTTTCTTTCTTTAGGCCTCCAAAAAGACTCATCAATGGAGAGAGGACAATGAAATCCTTTATAAATGGAACCTCAATATGTTCTCTATCAATATTCATCAAGAAAATGTTGTTATCGAGGATCATATCAAATGGCGCCCTCCCCCCTCAGGTTTGCTTAAGCTCAATTATGATGGATCCTCTAAGGGAAATCTGGGTAAGTCAAGGGGTGCTAGATGCATTTGAAATGAGAAAGGGAAAATAACTAAAATTTATTTTAGCCTTATGGTAATAAACTCGAGTCATTACTCTAAAGCTCTTATTTCTCTATGGGGGATTATGCTAGTTAAGCGAGCTCAATGCTAGAAATCTAATTGTGGAGGGTGACTCATTGAACATTACCAACTTCCTAAAAGGTAATAACCATATTAGTTGGTCCATCAAAAAAATAATTGAAGAGGTTTCCCATATCCTTAATACCTTCCAAAATTATATTGTGCAACATAATTACTAGGAGGGAAATAAGCTCGCCAACATTATGGCGAATATTGGTCTTAATCTCAATAGTTTGTAAGTATGGAAAGCTAACATGACTCCTCCGTAAATTTCAAAAATTATTATTAATAATGAAAAGGTAGATTAATTCACATGTGATTTGGATTTGGCTAGTGCAACAGATCAAGATTTTATCTATTAAATTCCTCTCTTTCAGTCATATTCATTAAATGGGTTTTTAGGCAGTGTGCATTCTTTTTGGAGATTTTTTTAAAATATGGGTGGGGAGTGATGTAGAGTTGAGCCAATAAAAATTGAAGAATGGAAGAATAATGTTGAACTCTAGAGCATTCTGAGCAGAGGGGGTTTCACCAATTTCATGGAAAGGATCAAAGGCCATGACCTCCATTTGTCTCAAGAGTTTGTCAAAAACTGGAAGGAAAGAAAAGTTTCTTATAAAGGAAAAGAGTTTGAAATCAATGAAGATGTTATCACACTGAGTGACAAGTCTTCATAGAAAAGGTTTGAAGTTCTACAAGAACAATATTGATATTGGAGCAAAAGAAAAAAATCTCCTTGGAAAATGGTGGATCTTTAGTGCATAAAAAGGGGGTTTAGTTCGCTATTCTTTGCCTCCTCCCTACAACACCATCAGTTGTTGGTGATGAAATTCATCACACTTGAGGGAATATTTTTGGTAATTCCTAACTATCATCTTGTGTTTCTTAATCATTTTCATATAAAATTATTGGTTATCTTTCCATTCTTCATCCTTCATTCTATAGAGCATTATGTGAATCTTGTGAAATGGGGAAAGAGTGTCTACCCCTTACACCATGTTCTAATCTTGATGTTTTATAAGTTTTTAACTACTTGATCCTTTATCCCCAACCCTCTTCCCTTTTCCCTCCGACATCCCCTTCTTCCCCACTCTTCTTCCTCTCTTCCCACCTCCACCCTCCCCACCACTTATCTCCCATTCTCTTCCTCTCTTCCCACCTCCACTCTCCCCACATTTTCTCTATCATCCACCTATCTTCCTTCCTCCATTTCTCCTATCTCTACCCACTCCACTAGCAAGTGTTCCTAGGACCTCTCTCTGGAAAAATATATTAGAAACAAAATGCCTAAATATTTTTTTAAGGTTGAGATCCTTCCTCCCCCATCACTAGGGAGGGTGAGGCCATTCTTGGCCTGCTCTCCATTGGAAAGAAGGGTCTTGAACCCCCTCTACTAAAGATCTAAAATATAGAGTTGAGCTTGATATTCAAATGGACAAGATTAAAGAACTCAAGGGAAAGATTGAAGCTTGCAGGCTCAAGATCATTGATGGCAAGGTTGATAAGAAGACGGTGATGTATATTTGCAAGTGTATCACCAAAATTGAGAAGGATATGGAAATTTTAAGGGCCAAACATTTTGATATCCTTATCATACACAAGAGCACTAAAGAATTCCTTTGCCTCATTATTTCTCAGTTTAAAGATCAAAAAGGAAAAAAAGAAACCGAAAAGGAACCATCCTCAGTGACATCAAAAAGGGACTTGAAAATGTTAAGAAGGGCCTCTAGAAGCTCATGAAATAATCTTGTGTATCTTCTTTCTCCTAGTGCTTTGTGAAATTCCTTTTGTCTCTTTGTTGTGAAGTTGTTGATATTGTGTTGATTCTATGTTGACTTCTTGTTGTTTTTGGGTTGTTTGTTGACTGGATGTCTTTCCGGTCTTGTTTTGAATTCTTATGCATTGTCTTGAAAATCAAGTCTTTGGCCTTTTTATAACCGGATAGGGTCCTAGCAAAAAAATGTTTATCCTTAATAAAAATATCAAATAGTTTGAGACCCCATAAAATGAATGATTTTCTTAAAGTGAACATGGTTTATGTATCTTTATGAGATGAATTATGGTGACTTAATAGGTTGATTTAAATTATATTTTAAGATGCTTAAAGATTATCTAATTATATTTATAACACTTCATTGATTAGAGTCATGATTGATTTAGTAATAAACTCTTCTTTATTGAATAATGAATTAATGACATAGTTAAACTAGCTATGAAGTTAAGAGTTATCATTAGGTGAACCTTATCATACTCATTTATTTTGTATTATAACAACATGAATTTGAGTGGACAATCCATGCCAGCTCATGAATCGCCATGTATACAATCTTCTCTCTCCTACAATGTGTAGGATGGATTAATCATTATGAATTAATAAAATGGATTGGATATGCATGATTCATCAAGCAATGATTGATATTGATTTGTTTCAGATATTAGTATGGATTATATTTGTAATTTATTAAAATGTGAAAGTACTATTTCATGGGTTGAATGAAAGAAATTTGGCTTATTGTAATTTTACGATTATTTTTGGATAATAATTTCATAAACATGTACTATCCTTATTAAATAATGAATAAATAGCTTTCGTTCTTATTATCATGGTTGTGAAAGATGAATGAGTTAAATTGTTGTTTTGTAGAAAATTATGTTTAATCTATTTGAAGTTATAATGTGGATTTTATATCTGTATAATGAAATCATTATGAATGCTTACATATGTTTATATATGTCATTATATGATGATGAAAATGGTATGGTAGAACAAGGAAATATAATATTGTACTTACATAATATAAGTATGTTAATATAATTATATGTTTTTCATTAGTTCACCATGTATGAACAAATATGATAATTATCAGTTTATAAGTTATAAACAAAGAGGAACATGTTGTTGTGTTTTAACAAGAATAACATATATGTATATGATAATGTTTATTTGTTACAAAAATCATATTTGTTTCAATTGAATCTTAGCAAAAAAACAATTATGATGATAGAAAACAAAGTACAAAAGGAACATTGTAACAATTATAAGATATAGTACAGATGTACACAATTAACTTAAGTGTACTAATATGATTAAGTGACTATGAATGATCATAAGTACTATTTACCATAAAGTTATGTATTGGCTTATCTTTATGCTTATTGATGTTAATCGATTCGTCGTAGTACGACATAGTTTACCTTATGATAGTGTGGTATGAGGTACTTATAATAGACGGTGACTTGATGAGTTATCATATCCCTCTATCAAGTATGGATAAAATAGGATATTCAAAAGATTGTATCCCTAGGATGAAAGCATAACGAAATAACAATGAAGTGTACATATCATGAAACAACATTCATGTCATATGAATCTTGTCCATGTAAGCTTAGGATGGTGCAGGGAGGATAATGTACATGCAATGATGCAAGTCATTACGTGAAAATTACATTTCCCATAGGGATCCTAAGATGGGACTGACAAGACCCATTATATATGAATATCAAGTCAAAACGCAACTTGAACTAAAATTTAAATCTTAAACCACGAAATGAGATCCAAATAATTGTGATGAGATGGTTGTGCAGTGACGAAGACAAGTTTTGATGTTTAGTGTGCAAACACGTAATTAATCTTGCAAAGAAAATATTGAATATTTGGCCAAATTAGTGTAACTAATTGATACACTATTTATGCACCACTTTTCTACGTAACGTGTCGAAACCGGATGGAGTATAGTTTAACGATTTTTAGGCTAACACCTAGAGATGCACATAGTTCTCAAAACATATTATAAAGGTTTAACCAATTGTATACAAGTTATACACACTCGGTTAGAGTGAATTAAGGGGATCGGGTAGATCTAATTAACCCTTACAGTTGCACATGGCTATCATTTGTTATCAGATGGATTGTAAAAATTAATTGTGTTGGATTTTATTTGTTGTGTGCTGAAAATAATTAAATGCATCAAATGTGATTAAGGGTTTTGTTTTAAAAATAATTTTATTGTTTCCCCTTAATTTGTATGATTAATCAAGGTGTTAGGAGAAATTCTTGATCTCCTCAACCTAGAAACACTCCCGAATGCTTACATACTCAAGGAAACTCACAACATTGGCACAACCCTTTGTCACATGTTGTTTAGCTCTCACTTTCCTCATAGCTCTCCCAAAAATTCCACCCATTGGAAAAGTGTAGTACTACCTTGGTTCATTTCTTTACACCTCCCCACATGTCACACACCTACTTCCCAACTCTTAGAACTCCTATAATCATACATCAAATTATTTCATTGATTTTGTAACTTCAACACCACACAAAATATTCATAAGTTTTGAAATATCTCACACCACTTTGAAACCTTTGTAGCACCTTAGAGTATTGTGACACATCAACACACTTACACCTTGCTTCTCCACATGTCAAATGGTGTCACAAATTTTTATAGGAGCTTTACATTCAATGTTATCTTTCCAAAGACTTCATTTTCCTATGGCACACTTCACACCGACACCATTTTGAAGAATCACCTCTCCATTTTTGCATCAATAGACAAAATCATTCAGAATTGAAGATGAAGCGTCATTATGATAAGCCTTCATGCAATTGATTTTGGTTGTAATTATCATCATGTAATCATACATTTAATATATGTTTTAGGCACACACTCGAGACATCTATTAACACAAACACAATTAGGGTGATTAATGAAGATCCGCCTTATACCATGAAGCCCTAGAACCATGCACGAAAAACATACAAAACATATACATGCAATAACACATTTGAAATCAACACAAAAATATCCCATCAACAAGATTTATTCATATACTTATAGGAATAACACACATAGATCGAGTGTCAATGATACATTCAAATAATTACAATCATTTTCCACTTGTGTCATCTTGAACACACTTTTCTCTATTTCATAAAGTTCGTGATCTCTTAGTTCTAAAAAAATAATCCCTAAGACAATTGGGCTTTGTCATATATGCATACAATCCACTCAATCTTGACATTGAACTTAGACAAAAATCCAAAATTAAGTAAACATTTGAAGTTTAGACCTAAAAGACCCATTATTGACTCGATCATCCTTTATAAAACTTCCACACTTCAAATAGTATCCTTTAGTGTTATACGGATACCAAATAGCTTTTAGTATCATACAACTATAATTAGTATTATGTGGCTTCCAAAATAGGTTCTTAGTATTATGTGGCATCCACCAATTCTTTTGAGACCTTCCAAGACTTGTGTATCTTGTGTAAAAACTTCATAAACCATAAATTGTGCAATAGGCTTGTGAACACAAATTAACATTGTGCAATAGGATTGTGCACAACAAAAACATATAATGAAACACTAGTATTCCACCAGTTGACAACAACACAAAATTAAAAAGAGAATTCAATACCATTAACTCTAATTATTCGACTATTTTTGTTGATTCAAGATTGCATCTGAACTCAAATGTAGGATACTCTTGCATCATACACCTCGGGTAATTTTGATAACTTGAGCTCTTACTCAAGGATTAAAAATACCATGCCTTGTTGCATCCATGACACTCACCTAAGATGTATCTTCTATATCTTTTCCTTTCCACTAGACTAGATATGCCTTATTATGTGTTTTCTTGATCGTAGTAAAATTAACTCTTTCCACATATTCTTGCCCCTTTTCTAGCATTTGTTCTATTTAATCCACCTTGTCATCCTCTACATTTGAATCTTCAACACTTCATGTATTACGCAAAGATGGATACATATCTACCACATTAAATATATTTAAGACATTAATGTATTTAGTTAACTCAATCTCATGTCTTTTCTTTAAAAACTTCCTTGACACCTTTCATGGTCCAAGTTTCTTCCACTTCGGACTATTGTAGCTACCCTTAAAAATATCTCATGCAAATGTGCTAAGAATATATCTCCAACTCGATATTCAACTTATCTTCTCTTATAATCTATGTTTTGTTTGTATTGAACATTCCTCTTTGATAATAGATTGTACACTTGTTAGTGCAATTCCTCCATATACTCTACAAAAATTTCTACTTTAGCATTCCTTCATTGGGTAAAAATATCGGTTGCTCCACCACGCCTCACGGGTTACTATAATATACAATATGGAATGGTGTCTTCCATGTGCTCTGATTAATTAAATTATTATACACAAATTTCTCTTTTGTAAGTTCCAAGTCCTATGTGCATGAATTTTCTCCCAACAAACACCGAGTAAGTCTTCCAAAATCTTGTTCACCACATTTGACTATCCATCAGTCTATGGGTGATACATTGAACTGAATTGTAACTTTGTACTCATCTTCTTCCAATGTTCTCCAAAAATTACCAACAAACTTATTATCCCCACATACATAATATTGTGTAACAACTCATACAGCCTTACAATCTCCTTGAAGAAAATATTTATGTTGTGAGTTACATCACTTGTCCTCCAAGCAAAAAAATGTGTCATCTTAGGGAATCTATCTACAACAACATAGATGGAATAAAATGTTCTTTTTGTCTTGGTCAAACCCAAATAAAATCCATATTGATACCCTCTCAAGGCTTCTCTGGAATGGGAAAAAGTTGATATAATCTTATTGTTGTTGCAAATCAGCAAAGCACTTCTGGATGTTAATCGATTTCTAGTTTGATCACCCTATGCATCCAGTGTGATTGTACAACATTGAATCCTCTTCCCAAGTGTGGGACTTGCAAAATGGAAGAGGAATCTCCATATTAGAGGCTAGTTCCTCAACTCCTTTGATTAGCTATTTCAATTGCACAATGCAGTTAGAGGTTTAAACTCCTAAATCTACTCTAAATTCCAAAGGGACAAGGATAGAAAATGCAAAAAGAAAGAACTAATGCTAATAGGTGATGCACCAAAGGAGTAGACACACCGATGCTTTGCATGAAATACACAATCCATAAGGAAACACAAGACAAAACATGCACAAATGCTCAAAATGTAATGAAAGATCAAGAAAGCAATGATAGATATATGAAAGGATTGAGGGATTTTAATCACAGAACATATGTCAACATCTCGATCCAATACGATACATTACAATGATCCAAAGGCAAGAAAAGGTGATGCATTACATGGAAAGGTAAAATTTCTTCACAAATTCTCGCCAAGAGGAAGAAAAGGAAGTTGCGAGAGCTGAAAAAGTGTCCATGTTAGCATTCTATTTGAAAAGAATGTTGATTCAATTCAAGTTGCATAATCAGCCATGGAGGAAGAAAGCTCAAGAAGATCCTATAGTCCTAACTTGTCCTCTGAGCAGCGGATCGAAGAGATTGACTTAACGAACTTCGTGCTTTAGAGGAAGAGTTCTATCAAGAACAAGATTGTCTTTAAGTAATAGAAGAGGGAGAAGCTACTCCAAATCCAAAAGAATAGGAGCACATTCTAGTTGTGGAGGAGAAAATTGCAGATCCAAGGGCTTTGAGCACAAAGCAGGCTACAAGAGAACCTTCAATTCTTCTTTCTACTTCATCTCTCTCAAGTTCTAGTGCTAAAGAAGAGTTTGATCTCTCAAACTCAATGTTGGAGGATGAAAGAAACCATGATGATCAAGTTACAGATCAAGAGGATACCATGGAGGAAGTTGAGCATTTGCAGCAGGACAACAATGAGGTAGTTTATCTGTCAGATTTGGAGGACTGTTTTGATGAAGAAGAACCGGTTGAGTTCCTACCATTCTATCTTTCATCATCCACGTTCCCAAACACACGAGCCTCTCATCATGAAGGAGAGCACCCATTTGCAGAGCTTTGCATCTTATAGTAGCTCTTTGGAACCAAGATTGGAAGATTTTAATCTTTCATGTCCTTCATTGGAGGAAGAGAAAGGGCAAAAGGTTCTACCTTTGCTTCTGCACCATCCATTCAAAAGGGTTTACAAGAGAACTCCATTCTTGGAGTTGAAAATCAGGGCAATGGGTATACTCAAAGGACCATACCTTGCCCAATCAGGTATCTGGCTTCATTGGAACCAAAGGAGAAGTCACAACCAGTCATGCTTGCTCCTAAGCATGAGGATGAGCTACAAAGAACCAAGGATCAGCTGTCATACCTCTCCAATCCAAATGCAGAACAACTAAAAGAGGTATTGAATTTTCCTTCACCTGATACCTTGATGATTTGGGTGGAAGACCAGCTTCTTGTTGATTTTCCATTCATCCAATCAGCCATGTTCAATGCCAAATCAGTTGCATGGTTGCCAATTTTGAAGAAAGGAAGCTATTTTGCACAACCAGTTGCAGGGTTTGTTTAGCTTACCTTTGCTTCTAGTTAGAATAGAGTAGGTAGGTTTTCTTTCAGTAAAAGAAGTGCTTGTGCACACTCTGCATGTTCCATTTGGAGCATGTATGATTTTCAGTTTTGTAAATAGTTTTGGTGCTGCTGGTTTTGCTCTTGCACAACTATTTTAAGTGGCATTTTGGTGAGAACAACTCTAAGTTCAATGGGTTTCAAGTGGCTCAGAGGGAAGTTTTCAAGATATCAGGTTGGTTTCAGGTTATTTCTTATGACTCCATACCCAATGGATTGCTAAAAGGCAACTGGTAACTTCATCCAGCAGGTAGATGACCCCTCTGAGTCGCCAAAATTGTTATCCAAAATGTGCCCCCTGCTCATTTTGTGGCTAACTCCTCTCATTCTTCCCTCTCTTGTGCCTCAGTCACAAAATTTTTCTTTTCAGGCACTCAAAACCTTCTAGAAATGGCACCATTGGATAGAGCTCTTTCTCATCTTTCCAGAAAGGTAAAGTTTTCCTCCTAACTCCATGTATTTTTGAAGTTATGGCTCGGCGGAGTTTTTTGGAAAAAATTCCCCTGAAAGGCCCGCAGCCAATGAGATGCCGCCACGTGGCACCTAGAGTGGCGGAGTGCGGGAAATTTTGGAAAATTTTCCAAATGACCAAAAAGGTGCAAAAATTCAAATTTTTTCCCACCGACCCGATTTAGCCTTGTTTTGCCCTAAAACTTCAAATCGCCATATCTTTCGATCCAGAGCTCGATTTTTCGTGTTCTTTATATCAATGGAAATCTGGTGAAATTCTCTACAAGATTCCGGGGTTATTTTTGCATTTTGGTGGAGTTTGGAGAGATAAAATCAAAAAACACTTCTGGCACGTGGTCATGAACAGAAATGACGTTTCAACCACCGATTTTAATGAAGAATGGCTCGCATTCTCTCCCAGCATGGTTAAAAATGTCAGGGAATGGGTCTGTCAGGTCGCCCATGCTGTTTTGTTGGCATTTTGGTCAATGGTTGAATCCCTTCCACATTTCCCACGTTTCTCTCTCCTGGGCTCGTCCCTTGCACTGTAAAAGCCAGATTTGGCTCATTTTTCAAAGGGTTGAACATTTTTTTGGATAGCAAGCTTCTTCTTTCACCTTCAACAAGTGATTTTTGCAAGTATCAGACCTTCTTCATGATTGTAATAGGTTTATGCCTCTTTGATGTTGCAAATGCAAGGATTTTGACAAAGGAAAATGACAAAGTCTGGAGACTCGTGATCAATTTTCAATCCTTTGTTTGTATTTTCTTGCTTCATTTCAAACCTCTAATTGCATCTTATCAACATGTGTATGATGTTTCATGTTGCATTTTATGAAATTGTGTCAATTTGCATGAACAAGAAGTGTTCACCACTTCTTTGGTGTATCACCTATTAGTTTAGTTTCAATTTTTGCACTTTCTATCTCTGTCTCCTTAGAATTTAGAGTAGATTTAGGAGTTTAAACCTCTGCAATTTTGCAAGTGAAATAGCTGATCGAGGAGTTGAGGGAACCAGCCTCTAATCTAGAGATTCCTCTTCCATTTTGCAAGTCCCACACTTGGGAATAGGATTCAATGTTGTGCAATCACACTTTGGATGCATAGGGTGATCAAACTACAAATCGATCAACATCCAGGGGTGTCTGCTAATTTGCAACAACACTTATGTTTTGAGATCTCCCCTTACCTAACTAGCATACTCTACACTCTTGCACAAACCTACACACATCTACATACATCCACCTCTAAAATTAACTATGTGCTAGTTTCACTAACATCTTATCCAAATCGAAATTCCATACTAATTCACCATTTTGCTTCTCTCACTAGATGTTCTCTCATTGATCCTCTGGGAATGTACAATTGGTTTCCCTTAAAAATATGCCTTCTTGCACAAAATAATCCAACCAATGTGTCCTATCAACACTCACGGGTGTTGTGCACACTCTCCATGCTTCACCAAAGTCTTCATATTGTGCATAAAACTCCTTCATGGATTCAAAATCCACTACTTTTATTCACATCTCAATCAACAACATGCTACACCTACTAAATATATTAGAAACTTTATTATATTTTTCACTCTTAAACTTCAACACAAAAGTGTATCCATACACAGTATTCAACCCACTTCATATGCCTTTAATTCAACTTCCCGACTATTAATTAACTTTGACAATAGGTAGTGCCTCCACATCTTGAGTGCTTGAATAATTACATAGATCTCGTGATCATGCATGTTATACTTATTTGCATCATTCAACACCACTAAAATAAGTTATTGGCCTTCCTCTTAGTTCAACACTCGCACCAATGGAATCACAATCAACCTAGAATACATTCACAAAATTAGGTAACATCAACACTTATTTATTGACATTATTCTTCAATTAATGAAAAAATTCTCTACACAGTTGCTCCAAACAAAACTCCTGTTATCCCTTCGCATGGCCTCTCGTGATAGAACACACTCCATTTAAGTCCTTGATGAACTTGTGGAAAAATATAACCAACCCATGAAAATTGCATGCTTCAAAGCATTTTGTGGTGATGCCAATCCACAACTACATGGACCTTATTTAGATCCATCTTCAAACCTTCACCGAAATCAAAAATCCCATATATGTTAACTCACCCTACATGAAATTTCACTTCTTCAAATATCCACTTCTCCCGCATGACCACTTCAAAACTTACCTTATATGCAACAAATTTTCTTCATGTGTCTTGTTGATTATCAAGATAAAATCAAGGTACATTGTCACAAATTTTCCCAAAAATGGTTTCAAGACTTCATTCATCAACCTCATAAAGGTACTTAGTGTGTTTCTCAATTCGAGTGGCATAACTAGCCACTCATACAACCCTCGTGTCTTAAACGTGGTCTTTCATTCATCTACCTCTATTATGAAAATTTAATGATATCCACTCTTTAAATCAATATTCGAAATACTTCATTTCACTCAAACAATCCATGATGTCATCCATGTGTGGTAGTAGAAATCTATACTTGATGGTGATCTTGTTTATGGCTCTTGATTATGTTCACATCTGCCATTCATCACCTTTATTCGATGCTAGAAATTTTGGTACCAACCATGAGCTCAAACTCTCTTTGATAAATCCTTTATCTAACTCTTCAACTTGTGTCTATATCTACACGTTTTCTTGCATTGTCATCTTATATGTTTCCTTGTTTGGTAAACTCAATCCTAGAAAAAAATCCATGTTGTGACTTATACCCCTCATAGGTAGTAGTTTTTCTTCCAACTCGCTAGAAACTATATCCACAAACCTCCCAATGTATATTTCACCACTCACAACATTGATTCACTCTTCTTTGTTGTTTTCCCTACACTCTTTTTTGTGTGGGTTTCACAATCTGCAAAACCTACACCATTATGTTTCACCTCATTTAGGAATTTTTTACCTAATAACAATTAAACCTTCGATCCCTACTCTACTCCTTCATTCTTTTCCTTCATTATATTTAGAGTGTACTCATTTCCATCCTTCCCCACTTTGTAGGTGTTTGTGTAGCCATAATTTTATGCCTTTTGGTTCAACCGACACAAAATTGCAAGTAGCACATGACATATATCCATGGGCATGATGTTGCAGATCTTCATCATCATATAATCATATCTAGAACTTAGCCGAGAGATCACTCACTCACTAATAATTGATGTCCCTTTTACTTCCATGAAACCTTATAAGGATTTAGATGTTCAATTATCTTCAACCCTAACTTATCCACCATCCCTTACGTAACAAAATTATTGGTGTTTTGTTTCCTACTATCACTTTGAAGATCTTACCTCTTGACTTACATGACATTCCAAAAATATATATTTTGTCGGACTAACTTCCTTTTTTATTGGTTTTAACAACATAGAGTTAAACATCGAAACTCATTCCATCTCTTGGTCTTCTCCACATCTCTATGCATTATCTTCATCCCCTTACAAAATTTTTACACTCACATTACTCCTTTCACATCACTCTCGGCATGCGGGCACTCAAAGGATTTATGCCATGTTTCTCCGCACTTGTAACATGTGTCGCTAAATCCGATAACTCTTCCTTGACCAAATGATCATCTTCCCTAGATGCATTTTCTCCTCCTCTACATGTTCCTTCACCACGCTTCACCATGCAATGTTGAACTCACCTCACCTTCATGATGCGCAAAATTTCCTTTTCCCCCACCATGTCCACAACTTTGTGCATTTTTTCCCTTTTCACAGAAACACTATGTTGTATGTGTTCCAACTTCTTGATTACCTTTAGTGCATATTGATATACCTCCTTAACTAAATTCACTTCAATTATTACAAACTCATTTTTAATTGCAATTTCGACTCCATTCACATACCTAGAGATCTCAAATCATCCTCTCGTATGTCTTGTTAGAGACCAAAGGTAGCACCCTTGAATTGATTATGGAAGATAAAATATCTTGGATAACATGGGATTGTCTTCAAAGTGTGGGAATTTTCTCCTTAAGACAAACCTCTAGAGAATGTTGGTTCCTTCTCTCCTAGATCAACACACACTAACCTAAACTACTCAAATTGTAACTAAATATAAACTAAAGCTAAAACATACAGGATCTAGGGTTAAGATATAATAAGGAAAAGTTGTAAAATGAAAGAATGATTATGTGCCAACATTGAAAATAGGGATCAAATCTAACGAAAAGGCACAGGGGTAAATGTATATGAGGATATTTAATGGAAACACATAACATTGAGAGATCCGAATGAACAAAATTTGATGAACATAAAAGGGTAAACATCCATAGTGAATACGTAACACTTCGAAGGGAAAATAACACATATGTATTGCATTTAGCATGTATTCATCATGTTTATAGATTAGAGGTTAGATATCTCATGCAAAAATGTGAATTCCTAGAGATCTAAAGGAAATAAAATGTGTCACTCCAAGGTAGAGCATGAAAATTTGGTAAAAGGAACCCGTAAGATGTGCCTAAGAACTTACATTTATATAATATTTAAATGGAAAAGAGAGAAATGGGGAATTTGGATCTACCATGGCCAAATACAAGCTGCTACCAATGGATCCTAACATTTTTATTCCCCCGACATGATATCATTTATTCTATAATAGACCATCACGATTTACTGGAGAGAGCATGGGCGTCGCTTTACATTTACTCTGGTAGGTGGGGTAGTTGGTCATTTGGAATGATAAATTATGTGTTTTCCCTAAGCTCTCATGATTCTTTTCTTATAATAGCATCATTTCCACACTCCCTCATCGTTCAATATGGCCCTTAGAGAGAACAAGTGAATGTAATCTTTGTTGTGCAATTTGAAACTCTCAAACAGAAGATCCAACCCAAAAACTAGCACTTCTTTACCCCATGGAATTTTTAATGTTTCACGTATTCTCATTGTGGTCTTAATTATTTATTACCTCCACGATTCAGCCCTTGTCTCACATGTTTTGAATTTGAACGTTTACGGGGGTTAAGAAACCCGTAAGACACCAATTCTCGCATATCTATCGAATTCTCTTCTTGTACTTTCACATGCTTTATCTCTTACATTGAACTCCGTGAAGGCCTTTCTCCTTCTTTATTTCCCATGGACATAAATTCTCACAACATTACACTTAAATAACTCCCAGAATACTAGGATAGTGTTTCGTAGTTTTTGTACTTAGCTGATTTTAGCTTGCATTATAGTATTCACCTAATATGTATCCTTCCTATGGAGTTGAGAAACTTCAAAAAAATAATTCTCCAACACATTTTTGAGGCTCTACGATCTTTTATCCTACAAAAGAACAATAATTTCTCATCCACTGTGATCTCTTGCCTGTCTCATGCACCTTGTCTCGTGCTTCGGCGCTTAGCTGATTTTGACCTCCTTGCAAATGCAGGTGTCTTTGTGAACCTTGGAGTTATTACATTCCCATGATGACTGATTTTGGTGCTCGTGAAACACCAAATTTCCATAATAATCCTCCACAAATTTTATAATTAGCCAAATTTGAATTATGATGTCAAGAAGGAAGTTGCCTTGGTTTTGATCTTGATGAGTCATCCAAAATAGCAAAGGGGGTGCAATTTTGGATAATATTTTGGTGACTTAATGGGCATATCTACCCATAGATAGATTATCGGTTCCTTATTAATCCATCGGGCACATGGTCGAGTGCCTATCTTTGAAATTCCAATCCTTAGCTTACATCTTCCCCGAATTTTCCACTTTTCAACATCTAATGAATCTGCAGAACACTAAGACTTTTTAAAACCTTGATAATATGAATGTCGTCCGTGGAATCCAAAAACATGTGCAAAGCACTTAGGGGAAGGAAATTACACTACCAATAGAACAATGCACTAAAATCACTTGGAGGAAACTAAACTAATGTGTACAAGGTAGAGCCCTTGATTCAAAATCAATGCTTAAGGTAGATTCCGTTGACTAAAATCATGAGATCTTCTCCATCTATTTTTTACAACTAGAAAGCATTTTGTGGTTTGCTCCATAAAGCATCAAACTTTGAATACATTCCTATTTTGGCGTTGTATTAGTCTTATTTGAGAAAAAGATCTCCTTCATGAAAGTTTCTAGCCACTGATTTCTGTCAAAGTATCTTTTAAGCCAAGCTTGATCTTTTCCATTATTTCCATTGTTTGTTATCGTATTTCTTCCACTCCATGAGCTCTACATATCTGATCTTCATGGCTTCAACTTCAAACATTTATAGTTGAATGATGAGCTCTAATACTGGTAATTTAATATATATTGATAACTTTGATTCTTTTCCATAGACAAGCTTGAAATTAGAGTTGTCATATGGTCTCTTAGGAGTGATTCTATCATCCATAAGACCGATTTCAACTTCATGTGCCAATTTCTTTGATTTCCCTCTAAAGTCCTTGTTATGATCCTTAGGAGATTCTTGTTTGTTGATTCAACCTATCCATTACCTTGGGGGTAATAGTTCGAAGATGTTCTCAAATATATCCCATTCTTGACATCTCAATCACTTATTCTAGTGCCAAGGAATGCCAAAGCATTATAAAAATTATTGTGGAAGGAACATTGAATCTAGTTACAATATTGTCATAAAATTCCAAGATATTTACTTTATTTTTGTCCTTCAAAGCAACCACTTATGTCCACTTAGTGAAGTAATTGGCTATGAGGATCCACTTGTGACCCTAAATTGAATGTGGATTGATTACTCCAATGAAATCTAATCCCCATTACATGAATGGTTGATCTACAGAGATGGGGTGGAGTGGAATAGCTACTAGCCTCTCTTTTCCTATGAAAAGGCACATTTCCTACATTTTTTTAACATGTGTAACATTCCTTTAAAATGATTATCCAATAATAGTAGTCTTTCATTATTTTGAGTGTTGTTGGTCTTGGGGAAAAATGACCTCTAGTTGCGACATCATGAAAATCATGTAGCACCTTCTCAATTTGATCTCGCCTCAACACACCTCAAAAAGACTCCATTAACATATTTTCTAAACAAAATTCCATCAATAAGAACAAAGGGGATAGATTGGAATCTAAAATACCTTCTCTTGGCCTTGGTCAAGCCTTGGGGACATTGACATGTTTGGAGAAAGTGCACTATGTCGCAGGTCCAAAATTTCTATGTGGTGTGTTTATGGATTCTACTTGATCGGGTTAGAGCACTAAGACAATCTCCTCTTCATTATGTGGCTCTAGAATCAATGGCTTGCCTATCCCTCTACCTTTGACTAGCTTAGTTACTTTGATATCAACATCATATTCCATCACTTTGGTTATCCAACCAGCTCTCTTCTCATTTAGATCCTTGTTCAAAAGAAAATATTTCACACCAACGTGTGAAACCATAAGATGAATCTTATTATTGGACACTAAATGTATGAATTTCTTCAAGATCCTTATGAAATCTAAGGCATGCTTCTCAACAAATGAATACCTTACCTCATAATATTCAAGATTATGGCTAAAGAATGCAATTAATTGTTCTTGACTTTCTTTATTCAAATGCACAAGCATGGCAGAGATTGTGTTTGTGCCTCCAAAGGCATAAAGGTAAAATCCTTAGTGAGATATGAATTGACAAGGTTTGGGGACTATGTAATTTCCTTTCGATAGGCTCGAATCTATCCTTTCCTGTTTTTTTCCACTTAAAAACATGTTCTTCTTCAACATAGATGTCAATGGCTTAACAAGATTGGAAAAAATTGGAACAAACCGCTTGACAAATTTGATTCTTTTTAGGAAGTTGTTGGAGCTCAAAATTGTACCTGTACCAAATCAGGATGATCTAGGGCTTTAAGATAACATGGGATCATCTCTGAGATGTGGGAGTTTGCACTTGACATAGACCTTAAGAGAAGGTTGGATTCCTCTACTTATTTCTACTACTACAACTATTCCTATGAAGGGGAATGCAACTATCTAACTCTACTCTATGATTCCAAGGTACAGGGGTGAAAAGGAAATGCATAGAACAAAATCCAAAGCTAAAGGGAGGTGAAAGCACTAGAAATAATGGTATTAACACTCTTAGATGAGTGAAAATAAGGGAAAATGAAGAAAGGAAGGGTAGACATGCATGTCACACTCAAAATAACACTCACACTCTCATTTCCATAGATCAAAACAAAAAAGGGACCTTGCAAGAGATATAAAACATGCACAACATACCAATATTGCAAAGGAAAGGAAAGTAAATGCAATAAAAATGAGTTAGGGAAGAAGATAGACACTAAACAATACTTTTAATGCTTCCAAATTATGCATAGTCGATTATAATGAGAGGAGAAGGCAATAATATACACGAAGTGAGCCATATCTTAGGCCTGCAACTCAAAATGTAAAAATACACTACTCTGAATAATGCTCTTGCAATCTAAGAGAGCCCAACCTTTACAAATGAGCATTATTTGAAACAATATATATAATATATGAGAGAAAATGAGGGAAAAGAAAGGGAAAACTTGGATTTTCAATCACAACCACTAACAACGTCCAATAAATGCTTGATAATCCACAGCGTAGCTCACAAATCCACCTATCCACATCAATTTTCTTGTAGAATAAGTAAAGGAGCAAAATCCCATGAAATTTGGGTGGTTGATTCGATTGGAAGTATGCATTAATGACATGAGTCAATTTTTTCCATTTTCACCTACCAAATCCTACCAAAATCTTATTTTGAAGAGCCTACAGTGTGTAGCCCACTTTCAAGATATCTTTCCAACAAAACTAGGCGCGCATGATTTCGAGCTCACGTGAAGGAATTTATGGTGATTTGAATTTTTTTAGTGCAAGAGGAACACAAAAGACATGTGGTGTGATCCGATTGGTGTGGATGGTCGGTTAATTGTCTGCTAGATTTGTCTGTGCCATGTGTCACGTGTTCATTCGTCATAGGGATTTGGTGCATAATTTCCACTTTTCAATTCTTCCTATGAGCTACACTTTATCTTAAAATTCCCCATATTAGGACACGTGGCACACTAGGATTTCCACGAAGGGTAAAACCTTGGGTGCACACGTGGGAGTAGGAGGTGTGAGAGAAAATAATGGATAAGTTCACCATTGTGCGCAAGAGAATGCACAAGGGGAAGAGGAAATGTTTGTATATTTTCTAAGGCATGCAAGTATAAAAGGAAAGCACAACATCCAATCAAAGAGGGTGTAAAAGTTTGGAAGAAGGTGACACATAAAGCATGCCAAGAGGAAATATCGTGTGTGGCACAAGGGTGCGTGGAAGGAAATGTGAGACCAAATACACGAGGGAATATCAAAAATATGAATGAACATGTAGAGGCGATGTGTGGGACTCAAGGAAGAAAGCAATGTACGCAAGAGCATGTTGAGAACTTCCCAAAAATGCAAGGAAATTTGTAGGTGCATGTGATGAAGTGCACAACAACAAGGAAAGGGAAGCAAATGTGCAAGGAGTAAACATGAAGGAGAAATGAAAGAGATATGATAATAAAAGGGAGGAAGGAAAAGGTGCGCAAAAGGAAGTGAAAGATAGGGGAAGAACAAAGAAGAGACATGAAGGGCGCATGAGGGGTGCGTGAATAAATGCAACCAAGAAAACACACCAAGGAAGATAACCAAGGCACACACAACCTTAAAACTTGATGCTAAAACAAGAAATAGAACTACAAGTTGTCAAAATAACCAGGGGTTATTTTATACAACAATTTGGAGACTTTCGAGGACATCTTCCTGCTAGATGAAGATGATCGGTGGCCTTGAAGCATTTATTGGGCATGCATTTAGCCTAAAATCATGAAATTTTGATATATAACTTGAATAACTCGCCCTCAAGTCACATGAAACACTATCTAGACTCAGATTGAATCAATTACTCTCAATTATGAAGATATTTATATTTTGAGATTATGAGAATTTGATGCAAGAGCATCATAGAAAGAGAGTCAAATATGTTAATTCCTCATCTATCGTGGTTGTAATGAGAATGTTAAAGATTTTGTAGGTCCTAAGATGGAGCGTGAGATGGTCTAGTAGTCACACGTTTAAAATTCCAAGTTTCCCTCCATTTACAAGTTTGAATTTCCTAAGCATGTATGAGAGATGTAAGGGTGGGATTTTAAGATTTTGATGTTTATCAAATATAAGGTACTATTCATGTGTAAATGAATCCTCAAAAGGTATGTATTAGTCTTAAAGTGTGTGAAAATGATGTAAATAT
Source organism: Taxus wallichiana var. yunnanensis (assembly GCA_018340775.1). Taxonomy (NCBI): domain Eukaryota; kingdom Viridiplantae; phylum Streptophyta; class Pinopsida; order Cupressales; family Taxaceae; genus Taxus; species Taxus wallichiana. Next base: position 715,584,761 of record CM031237.1, on the reverse strand, counting down.
GTCTCATTATGATGAATAGGCTATGAGTCATGAAAGAAAAGTAGTTAGGGTTAAACAAATTGAGAGGGATGAGATAAAAGGAGAAAAATTCAAATGTGTGGGATTTAATAATATCCTAGGAGTTTGAGAGAGGCGGTAAGGAAATGATATTCCTTGATAAATGAGCTCAAATGAAAGAAAGACTTAAATTTTTATAAGAAATATAGTAATGTAGCTCTGTTTGTATGAAATTTGGTCTTGTGATGCATTATTATGAGTTTGAGATCCAAATATTAGGTGTTTTTAGCTTCATTTTCATTTGAATAGGTTGATTAAGAAACAATTTTGATCATCTCAAAAGTATGTTAGAACAATCAGGTAAATGGTGAAGATATGAATGGTGTATGCTCTAGTTAGCTTGTGAATTCAATGTTCATATTGTGTAGGACAATGAAATGGTGATTTTGGTAGAATCTCTTAGTGTTGAGGGTGTGATATTGAACGTAAATATTTTTGGTAATAAAAACGTGGTAAATAATTTGGAGAAGGTGTATGGTATAGCCTTGAAGCTCATTCCCCTGTTTTATGTATGCATGACTGAAGTCTGAGTAAGAAATATAGATGTATATTGTCATTTGAGCAAGTTTAAGATTTGTTGTAATGGAAATAACCTGCATGTATATAAAACCTAGAGGAAAACGTTGTATGAGAACATTCTACCAATATGGAAGCTTAATCAAGGTAGTTCTTTCATTAAGGTTGATTGAGGGTTTTAGATACCTTGTCCTAACGTGCTTACACAAGCTCTTTCAAATGAAAATTGAAGAAACTCTATTTGATCACCTATACTAGTAAGGAATTCATGAAGGAGACATTAAGATAGTACTTGAAACCAAATATTAGACCTTGAAAACAAATACACTTCATTTTATGAAGAATTTTAACTTCTCGGGTTTGGCTAGAGTACCCAAAGTTAGGGTTTAGGACTAAAGACAACTTAAAGCATCAAATCAACAATTTTTGACCTAAAACTTGTAAGAAATAAGGGTGGAGGTGTTGTACAACATATTCAAGAAGAAATTTACATTTTCATGGGTGGAATATTGAGTTAATCATGATAGTCTACATGAGGGTTTACATGCATAGTGGGAGGGCTAATTGAGGAAGCCATTTAACAAAGGAAGTATACCAAAAATAGAATCTAACCTTAAACTTCTAAGGCGGAAAGAAAGGCTTAATGGGTGCCCAAAAATGTCTTTATTATGTTTTTCAACCTCTTGCATAAGAAGTTATGGTGAAAAATGGATTGTATTAGGGCTAGTAGGCCTTGTGGAAGGTAAATTGAGAAAAGGATGATTGCGAAGAAGGTGAAAGAGAGTTAGGTCTTGAAGATTGGAATACACCATAGGGATGATGAAAGGAATCTAATGAAGTATACATCTTATTCTAGGTAGCTCTAAAAATCTCCAACCGTGGAGGTAGAAGGATACATGGTCTTAAGGGCACTTTGAGCTTGAAGAGTGAATTTTGGTGTGTTTTTATTACCTTGAGTCAATTTTATGATTAATATAAGAATGCTTGAGGTGATGTGATATGGTTCAAGGCTTAAAGGATCTACTAAAGGGTATTAGGAAAGAAATTTTTGTCTTCGAGTCAAGAAACTTGTGAGAAAGTGAGGGACATCTTGGAGAAAGGTGAGATTTGTTGAAGTTTCATAAAATGAGATCAACTTGGTTGATGAAGTAACATTAGAGCAAGGTATAGAAGTAGGGTACAATGTTTATAAGACACCTATAGTGAAAATTGATCAAAAATAACAAGAATAAGCCATTTTGGGCTTGTAAAGATCCTCATTTGCAAAGAGATAGGTGAAGTTGTTTGTTTGAAACCTATTTGATTATAGAATGCATGGTTGATTTGTTTATTCTCTCTCGCATTATTTGGTATCATAAGCGTGGATATTTTATTGTGATTTCTTATTGAGATTTCAATGGATGTTTTTATGGATAAAATTGTTGTGTGAGTGTGTGTAGTGAATGAAGTGACAGTGAAGTGGCTAAGGAGAAGTGAAAGAGTGAAAGAGTGAAAGAAAATAAAGAGAGAGACACCAAAAGACTAGGTTTCAATCCTTGGTGAGGTGTGATAAAATAGGAAAGGTGTAAAATACTTGTTAGAGAAATAATATGGACAAAGAGGCAGAAGAGAGTTAGTGAAGTTATTTAGCCACAAAAGAAGGCAAGAAGACATAGAGAGAAATAAGAGAGAAGAGAAGAGAAAACAAGAGGAATGGATTAAGAATGAGATGAAATATTTGAGAAGAGCTAGAGAAAATATTGAAGAATTAAATAAGCTTGGAGAAATTATGATGAGAGAAAGATATGGGATCTAGTTTGTAATGAAGAAGGTAAAATGGCCTATGATGCAATTATGAGAAGAAATCAAAGATTTCAGTTATAGAAGAGGAAAATAAGATGAAACAAGAGGAAAATCAAGATAAAAAGGTTAACAAGAAGAAGAATGAAGAAAATATTCAAGAGGGGAACTCAAATCCAGTTGAAGGGCATGGTTACATAATGCTTGTGGATGAAAAATCCAGCAATAGAGAGAAAATAAGACAAGCCAAAGTAAGATTTGGCAAGGAAAAATTATCAAGAGCAAGACAAGGGAAAGAAATCAGGTTTCTTGAGCATACAAGCTAAGCACAAAGAGACAAGAATGGTATGGAAAAGGAAGGAAACCAATAAAGAGAATGGAATGATGAAGAAAGATGATGAACTCATAGCAAACAAGAAAAATTTAGAGATCAAGGAAGTGAAGCAAGAAAAACATGCAAGCAAGGTGAGAAAAATGGATCATTTGATGATGGATATTAATGTTTCTTTGGGTGAATTCCTTAAGATTGTACAAAATGAATCTAATTGTACATTTGAAAATGATAATCTTGGTGATAAGAAAGGATATAGTGAAGTTTTTATTGATGATATGGATGATCTCTTGCAAAATTTGCTAAATGAAATGGATGGAGAAAAATAAAAGTGCAGGTATGGCTAAGAATGTAGTGATTTCTTGTGCATTTCATGATGTAAATGAAAGAAAAGAAGAGGGTGGTACATGTCTAGGAAAACATAGTGTGATGGTGAATGAGAACATGAAGGAAATGAGTCAAGAAAATGCATATTTCAACAAGGAAAAAATGAATGCAATATGGATATGAGATGTACAGAGATGGAGGAGCTTCTAGAATAATGAAAAAGACTATGTTTTGTTATTGTAATGTTTGTGTGTGCAGGTACAAAGAGTGGAGACATGAAGATGATGAAAGTGAAGATGAATATCAAGAAGAAAATAAGCCAAGTAAAGGAAAATGCAAGAAGAAAAAATACTATGTGGGACCTAGGTGGACATGAATCAAGCAAGGAAAATGGGAGAAAAGAAAAATACTAAAGACCAGCAAATAAGATGAAGACATGACCGAGCAAGCAAAGTATATGGACACTTTTCTACACCTTGGGAGTATGATGCATGAACATCATGGAAAGATAGTCAAATATGTTAATTCTTCATATGTTATGGTTGTATTGAGAATTTTAGAGAGTGTGGAGGTCCTAAGATGGAGCATGAGATGGTCTAGTAGTCACAAGTTTAAAATTCCATGTTTCCCTCCATTTACAAGTTTGAATTTCCTAAGCATATATGAGAGAGATAAGTGTGAGATGTTAAGAGTTTTGATGTTTATCAAGTATAGGTGTCTAGTCATGTGAAAATGAATCCTCAAAAGGTATGTATAAGTCATAAATTGTGTGAAAATGATGTAAATATGCCTCATTATGATGAATGGGCTTATGAGTCATGAAAGAAAAGTAGATAAGGTTAAAATATGTGAGAGGAATGAGATAAAAGGAGAAAGAATTCAAATTTGTGGGAGTTAATAATCTCTTAGGAGTGTGAGAGAGGTGGTAAGGAAAGGAGCTTCTTCAAGAAAGGAGATCATATGAAAGAAAGCTTGAAAAATTGTAAGAAATATGCTAATGTAGCTCTGTTTGTATGAAATATGTTCTTTCTTTGAGATCCAAAGTTTGGTGTTATTACCTTCATTTGCATTTGAATAGGTTTACTAAGAACCAATTTTGATCATCTTGTAAGTATGTTAAAACAATCAGTAAATGATATGAATGATATATGCGCTGGTTAGCTTGTGAAATCAATGATCATATTGTGTAGGACAGTGAAAGGGTGATTTTGGTATAATCACTTACTTGTTGAGGGTGTAATCTTGAAAATAAATCTTTTTGGTAGTAAACACATGGTAAAGAAGTTTGATAAGGTGTATGGTATAGCCTTAAATCTCATTCCCATATTTTATGCATGAATGACTGAAGTCTGAGAAAGAACCTTGGTTGTATATTGTCATTTGAGCAAGTTTAACATTTGTTGTAATGGAAATAGTTTACATGTATATAAAACCTAGAGGAAAATGTTTGTATGAGCACATTCTAGCAAGATGGAAGCTTAATCAGTGTAGTTCATTCATTAAGGTTGCTTGAGGGTTTTTAGATACCTTGTGCTAACATGCTTACACAGGATCTTTCACTTGAGAATTGAAGAAACTCAGTTTGATCACCTATACAAGTAAGGAATTCATGAAGGAAGCATTAATACAGTCCTTGACACCAAATATTAGACCTTGAAAACAAATACACTTAATTTTATGAAGAATTTTAACTTCTCGAGCTTGTTTAGAGTGCACAGTTAGGGTTTAGGACTAAATAGAAGCTAAAGAATCAAATCAATGAGTTTTGACCTAAAAATTTACAAGAAACAAGGGTGGATGTGTCATACAACATATTCAACAAGAAATTTAAGTTTTCATAGGTGGAATCTTGAGTCAACCATGATAGTTTATAGGAGGGTTTACATACATAGTGAGAGGGCTAATTGAGGAAGCCATTTAACAAAGCATGCCAAAAACTTAGAATCCAACCATGAAACTTCTTGGGCGGAAAAAAAGGTTTAATGGGTGCCCAAAATGTATTTATTATGTTTTGCAACCTCATGCATAAGAATTTATGGTGGAAAATGGATTGTACCAGCGCTAGTAGGCCTAGCGGAAGGTAAATTGAGAAAGGGTGTAGACACAAAATCATGCACATTGGGTAATTATCTAGTCCTGATTACTTAATGCTATTCATATGATTCCTGAGTAAGAAAATTACTAACTAACCCATGTCTTTGGCCACCTTTCTTTGTTTTTTGTTGCTACTTTCAGTCTTTCACCCTTACTTGCTCAGTTTTCCTTTTTACTCTTTGGCATTTTCATCCCTGGACACCAAGACACCACCTAAGATGCCAAAGATCGGCGCCTCGTCCCCTCTAGGCATCATATTCCCTTTGTACTTTACTCACACTTTTTGGGTCCTTTCTAGTTGTTTGAGCATCTTATCTTTTTGGTAGTCGGCCTTTTTGGGGTTAGTTACAAAATTCAAGCAAAGGAATCATATAAATATAAAATTATATGATCATAATAAGGGACCAAGCACTAAGCACTATCTATCACCACCTAAGGTTGCATCTATCAAGGCATCTAAGAGATCCATTGCATCCATCTAACTCCATCACAAGGGACACAAGGGCTGGTTTTCTACATCACACTTCATATGAGGGAAGTTCATTCTATTCCATGCACACATTTATTATATTCTCCATCTAGTTATTTTCTCGCTATCCAAGTGTGAATAACACAAGAGCAACCTAGGACACAATTCTACACACACAAAACTACATTGGAGTCGAGATGTAGTGCAATGCTCGATTGTAAATCCATCCTTTGGCATCCAGGACAGTCCCAACCCCTCATTTTGCATCTTTCCTTTTTAAGATTTGATGTCTATCTGAGGGTTTTGCATGTCTATGTTTCATTGCGAGTTTCGGAGACTCCATGGATCATTGTACAAATATGTAGTGAAAAAAGGAAATCATCAATGAACATCTTGTGACCCTAAGAGTTCATGTTTCCGATAATTTCCATGAGACCCGTGTACTTAGAAATTGTCCTAGGGCACCCACGGCGCCCTGTCCCTCTCCAGCACCCTAGTCCACCTCCTTCGATCTACAATTTTCTAAGCTCTAGTGTGATGGTCAATGCTTCACATTTCTTTGTTTTCTAGATTTGTGCACTTTCCAAAACTTGGCAAATCAACTAAGGCATCTTACCCTTCTTTGCACATTAGGGTTTCATTATTTATTGCTTAGTTTACTTGACTGTAATTGTTATACTTAATTTATCATTTATTTCCTACAATCTTGTATTTAGATTAGGTTAGATATTACATTTTACCTTAATAATCATTTTGGTGAACCCAACCTTCAAACCACCTTCCACTTAGATCTCTTCTCCTCTTATTACTATGGCTCAATCTTCTGAAGAATTTACTAAAGCCCATATTAAATCCCTTAATGATCATATCACTGAGAATCCCCAAGATCTAGAATTTTTTTTAGATTTTTCTTGTGAGGAAGCTACAAACCTTGTAGAGATTAATGCTTCTACTACTATTCCCACCACCATTTCTACTCAACAACTTAATTCAAATATTCCACCCATTTCCATTGTCCCCTTTTTGTCCCTACTCCAACTAACCACTTCACTCTGCCTTTTGTTTCTCACACGCGGAAAGTTTCTTTTATTGGCACTCAAGACTTAGCCTCTCTCTATCAAGACCTCCAAGCACAAATTCATCAATTACAACAGGCTACTTCTCATGTGTCTCCATCTTTGGATTCCAATTTATTACTACACACTCCATTCACACCTGCCATCTCCGCTTACTCACTTCCTCCTAATTTTGTCACCCCCAAGCTTCCCATTTTTAATGGGCATGGTGACCCACAAGAGCATCTCCGAGCATTCCATGTGGCTTGTCTATATTTTATGGATGATCATATCCTTTTGGCTAAAATATTCCCCCGTAGTCTCCATGATTATGTGATGTGTTGGTTCTATGACCTACTTGTCCACTCGGTAACATCTTTCATGCATCTAGCCAATGCTTTTCTTACTCATTTCTCTATCAATATCGGCTCTAAGATCTCATATGTGCAACTTGCACAACTTAAAAAAGGGGCTAATGAACATTTAGCAGACTATGTCTTACGATACAAAAAAAAACCTATCTAAGGTGTCTAATGTGCTTTATGGACTCTAAGCTTCAAGACTTATTCACTCGAATTTTATCATCACCTCTCTAGGAGAGTGTTCTCTTTGAGACGTCTCCCTCATTCGACCAACTATTTCATACTCTCAAGCTTCATGAAACTAAAATATTATCTATAGGAACTCTTAAATATCAAGAGCAAGTTTCATCATCTACACGTTTTCAAAACAAACCAACATTCAAACCATCAAAGAACCAAACCAACTGACACAAAAATCAATGTCAATGCATTATCAACCACCAAAGAGCTTCAATCACAACTACCTAGGCGTACATACATAAAGTAAACGGTTCTTCCACATATTTTACTTCCACAACTTATCGAAAGCAATCTCATCACACTTCCTCCTCCACTCCAATTAGATCCATCTCGTCCAAAAGGTCGTAATTATAATGAAAAATTCCATTGTGACTATCATCAATGTGTAGGGAATTCTATAGATTGTTTTTTTAAACTTGCACTCTTATTCAAGATCTCATCGACAATAATAAAATCAAGCTTCCAGAGCCTATGACTTCTACACCTGTTAATGAAAATCATAAGCTAAATATATTTAACAATCCACTTCCAAAACATGAAAAGAAACTAGTTGACTCTTTGGATAATCATACATATCGCACAGTGCCTCCTACAAATGGGGCTCTATATTTCTTAATTGCTCATACTAACACTTCTCCACCAGTTATTTCTTTCTTTGACCACGATTATCATGTAAAACTTTCTTCTAATCACTTACACATTAGTGCCTCTATTGGATCTACCCCTATTAATAACACCAAGGTTGATCCATTGTGGTGTTGAGTTGTGGAGCTCAATTACTTTAGATTAGCATGCAATGTGAAACTTGCTGGAAAAAATAGTAACCGACATTGGTTAGGAGGGACCGGCATCGGTCACCTAGGACCAGCATCAATCAGGAAAGAAGGAACCGACATCGGTTAGGGATAACCGACATCGATTACCTATGCGGGAGTGTTTTAATTAACTCTCAGAATTAGATCTATTTTTAGCATTAAAGAAGATCTATTGATTGTAATTACATGGCTAAGTGCCCTAAGTTTATATACACCTATATAAGCATGAAAGATAGGGTTTAGAAGTAAGAATTAACAAGAATTAAGAAGAACTTGATTATTGTGAGAATAATTGAGTGAGAGAGAATTCTTGGAGGAGAAGCAAAAGCTTGAGAGAAAGAAAGTATTGTACATCTAAGAGGTGTGGAAGATTATAAATATTCAATTGTATATCTTGTCAAAGCTTTGGATAATAGATTGGTTTGTTTCTTGGTGGACGTAGCCCACATTGGGTGAACCACATTAAATATGGTGTTGATTTATATCTCTTGTTCTAGTATATTTCTTCTAGTAGAATATATATTTTTATTTGCATGTATGCTTAGATCTGATATATTATCTGTACAACCGGTGTGCTAACCCCAACACGTGGCCCATTATCGTGTGTTCTATTTCACATCTTGTTCTTTATTGGCTATTCACTTTCACAAATTTCATATCCCATGAACAATTCATATGGTCTTGTCAAACTCCACATTACAGTTGGTCCTCTCACTATGTTGGTACCCTTCCTTGTTAGATAGGAAATCAATGGGTGTGACATGCTCTTAGGCCTCAATTGGATCTGCAAGTCTAGGTCTATCATCTCCATGAATCATTTGCATCTAAAATTCATTCACAACAACCAAGTCATTTCTATCACGAGGTGCCTCCATCTACTCCATGGTCACCATATCCTCTCATGGTTACCAATGCATCACCTACTCCATCTAGTATGCCATGACCTCTAGAACCTAAAGCACAATCTACTCCTATCTCTCCTATTCGCACACAACCTACACACCTTATTGTTTTGCTAGTCCAATACATCAATCTAGGTCCATTGTTAGGATAGTTCCTACATCTAGACACATTTCACCACCTCGTTCCATTCCATGTAGGTGTCCACCATCATCGCATTCCACTTCACATAGGTGCCCACAATATACTCATCTGTCACATGCATATATACTTCACTCACCTGCACAACATCTATCTCATATACCACCACTCTCAGAGCATGGTCATTCACCTTAATCACCACCAACATCGGTAGAGGACCTTCATCCTTTACTTTTATTGGATAACTCATTCATTAACACACAATTGGGTGGAATTACGCTTATTTTGTCCCCTCCCTTTAATATCAGAATGTGTCTTACATTCACCTTCTTACATGAACATATACATCTTCATCCACACTCTTGCATCATCATTACCCTATGATTCACTCTTATGCTATGGTTCACACTTGATTATTGAGGGCATCCTATACACATGAACTTCTCACACATCATACACTTTTCTACATATACAATCTTCAATCCACTATGCATCATTTGCACTTTGTGCTTTATACACTTATACATAGTACACATTCACCACCCTACATTCTTATACATTTCACATCATCCACATTTATATCTACACATATTACATTGCACACTATGACATTCCCTTATCACTAAACTTACTACACATTTTAGTCATCTACTTATACACATTGCACTCACTACCCGATGACACACTCTAGTCCCACGGTCCATACTACTATTGAGGGTATACATATCAAATGGACCTCATCACACTCACATGTTCAATCCTTCGATCATCTTATCATGCGACATTACTAGCTAGTGCCTTCTTCACACATTTCGTGATATACGCTTTGTGTTACATCATCATGTTTTCTACCATCCTATTCATATATTTTGTGATATACGTTTTGTGCTACATCATCATGTTTTCTACCATCATTACGCTTGCTAGAATATTACTCACCCATATAGTGATATATGATTTAGGCTAAATCATCACGCATCCTTTCACTTCATTCTACAACTATATGATCAAATCATCCCTCTTTCGCATAGATATCAACGTCATTCTATAATCAACCCTTCGCACTTAATTCACTACCTCTTTCTAACACACGAAAACACATTGCTCAAACCATTTCCCGATGATGCACTCTCATTTACGGTTCATTCTTGACTTGAGGGGACATAAATAAATGAACCTCATTGCATATATTCACATCTACTCAGGGGGCGCACTTCTCCTATCATTCACTCGCATTTCATTCCATCTCATCCAGAGCATACTACGAGATCTTGGTTGCATTTACTCTTTTTACATTTACTTGTTACATGCTCACTTTATTACACATCCTAGATAGATATATTTTATGTCATTATCTTTATCATACACACATGCATGTCCACTTGCCTTTGTAGTTTTGATCGTAGATTTTACAAGTATATTACACACAACATGGATGCTTGGTGCAATACCTAGTACTAGTCCCATAAAGCAGCTACTTAGGGGCATCCACTTTCGGACACTACAAGTGTTATTATTTCATTTTGTACTTAGCACTTTGTACATTATTGACTTATACACACTTTAACATACTTTTTTATCTTTCTAACATGTTAATGGATGGTTCATGTGCAACATTTATTTTAAGGTCTATTTTCTTCTATGGTTGTTTAATACACCGTTTGTTTTTTCTTGTCATTTTTTGTGGACTTTGGTGCATGTCTTTCTTATTCTCTGATTGCTTGCGGTCACTACGACCTTGATTGTCTTGCCAAATTGTGAGTGATGTCCCATGTTTGCAACCCACTTTTCCCGATCTACATTGTCTCCTCGCTTGCATTGTCTAATTATATTACATTTCATCTTTTACATGAGTTTTTTTCTTTACTTGTACTAAAACTTTTTTCCTAGCCACATGTTTGCGTGTGTCGTTGTTTCTATCAAGCACATTTCATTCCCCTGCAGAGGATAGTTTAGTACATCAGTTGGTCCTCTTTTGGGACACATACTCCTTCAAAGTGACATCGTATGCACCCCAAACGAGGGGGCATACTTTGGTTGAATCAATCATCCCATACAACGTTATCAAAGCATGATACCGGTACATCACAATTTTCGATTTGAGACAGGGCTCAAATCGGACTTGGGTCCTATTGTCGCCCTCAAAATCCCCCCTCATTTTTAATTCAAATTCGAAAATTTTGAGCTCACGCCCTCCAGAAGTGTTCAAGTAAAGTTGGAAGTCTGAAAAGATAGAGAAATTCATGCTTTGAAGTTGTTTAAACTCTCCAGTCTACACGTTTTGATAAATTTTCTATTTTCTTGTCTGGATGCATGAAAATTTTATTGTTGTCCTCATTTGAATGAAATTGTCAATATTTCTATGGCCATGGATCATCAAACCTTGTATTGTTTTCAATTCCTTGGTTCGAAAAGAAATTTGAAAATTGGGCGCAAAATGGAGTTTTTTTCTTCTCTACATTTTTCCACAGTCATGAATGATGGGCGTTTTCTTCCCTGTCAAATTTTGGCCCCAGCATCCACGAGTAGTATGTGGATATATCTCGATTGGATGTGGCATGGCCATGTTTCAAGAAACAACAAAAGCCTCCACATTTCCAAATGGCACAACTCCAAAGGCAAGGAACAAGAGACAATCCACAAATAAGTGCAGGCTTTCCACGTGTCCAGGGTCCAAAATGAAGACAAAACAAGCCCAAATCGGCTAAGTATGGAAGGTTCAGTGGATGGCGCCACGTGCTTCATCGGCACAATTTCAAGGGTCAAAGCTAGGGGTAGTTCTCAAACTTGCGCCAATCCTCCACGTGTCCCAAGTCCAAAAAAGGGGACAGAGTCAATTGCTTAAATTGACTAAGTATGAGTGGGTCGGTGGAAGCCTCCACGTGCCTCAATGGTGCAATTTCAGTAATGAAACCAAAGGGCCAATCTTCAAATGAGCGCCAGTTCTCCATGTGTCTAGAGGTCAACATAAGTCAAGTGGGAAGTAAGCCCAAATTGGCTAAGTATAAAAGAACCGACGGAGCTCTCCACATGTCATCCTGGCACAACTTCAAAGGAAAAATCCAAAGGCAGGTTCCAAATGAGCGCCATCTCTCCATGTGTCCAGGGTCAGATATATGGCCCCACCAAACAAAAGGGAGAAAGTCAAATATTAAGCCCGAATAGAAATGTCAAGTCGGGAAAGCGGGTCGTCGGGGAGATTTGAGAATTTGAGCCTTTTTGTAAAAAGGGCTAAAAGTCATAAAGTGACCCACACCCCGATCAGGCTTAAAGGAAAAAATCAAAGCTTGAGCCCACCATTGGAAAGTCAAAGTAGGTCGGCGGAGAAATTTGTGTTTTTGAGCCTCTTTGTAAAAAGGGCGAAAAATCATAAAGTGACCCGCAGCCCCGATCAAACAAAAGGGAGAAAGTCAAATATTAATCCCAAATAGAAAGTCAAGGCAGGGAAGCGGGCCATTGGGAGATTTGAGAATTTGAGCCTTGTTTTCATTAAAGGGGCTTAAAGTTAAAAAGTGACCCGCAGCCCCGTCCACGCCAAGGAAAAATTCAAATACTAAGCCCACATCGTAAGTCACGGCAGGAGGCGGGCCCTTGAGACAATTTTTGTTTTTGAGCCCGCATTGAAAAAAGGTAAAATTATAAAAGTGACCTATGAATCCGTCTCCACTCAAGTAAGGCCACGTGTCAAGGCTTATATCAAAAGCGGAAGGGTAGACCAAAAATGTAAAAATTGCCTTATCTCTATAAAGTCACAAAATGCAAAAGGCATCCTCCACGCCCGCTCTAGTAAATTTCTCCCACAAGGACAAATATGGTTTAAATATTCAAAGGCAAGATGAACGGTTCAAACTCAAAGTTACAAAATGAGTGTAACGGCAATGCATTATGAAAATTTTGGTTTTTCTATCATTGGCGTTTCTTCGTGAATCAAGAATCGATCGAGATGTGAATGATTGAAAAGTTGTAAACCGTTTCTTGCTAACAAAGAAGAAGTGGTAACCATTTCTTGAAAAATATTTAATGGCTTCTTCACGCCATTGTAAGGTTTGGCAATTGATCTTGTAGACTCAACAATGCATTGTACCTGGAGAAAGCAAAGGAAATAGCCATTTTTCTTCTACTTCCCTCCACTCTCAAATTTCTTCCATTCCCACATTATGTACAACCTTTGTTTAAGCATCAATACAAGAAGAAGGATTTTGTAGCCTCTTTGATGAGGAGATTTCAGAAACTTTGAGTTCGCAATTGTATCTCGTCTTGTTGCCATTTGCAGGGTTGTTTCTTCTCATAAATGCATGTGTTGAAGTTTCTAACTAGTGTGTGCAGGAATCTGATTTTCTACCTACAACATTAGTTCTCCTACCTCTTTTCTCACTCCCTTTCCCACCTTCATAGAAAATTCTCCCCTTACAGATAACTATAAGCATTTTCCGCAAGGTCAGTGGAGTGCCCCTATTGGATCCCTGGTCAAAAGGCCACCACAGAAATCCACATTTTATTGTGCATGCATATACGATAGCTGCACCGGTTAAGTAGAGGGACTTAGATTCCTAGAGCGTTGACAAGGAATTCACAAATTTGTCCACTTGACAAATTTCCTCGCCAACAAGTCCTTAGCACAACATCCTTTCCTGGATGCCTAAAACCAAGGGAAATATGGTGGCCTTTCCTGGATGCATGAAACCAGGGACAATACAGCAGTCTTTCCTGGATGCCTGAGACCAGGGGCAATTACACAACGATTGGTAGTTGATTACAATATACATAACTCCATACACAGTGTATTTTAAAGGGAAGACAGTCCTTAGAACATGCACACCATATGTAGTGGTGTTTTACACAGCAGAAAGTAGTTAAAGGTTGGAGGAGGACACCGAGACAGTTCTCCCTACACTTCTTCTATTGCAATGGCATGACATCGCTTGAAAAACTCGCACGTCGACATCATCTACAGGATCCTTTTCTACACTATTTCCTCATCACAGATCAAGTGCACATGTTCCTTTTTCACACTTTCAATATTTTTACACACTTATTTACATACTTTCCCTACAAAAATTTTACATATTTTGATCATATACATGCATATTTGACTACTTATCAACTTCTCTTTTGTAGGTCCATCCGTATGGGAAGAAATAGTCAACATCAACACCAACATCATCAACAACATCACACACATCAACATCGACATTGACACCAACAATAGGTACATCATAACATCTACACGTGTTTCCACCCTAGGTTCATTTTCATCATCACTTTTTACATTTTTTCCTCCTTAGCATCCACGCCTCACATTTTTACCATTCCACACTTTTTCTAGTCCCTCGGCATGCTTTCACCATCGGTCTACATGGATTATCAGTACGTATCTCTATTTACTTTATGTTACCGAGATTTTCTCCTACCAACATAAAGTGGGGAAAATGTACACAAATTCACGCACTTTAGGTAATTATCTAGTCATGATTACATACTACTATGCATATGATTCCTAAGTAAGAAAAGTACTAATTAACCCATGTCTTTAGGGTTCCTAGAACCACCCCCATTGTTGTATCTTAAGGCGTTATGCCAAAGGGGTTATGTTCCAGTTGAGCAGATAGGGACATACCCTTTTCCGAAATCTGCAATACAGTGTGAAGTGAAATGGTGTGTTATTTATCTTGCTTAACTTAATGTGGTTTTAAGTAGCACACTGTTTGGTAACTTGTATGAAAACACGTGTATTAAAAGGTTTGTGTTTTGTTTTGACGCCTTTTCTTTGATAAGCGCTAGGACCTATACGCAAAGAGTTAGTAATTTTCCATAAAAAGAATAAAACATCGTTTCGATTCTCAAGATCATCCTAAGACGCAAGAGAAGAGTATACGCGATGCAAAATCCAAGAAATCAACAAATGGAAACACTTAATTTAAGCGTGAAATATACCTTTGCTCAATTTTAGACTTTCAACACATTCATAAAGCAATAAAAGACATAAGAATCATTTCTGATTCCCAAGATCGCCCCAAAAAACTTGCAATGATGTTAGCACTTTAGGAAATGAATTTTTAGAAATGTGAACTTAGTATGCCAACCCGGACCAAGCACTGTGTGTAGGTTAGGGTATATGTGTGTGGGTTAGGGCGATTGTGCCCCTCTGTGTAATTTTAAATCCGCAATGCACCTACGCCACCCGAGAGATGTCTGCGCTAGGGTATAGGCATGTGCGCTAGGGTACATGCATGTGCACCAGGGTTTGGGCATGTGCACCAAAGTTGAGGCATGTGCGCGAGGTTTGGGCGTGTGTTCTAAGGTTTGGGCATGTGCGCGGGGTTTGAACATGTGCGCCTAGTAAATATTCGACAGTACCAATAGTACACAGGGGCACTTGTGCGTGGGTTAGGGTACATGTGCGCCTAGTAGAAATGATAGCTAGCAGAGTGTGTGCACCCTAATTTGGGCATGTGTGCCAAGTTTTGGGTGTGTGCGCCCGATTTAAGGTATATGCGCGTGGTTTAAGGTACTTGCCTCCCTCTGTAAAAAATGACGGTTTTCAAGCACCTACGCTGACAGAAAGGTGTGTGCGCCCCTGCCTGAAAAACCACCAAAAACATGAAAAATGAAATTTCAAAAGTGTCAACTAGTTAGAAATTAGCCATTAAATTCAGTTTTTAGCCTAAACTTAACAAAGGAGCATGAAAATGAGGGTTAACTACCTAAAACCTAGCCAAAACTCTCAAGGAAAAATATTTAGCACTACTGAAAACATGTAAAAAGATAAAAACTGAAATAAAAGCTTTAGAAAGACCCCATTAATGGGGATGGACTAAGAGTCCCATCAGGCGTGCCAAATGTATGCGATGGAAAGGTTTGAAAAGCTATGGAAAGAAGTTAAAGAACCTCAAAGCTTTTACTAAACTCGACCATGTACCATAAGATTAGAACTAAACAAGAAACTATCTAGTTACATACATATATAAATTTGAAACAAACATTCAAACCCTAACATATCTAAATATCTCTCTACTCCATGAAAGCTTAATGAAAGTGAACCTAGTTAGATTCTAAGCAATCAAATTAGGTGTTGTTTTACTCCCAAACATAGTGAAGAGATCTCTCCAAGTTGGCTACATGGCCAAGATTTAGATCTTCCCTTACTAAATATATTTGGAGTGGATGGA
This sequence comes from Taxus wallichiana var. yunnanensis, assembly GCA_018340775.1. Lineage (NCBI taxonomy): Eukaryota > Viridiplantae > Streptophyta > Pinopsida > Cupressales > Taxaceae > Taxus > Taxus wallichiana. Next base: position 715,568,506 of record CM031237.1, on the reverse strand, counting down.
TGCAAGATGGAGGAGCTCTTAACAATGGAGTATGGCCAAGATCCAAATGTTCTATAGCTTAAAGCTATCACAAATGATTTCTAATGCCAAGATCTCCAAATATGAGAGAGGACCATTTGAAAGGAAAGCCTTAGGCTTGTATTTATAGTTTTTGGTTTGGAAGAGTTTGGAATTTGGGTGCATGTGGGACTAAAGCTTAAAAAGCACTTTTAGATTAAATTAGGATAAACATGATTTTAGGCTTAGTTAATTTTGGTTTAGGTTAGTTAACTAGGATTTAAGCTAGTTAAACTTGATTAGCAAGTGATTAGAGACTCATTGAGAGTTGGGAGGGTCAAATTAATCAATTGTGGCTGATAGATAGCCTAGGAAGCCAATAGAAATAATTTAAAGAGAACTAGGGAGGTTCTGAATAGTCAAAAGGTGGAATGTCTAGCTAATAAGAGAGATATTAGCCCAATAAGTTGATTATAGGAGGAATACGACCGAAAGAGTGTCGTGAATGGGCATCCGAGAATGGAGCGAAGAATAGGGAATTAACAAAGTGTCGTTAATTGGTTGAATTGGAGGAAATGCTAAGTGTAAGCATATTTAGGTGTCTACATTTTCCCCTCTTTAGGTGACGTAAACTACGTCACTTTAAAGAAAGTAGACAAGCATAAACAAGTAGAAAATTTTGAAGGGATAGAAGAAAAATGAGTAAAAACAAGGATGCCCCCTCTATTGTCGATGGGGTGATGAAAGAGGTCGATCGACAATTGAAAAGATGAAGGAAATAGAACAGAAAAAAGAATAGTGTGAAGAAGAAGAAAATAAAGGGGATACAGAAAAAAAGAGTATGAGGAAGAGGGAATGAGCTAACATCCATCTAGTGCCTTTTAAACAACTTTATTTTTCATCATATTACTAGTGATCTTCATCATTGGTCCTTATTAAAAAAGAATGAGCAAAAGTGTAGTATGTTCATGAAAAGCCATATATAAACAAATGTACATTGCTAAAAAATAACTCCATGTAACATACAAAATGCAATGCAATACGAGAAAGTAAAAGATGCCTAACTCCATGCAATATACATAATGCAATGCAATACGAGAAAGTAAACAAGCAAACTAATACAGAAACATAATGTAATGTTTTGTTATTGAGCTTCAGTTCCAACCTATTCGAATTAACGACAAGGATTAATGACGGTGCCCCAAGCAAGGATACATGCGAGGGGAATAACGAGAGGACATTTGGTCGAATGATAAAGCAATGTGCACTACGAAATAATACCAGAAACTCGTTGTGCCCAGTACGGAGACGAAGTAAGCAGCCTAGCTTTGGTTTATGGAGGTAGATCAAGATGATCCGTGATTCGTGCACATGAACATGTGAGAATCAAATAAGCGACGTTTTGTAGCATGATTTTTAATTTTTAGAATTTTTCTAAAACATATTTGAATGTTTTGATTTTTGTAAGTTATCTAAAGCTATGTACATGAAGATGAGGAAGCGTGGATGCCTAGCGATAGATGGGATGTACTGAGAAAATTTTCATGTGCGTACAAGAAAGGTGAAGATGCGAAAATGCCCCAACGATTAGGTGGGAGTATTCAAAGACAAACTATTCACGCATAGAAGCGGGACCCAAGGCCATTATGGATAGGCTCAACGTGATGATGAACATAAACCAATGAAATGCTGGGAAGAAGCAAGAGTGCCCCAACATAAGTTGGCCTAAAAGCACATGATAGAAAGGAAGGAGAAGATTGTTTTTGTTAAAGGTGACAAAGGTGTCCAAAACCATGGCAAAAGGCAATACCATACACATGGACGTTCGAATGAAGTAGAAGAACGATGAATGGTATGAGCGTAGCTTAAAGCCTCGTAATTAGGAAGTGATTAGCCAAAGGAACAAATCGTGAGACAAGATAAGGACTAAAGCAAGAGTCTCAACAAGGTCTAAAAAAGACACTTGGTAACATACTAATCTTGCTTTGCTCATAAAGATCCAAAGTGTGTGCACATGGAGTTTTTTTATTACCTCTTGGAGGGAAGGCTTACAAGACAAGCAAGTGAAGACGCGTTAGCAAATGTGTAGGGGTGATTGATTTTGAAAGGCGATAGGTGATTTGTGAATGGAAAGTGGAAGGATAGCCATACATTGCTCCGGTGCCAAATCGAGGCGTCCATAGCCCCGATAGAGATGCATTTGATTCTAATCGCAACATTTCTCTCTTTGTCGATCGAGGCATCCATAGCCCCGATAGAGATTATTGGAAATACCCCAAGACAAAGTTATATATCAATTTTCTTTTGCTTTTAGATGTTAGCTATTTATTCTTGATTGATTTTGATTGGTTTTCTTTAAAAAACTTATTTCAGCTCTCTTGTTTGACAAGGGGTTAAAAATCACCGATGGCTTGATGGAAGGAGGTGGAAGTGAGTGCGATGACAAAATTTGCTAGTGTCAACAAATATGTCCAAAAGTTCTTTGCAACAAGTTTATTAGATGTTGAATGTGATAGGATCTCTAAGAGGTCAATCGTTCTTTAATTTACCAAGGTGATCAAAGACCAAGGTCAAACGGATACCATAGAGATAAATGTTGTAAAATGCGTGCGAATAGGCTAACCAAAATATCACCGAAGGGATGAAAATGGTAGGAAGACTTGCAGAAGAATAATAAGGAAGGGAAGAAAGAAACATCCATGTGTACGTAACACCCGATGTAATGTTTGATCTTTGTACCTTTGATTTGTCTTATGTTTTCTCGATTTTTTTGTATTTTTGAATTTATTTGATTTTTAGCTTTTTGATAGTTTTTAAAATGGTGGGAACAACAGAGTCACTCTGTGTCGTAAGATCCAAAAACAATGTTTGCAACTTCCTTGATAAGGAAGACTAGGCGTCTTTGTTTATCAAGAGTCATGTTATCTCCAATCTCGATGATTATGGTGAGCTCATACTCAACAAATGACTGCGATTTATCCTGAAACAAGGATTGTTCATGTGGGAGCTTGAGTTCATTACTCATAGGTTTGTGCACTTTGCGCCACACTTCGTGGTTGCGTTGGTGTGTGTTCTTGAATCGCGCTTGATTTTGAATCTTAAGATCGTTTGAATTATTGGGAACTTTGGAGCTCTTGGAATTTTGATCTTAGCTTGATAATGAACCTGTTTGGGTTTCTTATAAGTTGATGCGTGACCTATCTAATCTTGAGAAGGAGAATAAAGCGAACGTGGACGTTTAGACCTGATGTGAGAAATGACCGCGGGCTTCACAACCATTGATAGAAAAAAATGTGTGATGGATGAAAAGGATATTGTCCAAGAATTGAAGAGGATGGGCTACCAGGAGGTGAGCCACTGATAGAAGATGACAAAGGGTTGTTAGAATATAGCCCTAAGATGGAAGAAGTTGGGCTACGAGGACATGGCCCAAGAATAGAAGAATATGACGAAGGGTTGTTAGGGTGTGGCCCAAGTATAGATGAGGAGGGACTACCGGAGGTGTCCCATAGATAGAAGAGGAAGGGCTACTAGGATGTGGCCCAAGAATAGAAGGTAATGGGCTACTAGGAGCTAAACCACAAGTAGAAAATGGAGGGCTACCCGGGGTGGCTTCATTATAGAAGAAGATGATGGGCTACTCAGCGGTGACCCAAGGCGAGATTTTGATTGAGGAATGATAATAGATAAGGAATGATCTCAGTAACGAGAAGATAGGCCATGGATCAATGCTAGACCCCGACATCTCATCATACTCAGAAGAAGGTGAAGATGGAATGACAAAAGAAGAATCAAGTTCCATGACCTTAGGTTTTCCCTCTATGTTCTAATAAAAGGAATCAACTTCTCCCCCATATGTGAGTGTATCGAGTTCTAGAAAGAATCCTTGTTTACAATCCTCTAAAGGGATTGTTAGTGCAAATCAATAGCACCCCTTGGATATTGATCGATTTCTAGTTTGATCATACTAGCATCCAGGTGTGATTGCACAACATTGAAACCTCTCTCCAAGTGTGGGACTTGCAAAATGAGAGAGGGATCTCCGAGAAAAAGTTGGTTCTTGCTCTGAACTACCTACCACAATCTACTCTAATGTAGGGGAAACTAACTATGCTAATCTAAATTTTCAAGGAACCAGGGAGAGAGAATGCATAAAATGAAAGCCTACACTAAAGCGGTGATACACCAGAAAAGGAGTGGTGAACATCTATCAAGACTGCTATAAACACAGCTCCAACCTTGCAATGAACATTTAAACGTGCACAAATACCTGCAATGAAGAGAGGCAAGAAGAAAACAAGCGAAAAACGAGCAAGGATGGATAGATGCATCACAAAACACGTTTTTTGTTGCTCCAGAAGTTTGCACAGAACATCATTTTTATGGTAAAAGGCAAAAATGCCATTACAAAGCAGGGGAGGAGGTTCAAACTCCATTTTTAACCCTGGGGAAGAAAAGAAAGGAGAGCAAAGCAGAAAATATGAACAACCCTTTGAAAAATGAGCCAAATCTGGCTTTTACAGTGCATGGGTCGAGCCCAGGAGAGAGAAAACATGTAAAAACATGGGAGTCATTCCTCATTAAATGAATATGCATTAAAAGCAGCATGGGCGTCCCTTACGGACCCATGCCACGACATTTTTGGCGTCTTTGAAGAAGAATGCGACCCATTTTGCATTAAAACTGGTTGTTGAAACGTCATTTCTGGCCATTACCACGTGCCAGAGATGTTTCTTGATTTTCTCTCTCCAAACTGAACCAAAATGCAAGATTGACCCCGGAATCATGTAGAGAATTTCACCACTTTCCATTGATATAAATAACGCGAAATCTGAGCTCTGGATCGAAAGTTATGGCCATTTGAAGATTTAGGGCAAAACGGGCTCAAAACGGATCGGCGGGAAAAAGTTTTGAATTTTACCTCTTTTTACATTTTGGAAAATTTTCCAAAAATCCCGCGCATCCGCCACTTGGATGACATGTGTCAAGCTCTGATTCGACGCGGGCCTGTCTTTCCTAAATTTTTCGCGGGTCGCTTCGACATTTTGACTTGGACACGTGTCAAAACCCCATTAGATGCGGGTTTGACCCTCCAAAATCTCCTTGCGGGCTTTTCCAATTTCTGGGACTTCCTGGACACGTGGCGAGATTCTATTGGCTCATAATAAGGGGGCGGGCTAAAACACTCCTTTTGGATTTTGGTGAAACACTTAGCCAAATTTCCAACTTTTTCCCCTTCTGACATGTGGCACGTTCTGATTCGTCTGCGGGCCTCCTTGTCTTTTTTTGGCCATTTCGGCTTTTCGCGTCCCATGCGTCCCTCGCGTACCTTTGTCCCATCTGTCCCGGATGAAAATCTCCTACTTTGGCCGATTCGGGCTTCCTTGTTCTTGTTTGCGGCTTTTTCACCTTTTCGCGTCTTACGCGTCCCTCGCATACTTTCATCCCAATCTGTCCCGATCGCCTGGGACAAATATCTCCGAACCGCCCGAAATGCACTGCATTTCTTCGGCAAACCGGCTGATTCGCGTCCCATGCGTACTTTTGTCCCAGTATCCCAAAACCACACAAAACAAGACTTAGACGATTTTCTCTGCTTTACGATTGACTTTCAAGCGTCCCAATTGTCCCGCTGGACCGCACTGGGACAAAAGACTTAGCCGATTTTCTTGTTTTTTGGGCCCAAGCTTAGTACGAAGAACCTCGGTACGACCCGAACCCTTCAGACCCGAAATGCTTTAAAACAGTCCTGCAACCTTATTTTTGCATTTTTTCCATTTTTTCTAACTCGTTGGGATTTCTTCTTGGATGGGAGAGTTAGAAAAAGGCCGAGGGACCCCAAAACATGATTTTGGGCCTCGAATCAATCTACTTGCTCGGGACTGAATAATTTGATGCATGTTATCAAAATTACCTTGAGGGGTGAATTTTGGATAACAATTTTGGCGACTCAAAGCAAGGTCATCTCACTGCTTTAGATGAAGTTACCGATTACCTGAAGCATCCATTGGGCATGGAGTCATGAGTTGTAGCTTGCAAACTGATCTGAACTTTGAAAACCTCCTCTCTAAGCCACTTGAAACCCACTGGAAATGGGTATGCAAGAGCAAGACCAGCACCACAAAAACTATGTACAAAATTGAAAATCATACATGCTCCAAATGGAACATGCAGAGTGTGCACAAGCACTTCTTTTACTGAAAGAAAAACTACCTACTCTATTCTAACTGGAAGAAAAGGTAAGCTAAATAAACCTATATTTGGTTGTGCAAAATAGCTTCCTTTCTTCAAAATTGGCAACCATGCAACTGATTTGGCATTGAACATGGTTGATTGGATAAATGGAAAATCAACAAGAAGTTTGGTCTTCCACCCAAATCATCAAGGTATCAGCTAAAGGCAAATTCAATACCTCTTTTAGTTGTTCTGCATTTGGATTGAAGAGGTATGACAGCTGATCCTTGGTACTTTGTAGCTCATCCTCATGCTTAGGAGCAAGCATGACTGGTTGTGACTTCTCCTTTGACTCCAATGAAGTCAAATACCTTATTGGGCAAGGTATGATCCATTTGATATGCCCATAGCTCTAATTTTCAACTCCAAGAATGGAGTTCTCTTGTAGACCCTCTTGAATGGATGGTGCGAGAAGCGAAGGTAGAACCTTTCGCCCTTTCTCTTCCTCCATGAAGGACATGAAAGATTAAAATATTCCAATCTTGGTTCCAAAGAGCTGGTATAAGATGCAGGTTGCTGCAAATGAATGCTCTCCTTCATGACAACAGGCTCAAGTATTTGGGACGTGGAAGATGAAAGAAGGAATGGTGGAAACTCAACCGGTTCTTCTTTATCAAAACAGTCCTCCAAATCTGACAGATACACTACCTCATGGTTGTCCTGCTGCAAATGCTCAACTTCCTCCATGGTGTCCTCTTGATCTGTAACTTGATCATCATGGTTTCTTTCATCCTCCAACATTGAGTTTGAGAGATCAAACTCTTCTTCAGCACTAGAACTTGAGAGAGATGAAGTAGAAAGAAGAACTGAAGGTTCTCCTGTAGCCTGCTTTGTGCTCAAAGCCCTTGGATCTGTAATTTTCTCCTCCACAACTAGAATGTGCTCCTCTTCTTTTGGATTTGGAGCAGCTTCTTCCTCCTCTACTACTTGAAGACAATCTTGCTCTTGATAGAACTCTTCCTCTAGCATGAAGTTTGTCAAGTCAAACTCTTCAATCTGCTGCTCTAGAGGACAAGTTGGGACTGCAAGATCTTCTTCTGAGCTTTCTTCCTCTATGGCTGATTGTGCAACTTGAATTGAATCAGCATTCCCTTCAAATAGAGTGCCAACATGGACACTACTTTCTGAGCAAACTGACTGCTGATCTGCTTCTTCTTTTTGCTCTTCTTCTGCTGCCACAAAATCAGTCTTAACCACCACCTGTTCTCCAACTCCAACCTCTTCTGAAGGCTTAACCATCAAGGGGATCTTTGTCATCCCAAATTTAAGAGCCCAACTCTTCAGACTTTGAATTTCTTCATCCTTGTTTGGCTTTTCTTTTTGTTGTTGTTTTCCTTGACTAGCATTCTGATTTTTATCCTCCCAACATGGATTTGGGAATGCAAGAGGAGAAGTGGATTGTAACTCAAATGGCTTGGCAATTTTTCGTGGTGGTGGAGGTAGAAACTCTTGTTTCTTTGGAGGAGAGGGTATTTCTGTTAGCTTTTGTGGAGGGGATGACTGTTTGGAAGGAAAAAGGAAAGAAGAATTGTGATGTGGTGGAAGACTAGGGAATGGAGAAATGGAATTAACTCCAGGGGCAGCATTGACTGGATTTATAATTTGAAATTCCAAATGAGATGATGCTGCTTGAGTGATGGGGTGAGAAAAACTAGATGATGGTGTAGGACTTACCCATTAACAAGGTTGTTCAACACCAAGTGTATAGGCCTCTATTTTTGCTGTCCATTGTGCAAGTTGGGGCAGCATCTTCATCATGAAATCCAGCTTCTCCCGAGGGTGAAGTGTCTTGGAAAAGGGCCTCCCCATGGACAAGGAGTCCTACAACTAATTCCAAAAGCCTTCATTTGAGCTGTTGCTCTTGATTGCACCATCTTTGCCTCCATCTTTTGGATTTTTTCCACAAAATCTGCATCTTCCATTTGATTGTCTTCATTGCATGTGTACCCTTGCTCTTGATGTGCTTCACAACCAAACCGACTTTGAATCTTTTGCCGCTCATATGGGTAGACATGCTGATTTTGAATTTAATCAAAATGCTGATTCGGAGGATCTATAAAACATATTGGAGGTGTGATATGCTTTCTTTGTTGTTGAAAATGTGAATTCCATGATGGAAATGAAGTCATGATTGCACAACTTCATGGAATGAAAAAGAATGAAAGAGATGGAAAGAAGAATGGATGGAAATGGATGGAAAGTGGTCTGCAACTCAGAGAATGAGTTATTTACCAGATGGAGTTGCCAGATGTGCTTTTGAAAGTGCCTCCAAAAGGTTGAATCTTTAACAGGAACACACCAACCTGTCAAAGATAAAGTGAAAGACCTCTAAGGTCCCACCAGTGTGCCAAAACTGTTAGTGCAAATCAGCAGCACCCCCTGGATGTTGATCAGATTTCTAGTTTGATCATACTAGCATCCAGTGTGATTGCACAACATTGAAACCTCTCTCCAAGTGTGGGACTTGCAAAATGAGAGAGGGATCTCCAGAGAAAGCTGGTTCTTGCTCCTGAACTACCTGCCACAATCTACTCTAATGCGGGAAACTAACTATGTTAAACTAAATTTCCAGGAACCGAGAGAGAGAATTCATAAAATGAAAGCCTACACTAAAGTGGTGATACACCGAGAAAGGAGTGGAGAACATCTATCAAGACTGCTATATGAACATAGCTCCAACCTTGCAATGAACATTTAAACGTGCAAAAATACCTGCAATGAAGAGAGGCAAGAAGAAAACAAGCAAAAACGAGCAAGGATGGACGGATGCATCAAAAAACACGTTTTTTGTCGCTCCAGAAGTTTGCACAAAACATCATTTTTATGGTAAAAGGCAAAAACGCCATTAGAGAGCGGGGAGGAGGCTCAAACTCCATTTTCAACCCCGGAGAAGAAAAGAAAGGAGAGCGAGCGAGAAAATATGAACAACCCTTTGAAAAATGAGCCAAATATGGCTTTTATAGTGCATGGGTCGAGCCCAGGAGAGAGAAAATGTGTAAAAACGTGGGAGTCATTCCTCATTAAATGAATATGCATTAAAACAGCATGGGCGTCCTTACAGACCCATGCCCTGACATTTTTGGCGGTGCTGAAGAAGAATGCGACCCATTTTACATTAAAACTAGTTGTTGAAACGTCATTTCTGGCCATTACCACGTGCTAGAGACGTTTCTTGATTTTCTCTCTCCAAACTGAACCAAAATCAAGACTGACCCCGGAATCATGTAGATAATTTCACCAGCTTTCCATTGATATAAAGAACGTGGAAATCCGAGCTCTGGATCGAAAGTTATGGCCATTTGAAGATTTAGGGAAAAACGGGCTCAAAACGGATCGGCGGGAAAAAGTTTTGAATTTTACCTCTTTTTTGCATTTTGGAAAATTTTCCAAAAATCCCGCGCATCCACCACTTGGATGACACGTGTCAGGCTCTGATTCGACGCGGGCCTATCTTTCCTAAATTTTCCGCGGGTCGCTTCGACATTTTGACTTGGACACATGTCAAAACCCCATTGGATGTGGGTTTGACCCTCCAAAATTTCCTTGCGGGCTTTTCCAATTTCTAGCGCCGCTGGACACGTGGTGAGATTCTATTGGCTCACAATAAGGGGGTGGGCTAAAACACTCCTTTTGGATTTTTGGTGAAACACTTAGCCAAATTTCCAACTTTTTCCCCTTCTGACACGTGGCACGTTCTGATTCGTCTGCGGGCCTCCTTGTCTCTTTTGCGGCCATTTCGCCTTTTCGCATCCCACGCGTCCCTCGCGTACCTTTGTCCCATCTCCCGGGACGAAAATCTCCTGCTTCGGCCGATTCGGGCTTCCTTGTTCCTGTTTGCGGCTTTTTCGCCTTTTCGCGTCTCACGCGTCCCTCGCGTACTTTTGTCCCAACTGTCCCGGACTGCCTGGGACAAATATCTCCGAACCGCCCAAAATGGACTATCTTTCGGCAAACCGGCCGATTCGCGTCCCACGCGTACTTTTGTCCCGGATGTCCCAAACCGCGCAAAACAAGACTTAGACGATTTTCTCTGCTTTCGGCCGATTCGGCTTTTCGCGTCCCGACGTCCCAACTGTCCCGCGGACCGCCTGGGACAAAAGACTTAGCCGATTTTCTTGCTTTTTCGGCCCCAAGCTTGGTACGACGAACCTCAGTACGACCCGAACCCTTCAAACCCGAAATGCTTTAAAACAGTCCTGCACCTTTTTTTGCATTTTTTCTAACTCGTTGGGATTTCTTCTTGGATGGGAGAGTTAGAAAAATGCCGAGGGGACCAAAACATGATTTTGAGCCTCGAATCAATCTACTTCTTGGGGTGAATAATTTGATGCATGTTATCAAAATTACCTTGAGGGGTGAATTTTGGATAACGGGGATATCATCGTGTAGTCTAATTGTTCCTTCATTCTGAGAGAAATCAATCAATAGAGGTTGTTGCTCTTGACCATAAGAGGTTGACTAGAAGAAATGGATCTGATAAGCGGGGAAGATTGATTGACAAAAGAATATGAAGATGTTTGATGATGTAGATGAGGGGAAGGTTTGACCTTATCACTCCCACAAAGAGTTTTGATAGTGCTTTGAAAAGACATCTTAGCACATGGATTTCTTGTAATGGTTCAACATGCTCGTAAACATTGATCTTTAGAAGATGATTGAGGAAATTGTACAATATGGTTGAAAGGTTCAAGGGCCGAAGAGGGATTGAATTTGGTTTGATAGTAGAAAACGACTCAAGAGACGACATAGGCTTGGCGGGTGTCCCATGAATGGACGATCTGGATTTAGACCTAGGTCACTTTTCTAGAAGACGACATAGTGTAGGTTGGAAAGTAGGATCGCATAGCCATCCGTTAAGTTGCGACATAGGAGTCGAATTGGATGATTGACTAAAGGAATCCAAGTCATGGAACTCTTTGACGGAAGAATAGTTTGTCAAGACGACTAATGAAGGAGGTCATGTGAAGAAAGGGAGGACTGTGACTCAAGAACCGATTAGATGTTTGATCGCGAACTTGGAGTCGCACAAGTTTTCAAAGGAGGAAGACATCGTTGAGGTGATTTGAAATAAAGGTCCTACGCAGGAAGGGGGAGGACCGTGATTCAAGATTTGATCTAGGGGTATCCGAACAATAGTTGGGATCTGAATCTTCAGAAGAAGCATGGGAATCCGAACAGTAGTTTGGATCTCGAATCAGAATAAGAGTGGGGGGAACCGAATAATAATTTGGATCAGAAGCATCCAAACCATACCATCGACTATGAGTTGAAGGTGGGGAACAAGGTACCTGATTGAGCCTTCTAGCACGAAGAACCAAACGAGGCTTAGTCATAATGGGAATCTTTTGATTTGGATTCTTAAACCTAGGTTCCACATTGTAGTAAGTGTAAGAAACCGCACGATAGTCAGTCATTGTTAGCATTGTTTAAGAACAAATTTCTAGACCTAGATAGTGTAATGGAACTCCTTCAAAGGGAAGAAGACTCCATATCGATTCGGGTAGCATAAGGGCAACCAACTAGACATTTTGTAAGTATGGAGATGCGTGCATGATTTTCCAAAGAAGGTATAAGGAAAATAGACATCGTGATGACGCGATCTCGATGAGATCAAAGGGATTGTCCAAGAAAATAAGTTTTTCATATGAATGATCACAAGGAACAACCATGCAAATGCGAAACACAAAGCCAATCAATAAGGAAATACTCCCTAAAAATGTGTGTGCAAAATGATAGTTCGATGCAAAGATGATCAACACAATGTCAATACTTACATCAAGCTCAAAATGAACAAGGTGTAAATATTAACAAAGGGTAAATACGATTCCCACTTAAAGGATACTATGACTAGTTTAGAGACAAGCAAGGCCTAAATGTCAAAGGGAGAGGATTACAAATATAAGCTACGTAACCACACCAATTGGACACGTCTATCAAGCTTTGCGAGAGAAGCGAGATATTAGTGTCAAATTGGTACTGAAACGACACAAAATAAAGTAAGCGACACCCATCAAGATTTGGAGCAATGTTCAAATTTAAACCAAGTCAAAGTATACTAAGGATGTGCTAAAATGTATGCAGTAATAATGCCACAACGTGATACTTAGATCACGTTTATGAAAAACATGACATAAGTATCTTAATTGTGTCGAGACAATGTGAACAAGGTAACATGTCAAGGGGGATCAATTGATGAACCAATCATAACTATGAATACAATCTTGAAATCAAGATTAAAGGACTTAGTAAATATACGAAAGCGTACTGCGCACTTTAGACGTTTAACAACCCAACTGCAAACATGGATGGGCGTAAACGGACAAAAAAAGTGGTGAGTACTATCTCGATAAAACGCGTGAGGTATAGATCAAAAGATGAAAATAAACTAAGCGCCACTTGGGTGGAGTTTCGCTTTGTCCAAAGACGAGAATAAAACTCAGCTACGTTGGGCGTAGTTTAATTCCGTGATGAAAGACACTTAGCTCAAACTTACGTGGGTTCTTTGCCTTGTTTGAGAAACAAGGTTTAGACTCCAAGTGAGTCGTCACTTCGTGATGGCTTGGCCTACGAACAACGGACTAGCAAAGTGGGCTCCAAGATAGAATGGTCTCCTTAATAGGTTCTCTCAACTTGGTGTCAAAAGATTGTCTAATGTGAGCGTGATTTTCCCAAAGAGTCGATGATGACTTACTTTGGGAGTATTCTCTGCTTTATTGTACCCCCTTCCCCCTTCTGATACAATGAGCAACTAGTGCATTCATTGTACTGTCACTGGAACCACAATACAGACAATCTTTGACTCTAACTCACAAGGCATACTAGTCAAGTAGGTAAGCGGAACGCTTCCTGTTTCATCCACTAGGTTACTTAGCGGTGGATTACTTTAGGGTTCTGGAACCACCCCCATTGTTGTAGCTTAAGGCGTTATGTCAAAGGGGTTATGTTCCATTGAGCGGATAGGGGCGTACCCTTTTCCGAAACCTACAATCTGATGTGAAGTGAAATGATGTGATTTTTATCTTGCTTAATGTGGTTTTAAGTAGCATACCATTTGGCAACTGTATGAAAACATGTGTATTAGAATGTTTGTGTTTTACTTTTGACGTCTTTTCTTTGACAAGTGTTAGGACCTATACGCAAAGAGTTAGTAATTTTCCATAAAAAGAATAAAACGTCATTTTGATTCTCAAGATCGCCCTAAGACGCAAGAGAAGAGCATACGTGACACAAAATCCAAGAAATCAATAAATGGAAACACTTAATTTAAATGTGAAATATACCTTTGCTCAATTTTAGATTTTCAACACATTCTCAAAGCAATAAAAGACATAAGAATCATTTATGATTCCCAAGATCGCCCCAAAAGACGCGAGGGAAGAGCATACACGACCTTATTCTTATAATTAAACATGTAAGGTTTATCCAATGTTTAGTTTAGTATACCCATACAAAAATAAAACCTGCAATGATGTTAGCACTTTAGGAAACAATTTTTTAGAAATGTGAACTTAGTATGCCAACCCAAACCGAAGCACCTGTGCGTGGGTTAGGGTATGTGTGTGTGGGTTAGGGCGGTTGTGCCACTCTGTGTAATTTTAAATCTATAATGCACCTGCGCCACCCGAGAGATGTCTGCGCTAGGGTATAGGCGTGTGCGCCGGGAGTACAGCGTGTGCGCGAGGTTTGGCGTGTCCGTCGGGGTTTGGGCGTGTGTGCCTGGTAAATTTTATGATAGAGTACCGAGAGTACACAGGGCACTTGTGCGTGGGTTAGGAGTACCTACGCACCTAGTAGAAATGACAAATGTGCAAAGCGTGTGCACCCTAATTTGGGCATGTGCACCGGAGTTTTGGGCGTGTGCGCCCGATTTAAGGTACTTGCAAGTGGTTTGGGATACATGTGCGCTCTACTAAAAAATGACATTTTAAAGCGCTTGCACTAACGAGAAAAGTGTGTTCCCCTGTCTGAAAAAACCACCAAAAACACGAAAAATGAAATTTCAATAATGTCAACTAGTTAGAAATTAGCCATTAAATTCGAGTTTTAGCCTAAACTTAACAAAGGAGCATGAAAATGAGGGTTAACTACCTAAAACCTAGCCAAAACTCTCGAGGAAAAATATTTAGCACTACAAAACATTTAAAAAGATTTAAAAAATGAAATAAAAGCTTTAGAAAGACCCCATTAATGGGGGATGGACTAAGAGTCCCATCGGGCGTGCCAAATGTATGCGATGGAAAGGTTTGAAAAGCTATGGAAAGAAGTTAAAGAACCTCAAAGCTTTAACTAACTCAACCATGCACCATAAGATTAGAGCTAAACAAGAAACTATCTATTTACATGCATATATAAATTTGAAACAAACATTCAAACCCTAACATATCTAAATATCTCTCTACTCCATGAAAGCTTAATGAAAGTGAACCTAGTTAGATTCTAAGCAATCAAATTATGTGTTGTTTTACTCCCCAAACATAGTGAAGAGATCTCTCCAAGTTGGCTACATGGCCAAGCTTTAGATCTTCCCTTACTAAATATATTTGGAGTGGATGGATGTAAGATGGAGGAGCTCTTAACAATGGAGTATGGCCAAGATCCAAATGTTTTATAGCTTAAAGCTATCACAAATGATTTCTAATGCCAAGATCTCCAAATATGAGAGAGGACCATTTGAAAGGAAAGCCTTAGGCTTGTATTTATAGTTTTTGGTTTGGAAGAGTTTGGAATTTGGGTGCATGTGGGACTAAAGCTCAAAAGCACTTTTAGATTAGATTAGGATAAACATGATTTTAGGCTTAGTTAATTTTGGTTTAGGTTAGTTAACTAGGGTTTAAGCTAGTTAAACTTGATTAGCAAGTGATTAGAGACTCATTGAGAGTTAGGAGGGGTCAAATTAATCAATTGTGGGTGATAGATAGCCTAGGAAGCCAATAGAAGTAGTTTAGAGAGAACTAGGGAGGTTACGAATGGTCAAAAGGTGGAATGTCTAGCTAACAAGAGAGATATTAGCCCAATAAGTTGATTATAGGAGGAATACGACCGAAAGAGTGTCGTGAATGGGCATCGAGAATGGAGCAAAGAATAGGGAATTAACAAAGTGTCGTTAATTGGTTGAATTGGAGGAAATGCTAAGTTGAGCATATTTAGGTGTTTACGGTATCCACTATGCCACCACTTGCAAATAAAACAAATGTTACTTTGATACAAAATCATGCATACACAATCGGGGTGTTCAATGAAGAGCCATCTTAGACCACGCAACTCTCAAAATCGCATGTGAAAAAACATACAAAACATATGCATGCAATAACATAGATAACACATCAACAAGCCTTAATCATATCCTTAAGAGAAATAACACACAAACCGATCGCCAACAATACATTCGAGATCATTACAATAATTCTCCACTTGTCTTGTCGATCACACTTTACTTTGAGCCTTATGCTCACATCAACATTGCTCTATTTCACAAAGTTCACTATCACTAAACTCTAAAAACTAACTCTAAAAGAATTGGGATTTGTTTATTTAAGGATACAAGCCACCCAATCTTGACATTAAACTCATACAACAATTCTTAAATTAAGGAACAATATGAAGTTAAGGCACATGACTTATTACAGACTCAATTAGTCTTTCCAAAATTTCACAACTTCAAACAATCCCTTTGATGCTTCAAAACTCCCAAACCATTTTGTAGTGTTCCATGGATTTAAATAGGATTGTATGGCTTCCAAAATAAGTTCTTAGTATTCTGCAACATCCACCAATGTTTGTGAGACCTTCCAAGACTTACACAAATTACACAAAAGTTCCATAGACTTGTGCAACTTGCACAAGACTCCATAACATTGTGGAATACACTAGACATTGCGCTATAGATTTGCACACAACATTGGCATTACACGGTGAGGCTTGTGCACAACACCAACAACATAGAATGTAACACTAACACTTTCTTCACAACACGGCCCACTAACACACAAAATGTAACACAACTACGTCTAATTGTTCGAGATCATTTGTGGTTGATCTAAGTGTGTAATTACCCATTATAACCAATCTTGGGCACTACCGTGTAGATTGCATGCATGCATCTCATACTTTGTGGTGTACCCAGTTTCATCCTAAAATCTGTGACTACCCTATTTGAAAAAAAAATTGTACTTTTAAAATAATGGGTCATTTTGTGTTTTTATTGCACGAAAGTTCTTGTATTGTGTCGAGATATTCCCAAAGAGTCATATTAGCGTTTTTAGCCAAATACCTAGATGCCCAAAATTGTTATATTCATCATTGGGATTTATCTGCGGGAAATTTGTATTTAATTATTTTCACCTCGTATGAGGCTATTTGCGCTCCGTTTAACTTTGTTATGATCAAACATATCATTATTCCCTTATACCGGAAGAATTTTAACTAGGAACAAGTTTTGGGCTTTATTTGTGATTTTGGCAATTTTTCATGTTTTTGTGTTGTCCGTTTCGTTTTCTATAAAATTTCTAGATCAATTCCTTTGTCGGGTAACCCGATTCTTGGCTTGGAGTGGTGGAAAACATATACGCACATTATACCGGAGGAAGTCACCATCAGTCAGTGCAGTTCACTTGGGAAAGGCGAAGTCGTGCACTAAAAAAGCCCTGCGAGGATGGGCGCATTTTGAAAAACAAAGGATTTAAGTTCTGCAGTGGGAAAAATAGAAGCAAAGAAGAAGGTGGGAATTTTGTACCCCATTTGAAGAAGGATTTTGCTCAAGCAAGGTGGAAACAAGGCTAAAAGCTTCCACATTTGGCGCATGCTTTGAAGGAGGTTGATCTTTGTCTGCATAATTGTTTGCATAGGTGTTACAGGTGCTCAAGTGTTGTTGAAAGGATTCATGTTCTTTTTATGTGCAAATTAAACATCAATTTTTGGGGCAAACGCAGGCTTGAAAGGTGCAGATTTTTACAATTAAAATTCACTATTCATGCTCCGGTGGCCATTTTTGTCTGGATTAATTGTAGGAATTCATTACAAGTGCTTTACAAAAGAAAATGAGATTTAATCAATGTCCAATACATTGAATATTTCCTCCGAATCTGAAGGATTGTCTAGATTTGCACCAGTTTTGAAGAATTCCAGTCAAATAAGAAGAAAAAGAATTGTTCAGACAAAGATAGATAAAGCTATGGCGATGAAAGATGAAAAAGAAAGCACAACGGAATCATGCATCACTTCTAAATTTGCAAATATTAGAGACATGGATCTAGGCTCGGAACCTCTTGCTGAATTGATAGACAAATCCAGAGTAAGAAAGACTTCACTCATGCGTGCGATTAAAAGCAAGTGGAATTATTCGAGCTACAATTTTTCCATCCACAACCCAATTGCGAGTTTGTTATGCGAGTGCGAGATCCATATCCAGAGATGCAGATGCGAGATGCGAGATGTAAATCCATATGCGAGATGCAGATGCAGATCGCAGATCCATATGCAGATCCGAGATCTAGATTTTATAGTTACAAAAGTTTCTGGCACAAAGATTTCATCCTCTTGTTTCAAATGCACTCGTGAAAAAAAGTCGGTGCGTGAAAAATTCTTACCTAGATCTTGTGCAAATGCTCCCATCTTCCAGGTGAAGCCTTCATTGAATTTTCATTCATCTAGAGTGCTTTCCAAAAAATTTAATTGCTCATATGCAATAAAAATAAGGATGATGAGTTATCTACGGCAAACATTACATTGATACATGTACTGGAGAAGAACTACAAAAGCTTCAAGGATAAAAGAGAAGACAAGGCGAAGGCAAAATCCAGGTGGTTTCCAATTCCACTTGTTGTTCCCAGATCCAATCAATTCCAAATTGTTTTCAGATCCACCACTTCCAGATCCAACCGCTTCCAAATCCAGTTTGAATCACTATATCGCAGACATAAAAAATAACAAGACTGCAGCTTTCCTCTTCTTTTTCTTTCCTCCGACACACGAATTGAAGCGATCAATTAAATTATACAACTTAAAGTGATTCGTTTAAAAGCCATTACTTGAAGAAATCAACTACTTGGAGATAGGTGGCAAGCGTGCACAAAATAGAAGGTTCTATTTTCGATTGTAAATCATACATGTCATGCAAGAGGAATTCCAGGGGAGATTGCAGCAGTTGTTTCTTTTCCAACTTCCACATGTGTCGATTCACTAAAAGCTTCCAACTTGTAATTGCCCTCTACATTCATAAGTAGAGGAAGAACCTCGGGTTAATAATCAAATTTATGGCAATGAATCTTGTGTTACAGACTTTGTGTTGAACCCCAAGAGCCACTTGGCAAAGGAATACAAAAGAAGCGATTTCTGGAGAACTTTGTGTCACGGTGTCTTGTGTTTTTTACTTTTAATCTTAGATCTCTTAATAAACCGTGTGTTATTTTAGATCTCTAGCCTTTTTTTAGAATTCTGTGTTTATATCTATTAGATTCTTTTATGTGCATGCAATTAGCTCTCTTCTTTATCTACTTATTGGGATGCACATCTTCCCTATTTCTTCTCTCGTATTTCTTTTACTTCCTTCTTCTATAAAATACTTCCTTTCTTGAACAGATTCTTATTTGCTTTCTGAGAACCTCTTAGTTATGGTTCATGAACTAAGAGGTTAAAGTAAAACCCCGATAGATAATAATACATTTTTAAATTGACAAATCGACACGGGAGCCTCACCGATTAAATGAGGAGATTTATCTCATGAATAACTAGGTTTGATGCTATGCGAGAAAATCTAGCCAACACTTTGGTTCTATGTATTTGATCCGTAAAAGATGTACAAGAGTCTAAAACTTTTTTTTGTCATCAACTTTTCTTTCTCAATTTTATTTACAGTATTGTCTTTGGAGGATTGAAATCAATATCATGAAATAGCATACAAATTCTCTCCTTGGATACCTTTCAACGTTATTTTCCCTTATTGTTTAGTTTACATGCGTGAGGCCGCCATTCAATAGTTGCTTACCTCTAGGCAATTCTCCTTGGTACCATTTGTGTTTTCATGTGTTCTTAATTTTATACAACCCTCCCCTACTATAATATTTGACACCTTTATTTTTGCACTCACTTTAATCAATATTTATTTCATGACAATGAAATTATTGTGTTTCAATAAAAAGATGTTTATTTTTCAATTCCCAATAAAAACACGGACATCATTGCACAGCAATAAGTACTTAATCAAAAAGAACCGCACTGCTGCACTTTTTCCGGCCATGAAAGGAGTTATCTTGCTCCGAAACAAAATATTGCATATATTTTACAATGGCCTTTTTAAGGCATGTTGGTTCCTTATGAAGATGTTTTTCTCGTTGAAATTGATCATCTTAGAAATGACATGTGCATTGTGTTTTAAAGGAAACGTGAGGTAAAAGCTCATAAACGTGCCACAAATAAAGCATTATACAATGCTTTTTAACATATCTAATAAAAACTTTATGGTACAAGATCCCAAAAGACACTTAAGCAACAGAACCAACAGTAGCATTTTCCTCTATCTATCCACAAAATATACAGGTTGTGTATAAGTTAGTTTGTGGGCTGATTAAGGTTTCATTAATTTGAGTAAACGAGAAACTAATACAAATAAATTGTCGGCTAAATTCAACAAAATTCTGAAATAAAATCATTAACAGAACAAAAATTCTATATGGGACAGTTACTACCATGCTCCCTCCTGATCCCACATAAACCATAAAGATGTTATGAATCTAATGCATGGCGTCCAGCCTTCGATACGGCACATAGCGATGGTCTTTCGCTGCATTTTCTGTCTTCTCTTGGCAAGGAAAGCTTCAAGTTTGCCATTAGCCTGCAGATAACAAAATTCGTTAGTCAAAGAGAGACCTCTATCCCAAAACACTTATATCAGTGCATGTAAAAATTCTAGTAGACTCCTCATTCTTGCTCATAATGATAAGAAGTTACAAACCTTAAGAGACTTGTACTTTTCTATGAGCTGCTGCTTCCGCACCTCAGCTGCAAGAAAGACACTTAAGTCAGAACAATAAACTTAAGAAAAGTAATCTCTTTTAAATCCATAAGATTCGGTCATTAGACGAACATTTTTGAGGTAGAAAGGCCGTTTTCCTTGTCTCACAGCTTCCTTCTCCTTCTTCATATGCTCAGACAATTTTTCAGAAGATTTGCTGCTCTCTTCCACCTTTCGTAATTGATTATCCTATCAAAAACATAATAAAGGTCAAAGTGAGCCAGGAAGATCGATGAAAACTCAAAATAACCACAGTCGTAATGGCATTATGCATAAATAAAATTTAGTCCTCACATCTACTAAAAGAGCAAGCTCAAGTAAGAAATGCCCTTCATAGTAAGTATGGAATGTATTTCAAGAGTTTCACATTCTATCCGGAAAGATGCTGAAAAACAAAATGCAAAGATTTGTGTCAGTAATTCATGGTGCTTCCATGATAGCATGGCAACTAACAAGTTGGGAGTGGGAAGTGACAAGATGGATAATACTTTTTTAACAAAGCTCACCAAAAATACATTGGGCTTGCAATTCTCACTACATCGATATGCTAGTAGTGAAGGATATCTTGGTTTCTGCCAAAAACTGAACGAATATTCTCGACACTGAGGTCATCAACAGTGTATTCATGGCCATGAACCAAAAATCTTGGACAAGAACTCAGAAGGAACCTTTCCCTCAGATCTCAAAGACAACCAGAAACCTAAAACACATGATATATTACACCATGACATCATAAGACTGAAATAACACTAGTAATTCATTCTTTTATGTTATTCCTAGGCCAGAAAACCTGGAGATTCCTGGCGAGCTTGCTAGGAATAAAAGCATACAATTATTAATACCAATTCATGGATACCCATTAATGTAGTACATATATTTAGCCAGTTTGGAGTCTTCTGAGAATCTTTAATAGGTATGCAGAGGTGACACGATTGGGCCTTTATCATTCAGATGGCTTGGGTTATTCCTCCTACAATGTGGAGTGTTCCCGGGGCATCAGAACTCCTTGCAAGCAACCAATGCATATCCACCGACTAGAGATTGCAAACTCTGGTGACAGTTAGAAGAAGCGTGTGGTTACATTTGAGCCCTGAACTTCATAAACTCAAAATTAAGTTGCTGTTATGTTTCAGATGTGGAATATTGAGAAGTGCTCTCATTTTCTGATTTCAGTTCTTATTGCCATCATAGTCTTTGCTCTGCAAGGTCTATAATTGGTGGGCTAGTGTCACTTTCTCCCAGGGTTTGTGGTAAATTTGCAAGTGAAATATATTCTTCTCCATTGGGTATGTATCGAATCCAGATGTGGGATTTTGATTAGCTATGTAGTAAAATGGCCATTGGTTCAAGATTTTTCTTCCTTTGCCATGCAATAAATTTTCCAGTGGGATTTTAGCTCCTCTTCCTCAACTATTCTGGTAAATCTACGGATGGGATATTATCCCTTTCCTAGCTCTTTAGTAAATCTGCCAGTGGGATATTATCACTTTTCCTTGTCTTTAATAAATCTACCTCCAGAATATTACCTGTGTCTGTTAGGTAACCAACAGTGGGATGAAACCCTTTCTCTTATAAATGCAGGCAGACGTGATGAGTTATTTGGAGTCCTCGAGTGTCCTAATGAGAGCATGGCTATGAATGTTGATGGACACTTGTTTACAAATGGGTTGGTATTACTGCTCTCTGTAAATCCTTGTATGTCTGGTGGGAAACCCTATAATTGCCCCTTCAAGCAAATGCATTTATGTTAGCACTTGTATATGAGTAACAAAACTAACAAATATACTGTGTCTGGTATAGTAACGCTGGACACAGGTATCAGGCAGCCAATCTGTAACCAATGGTATTCCCTCCTTTCCCTGGAACATCCCAATACCACAGTAAAGGACAACAAACACCAACCAAACTAGTTATGCAAAAGACAGCATTCACTACCATGTCAACCACCACAAGAGACACAAAACAAGTCCAAGCCAATTGTCTGGGAAACAAGAGAGCTTAATACTCCATCATGCCAACCACAACTTGGGGCATAGCAAGCTTCTCTGAGATTTCAATCAGACGGATAGGGTATCACATCAAGCCTGGTTGAGATCGGAAAAACACCATTTCCAATTTTGTAAAGCAAATGAGAATGATATAATTATAAACTAGGACTAGTCTTAAAACATGAATGGAAATAGCTTTACAATGGTACGATAGCATACAAAATACATTAGAGCCAACCACAATGAAAGCTGTAAATACTAGGGGCCGGCAAACTAAAAACCCAAAATGAATAGTATGTTTTCATACCATTAAGAATAGTATATTTTCACACCAAAATGACTTGGCCTGAGCCTTCAGGAAATGAAAATTACTTTTAAAATAACTATCAAGGAATACAGTGAGCAAACCAAATGTTTAAATTTTTAATGACTAATACGCCTACACTAACAATATAATATGAAATTCCCAACTTAAAAGATGACCTGTAAAACTCATATTCGTGAACCTATAAGCACAATTGGATTCAACATCTTATCCAAACTACTGTCATGTGACTCAGACTCAAAAATTCGGGAAGCCGATTTCTGACTCGGGCTCAGTCTTGATTAAAAAAGTATAGCCCAAAACTTTAAAAATTATTTTAAAATAGCAAATTTTAGGGCGTGGGGACGCTATTAATATGCATTCCTTATCAAATCAACTTCAAATACACTCAAAATTAATCAATTACATCAATGATACACACTTCTATATCAAGAAATGAGTGAATAATGCATATGTAGCCCTTGCACATAAACAATTGACTCCAACTTTCAAACAAGAATGAAAAATACAGAATGAGAATGAGTGACTGAATGAAAAGGTGAAAAAACTTGGCCAAATCTCAGCAAAAAATAGCGACTTTTCCAGAAGGGTGGGGTGGGGAGCATTCCATATCAAATCAACTTTAAATACAGTCCAAACTAATCAATTACATCTACAACAAGAAGTGAATAAATAGTGCATATCCAGCCCTCACAGACAAACAATTGACTCCTCGAACTTTCAAGCAAAAATGAAAAATCAGAATGAGTGGGTGATTGAAAAGATGAAGCGTGGATCAAATGAGTGTAGAAAATGTCATTTGGGTGTTTTAAGGCCTAAGTGGCCATTTTATGTTTTTCTTTTTCTTTTTCTTTTTTCTTTTTTTCAATGGAATGCAACGATTGCAGAATATACATTGCATTTCACACTCTTTTAAAACTAATGGCATCCTTCACCGTGTAAGCTTTGTTTGTGATTTACATGTATTCAGCCTTGTAGATTTCCATTTAACACAGATTTGTATCACAACAAGGCACGTGGCAAATGGGGATTTGTGTAAATTCCTAAACAGTTATACATCTTTCAAAGGCAAACAGAATGCACTGAAATCATTTGAAGAAAAATACAAACAAGATGGAGTTCAATGGAAGGCGACAGGTGTCAATGCAGATAAGGAGATCTTGTGGTTGGAGTTGTGAAAACCTCAACACCATACAATGCCATCCATTTCCGATGTAAATCTGATAGCATCGTGTAGAGAGTCAATTGAAGAAGGCAATAGCTGCAATACACATTTTGCTTACTACACACAACCCTCATGTAACTATCTTACATGTATTTTACTATTACAGACTTGCCGAATCAGCTAATATACAATCTGCAGCCTTGCCAAGGGCGCCTCACTCCAATTGGTGAGTGCTCATTTAGTCTCCCAGGTTTCATTACGATGATCCAGATTCCAAACCCATCTCTTTAGAAATCAAAATAGAATCAACAACACATTGTTTCAAACAACAAACAAGACAAACAGTCAAAATCATCAAAATATCCCAACACTGATGATATGATACAAGATTTCCCAGCTTTATAGATGATGTAAACTTAAATTTGTGAACCTAGAAACATTCCCCCTCCTCGTACCAGCCTGGAAACGTTTCCGGTACCAGTATGGGTACAGAAACGTTGTGGGCACGTATTGGGTATGTACCCATAGGTCCAGTGCGCTTCGGGTACGGAAAACCATACCCGGGGCCTGTGGGTACGTACCCGCTACGTACCCAAGGCAAAATCTGTTTTTTTGTAACTCAAAAAAAAAAAAAAAAAACATTTTTCTTAAAAATAAAGCAACCTACTTCTAACCTAACCCTAAAAGACCCCCAAACACCTATTTATACACCCAATCCCTCTACTTTATTCACACACTCATTGTTTGCTATTTTGCTAATATTGAGCTTGAAGGAGAGAAAGAGAGTTGAAGAGAGAGTTGGAAGGAGAAAGAGTTGAAGGAAAGAGGGATAGAAAGGAGAAAGAGAGGAGAAGCAAGTCTACAAACAACGAGGATTTTTCAGGTATTTTTCATGCATTCAGGCATTTTTTTTTTTTTTAAATCTTTTGATCAATGTTTTGTATATGATAAATGATCAATATCATGAATGATGTGTTTAATATTGATCATATTAATTATGATTCATGATCTAAATTTGTTTTTAATATTTATTTATTTTACGGTTTTTAAAATATAATATATTAATTAATTTTTTCGTATTTAAAGTTTAATATTGAAGTTCTATTTAATTAAACGTCTACCCTCTGTGTATGCTCTCACCTCACACCATTTATGGCGAACTTGGTGATCAGAATCAGAGATTGACGTGTAGGGCTAACTGTTTAATTTTTTTAATTAGTTATGTATTTTTTTTTTTTTTAAAGTTTTAAATTGAATTTGTTAAAAATTTAAACATCTACCCTCTGTGTATGCTCTCACCTTGCACCATTTATGGCGAACTTGGTGATCAAAATCAGAGATTGACGTGTATGGGTTAACAAATTAATTTTCTAATTTGTATTTGTTGTTTTTAATTAAATTATTTAGCAATGTTTTAAAAATATCTCTTATTGTAGGTTAAAACAAATTAAACCTACAATCATGGCATCCAGTTCACTTCATGGGGAGGGGGCAGGGGGAGGAAAATGTTCTAAGTGGCCTAACAGTGAAAATGGATCCTCATTCTCCTTTATGGAGGCATGTGGAAGTGTTAGAGCTCGTTGTCGGTGGTGGTGTCCGTGTTTGGACGTGCCCCCATTGTGCCACCACATTTAAATCCTCGTATACCCATTTGAGAGCTCATCTAACTGGGGTATCGGGGACGGGCATTAGAGCGTGTAAGGTGGAAAAGAAAACAATAGCCATGTACCTAAAAGAGCAAGAGGATGCAAACTTTGAAATAACAAGAGCTCGCTCTAGAACCATTTCTTTACAATGAGAGACTATGGGAAAACCACCACACCAACACCATCATTTCATCCTTTCATTGAGACTAATGCTTGAAATTGTTCCAGTTGATTCCCCTTTTGATGAAGATACCCCATCAAGCAAGAGAACAAAAGGGCCATTAGAAAAAGCATTTAACATTGAGAAGAGAGAAATTGCAGATGAATTGGTGGCTCGGTGTATATATGCATGTGGGCTACCATTCAATGTCTTGAGGTCACCTTATTGGCAATAGATGGTGAGAGGCATTAGTGAGGCACCACAGGGGTATACAAGCCCACTATAATAAGGTTCGCACTTCTCTTTTGGCAAAAGAAGTGCAACACATACAAACATCTCTACAACCAATTAGAGATTCTTGGAATGAATCAGGAGTCTCTATTATCTCAGATGGATGGAAAGACTCCAGAAACAGACCTCTCATCAACATTATTGCAGTATGCCCTAAAGGGCCAATGTTTTTGAAGGCTATTGATTGTGAGGGGAAGTAAAAGATGCCCAATTCATTGCAAATATTCTCATTGAGGCTATTGAGTCAGTGGGCCCACAAAACATTGTCCAAGTCATCACGAGACAATGCCAAAAATTGCAAGGCAATAGGGTTGATAGTAGAGGGTAGGTATGAGCACATATTTTGGACACCATGTGCAATACACTCCTAAATCTAATGTTGTAGAAGATTGGGAAAATTGCATGGATTGAGAAAATCTACACGAAGGCAAACGAGATTCAGATGTTTGTCACCAACCATCACATGTCTCAAGCCATATTCAAAAGATTCTCAAAGTTGGAGTTGTTGAAGGTAAAGGAACAACTCATGAGCCATAACTTATAAGTTTTACTTTTAAATTTTTAAGTTTTTCATTTTAAATTTAATATTTGATTTTAAATCAATTTCAATTTGTGTTGTTATTGAATTGTTTCCATTCTTTTTAATAGGTTGTTGAGACTAGGTTTGCCTCTCACACACTCGTCTTGAGACGACTTGTGAAGGTGAGACGTGCTTTGAGTGGCATGGTGATTGATAATGTTTGGACCGTCTGGAGGCAAGCTAACACAGAGAGAGCCCAAAGGATAAAGACATGGATCCTTGATGATGATTGGTGGGGAAAAGTTGAATATTTGTTGAGTTTCACGGAGCCTATTCTAAGTATGATACGATTTGTAGACAAAGATAATGCTTGCATTGGAGAAATATATGATGGCATTGACTCCATGCTTGAAAAAATCAAAGATATCATACAAGCCAAAGAGCAGGACCCTGAGGAAAACTTTTACAATGAAGTTAAAAATGTGGTCATGAAAAGGTGGAACAAAATGACCACCTCATTGCATCTCCTTGCTTATGCCTTAAATCCCAAATATTACAACAATGAAATAGTTGGGTTACCTGAGTAGGCAACGACCATATGATGACCAAGAGGTTGCAAATGGGACGAGGGCAGCATTCAAGAGGTTGTTTCCTGATCCAACTATATCTAGTGCAGTCCGCCATGAGATGGCGATGTTTGTAATTGGAGAAGGTAGCATGGGAGAGATAGAGGCTCTTTGTGACAAAGCCACCTTGGATCCAATCATGTGGTGGATTGTACATGGCCATGATGCCAAGTACCTACGACCAGTTGATTGCGATCAAATTGCTCTCACAGGTATAAAGTTTGTAACTTGTTATTTGATATTTTAATTACCAATTAAGAATTAAAATTCAAAATGATATCATTCTTTTTTATATTAATAATACTTTGTTTTTGTGACAGTGGCTAGTAATTCTTTTGCAGAGCGCAACTAGAGTACTTATGGCTTCATCCACTCAACCAAACGCACCATGTTGGCATCGAAGAAGGCTGAGGATCTAGTATACATTCATTCCAACTTGCGCCTCTTAACGCACAAGACGAAAGAGTATACTAGTGGTCCTAACAAGCTTTGGGACATCCAACCTGAAACCACGGACTTTGAAGCTTCTGCTGCTTGTTTGTCCAATGTTTCACTTCTTGGCGTTGATGACGAACTTCCAGGGAGCCCTTCACAAGGGTTCGAAAGTGGAGCTAGTGGGAGTGGAGCTGCAAGTGCCATCCATGAAGATGATTTTGACGATCATCTAGATGATTATGATATGCTCTAGAAGTTGAGAACTTGAATGTATTATGTTATTAACTATTATGTTTTGAACATTATGAATCAATACAAACTCAAGTCTCAATTCTCAAAGTATTGGAAATTTCAAATTTGTTTTCATGTTCTATGAATGATTTTAAGTTGTATGAGTATTAAATTTCAATAAGTATGCAAATGCTTCTTTAAATTTATAATTTTATATATATATAACATACCCAAAAGCGTATTGTACCCGAGGTTTTTAAACAATTTCCGTTTCAAAGATAATTGAACCCGTGCACTGCACCGAAAGAGTCTAGCCTAAAAGATATAAAACCTATAATAACAATACTTTGTTGAGCTAGGTCCTCCACCATTTGGGGCTTTAGGATGATGTGTCTTCTTTGTTGAATCCGCCTATGTCTAAATCTCCAATTACACACATGTTTCATCCCCTTCGGTTTCTGGATCCTTTGCAACTTAAGGATTGAGGATGAAGACGAGGAATAAGCCGCAGAGTACCCAAAGTGTTTACATCCTAAAGGTGAATAAAGCATGTGTAAATAGAGACTCAGACTTCCAAAGGATTTAATGAGAAAGCTACGCTTCCCGAACCTTTGGACCCCTAAGTACCAAACCTGGGTCCCACTAGCTCAAACAACTAGAGCCCGAGACCACAAAATCTTGAAGGAATAAAATGTCCCGATCTAACCACAAGCTCAAAGCTACCTTTAAGATAACATTTCGTGAAAATCAAGAGAGTGGCCAATACTTTCGAATCGATAGCCTTGCCTCATCAGCCTACCATCATTTATCTTCACAAATTTAATTTCATTTGATCCTTCACGATTCTCTAATTAATTTGTTGCTTGTTATCTCCACATCATGTAAATTTAATTTTCCTGCTCAATGGTCATGTCACATAAGCTCAAGCTTCACTCCTCTTGCTTGATAGTCATCTTGTTCGATGTATGGAAATGAAGGAATTGATTATGAAGGATGTCAAGGAAGCAGCAAAGCTTGAGCGTGAAGAGAAAAGATGTACAATGAGATTTGACATTAACAGTGATGTTAATATATACCTATGTCAACAATTGGTTGGTTACAGCCTATGTAAAAAGGTTCTCCGAATTTTATCGAAAATGTTTGAATTTCGCCAAACTTTATTCTCATCGAACATGAACTTGAACTTTATCCATTATTTTTACATGGGAAGTTTTTATGCGATTTTGCATTATTTTACAAATGTATGTATATATACATATACTGACTGAAAGTAGTGGATAGAAAGCTCTCTCCACTCTGTCCCTCTGACATATTTATGCATTTTTTTCAAAAAATAAAAATGATAGAAAAAAATTTGTTCGAACTTAAAAGACATTCTTTTCTCGAACTTTATCCCTCGGCAAACTAAAACTGAATTTTATCCTCGTCGAACATGAATGTGAACTAAAACCTTGTAACTTAGGTTACAGCTTACAGTTAAGCATGAAGTCATCAGCTTAACAAACGTCCATACAGCTGCTTTCCCAAAACAATGAAAATCCAAAACTAAAAATTTATACCCCATCTCAAAAAATTGCTGACAACGAAATGTTTTTGCATCAATGCCAAATATTGATAATAAAACTAGTGATACTGACTGACATGAAACCTGAGTATTAGAATGATGAGGAATTCAAAATAATAATCAACATAATCTCGCCCTTCATGTTGCATTTGGAAGGCATTACTTCAATTAGGAAGAAGCAAACTATGTTCAAACTACAAACTTCAGTTGGAGACTTGGAAAAGTAAATCAAATGAAGTTGAAGCAAATGAATCAAAATTATTCAATTGTTTGAGTGATGGCTCCAATGAATTGAGACACAGATCATCACCCCTTCTGCATTGCACTTGACAAGTATCACTTCAATTGGGAAAAAGCAAACAAAGATCGCAACTACAAACTTGAACTGGAACAGTAACTTCGATGAATATGAAGCAAATAAAATAGAAGCATTCAAAAGTTTGGATGGCTCCAATGAGTTGTGGACCACCTTTAAGAAACCAAAAAGATATATCTGAATTTGAAGATTAGCATGTAGAGAAAAAGCTGGATTGACCTCAAGCTTCTAACAAGTAACACAGGATCGCTTAAACATGGAGAAGTATTTATCTGCCAGGTATTAAAGCTAGGTTGGCAGGAAAAGGAAAAGGAAACAGAAACGGAATGCAGAAATGCTGATTTTGGGTACAAAACAAAGAAACACAGATTTTAAAAAACCTTTGCGTACAAAACAGCACAGAAACATCCCTACAATATATTATAAAAATGCATAATACTCATTTTTAATCCATAAAAGATAAAACACTTGACAAATCAATTATTCATGAAAGTTCAAAACATTTGACATGCTTAAAATCTCACATGTACATGATTATAATCTAGATTTTCATCTAAATCAGCAGCTCCATGAATGTCACTCCCCTAATTCCACTCACCACTCCTTGGGTAGAATTCCCTTGATTGATTTGGAGGACACTAGTCGGCAATTGAGTTGAAACTAGCTGCACAGTGAAGAGCTCGTCGAGAGCTTTCCAACACATTTTGAATGGGGTCTAACCGATGTCGTATGTGAAAGTTATGGCTTACTGGAGTTCTGCATCAACAGGCAAAAATAATGAAGCAGGTTGCACAGTGATGATGTGGCCCAATTGGGGCTTGACATGTGGACCAATGGGATTTTGACAAGTGACAAAGTGCAATTCGGTAAAAGGGTTGTTTGGTTTTTCGCCTCCAGTCTTCAACGGTCAAGCGTGGGGCCCACGCTA
The DNA here is from genome assembly GCA_018340775.1 of Taxus wallichiana var. yunnanensis. Classification (NCBI taxonomy): domain Eukaryota; kingdom Viridiplantae; phylum Streptophyta; class Pinopsida; order Cupressales; family Taxaceae; genus Taxus; species Taxus wallichiana. The sequence goes on along the minus strand of CM031237.1, from coordinate 715,538,072 downwards.
TTTGCCGGTTGGGGGCCCATCAGCCGATGGGGTCCACTTTTTGTTAGGAGGGGGACCTTGCCGCCTTATTCTTCACCTTCTATTGCAGCTGATGTTGCATATAAACCACATTGGAGGCCAATTCACTATACATGTGGGATTAAACCTCATGGAGACCAAAGCTCCTAGCCCATGCGAGTTCATCACAATAGCGAGCTTAGTCAAGTCATCATTGCCACCGCCGAGTTGCACACATTCACCAATCAACATGCCAATGCATATGGACCAAGTTCATCATACAGCGCAACAGCCAATTCACATGGACCGAGTCAACAACCAATGCCAAGTTCAGCAGCCTACAACACGAGAACCAAGGCCATCGCCAAGTTCATCGAACTTTTCAACCGAACAATGCCAAAAGTGGCCTAAGCCACAACTAAGCACGCGACCACAAGGCTATCAAAAGCCTATGCTATCTTCTCACGCGCACAATGTGGGATTAAATCCCAAAACTTAGCAAAGGAAATGCACAAGCCTTCCCCAAAACGTAGCATGAGCCGTAGGGCTCGAACTGGTAACCGCCCACGAGCCATTTTGGGGGCTAGCCGTTAGGCTACACACCTAACTTTGATAACTGAAAGCAAGGTTTTGCTTATATGCTTTATTTTCGGGATAAAATAAGCCCAATTGGTAGCGCATATGAGGGGATTTGAACCCCAGTTGTATTGGGTAAAAACTTAAAAGATAAGGCCTCCACCATTGTGTCACAGGCCTAAAACCATTATAAAAGGCCGAAGTTGGTATTTAAAATGTAAATTTTGTTAATGTGTAAGCCCCTTTGTAAGGGAGAAAGACAGTTATTTTGTATTGTAGGAAGGAGCAATCTTGGTGGCAAAAACCCATTGCAGAGACTTCCTAGAGGCAGTACACGGATTATTTTGCAGACCAAAGAGCATTATTGATGTAATTGTTGTATAAAAGTCATCATTACATCATTAATAGAGCGGTCTGAGAGCTTTTCCGAACCCGGAGACATAGCCCAATAGGAGTGAACTCCGTTATCAACTTGGTTTGCATTGTCTCTCTCTGATTTTATCATTTACTCACTGTCTGAATTCAGTTTTGAGTCTGATTTTAATTATTAACCCAATTTTTTAATGTTTACAAAAAAATTGAGAAGATCACTAAAAGTAATCAAAATCGGATCAACTGACAAGTGAAGCACGTTAGACATTTCTCACATCAATTGTAGCATTATACTTCAGATTTAAATACTGATTTTTAATGCATCAAGCCAATGTTTGGTATTTATAGGAAATTGAGAAAAATTGATCAAGTATTCGGACATGGAGAAACTGAGTCAATTTGTTTAAAATGCCCATTTTCAGATCATTGATTGTCATCATTAGCATCAAGTCATGAAAGTTGGGCAAGAGTAGCTGCAGAAGTATACAAATCAGTAGTATCTGGAAGAAGATCACTTTCTCGAAGTGTGTTTAGCAAGTGTCGTAACTAGGTTTTTTACTGTTTTTTTTTTAACTTTTCCAGCGATCTATGCTACCAGAAATGGGGCGGAAACGTCTTGGTTTCATACCAAACCAGGACAGAAACATCTGTTTTCCGTATGAACCCAAGATAGATGGTTGATTCAGAGAGCCATTTTCGCACCGTTTTTGGTAGGAACTCAGGATAAATGGGTGTTTCAGATCCATGTTCCAGTTTCACTTTTGTACAGAAAACATCCCTACACAAGTACAGGGGGGTCAGGGATGTCTCCCTACAATATAGGTAATCGGTGAACAAAGGTATTGACAATATGTACCCAAATTACTATACAGTTCCTAGCTGAGAAAACTTTCCCATTTGTCATTTTTCAAAGTGGATTTTTTAATTCAAGTTTCCATTCTTCTACAAAAGGATAAACAATGGTTGTTAAAATATAGAGCATTATATAGCATGTAATGCAGTTATGTAGTTGTTCGGTTGGTAACTGTTCAACCAATCTGTAACCACCTCTTCACATATAAATAAACCTCTGCCTGTGTCATTTGAGCAGTGCAGTTTGCCTTCTCTATATTCTTTCTTCTCTTTGCATATGCTAACATTGGTATCAGAGCATCAAAGGTTCGCAGCCCGAGGAAGCCCTTGAAGGGTACGGGAGAGTGCAAATGGTTTGAGGAAGCCCAGTCACAGTTTGAAAAGGGCACAAACTACTTGCATCTACAGTCGTGTAGGAAAAACGACTGTTACAAAGTCGAATCCTGGCTTATTTGCATTTTCGAGGCTGTTTTTTTCAAGGCAAATACAGTCGGTTTTTGTGGTTCGAGGCCCAGAAAATCGTGATTCGTGGGTAAACGAAGGCAAAGATTTTTATATTTTCGCTGCAGTCGTGATTTCAGCAGCCACCATTGAAATCGTTTAAAGCCAGCAGAAGCACATTCGTGTGTAAGAAAAACACAGTCACCAGGAGGAAGTACGTGGGCAGGAGAAAGAAATACGCTTCACAAAGACAAGTCGCAAACGAAGCAGCGCCACTAAAGTCGTGAATACCCAGTGGAAAAGCCAAAAATCGTGGGCAACCAGTGATTGTCTTTTTGGAGGGCAAAAGACACGTGAACAGTCCACAGTCGACGGTGGTAAAATCATGGCAGAGAAAAACCGAGGGCATCATTTGGTTTCTATTCTTCCTTCTGAAAAGTCGATGGATTAATATTCATTTTTTCCAACAAAGGTATTTACCTTGCTTTTGAATAATCAAATTTGGAGGAATAAGTAATAATATTTTTTAATACAAGCAAATATAGTTGGAGGGTGATATTTTTAATACAAGCAAATATAGTTGGAGGGTGATTTCCATAATTAAATAATATTTGCTGGAAAAGTAATATTTTATTAAGTGTGGGCAAAATTTTATTTTATTATTTCCGTTACTTTGGAATAATAAAATGGCAAATATTTCACACTTGACTTTGTCGGAGACGCAAAAATTAATGGGCACTAATTTCAATGTATGGAGCCATAAGATTTTAACGCTTGTGGAGTTTCGTGATTGTGATAAAATAATCACGGGTAGTGAAAGTCGACCAACGACAAACTTTCGCAGATTATGACAAACGTCATAAGGAAGCATTATTGCTTCTCAAGTTATCGGTGTCGATGATATGATACCGGAAGTGCGGAATGCCATTGTGGCAAGCACGTTGTGGGCCAATCTGAGGGATAAATATCAAACATCAAAAAAGAGTCGGGTTTTATACCTGAAGAATATGCTCTTTTCCGTAAAGTTACAAGAAGGTGGATCATTGTCTGAGCACCTACTTCGGATGAAAGACCTCCGAGACGGTTATCTTCCATCAACAAAAAGGTGGACAACGATAATATATGGTAGCTCGGTCTGAATAACTTACCTTCTTCATATGAGTCATTTGTGGAGGCACTCCATTTAATGGCTGAAATTCAAACACTCACGTTTGACAAGGTGAGTTCCTACTTGTTGCAAAAGGAGCGGAGACAACTTCAGGCAAAATCTAATTGTGACCATTCAGAGAGTGCTCTTGTCACTCAGTCGAAGGGAAAGTGGAAACGTCATTCTGGCAAGTCTTCCACTCGGTATCAGGTCACATGCAATTACTGTCATAAGGTTGGGCACCTCAAGAAGGATTGCCGGAAGCAGAAGTATGATCTTTCGCAGCAGAACAAAATGCCATGTGATAAGGGACATGTGGCGTGAGTGCGAGAAGATGGAGATTCAAATGACGGACGTGTTCTTTATTGTCTTACGACATCATGCTCGCATGACAGTGGTACTAGTTGCTGGATCATTGACTCTAGTGCGTCCGCACACTTTTCATGTCGCAAGGATTGGTATGTTTCATTTACTACAAATATTTGTTTTGAATCAGTAATACTAGTAGATGGAAAATCACTTACAATAGAAGGGATAGGAGATATATGCATTGTATTGAATAATGCTCATAAATTGTTGGTACGGAATGTTAGATATGTACCTTCTTTACAAAAGAATCTTCTATTTATTTATCAATTAACTGAAAATCCCAATATTTATGTGGATTTATGTGGGAAGAAGTGTGTTGTCTCTGATGTGAAATAGAGACGGATAATTGCCCTTGGTCTTGGGGAAGGTGGTCAGTATCGACTTGTTGATCCGGCTACGATCAACATGAGTGCACGTGTGGAGGACAGCTCCACCATACAGGATGTGCAGGAGGTTACAATGCCTTGGGAGGAAGCCATTCCTCACAGATCTGTTGACTTGGATACAATCAACCTACATGCACTTATTGTGGAGGGAGTATCCACTATACCAGATGTACGGGAGGCAAACATGCCTTGGGAGGATGGATTTCCTCATTCTAAAGAACAGTTTGTTGTGGATGGAGACTCCACTATTCCAAATGCACTGACGGTGCATGGTGAGATGGCATGCCCAACCACTCACTCAGAGGTACTTGCTCGAAGGACAGTAGAGCATGAACAATTTGCTCATTGTGTTGTGAAAGATCTTTCCCAACAAAGGGGGATAAATGAGCAAATAGATGAGGAGTTGGTTCTCACTCCTACTCTGCGGAGATGGTTATTTCTCCCACTACTGAGACAGATGAGACGAGAGATGGTTATTTCTCCTACTATTGCGGAGTTGGTTCTAACTCCTACTACATAGATGGTCACATTTCTCTTATTGAGAAAGTTGGATGAGCACTACATGGTGTTGCAAGGACATGATCGAGGTGACTTCGATTGTAGGATAATTGAGTCTCTATACAGACTCCAACAGGCTACACAAGCCTAGAACAGATTTTTCAATCCACCTCTCCGAGGTTCTGATTTCAACACTCTGGAGATGGGGTGACACTCTCAGCCATTGGTGATTCATCATTGGTCAATGAATCACGTAACAAAGAACCAGTGGACCACTTGCCATATCTTTGTTCACACGACCAGATTTTTGTTTTGTGGTTCTTCTCCATTCGACAACCGCAACACAATCATGGACTGCTGATTTTGAAGTACAACCTATGCCACAGTCTGTAGATGTAATGACTAAACATATGGGTTTTAGGACATTTGTAAAATTTTGGGACAAACTTAGTATTGTTCCCAGTTTAGTCATTAAGAGGGGGTGTTAAAATATAGAGCATTATATAGCATGTAATGCAGTTATGTAGTTGTTCGGTTGGTAACTGTTCAACCAATCTGTAACCACCTCTTCACATATAAATAAACCTCTGCCTGTGTCATTTGAGCAGTGCAGTTTGCCTTCTCTGTATTCTTTGTTCTCTTTGCATATGCTAACAATGGTTCTGAGCCGGTCATTCTCTTTTTGGATGTCCCGCTTGTGCTTCCTCATATGCTTTGTGTTCTTCCCCCATTTCCTTATGTTTTCATTCCACGATCTGTCATATCAACTATCTCGGACCCAAGTTTTGGATTTGGTGAGGACTAAGCTGAAGTTTGTAGTTCAGTGTCGTTCTATTTCATTTTTTTAAATGTTTGACTTTTTCATTATCTACTACATCTAAAACCGAACCTAAACACTAAATGAATAAAATAATACACCCTCTCCCCCACAAAATACTCCAGTTATAAAAGCACCCATCCCTCTCATTTGAAATCACACAAACAATTTCATTGTCTTTTTGCAAGTGAATGAGCAAAGAGCCAAAGAAGAGTTGTGAAGAGCTTAGTGGAGGCAAAGATTGGAAGGAGGTTTTGCAAAGAGCTTAGAGGAGGCAAAGATTTGAAGGAGGGGCAGCGATTGCTTCTATTGTTTGGAGTCCATCATTGCAAGGAGGAGAACTTTGAAGGAGAAGAAGCCATTGTTGAGACTTGAGAGGAAGAGATTGTTTTAAAATTTTAGAGGCAACCAGGATCTACGATTCTACACTACACTCTACAGGTATACCGTATTTTAATTTTATTTTTATTTTTAATTCATCCTTTCGTTTTATTTTTTTACGGTTATTTATTTATTTATTATGTTGCATTTTTTTTAAATTTTATAATTTAAACACATCCTAAATCTGTGTATGCTCTCACCTCGCGCCTTTATGGCGATCTTGGTGATCAAAAACAGATTAGGATGGCATAGTTTAGGGTTATTTAATTTATTAATTGGTAAAAAATCATTTTTATTTTAAATGCATTGTTCAATGTTAATGTATTTGTTTTTTTTTTTTTTTAGCTTCCTAAATCTGTGTATGCTCTCACCTCGCGCCTTTATGGCGATCTTGGTGATCAAAAACAGATTAGGATGGCATAGTTTAGGGTTATTTAATTTATTAATTGGTAAAAAATCATTTTTTATTTTAAATGCATTGTTGATTTAATGTATTTTTTTTTTTTTTTTTTCCTAGCTTCCTAAATCTGTGTATGCTCTCACCTCGCGCCTTTATGGCGATCTTGGTGATCAAAAATAGATTAGGATGACATAACTAATTAGTAATTTATTTATGTTAAGGCAAATTGTGTTTTAATTTTTTAAACATCCTAAACTTGTGTATGCTCTCACCTCGCGCCTTTATGGTGATCTTGGTGATCAAAAGCAGTTAGGATGGCATAACTAATTTATTTATGTTAAGGCAAAATGTTTTTAATTTTTTAAACATCCTAACTCTGTGTATGCTCTCACCTCGCGCCGTTATGGCGATCTTGGTGATCAAAAACAGATTAGGATGACATAACTAATTTATTTATGTTAAGGCAAAATGTTTTTAATTTTTTAAACATCCTAACTCTGTGTATGCTCTTACCTCGCGCCGTTATGGTGATCTGGTGATCAATCAAAAATAGATTAGGATGGCATCGAGTTACTGCTTGGGTGGAGTGCGAGGCCAAGGCTGAAAACACATCGGTTCTGTGAGACATGATCCTAATTCCCCTCTTTGGAGACATGTGACAGTGGTAGACAACATTGTTGGTGGTGGGTGTCGGGTATGGATATGTCATGGTTGCCAAGCTCAGTACAGATCCTCATATAGTCGAGTGAAAATCCATTTGGCTAGTGTTGGAGGTGTGGGGATAAAGAGGTGCCCAAAAATATCAAATGAAAAAATGGCGAGTACTAAGAGAGAGCAAGAGGAGGCTGATAAACAAGCTGAAAGAAATAGAACTAGAACAATTCCTTCGCAAAGAAGGCCTTCATCACTACCACCCACACCTAGACCTACTTCTCATCCTTTCATTCAAACTCAAAGTCAACCATTTGATGAAGAGAGTCCAGAGAGCTCACGAAAAAGGCCAAAAGGAGCATTGGAGAAAGCATTTAATATTGAAAAGAGGGAGGTTGTTGATGAGGTTGTTGCTCGATGCATTTATGCATGTGGGCTGCCCTTTAATGTATTGAGATCTCCATATTGGCATCGAATGGTGAAGGGTATCAATGAAGCTCCACAAGGGTACAAATCCCGAGGTTACGAAAAAGTTCGAACCACACTCTTGGGAAAGGAAGTGGAACACATTCACAAGACTTTGCAGCCAATCAGAGACTCATGGAAGGAAACAGGGGTTTCCATCATTTCAGATGGATGGAAAGATGCTAGAAATAGACCCCTCATAAATGTTGTTGCAGTATGCCCTAAAGGGGCAATGTTCCTTAAAGCCATTGGTGTGAAGGGCAAGTCGAGGATGCACAATTTATTGCTGACATTTTAATAGAGGCGAATTGAGTCGGTGGGCCCCCATAATGTTGTCCAAGTCATCACGGACAACGCTAAAAATTGTAAAGCAGCGGGAATGATCATAGAGGGTAGATATGAGCACATTTTTGGACCCCTTGTGCTGTCCACTCCCTTAACTTGATGCTCAAAGATTGGGAAAATCCCATGGATTGAGCAAATTTATACGAGGCAAATGACATTCAAATGTTTATCACAAACCATCATATGTCACAAGCCATGTTTAGGAAATTCTCAAGGTTAGAGTTCTGAAGGTTGCAGAAACTAGATTTGCCTCTCACACGCTTGTTTTGAGACGGCTTGTGAAGGTGAGAGAGGCTTTAACTAGTATGGTGATCAGCAGTGTTTGGTCAGTGTGGAGCGGTCAAATACGAGAAAAGCTACTGAGGGTAAAATCATGGGTCCTTGATGAGGATTGGTGGGCCAAGGTTGAGTACTTGTTGAGTTTTACAGAACCCATTCTCTCCATGATCCGATATGTAGATACTGATGAAGCATGCTTGGGAGAGATATATGATGGCATAGATTCCATGCTTGAGCGTATCAGAGATATAATACAAAAAAAAGGTCTAGATCCAGAAGAGACCTTCTACGGTGAGGTCAAGAGCGTGGTCATGAAGAGGTGGAATAAAATGACCACCCCATTACATCTCCTTGCTTATGCACTGACCCCAAAGTACTATAGCTCTGATGTACTTGGGCTACCAAATAGGCAAGCACCATTTTCTGACTCCGAAGTTGGAAATGGAACCAGGGCAACATTCAGAAGAATTTTTCCTGATCCATCTATAGCCAGTGTGGTCAGAAGTGAAATGGGCATGTTTACTGGTTCAGAAGGCAACATGGGATCGATTGAGGCTCTTTTTGACAAGAGTAGCTTGACTCCAACCACATGGTGGCGTGTACATGGCCATGATGCCAAGTACTTACGTCCTATTGCTATAAAAGTTCTTTCACAGGTATAACATTTATAAATTTTAAAATTTAGAATCATTTCAAATATTTTAAATTTTATTAGGTTAGAACTTAGGATACTAACTTGTCTTTGAATTTCAATTTTCTAACTTTGTTGTAATAGGTGGCTAGTAATTCTTCCGCAGAGCGGAATTGGAGTACTTATAGCTTTATCCACTCAGCTAAAAGAAACAAGTTGGCATCTAAAAAAGCTGAGGATTTGGTATATGTGCACTCCAATTTGCGCCTCTTGTCACACAAGTCTGAGGAGTATGCTAAAGGGCCTCACAAACTTTGGGATCTTATTCCAGAGACCACAGACTTGGATGCCTCCGTAGCCACGCTTGCCCAACTTTCATTATTTGATGGCGAAGATGACGCTCTAGGGAGTTCGCAAGGAGCGGAGAGTGGAGTTAATGAGAGTGGAGCTAGCGCAAGTGGCACACATGAACTTGATTTTGAGGAAAATCTAGATGATATATTCTAGATTTGTTTGTATTCCTATATCATATGTATGGCAGCCACATGAACAATGAAATCATAAATGTAAAATCTTAAGTATATTGTTTGTTTTGAAAATTTGAACATGGATCTAGTTACTAGTATATTTTTCAAATTTCAAGTTTTGTTAAATATTCATGTTAACATGATATTCGTATATCATATGTATGGCAGCCACATGATCAATAAAAATGCAAAGTCTTAAGTATATTGAATGTTTTGAACATTGATTCAAGTTTTGTATTACTATTTCAGTTTTTTATGGACTAAAAAATGAGTAAAATGAGTAGATGTATAATAATGAATTATAACCAAAATATACGACACAATGTGTATGGTGGGCCAATGTGCCCTGATCTTCAATATATTAACAAAAAAAAATACCCTTAAGGTAAGGTTACAAACCACTCCAAGAGGTTTTCCACTGTGAGAGCCAAACCTGCTACACTATAATCGTTTCTCTTCATTATAACTGACTCATAATCCATAACGCTTTCACCACAACATGAGCCTCCTTAACAGTTATAAAAATTAAATAAAATGATATGAGCATCCTTGATATAACCACCCATTTAATAGTAGAGAGGAGGGAAAACCCTTAACCCAAAAATTATACATTTGGACAACCCATATAGCTTAACTCACAAGCTATCCATTAGAACAACCCAAGGGTTAGAACTTAGGTGTACCAAACATTGGGCAGGCAGCTTGGAGAGTACTAGGGTTTAGAAATATTTATCTCAAAGTAGCCATGCCATGATTAAGCTGCTGAAACTTATTTGCATAAGCTAATTATCATCATTTCGAAAAGGTGTCATTGAAGGTTTGCACCTTTGATGATAACCATGGACTCATGTTTATGTCCTCTCTTGTAGTAATCTGAAATCATCGTCCACTTGCTATCTATTGCTGTTATTAGTATTCATGTTTGTTTGATCACGCTGTTATATTCTGCTGTTATACTGATAATACTGTAGTTTCCTAATAGATGTAAGGAACACATTCAGCTGAATGTATCTTATCATTGGTGAACCCCGCATAGCAGCATAAAAGGAATCTTATATCATTATTCATTGACGGCAGTTTTGAGTGCTAGACAACTGATAACACACCTCAAAGTAAAGAGGACAAGAAGGAAAAAACTTAAAAGTAAAGAGAAATAAGGAGATCAGATAGTGGAGGAAAAATTACCCAGCTCATATTAATATCAGCCAAATACCTGTTAATGAAACAATTGATTCTTTGTCATTGCAGATTGGACAGCATGAGGTACCGCAGGTTGAGACAGAAGATGGGGTGGAAGTGACATCAGCTTCCAAGAAGGATTCAGATCTGATTTTCTATACTAGAAGAAATGAAAAGTAGAAAATGCTTGGACCTGTACATTGTCTGCAAAAGTAAAAGACCCTTTAAAAGCAGAAAACAGAGTCGAAACATTTACGGATTTGAAAACCAGCAAGGATTGGTGGTCAACCCAATCAAGATTCAACTACTCATTGTTTAAACTAGGAATATTACTAGAAAGCAAATGGTATCAACAAAGACGAGGCTAAACTGGAATACTTTCGAGGAACCCTGAAAGACTGTCCCATAAAATGGGTTGATTAGTTGAAGGAAGATGAGAAAAACACATGGCAAAAGATGATAACAGCTTTCACAGAAGATTTCAAAAAGTGGCCTACGGATGGCCCAGATTCTTAATGAGTTAAGTATCAAAAAAGAAAAAGAAGAGTCTAACAAAGACTACAAAAGGAGAATGTTAAATTTAGTTCAGATGTTGGATAACCTTATCTGAAGATTTGCAAATGGTCTACAGAAAGTCTTCAGGGAAACACCAAAAATAGTTCGAAATTCAAAAGCATATGATACTTATCAAAGAATGCAAGATGTTGAATGAAGAAATCATTAAACAGATGATGATGAGGGAAATGAACCTAAAACGAAGAAATTAATAACAAAAAGGATAACAAAAAGGTTGAGATTGAGAAAACAGGAAATCAGTACTTCCATTGTAGATACAAAGGGCATAAGGAAGAGGAATGCCCCATTAAAAACTAAAAATATGCAATGTCAAGACATGATACAAATGAATATTCACTCAACTTGAAAAACAATTAACAAACTGATGAACAATGTATGATGGTCCAACAAACACCATTGAGCAGTAGTTATAGGAACAAAAGAAATCAACTGTCCTTGGGTAATAGCAGCAGTGGAAGTCGAGGACCAAGAACCTCAATCATGAAGAACAAAAAAACAACATGTGGAAGATGCAATACAAGTAAAAATATAAATAGTCGAGCTGATAATGTGGGGTGGGTTTCTGAAACTTTACCACCATCAGAAACATGGAATCAATGACCACGCACAATAAAAGAAGAAAAACATGAGGAAAAAGAGGCAACTATTCCCATACAACAGCTAATCATCATTATTCATAGAACTATAGTCATAGTACCCAAAGTTCAAAAACTCGTGCTTGGCAATTAATCAGCAGCCCAAAGTTTGACTCGGTACTGGACTCAGCAATTTCTCGGCAACTTTACCACTACTTCAATAAACATCTAAATTCATAAAATAAACTCAAACAGGCTGCAGTAGAAAAAATGTAATCTGGATTAACAATAAGAAAAGGCAGCCTGCTTGATGACTAACTCTTTTAGCTACAATGTTAATGAATGTCGCATGGATTCAAAAAGGCCAAAAACTTGCCTGGTTCTTCATGGGGAAAAACACAAAGTTAAATGCTACAGAAATAAGCATGAAAAACAGTTTTTTCCCCATTAAGGGCTTTTCTCGGGGCTTTTCTCCTGTTACTGGAATGTCAATGCCAATTGATCAGTGATTTTTGCCGAGAAATAGCAGTGATTTCTCAGCAAAAATTGCCAATTAATAGGCATTTATCTTCTCACAATTTTTGCAAAGATAAATCATTCAGAGTTTGCATCATATTTATCGCCAATTTTTAGCAATTTCTGAATCTACGAGAGTACCAGTAAAAATTTCCATGGACAAGTGATCTGATACTTCCATATTCCATAATATAAGACAAAATGCTTTTAGAAAACCGTGGGTGCAAAAATTGTGTCGTCAACATTTCCGATCACACTATGTGATCCATCATTGGGATGAAGGTTTGATAAGATGACTGCATATAATGAATATATTGTACTCATACATGTTGGTAGTTTTCTAACTGTAACTATTCCAACTACATTGTAACTACTCCCAACATAATAAAATGAAGGCCGCGCATTCATTTGGTGTGCAGTTCAATTCCTCTTCATTCTTTGTTTGATAACGTCTTCTAACATCGGTATCAAAGTTATTGGTGCTCAAAAGGTGAAAAGTTGGAGGAAGCACTTGGTGTAGAGTACAAACATCGGAAAGAAGACTATTAAGGGTCGTGAAGGCATGCAAATCGCTGGGAAATCCGAAGAGGATGAAAGTAATCAAGGGCAAGCAAATATAGTCATTCATGATTGTAAATCAGATCAAATTAGTCATTTTTGAAGAAACCAATTGTGTTTTGCTTGTCGGGGAAGAATACATTCGTTTAGGGCACACAAAGGGCAAAACATGGTAGATCAAAGCATATTCAGAGAAAAATAAAGTCGTGATTTATAGTTGAACATAACGGTCACCATTTAGTCGTTGTTGGGCCAAAAACTGTGCACAAACAATCAATTACCGCCATTACCATCAAAATCGTCATTTGATGGCGGATAAAATCGCAAAAGGTATCAACCGTAAATGCTAAGTCACGGAAACACAATCACCAATGCTAGGTCATAGAAATACAATCCCTAGTAAGTTTTGCAGATTGTTATCAATTTTTTTACGGAAATACAATTTCTAATAAGTTTTTCAAAATGTTGTCTTTCAGAATTTTAAAGCTATAAAAACTTCCACTTGCATTAATAGAAGACAGAGCAAAGACTAGACTATATTATTTTGCACGGTTTTATGTTGCATTTATTTCCATGTCAAAAGTGGGCTGTTAATATTAGAGCCAAATACATGGAAAATCATCCACCAGAACATATTATTAGATTGTCCCTTCCGAGAAGAGGATCTCCAATTCTGGCTATTCTCAAAATGGGGGAAGGCATTATCAAAAAAAGATCTTTTGGATAGTGAATAATGGGCATGAGGCTTACTTTTGGTTGGATTCATGGGATGGCCAGCCTCCTTTAATTCAGCAATTTCCTCATTTATATAATATTATGGCAGCAATGCATCAAAAAGGATGGACTACTAGACAAACGTCTCTACCTTGGGAAATGGGCAGATGTTGGATACCTACTCATGAATGGCCTATTCCGTTTGAGCAGCAAGATCAAGTTTTGATTGAACATTTGTTGAAAAAGTACCCTCTTTCCTCATCTAATGAACCAGATTTAATAGGATGGGGGAATACTTCAGCAGGAGAATATACTGTTCATTCAGGATATGAGGCTTTAACTAAAAGCATCTCTCACCCTCTCCAAGCAATGTTTAAGCAGATATGGCAGCCAGCTTTATGGCCCAAGGTCAGTTTTTATTTGGCTCTTGGTCCATGGTAGAATTCTAACAGGAGACAGACTTATGAAAAGAGGTTTCTATGGACCATTTAGATGCACATTATGTTGGAATGATGAGGAGACTAAACATCATCTTTTCTTCCAATGTTCATGGGTGATACCTTTATGGCAATCTCTTGCTAATATGTTTCGAGATACATTACTATGGAATTCACTCTTTTGAGCAATTGATGAAAGATTGGCAAGAAGGTATACCAAAAGGACAAAATTTACTCCCAGCTCTATGGACATGCATTTCTTTGTTAATTTGGAATATATGGAAGGAAAGAAATAAAAGAATTTTCCAGCAAGAGATTAAAGATAGGGGTATGTGTGGCAAAAACTATAATTAATATGGCAGAAACTATCAAGCAAAAGGTTTCCCTTCCCTCTACTCTTACTTCGGAATGGGCTAATATATGTAAGGTGCTTTCTTTACAATCTATAAGCTCCACTTACTTGTCTTTAAAATGAAAAAGAGAGATGACAAAAGCAAACATGGGTTCCTCCTCCTATGCAATTTGGTAAATTGAATGCGATGGGGCTTCCACGGAAATCCGGGAAATGTTGCAATGGGGGGCATTGGAAGAACTCATGATGGGAAAGTTGCCTTTATGTTTGCTGAAAAACTGGGAACCACTACTAATAATATTGCTGAGGTCAGAGTTGTTTATCGGGGACTGCAAGAGGCTATTAAGTGTGGGTGGACTCAAGTGCAGGTGGAATCTGATTCCAAGATCATTGTTAGGATGTTGACCATTACTGAGAAACAAAGGAGCTCAAATTGGCAGATTGAGAGAGAAATAAGTAAAATCAAAGGTCTGCAGGCAAAATTTCAGACTATGCAAATCAGACATATTCCTAGACAGAGAAATCAAGTGGCAGATGCATTGGCAAATTGGGCTCTGGATAATCATGATATAAGTTGCTATGGTGATCCTCCTCTTTGGTGGCCTCAACGGATCAGGAAGACATGAGAGCTATTATAAAATTAGATTATCCTCAATGATTTCTAATATGTTTATTTTCCTTTATAATGCTCAGGATTGGACTAATAGTTTCCAAGCTTGGCATAGTCGAAATTGTAAAAATATATTTCCTTTGAAATAAAAATTTTCGTTGTTTTAAAAAAAAATTAAAAAAAGTCGAAAGTCAAAATATAAATTGTTGTTTTCATTTTAATGCATTGATTTCTGGTCGATTCAAATTTTCGAAATTTAGTTCTACCCGAGGCACAAAAGTTGACAAGTCAAAACTATAATGTCTAGAGTCATAAAATTCTGATTATTGTTGCATATAAAGACCATAACAAAATAATACTTGCACGAAAGGTAGGCCGGTTGCAAATTTTGTGGATTATGAAAAACATCACAAGGAGGCCTTGTTGTTGTTGAAGTTGTCAATATCTAATGATTTGATACCAAAAGCTTGAAATGCCACTATGGCAGGTAATCCATGGACTGGTCTAAAGGACAAATACATGACTTCAAAGAAGAGTCGAGTGTTATACCTAAAGAATTTGTTGTTTCCAACAAGGTTGCAAGAGGGTGGGTCGGTGTCAAAGCACCTACTTCAGATGAAACATCTTTCAGACCAGCTTGCCTACATTAACACAAAGATCAATGACGATGATATGGTGAAGTTGTTGTTGAACAGGTTTGTCGTCCTCATATGAGTCATTTGTGGAAGCCCTCCATTTGATGGCTAAAAGTCAGACTTTGACTTTTGATAAAGTTAGTTCTTATTTGTTACAAAAGGAACAGAGACAAACTCAGACACTTGAGTCTAGTTCTGGACAAACCAAGAGTGTTTTTTCCATTCAATCCAAAGGGAAATGGAAATGTCAACCTAAAGGATCATCTCCTAAATATCAAGTAAAGTGTTACTACCGTCATAAACTTGGTCATGTGAAGAAGGATTGTCAAAAGAGACAATATGCCCTTCAAAGCAAAAAGTAGAAGGGACAAGCAAATGTGGCAATTAAACAAGTGTCCCAAGAAGAGTATGCCCTCATGGCATCATGCTTGGATGATAGCCCTACCAAGTGTTGGTTCTTTGACTCTAGAGCATCAAGACACTTTACATGTCTAAAATGATTGGTATGTCAACTTTCATGCAAATTTCAATTCTTTTGATTCAATTTCATTAAAGAATGGGAGATCTCATGCGAAAGGATAGGGGATATTCACATCGTATTGAATGATATTTGCCAAATTCATAGTTAGAAATGTTAGATTTGTTCCTAATATGTATAAGAATATGTTTTCTATTAGAAATGTTAGATATGTTCCTAACATGAATAAGAATATGCTTTCTACAAGCCAGCTAATGGAAAACCCCAACATTTCTATCAACTTCTTTGGCAAGAAATACATTGTATCTCATGTAAAACAAAATAAAGGTGTTTCCCTAGGTATTGGGCAAGAAGGCTTGTATAGGTTGGTTGACCCTACTACGGTCAACTTACATGCCTTAGTTGTGGAAGGAAATACTAGCATTTTGTGGCATGAGAGATAGCAACATTTAACCTTCAATATCTCGCCAAGCTTAGCAGAGCCCACATGATTCTTGGTTTGCCTAATATCCAAGAGAAGCAAGATATGTGTGAAAGATGTTTGGTCAAGAAGCAGAAGAGGAAGTCTTTTCCAACTAAAGGTGTTTGGCATGCAAAGGGGCTCTTAGATCTTGTTCATGCAGATCTTTGTGAGCCATCATGGAAGTCCTCCATAGTTCTTGGTGCACGGTACTTTCTCTTGTTGGTGGATGATTATTCTAGAAGGATGTGGGTCTACTTCTTGAAAAAGAAGTCTGATTGTTTTGCCTCTTTTGAGAAGTTTAAGGCATTGGTGGAAAATTAGGCCAGCAGACAGATCAAGACATTGAGATTTGATGGAGGGGAATTCACTTCCAAGAATTTCAAGGATTACTGCGATAAAAAAGAAGTTCATCATCGATGACAACCCATATACCTAGTAGCAAAATGGGGTTATTGAGAGGCGGAATAGAACTATCATGAAAATTACTCGATGCATAATGCATAGTACAAGCATATCGTTCAAATAGTGGGGAGAAGCAGTAAATACGGCAATATATATTCGAAATCGAAGTCCTTGCAAAGCTTTGTAGAAAGTCACACCCGAAGAAACTTTGGTTTGAAACAAAACCCGAGGCATCATCTTTTTGTATTTTTACTTCAATTACATATACTTTGGTCCTTGATAAAAATAGAAGTACTATAAAAGTTGAAGATATTTTTTTGTTGGTGATAGTTATTAGTCCGAAGCTTATAAGTTGATTGATATTTCCACAAATAAGGTAATAGTTAGTCGTGTTGTTGATATGAAAAAAACAGAACCATTCTTTGGCTGTAATCAACAAGTTGTACCAGTGATGAGTCTAGTTCATCACATACTCCACACACTCCACCACAACAATTTGTGACACCCATGGGTGATACACTGGTGTGTAGAAGACACCAACCTAAGTTGGTTCCTCCTCCGACAGAGCCTCAACTGGAACAAAATTCTTCAGTCCAATGGAGGCCTAAGTGGTTTTACTTGCAATTTTCAAGATGCGCGGAAGGACCGCCTCAATCGGATGCACGAGACCGGTCAAAAAGTTGATTCGGACCATGTTCATTTCGCTTTTTTATCTTTACAACATACATGAGCCACATAGACTCTCTCAAGCAAAAGGCATACGTGAGTGGGAAATTGCCATGCAAACCAAGTATAATGCCTTGATGAAGGACAATACATGGACATTGGTGGAGTTGCCTCTAGGGAAACAACAAATTGGATGCTAATAGGTATACAAGGTCGAGTATGAAGTTGATGGCACTCTGGATAAGTACAAAGCATGTATTATTGTGAAAGGCTTCTTACAAAAGGAGGGAATAGATTATGAGGAGACTTTTGCTCCTACTGCAAAGATGGTCACTTTAAGTTACTTATTTCAATCGCAGCTCAATTTCGATGGACGATTTTGGATGGACGTAAAGAGTGCCTTGTTGAACAAAGATTTGGAGGAGTCATATTGCAGAGCCTAATGGTTTTCGGGGATGTGGTCATGAACATCCGGTATTGAGGTTGATCAAGTCGTTGTATGACAGGACTTAAACAGAATCCTCGAGCCTGGTTTATCAACACATCAATATCCACAAGATTCTGGATTCAAAAGGAGTCTTTTTGATCTGAATCTATATGTCAAAAGCGATGGTGATGACATTGTGATTCTTATTGTTTATGTTGATGATCTTGCCATCATAGGAAGTGGGGCCACTGCTATTCAAAGAGTAAAATCAAATTTATGTGTTGCTTTTGACATGACTGATTTAGGCCTCCTACACTATTGCCTTGGTGTAGAATTTTGGCAACATGACCATATGATTTTCATAGCCCGGTCAAGTATGCTACGAATCTATTGCAAAAGTTTCAAATGTCTGAATGTAATTCTTCTTCTACACTTATGAGGCCAGTCTAAAATTATCAACTCATGATGATTCATCGCCGATCAATGAATCACTTTACAGACAGTTGGTGGGCAGCCTGATATACCTTACATCCACACGACCAGACTTATGTTTTGTTGTTAGCTACCTTTCTCAGTTTTTGTCTAAACTGAAGCTCATTCATTGGGCAGCAGCGAAACGAGTTCTGTGATATGTCAAAGGAACTCTTGACTTTGGCATTCTATATCAGCGAGTCACCAATTTTAGATTGATCCGTTATACAAACTCTGGTTGGGGCAGATCAGTGATTACTCGGAGGTCCACAACCGAGTACATCTTTTCTTGTGGTAAATTAAAATAAATATATATATATATTGAATATAATGAATATATTTATACTCATACATGTTAGTTTGTAGTTTTCTAATTGTAACCATTCCAATTACATTGTCACTGCTCCCAACATATTAAAATGAAGGACATGCATTCATTTGGTGTGCAGTCCAATTCCTCTTCATTTTTTTGGATAACATCTTCTACCAAAAATTAAAAAATAGAATTCCTTGTGTTGATAACTCTTCTCATATTACATAAGATGTCAACTCTAGGAAAGTATTAATAAAAAGTTAATTTAACAAAATTAATTAATAGATTTAATAATTAATTGGTTCTCAACTAGTCATTAAGTTTAGCCTTCAAGAACTTATTGTTAGCAAATTGCACCACCTAAGTAGTTAATCAAGCCTATAATTTCATTTATTAATTGGATTCATTGGAACTAGAATCTCCTCTCATCTTAAGAATTACTCACCTCCAAGAATGGCATAGATCCAGGCCCTCACAGAATGCAGGTGGTTAGGATGCTTTCCATATGCCACTACCTGCCTCATCTTCCACTTGTAGAAATGATCCTCCATCACAATGGTCTCAGTGCTCTCAATACAAATATGGTGTTTGGTGCAAACTAAATGATCTACCAATGCTGATTTAAGCAGTTTATTTAGTTGATTGTCAACATTGTGCTCTTGCATCCTTGTTCGAATGGATCTATCTGTCTCCCTATGTATGGTCTCCCACGAGAGCATTCAAAGCAATAAATCCCACTATTTAACTTCAATTCATGCCAAGCTTTTGAAGTCTTAGGGTCTTGTCTGATCTTGCTCAAAGGCTGAGAAGTAGTCTTAAAGTTGCACCTATTAAAAATTCTTGCAATCTAGTTGGATATTCCTTCAATGTAGGGGAGGAAAGCTAAAGGTTGATTTGTC
The DNA here is from genome assembly GCA_018340775.1 of Taxus wallichiana var. yunnanensis. Classification (NCBI taxonomy): domain Eukaryota; kingdom Viridiplantae; phylum Streptophyta; class Pinopsida; order Cupressales; family Taxaceae; genus Taxus; species Taxus wallichiana. The sequence continues at coordinate 715,518,667 of CM031237.1, read as the reverse complement.
AAGAAATTCTTGATAGTGGATCACGAAGTGTGATCCAAGCGCTGATGTGAAAAAATTTGCACACATATTTTCTAGAAGCATTTTATCTCTTGATGGACTGTTTGCCACAGATAGCACACGCTCAAACAATCAAACCACTTGAAGAAATACATTAGACAACAAAAGGGATGTGTTTGTTTAGCAAAAATGCTAGACTACCAGAAATACCTACTTGCAGAAATATAATCGTGTGCCATTACATAACAAAAATATAAGAGAAGAATAGCTTTATCGCAACTGATAGTGTATCGTACAATGGTCTGTATAGGGAGGAACAGACACATCAGCACCCTTATCCCAACATTTGAATTATTAAGTACAAGACCAAACAATTCTCAGTTGAGATACAACCATCAACACAAACATACATAACCAAACATGATTAACACACTACCTAAGCCGAAAATACAATAATTAACAATATACCTGAGTCCAATACAAAACTGTAGTTCTTTTTGTATGAAGCAGTTAAGTTACAATGCATAAAACAAATAGATCTTACACCTAGAAAACCTATGTTTGCAACCCTACTACTAATATCAAGATTAAACAATTAAGAGAAGCCTTTAAAAATGCATAAACAAAACATGGAAATGCAAACCTCCCTTCACATGTGGATGTGCTTCCAATTGTGGATACTGTGAACCAATTCATGCAAGATGATGGCAGTGGGATTGCAAAGAGGGTTTTGATATGAGAAATTCTCCCAAATTGGAAATAAATCCGATTTTAGCAAGTTCTCATATCAAGAGTTTTTCAATAAGCCTAGTTTTCTAATAATAGAATTCAAGCATGAGATTACATGTCATTTGGTAGACAAGATGTGATTTGGTACTATTTGGGGGTTTCTTATATAGATTCCATTTTGGGATGAGTGGTGATCTTGATGAATGTGGGATAATGGAGATATAGATTATATGCTTTGTTAATTAGAATTAGGAGTAATTAAGTAGGATTAATTCTCCATGGGATGTGATGGGAATTAAATGTGAAGAAGGGGGTTTAATTAATCAATCAAGAGTTGATTAATAAGAGTAAATTTAACATGAACAAGGGGGAAATTAATTAATTAATGAAAGGTCATTAATTAATAAATGAAGGCGGATGTTAGTATGATTTGTGCAATTTGGATTGAATTTTGTACAACAGATTCAGGGTGTCTACATTTGCACCTTTGGGAGGGTGTTGTGCTAGTGGCACCCTTTCAAAAAAAGTAGCAAAAAAAAATTGATTGAGAAAAATAGAAGAAAAAATAGTTTTGATAAGGGGATGCCCCCTCGAGAGGTCATGTGTGGTGATAGAAGAACTAGAGGGGCTCTCAAAAGATAAGGAAGTAGATGTGGCGAGAGAAAGTGATCGCGATGATAGAAACGTTGTTATGACAATCAAAAACCATAGTGATGGGGGCTATATATAGTAGGGGAGGGGTAAAAACATTTCATTTTCACCTGCTATAGATGGAAAAAAGAGCTCACGTGTGAGAGGGAGTAGAAGAAAGCAGAGGATGGGGAACATTCCCAAATATTCATTGTGCAGAGTGAGTCCGAGAGTACCCCTAGATACCAACACATGTAACCTTAGTAAGTGGTGCATTTATTTTAAAGTTTTTGAATGTTTTTGGATTTTCGATTGTTTTAAAATGTTAAGAACCACTAGTGGCTTGATGAAGGGAGTGGAAGTGATTGTAGAGACAACATTGGCTATTGCCCGATAGATATGCCCAAGGGTCTTCACAACAAGGTTATTAAGTGTATTATATTGCAAGATCTCTAGGAGGACATTAGTTCTTTGATTTACTAGGAAATGACAAACCAAGGTCAAATGACTGCAGTAAAGACCATTGTCTCACTATGTGTGCAATCAAGCTAATCAAGCCATGCCAAGGGATTGGAATGACATGTAAATGAATTAAGTGGTAGTGATAGGTGATGCATTGAAGGATGAACGTGAAGGGGAGAACATCCGTGTGTAGGCGAGGCTTTATTGTGATTGTTGATGCTTTCATGGTTTTGATTTGTAATTGTTTTGTGATTTTTGAATATTTAGATTTTTGCCTTGTAAATTTATTTGATGCTTTTGATTTTGAGTTTTGTGGTTTTTCACAATTTTTAGATTTTTGGATTAGTTTGAGGTTTGTAAGTTTTTCGACTAGAAGACTTGGCTTTTGAGTAAGTTGTGTCTAAGTTAATTTCAAAGCCCTTTGTGAGGTCTCCTAGCGGAATATCATCGTTAACTCCAAGGAGTGTTGTGATAGATTCATCATTATGGAAGATGTCCATTTCATTTTGGTCCTACATGATGGGGTTAGGTAACGGGTGATCGAGGAGCATTCCCTTTTGTCGTGTGAGTTGTCATTAGTTTTGTGACCTATGCCACAACTACCTAGATGCTTACGAACATGAATATGCTCGCATATGCCTTGTTTATGGATGCTTAGGCCTTTTCCTATGTATTTCATGTTTGTAAGCATCTTATTAGCAATAGGATAGTCGTACACTTGGAAACATGATGGAAGGCTATCATCATAAAGTTGAGGGAAGTGTGAGAGGTTGATTTCCTTATTGTCGGGACCTACCCGATGAAAGATGAAGTGCCTAATTGATAGGATGTTTGATTCTTTTTCTTGTGCACATTATGTTTGTTACGACTATTAGGGAGTGGGAAAAAATTGACTACATGAAAGTCATTTTGAATTTTGCATTCTCCTAATTTTGGGGAAATGATCGTGAAATGGGATTGAAATGGTGGATATTGGATGTGAATGGGAGCTCTTTGGTTTGGGATGTAGATGGGAGCTCATTGATTTGGCATGTCTTTAGAGTCATGGCCATTGTTGGGGATGTGGTGATAAGGCACACAACCAATGCTTGGAATTTGAAAAGGTCATTTATCAAGGGACCCTTGACTCATGGAGGGCCTTATTTAGGATGTCCCTATGAACCATAGTTCAAAAAATTGTTATCGGCAATTACTCAGCAAGCCAAATTTTGACTTGAAAATCGGGAATCGGCAATTTCTCAGCGATTAATCGGCAACTTTATCACTACTTCAAAAAACTTTTAAATTCATAAAATGACTTTAAATTAAATGCAAAACACGACATAAGAAACCTAAGAGGCTTGAAGAGTCGAAACCCTAACAAAACTTCGGGTGAAAATCACAGTCAAATCGCGGAGGAAAATTGTTGAAAAACACTTTGAAATGACCTTTTCTTTTCAGTTTGGAATTAATATACCCTGCATGGCGATTTTCCACAATTTTCAAGGTAGTTTTGGCGGTTTTTCACAAGTTTTATTTCCAGAAATCGCTAAAAAAAGAAATTGTGATTTTTCAAGAGATTAATCATTTTTATGTGTCACATTAATCGCATTTATCATCGATATATCGCATTTTAAAATAGAGTTATGAATAATGGCTATTTTGAGAAGATCCAAGATGGAAATATGTAAAGGAGTCTTCTCGAGTTGTTGGATAGAGTTATATGGGCTCTCAAGAGTAGCAAAGAAGGCCGATGAACAATGACTTTGATTTGCCCAAATGTGGTGGCACAATTTAGGGCTTTGGTTTGGATGGTTGGTAAGATTGATAAGGCTAACGAGGACATCATGATTGGCGTTCTTTGTGGGATTTGGATTTTGTGGTAGATTTGTTTGATTGTGCTTGGGAGAGGATTGTGATGTCTTCCGTTGTGGATTGTTTAATTGATTCGGATTAGGTGATGGTTTTATAATTTGGGTTCGGGGATAGGACCTCGTTGTTGATTGTGTGACTTGGGTTCGGGAATGGGACCTCATTGCTAGTGATTTGGGTTTAGGGATAGGACCTCGTTGTCGATTGTGTGGTTTGGATTCGGGGATAGGACCTTGTTAATTGTGTGAAAAGGGGGCATTGTTCTCAAGTTGGATGTCCACATGGTTGATGAGGTCTTGGATGTAGTTTTTGAGTTTCATGCACCTGTTTGTCAAGTGTCCTTGGATTCGATGGCAATCACAATGCTCATTTTCCCAATGCCAAGACTTTGATGTTGTCATCAATGGTTTTATTTGTGGATACAGGGTCATATTTTTCATTTGTTGTTGATGGAAGATGGTGGCCAAAGATTTACCTAAGCGAGTGCCTTGTCCTGGTTTAGTTTCCTACTTTGGTTGCCTGACAAGGGAGTGTGATGTGAGGTGGTAGGATGAAGTACGATTTGGTCGACTTAAGGGTCTTATTGTTGGATTTTGGATTTAGCTTTGAAGGTTTTGATGTTTGTTGGATTTTGTTTATTTGGGTAATGATTATGATTATCCTCGTTTGGATGGGAGAACAGATTGGTCAATGATTGGATGAAAGAATATGTACCAAAAAGATTGGTTGATTGTTGGATTTGTTTGATTTGATCGTGTATGATGTGATTTAGATTGTGGGGAGACTTTTGTTGGGCAAGGACCGATTTTCTTTGTCGATGTTGGTTTGAATGTGTTTTTGATGGATTCACATTGTGTGGGGTTGATGCATCATTTTGGCTAACGATGATGGATAAATATTTAGGATTGAAATTGGATGGAAGCTTAGCTCCATGGTTGATGAGGAGGTTGTCTTTGTTTTGGTACAAGATTTGATCAATGATGGTATGATTAGGCTTAGTATGATCACCATTGGATTTTGACAAAGTTAAAATGAAATTATGACAAAGTAACACCTCCTCAATACCTTCAAAAGAGACTCAGTCCTATAACACTTAATTAAAACCTAGCAAAAAATGAACATAAATTCATGTGAGACAAAGGGGTGTCCCACTGGGCATGCCAAATGTATGTAGTTAAGTTACAATGTATAAAACAAATAGATCTTACACCTAAGAGACCTATGTTTACAACCTTGCTACTAACATTAAGATGAAGCAATTAAGAGAAGCCATTAAAAATGCATAAACAAAACATGGAAAATGCAAACCTCTCTCGGCGTGTGGATACGCTTTCGATTGTGGATGCTCATGAACCGATTCGTGTAGGATGATGGCAACGTGATTGCAAAGAGGGTTTTACTATGAGAAATTCTCTCAAATCAGAAATAAATCCAATTTTAGCAAGCTCTGATATCAAGGGTTTCTCAATAAGCTTAGTTTTCTAAGAATAGAATCCCAACATGAGATTAGGTATCTTTTGGTAGACAAAGTGTGATTTGGTACTATTAGGGGGTTTCGTATATAGATTTCCATTTTGAGATGAGGGGTGATCTTGACGAATGTGGAATAATGGAGATATAGATTAGAATCTTTGTTAATTAGGATTAGGAAAAATTAAGTAGGATTAATTTTACATGGCATATGATGGGAATTCCATGTAAAAAGGGAATTTAATTAATCAATCAAGAGTTGATTAATAAGAGTGGAAAGACTTTTAGAAGCAATTTTAGAGTGAATTTAACATGAAAAGGGGAATTTAATTACTTAATGAAGGGTCATTAATTTATAAATGAAGGGGATGTTAGTATGATTTGTGCGATTTAGATTGAATTTAGCACAGCGGATTCGGGGTGTTTGCACTTTTTATCGTCATTTCTCCTTTCGACCCACATTTATTGTGAAATATTTTTATTATGTGGCTTTCCTCGTCATTTTTATGTTGTTATACTTTCCTTCTTCCCGAGTCTCTTTTATACAATCAATTTCCCTTTTAGAATTTTTTATTTGCTCACCTTGTATTTCCAGCCTATTAATATTTGAGCCTTCAATTTTATTATGATGAGCTTCGAGCTTGATCATATTCATTTTCTATGTTTGAATTCTATATAATTTAAATTTCACTGGTTTATTTCTCTTTGGTTGTTATACTGTAAAACTAGCGTCCCTGGCTTGAGGTTGATTCTCCAAAGGTGTTTGTCATGTTCGTGCTTCCTCTGCCTTTTTACGGATATCCTAGAGGAACTTATTGAGGAAGAGGCTTTTTGGTAGAGGAAAACAAAGTGGATTTCACTATAGACCACCAACTGTTACAAGACCATAACAAAATCCAATTCATTTCAATAATGCTTTAAAGCCAAGTCAAAAGTGGATGAAAAACAAATTCAGTTTTATCTTGCCTAAAGAAAATGAACCAACAGTTGTACAATGGACGCCAAAAGTTTCCATACCAGGAACAATAACAAAGGAGCTTGACTTCCATGATTACTCCTTCAAAGGAGAAAAAGAATATGATTGTGAAGATAATTTTGAAAAAGCATTTGAAGACTATTTCAGTAGTAGATGCCGAATAGATCCTTGGCATAAGAGACTTGCAGACCCAAAAGAAGTATATGAAGAAGCACTAGAAGAAGAGAAGAACCAAAGGAAGAAATTCATCAGCATGATACAAATAATTGAAGAATTGTATGCACTTGGGGAGCCAAAACATGCCTATATCACACAGTTCATCCATGACAAGTATGCCCAATTCATCTAAGTAGATGTTGATGGTAAAATGATTGATGCACAAGTTGATACAGGAGAATCTCTTTCATTTTCAAAGACACCTATAATTTTTGAATGGGAAAAATTAGACAGTAAACAGGCATACAGGTCACTTGACGTTCAAGGAAACTCTTTTACTTGCCACTTTTATAAACATCAAGTGTCGATGGTCATATAAAGAAAATTGTTTTTCTGTGATTTCTATTAGTACAATGATATGCCAATAAATATACTTCTCGGTGGACATTATTGATAATTATTCTCCCTATGGTAGTACTCCCAAGAATGTTTTGTTTACTCTATAACCTGGGTTAACCTATGCTACTGAGCAGTATACCAAATCTATAAAACAACAGCATTTGAGTCATGTCATTGTAGAAATATAAAAAAAGGACAAGCAATAAAAGAAGAAATTTGCTCAAATGACACTCAAAAGTTCTGGCAAAAAGGATGCCAAAAATGGAAATCAATCTAGAAAAACAATAGAGATTGGAAAGAAAATCCCTATATATGTTGTTGAGCATGAAGATATGAAGAAAGCAATCAAAGAATTGTTTGATGCAATATTGATCAAATCATCAACTTCTCAATACTGCCGGTAGGTCTTTGTGGTTAACAAACATTCTGCACATAAAACAGGGAAGAAGAGAATGGTCATTAATTACAAGACATTGAATGCAATTACCCAACCATATCTGTACCCTATACCAGCCAAGACTTATTTGTTACAAAAGGTAGCAAAATGCAAGTACTTCTCTCAATTTGACTGTAAGTCTGGTTTCTACCAAATTGGGGTAAAAGAATCTAATATACCAAAGACAGCTTTTAATTCTCCATTTGGCTATTTCCAATGGAATGGCATGCCCTTTGGATTGATGAATGTACCAGCTTGTTTTCAAGAAAGTATGGATGAAATCTTCAAAGGAACAAGTCAATTTCTTTGCATTTACATTGATGATATGTTGATTTTTAGTGAAACATTAGAACATCCGATACATTTGAAGTTTTTTGAAATTGCCAAGAATGCAGGAATTGTTCTCTTTAGAACAAAGTTACAGCTCTATCAACAAAACTATAACTTTCTTTGCATGCAAGTTCGACCTCATATCAAAGAGAAGGTAATTTAATTTCTATATCTTATGGATAAAAGGCAACTTCAAGCATTTCTTGGAATGCTTAATTATATTCATAGTTACTATCAAAATTCAGGCAATGACAGAGTTCTATTAAAAGAACTCTTCAAAAAAAAAGAAATATGTTTGGAAAAAGAACATATTGATGCCGTTAAGGCTATCAAAACCAAAAGAACATATTGAAGCCATTAAGGCTATCAAAACCAGAAGTATAATCTTTGCTTGTGTTACATGTTCCAAATAATGAGAAATTTGTTTTGTATACAGATGCTTTGGATGTTGCATGGGGAGATGTATTATCCAATGTTGATGATGGTAAAGACTCAAGAGTACGTCTGTGAATATGCAAGTGGAGTAATTGCAGATGATGTTAAGAAATGTATCTCTTCAGACAAGGAAATTTACACAATCAAAAATGCTTAGAAAAGTTTTCCTTGAAATTGATGCATCTACAGCATTTTGTAATCAGAACTGACTGCAACAGCTTAGTCATTTTTAAGGAAAAGGATCATGGCCAAAAGGAAGGAAGAGGTAAATATGTTCGATGGCAAGATTATTTATATCAGTTTAATTATTTTACGGAACATGTTCTTGGTGATTAAAATGTTGTTGCTAATTGGTTAAGTAGAAACCCTGCAACTACTCTGATGGATCACCCTTCGATGCCTCCAAGGCACTTTGATTTAACAAAGATCAAAGATTTTTGGTTTGATAATCCTTCTGTCATAGTGCAAAGTCAAATATTGCAGGAAGGAATTCTGGATAGGTATACCAAAATGTCAACAGCTGCTTCAACAGATCTCCAAACATTGGGAGCATGCCATGTAGGTGTTCTTGGTTTGAGTGGAACCATGACAATCAACCAACTTGATTCTGAGCTACTTGTTCAAAAATACATTGAACTATCACAAAGGCCAAATCGTCACTTGAGGATCATCCCAAATCTTGAACAGAATGATTTGATTCTTTAAAGCAGATGGGACATCCTGTCATTCACACGTGAGAAAGTCACTTTGAAGACACGGTGCCATGTACCATTGTATGTTGAAAGCTACAATGGGAATTTCCTTTATATATAGATCTAATGAGAAGATCCGCATACTGGAGCGTGCAATAGGTCTACCAACTACGATGTTTTTTCTATCCCATCAGTACCAACGACCTTGTTGGTGAAGCAGAAGCCTTGATGCAACCCGACAAAAAATCTTTATCATCGTCAAGCGATGACTATTCAAGGCAGTGGGCATAACTTTTGTAAATGAAAGATGTGACACACACAGCCTACAGAGATTTTGGCAGGACTTCACTCCATCTTATAGATATTGGGTGTAAGACTTGTATTTGGCATCAGAAGTTCATTGAAGGTCTTAGAGTTTATAAGTATAGTGTTAAGAAGAAAATGATTATGCTCTTCCTTTGTGCCTGAGTGCGATCTGAGGAAACAGAAAATCCTCCTATAGCTTTGCTATGTGATTTGCAGTATAATCTTGTTCTGGGTTAATACTCGAAGTCGTAGTCATTCGGTCACAACCTCTATTATTGTTTTACGACAAAGGTCTTGAAGAAGTCATGAAAGAAATTTTCAAGTTTCTATTCTGAAATGTGAGGGCTGAATCAAGGGCTGCATTTATATTTGTCATATCACATGTGTCTCATCATAAGAATCAGGGAAATACACGTCCATGATCCCTCTTTGGAGTAGTGGTATGTAGCGCAATGCTTGCATACCAACAAGGCTGTGGTGAGGAAATCTGCCCCAAAGGTCCGCTAACCCCTTTTTCAAGTCAAAGCACAAGTGTTAGGGTTATCAATTATGACACCCCAAAAATATAAACACAAAATAACTAGGTTTAGAGGTAGAAAATTATGGAATAATTTTTTTGTTTGTTTTACAAAAAAATAATGGAAAGAATAGCAAGTCTACGTTATCCGAAAACTTGTCGCATTGTCATGCAAGATGACTATCCACCTCTTTTGGCTTAACGCACTCGCGATCGTGTCGAGGCGATAGACGGTTTTATTGACGAAAGCCAATAACCGTGAGAATGACTTGGTCTCGAGGAAATGTTTGAAAGTTACTTAGAAGTTACTACGTTAATATTTCTATATGTCGTATAAATATATTCATACTTTTGCTTACGGGATAATTTATACTAAAGTTTTATTTAAGTGTGCAAGATTTGTTGACATTCAAACCAATATCCTTTCAATATTTTAGTTGTTTAAATCGACTTATAATTAATCTAAATGGCATATCTACCCATATAAATCCCCATTATTAAAATAAAACGAAGGATCTTAAATGGTCTACTAAATTTGAAAAGGACTTTTCATCCTACATGGATTTCCATAATAGGACGTTATACATATGATAAGGTAACTCACATTGAAATTTTAAACACTAGGAGTGGCACTTTAAGTCCTAGTTGATCTATTAATTGTCAACAATATAGCTGCTGCAATTACCTTAACAATTAATTCAATTGTCGGCCACCCTCTTATTTTCCTTGTCGACAATTTAATTTATGAGTGGTTAAAATGGTTTATTAAGTTCCAAGAGGATAAATAATCTATAAGGCTCTTGGTACTTGACATTACCTTAATACTGAAAGATATTGGGTTAACTCGCATCATAATTTAGACACTAAATCTCTAATTATTCACTATTCTATGTTATAAATATAAAACATTTATATATATGGGGGACCCATTTCATATTTAGGACCTTAGCTTTTAAAACGATTAATAAAACCTAGCTATAAATGAAAGTACTCATTATAATACTTAGTCAACATGACCCTAAGTGGAGAGGAGAATGCAATATGAGCCCTTAGATTGGGCCAACCCTCTCCCTCGGATCTAGGGCATCTAGAAACCCTAAGTTTTCCAAATTAGCCTTTTATCCATCCACTTTCCATTTTCATTCTATTTCCTTTTGTTTTCTAGTTTTCTTTCTATCTCTTTTTATTTGTGTTGCAAGTCTAATGGAGAGAGGTTTCAAGCCAAGGAGATTGTTTATATATTCACCAAATTATACATATTTGTATATATGTATAAATATATATATATAATATATATATTTTGTTTTGTCTTAGAACCAAAGGTGCCCCGAAGAAGGAGAGGCCCGACTATGTTTTATACACAATCAGCAGCAGTGGAAGGAGGGCCGAATGGCCACTTGGTGAGGAGAGGTCAAATGGCACAGGTGGAGGGTAGCAGCCCGCCAGGGCCGGGGAGGTTGGCGGCTTCTGGACTAGGGAAGGCAAGGTTGAGGCGGCGATAGGCCGCGGGAGGAGTGGGGTCTCGGCCCAGACAGGGCCGAGCTTGGTTCAGCCATGGCGGCTTGGCCACGTGGGGAAAAGCTAGGGTAAGTGGCTTGGCCGCTTTAGACATAGTTCGGCCACTAGGGTTAGGGTTAGGGTCGCAGCTCTGGCCGCGTAGGCTAGGTTTTATAGCCACAATTTTATAATATAATTATTTTATTATAATATATTTATTTTATATTTATATATATATATATATATATATATATATATATATATATATACATATATATTTTACACTCATTAATAAAGAGGCATAATACTAACTTAAAGTAAATATATGGATTTATTACACAATGCACCATATATATATATATATATAATTTTGGTTTCAATGGCGCTAAAATGGCTTGTATTTCAATGGTTAAGAACTTAGGCTCACAAAATATTATATGAATATATATAATTGATTTAAGGGAAATATTAATTCAGATTGTGGTTAGCAAAACTGCAAATTTCTATTCAGATTTAGATGGGTTAATAACCCAAATTTCAATAGCATTTTTTTCGATCTTAACTTTTAGTGTTTCCACGTCAAAATCCCTCCTACCATTAAATTTAACAAGATTCTTAAGAAAATTCATTAATTCCAAATTACTAATCCAAATACTTTCTATTACCAAATTTTAGCTCAATGATAGATAAACAAGTTTGGAACACATTTCAAAGTATAAGTTATAAACAATGGAAAGGACAAAATTCCTATAGTCTTCTTAGTCGCGCAAAAGTTTAAGTAGAGTATTCACTTTACAATATATTTGCTTATCTTTATCATCATTCTTATCTAAATGAAACTTCCAAATTGCTCCAATAACAATACAGCAATGTTTTTCAACTTTTATCAACTAAACAAACCCACAATGCAAGCAATTAGGGAGAGAGAATAGCCAAAGTTCAGCATATTATTAGATTCATTATACCAATTTCCAAACAATGAAACTTCTATTTTCTTGAAATCAATTTGTACATAACTATTCATTTATGACTTTCCTTTCTCAAGTCCATACATTTTCAACCTTTCCTAGCATTTGAGACACATTGAGATGATTAAGAATACACTTAAAATATATAACCCACAACCGGATTACAACTTGCTTTCAAACACCAAACTTGATTTCATGTAACAAGATACAACAAAATGTACAAGATCGTCCTTTCCCACAACTTCTTCCACCAACCAACATCATGTCCAAAACACCAAAAATAGAAGTGGAGGCGACGTTCACCTCCCAGCCATGCAATGGAAAAATCTCTTCCCATTGCCCCACGAAACCCCCAACTCCCGAAAAGACTTCGTATTCAACACCAAATCTTGGATCACAAATTTACCCAATATTCCCAACACACAAATTTTAACAAAAAACAAACAAATGTATCAAACAAGAGGACTCAAGAGAACTACGAAAATACATTTCAAAACAAGCACGCACTATCAAGCTTTTTTAAGCTTGTAAAAGGGAACTAGAGGCATTCCAAGCCACTTATCGCTCCACTAAGGGGTTGGGCATGAGTTCTTGGTTCCTCCAATGAAATAAGATGCATGCCACTTATCTCTCCACCGGTTTATCACAAAACCCACTTATCGCTCCAATAAGGGGTTGGGCATGAGTTTTGGTTCCCCAATGAAATAAGATGCATGTCGCTTATCTCTCCACCTGGTTTATCACAAAACCCATTTATCACTCCACTATAACAAAGCCCAAGCCCCTTTAGTTCCTCCAAAAGACAACAAGTTTACTTCAGTTTAACATCTACTTATACCTCTTTAATGGCTCTACCTTCCCCCATACACACAACACGCTTGATAGTCCCACAATGGGTGCAAATCAAGTAGACAACACATGAAAAATCCTCATACAACTCAATTAAGCAACAAAATCACATGCATTTCATAGAATGATGGTAACACAAATCAGATTTACAAGAGTACAAGGAAAGGTAACCACCTCTTGTTCATCTTGTCCTCTTTTCAATGTCAAGCTTCACTCACTCCAAATCAATCCAGCAGCATAAATCCAAGACCAAGGCACTTGCTCCAAATGAGAAAACAAACTCCTATAAATAGAAAAAGACTCAAGGAGTACCCCTTTTAGGATGGTGCCAAGTGGCAACATCCTAAGTTCCCAAGACAAAGCCAAATCCCCAAAAGTCATAATTTCAAACCCATGCCCACATGGGCCAAATCAAGATCAAAATTTAAAATTCATCACTTCACATAAAAATACTTACAAGAAAAGACATGGAGGAGTAAAAAGGTCAAAATTTCAACAACTCAAAATAAATAAGATTCACATCACAAGTCATTCAACAAGCAACTTCAATCTAAGAATACATAGTAGGTGAAAAGTTTCCCAAGGTTCAATATGGGGTCTTTATGAGCCCCAAAATGGCTTAAAACTCTTACAAAAGTACACCTACCCCATGGGTAGGTGTAAGGATGAGTTTTGGGAGTGTGGGACAAGGTTTACTTGTCCCACACTCCACTCAAAAGTGGCCTCAAAGGAGAAATCCGAAATTACCCAAAATGAAAAGTTTCACCCACCCCAATCAAGGCAAAAATCAACCCAAAATAGTAAATAATTTTTTCCCATAAATCAAATGCTAAAATTTACTTCAAAAGAGATTAATTAAAACAAATAAATTGGCTAAGAGTCACATGAAGGTGTCAAACAACAAGACAAGGTGAAGAATAATAAAATTAAGCAATTGTCACCATGTACATGGTCTCAACCCTCTAAATCCAAGTTCGGGTGACTTGTGTTGGCTATGGAGTTTCGCAGGAGTCAATTCCCCTCCATCCTCTTTTGGTGTATTTAGATTTTATTTCTTTGTGCGTAGCATTTAGGAACTTGTTCGTCATTTGCACACTCAACACATCATCATACCTGCTCAAAATGATATGTAATTTAATCGTTATTCCCGAGATTCGAGACATCGGTATTCTGAGATTCTTATTATTGCCATCATGCGTCTCTATGAGTTTGTCCTTGGTCGTCTTCGTATTGCACACGGAATGTCTGATTTCATCAGAAGCACCATTGGGGTCAAACAGGTTGCCCCCTTGTCTCCTACTCTCTTTGGCATTTACATTGATGAGTTGGAATCTTTTCTTCGGGATCACATTCAGGAAGGGGATGGGTGCCTTCTTCACCACGTCTTGATTTCTATTCTCCTATTTGCCGATGATATTGTTTTACTCGCCTCTTCTCCTGAGGGGCTTCAGAGATAGCTTGATGCACTTGCTTTATTTTGTGATCTTCGACATTTGACTATCAATCTGGGTAAGACCAAGGTCATGGTCTTCAACGGGTTGAAGACATCACACCTCCATTTCTTTTTCAAGGGGCAAGAGGTTGAAATCACTAATACATACACCTATCTGGGAGTCCAGTTCTTAGGGCCTAGATTCAGTATGAGGCATGCTCTTCAGCCGAGGGTGAATAAAGGGTATGGGTCTCTAGCCATTCTCGAGAGACAATGCTTTCAACCACTTTCAGGACATCTCCTCCAAGATGTCTCTTATGAACTCCCTCATCCGGCCCATTGTTCTCTATGGGTCAGTTGTCTAGGGACCCTCCCTCTTAGATACAGATTGGGCTTCTGCCAAGAGGATTCAAACTCTCCTCCGCCGCTTCATCAAATGGAAGCAGACGGTTCCTCAACATATTATTTTGGCAAAGTTCGGGGCCCGACCTTTCCGTTTGGAGACCATATTTGACATATCGGCCTTTCTTCATCGTATCAAGAGGTTTGGTGATTTCTCCGATGAGCGTGACAGTACCCGTATCTTGCTTATTTTTCCTCTATGAGTATTGCCCAAGTTATGGGCCGCTGCTGTATTGGATTCGGTTGGTATCCAGATTGATCATCTCCCCCTTTTCAGTATTCCTGAATGCTCCCAATCATCTCTTGCCCACCAAGCAAGTGTTGAACAAGTCCATCCGGGAGGATATCTACAGGTGCTTTATTCAGACTACTTGGGTGAATCCTCATGGGGGTTTGCGCCCTAAGATGTCCTTTTATGCAGAGCATTTTCTTGAGATCAGAGATGGACTCATCATCCGCCCTCAGTACACCTTTCGTCACTGGATGCATGCCCTCCGCATACCTCTGGGTCAATTTCGGGTTGGCTCCCACAGACTTCGGTGTGAGACTGATCACCACATTGACCGGGATGACAGACTTTGTAGGCTCTGTAGCCTTCAGGAGGTGGAGACCGAGACTCATTTCATCTTCCACTGCCCCATATACTATGAGATCAGAGGACGATTTCATTGCCTCTTCAGAGGGGTTCAGACCCTCCCGGTTTTCTTCAGATATATTGACCAGCGGTGTCTTTCCCTCTACATCCGTGAGTCTCTGCTGCTCCGGGACCGATTCTTCATCCCCCTCTCGAGAGTCATTCCCACGAGACGGATTACAACCTTCTTTTCGGTTCTACCTGCAGTTGGAGGAACTAAACGACAAAGCCATTCTGACCTAGTTACAGTGCATAGATCAGTTCGTCCCGGTTGGACCTTCACATCTCCCCCAGTCACCACCAGCAGGCTTGGCCGCACACTCGTACCAGAGGGCAATCCAGCTCCACCCGTCTCCCTGCCATCGTTTTAGTCTCAGATCTCAACAAGAGAGGGGGCCTTCGCCCCCTTTTAGGATTGTCATTCCATTAGGAGCTTCTTTTTGTCGGCCTTGAATGTTAGGAGGGATGTGACTAACTTTTCTGAATAGACTACCGGTCCTTGTTTGCCCCCTCCTTCATTCCCTTCTTTCTCCCCCGTTTGTTTCATTGTCCCCGCCTGTGTGGGTTTGGCTTGAGGTTCTTGTTTGTTTTGGTTCTTTTCCTTTCTTTTGTTTTTGGGAATTCATTTTGAGTTTTCCCCGCTCGCACTTTGTATATTGTTTGGGCTGCAATCTCATTGAGCTACTTTTATGGTCATTCGTTGGACATTAATATATTTATCTTATCTTACCTTATCTTATGCACAACCATGTCAATCAATCAACGGTTCACACACAACACACTACGTATATATTTTGTAAAATCAATTCCTCGAACATCAATTAAGTTCACCAAAATTTCCATGGCTATATATTCCAATAGAACAAGAAAAACTTCCCATATAGACTAATTCACTTTGCATTAAGTATACACATACTTGTTATTTGTCATTCATCCTTTAAAGCCAATAAAAACACACACACACCAAATTCTAACAATTAAATTTTGTCAATAAGTTTCCACAAATTGTTTCTCGAAAATCAATTATCTCCAAGGTTTATCATATTTCCATATTATAATAACATCCAATCTAATTCATATTTACAATCTTATCAATTTCATTTCCATGGTCATTATCTCACGAACATCCAAATATTTGTAGTTTCAAATTTTATTTTTATCCTTCTAAGTTGGCCAATCATTTGGATCGCAGTTTTAATTAGAAGGTTCATTTTCATATTCTCAAGCGATCAAGAAATATCAAGGTTATAACCAAACTCGTTTCACGCACCACTCTTTAAGCACAACGAAACCTATGAATGGATATATATAGTAGTAATATCATTGAATCTTATCATTTCCAAGCAAAATTTCTAGGTTACTGAAGTTAAGCACATTGTGTCGGAACAACCAATGATTACCAAAACACCGCTAGACCCATATATTTGGCTTAACTATATATGGGAACTCGTTTTGAGTTGTCCCCGCTCGCACTTTGTATATTGTTTGGGCTGCAGTCCCATTGACCTACTTTTGTGGTCATTCGTTGGACGTTAATATATTTATCTTATCTTATCTTATCTTATAGCCCAAACAATGTCACAAGAAAATGGACATTACATTCTCTTTCCCTTAACACGACTTTCTTTTAGGCGTCACGAGGAGGGTTTCAAAATCCATAGCAAAACTAAACAACTCAAAATCAGTGTTTTAAAAATTGGAACCGGTCGAGGGTTGGACCGGACCGGTTCAAACTTTATGAACCGGTTTACTAAAAACACATAAAAATTTACATTTTTAATGAAAACAATATATTTGAAGGATTAGAAACCATGATTCCAACAATTACACACAAAATATGCAAAGTTTGCTCATGTATATACTATATAACATGTAAGAAAGGTGTTTATAGCAAAATGGCACGAACTCCAAGTAAGAAATGTGTTAAAAGCAGAAATTTTAATTAAAAATTGAATTTTTATATGCATGCATCTTTACACGACTCGGTCGGTTCAGGTCAAAACCGGACCGGTTCGACCAGTTTGGTACCAAACCGATCGAACGGTCCGGTTTTTTAACCGGTTCATGCTTAAAAATGTTGAACCACTCGAACCGGCCAGTTCCGATTCCGGCTTGGTCGGTTTTAAAACATCTTGCTCAAAATATGATGGTCTAATTATCTTTTGCCATGTGGTTCACCATACTACGTTGAAGATATCCATCCACCACAGGGAGCTCTTAGATAATTGGACCATCATATTTTGAGTTGTTTTGTTTTGCTATGGATTTTGGACCCTCCTTGTGACTTCCAGGAGGAAGTCGTGTTTAAGGGGGAGGGGAATGTAATGCCCATTTTCTTGCGACATTGTTTGGGATATAGTTAAGCCAAATATATGGATCTAGAGGTGTTTTGGTAATCATGGTTGTTCCAGCACAAGGTGCCTAACTTCTTGTAACCTAGAAATTTTGCTTGAAAATGATGATTCATGATATGATTCAGTTACTACTATTAATATATATATATATATATGCATTTATAGCTTTCGTTGTGCTTAAAGAGTGGTGCTTGAAATGAGTTTGGTTATAGCCTTGATGTCTCTTGATCGTTTGAGAATACGAAAATGAACCTTGTAATTTAAACTACGATCAAAATGATGGGCCAATTTAGAAGGATAGAAATAAAATTTGAAACTACAAATATTTGGATGTTGCGTGAGATAGTAGACCATGGAAGTAAAATTTATAGGATTGTAAGCATGAATTAGATTGGCCGTTATTATAATATTGAAATATGGTAAATCCCGAGATAATTGATTTTAAAGAAGTGACTTGTGGAGACTTATTCACAAAATTT
Organism: Taxus wallichiana var. yunnanensis; assembly: GCA_018340775.1. Lineage (NCBI taxonomy): Eukaryota > Viridiplantae > Streptophyta > Pinopsida > Cupressales > Taxaceae > Taxus > Taxus wallichiana. The sequence goes on along the minus strand of CM031237.1, from coordinate 715,500,666 downwards.
AATTGTTAGAATTTGATGTGTGTGCGTGTTTCTATTGACTTTGAAGGATGAATGACAAATAACAAGTATGTGTATAATTAATGCAAAGTGAATTAGTCTATATGAGAATTTTTCTTGTTCACATTGGAATATATAGTCATGGGAATTTCGGTGAACTTAATTGATGTTTGAGGGATTGATTTTATAAAATATATATGCGTAATGAGTTGTGTGTGAACTATTGATTGATTGACATGGTTATGCATAGTAAAGAACTAAATTGCATATCTTTTCGAGCACGTATGATGGTGTGTTGAGTGTGCGAGATGGTGAATAGGGACCCAAATGCTACGCACGAAGAAATAATATCCAAATACACCAAAAGAGGATGGAGGGGGACTAAGTCCCTTAAAGCTCCTTAAAGAAATACAAGTCACCCGAACTTGGATTTACAGGGTTGGGACTACGTATATGGCGACAAGTGCTTAATTTTATTATTCTTCACATTGTCTTGTTGTTTGACATCTTCATGTAACCCTTAGCCAATTGATTTGTTTTAATTAATCTCTTTTGAAGTAAATTTTGGCATTTGATTTATAGAAAAATTATTTACTAGTTTGGGTTGATATTTGTCTTGTTTGGGGTGAGTGAAACTTTCCATTTTGAATAATTTCGGATTTCTTCTTTTAGAACACTTTCACTCCCAAAACTCATCCTTACACCTACCTATGGGGAAGGTGTACTTTTTTTGTAGTTTTAAGCCATTTTGGGGCTCATAAAGACCCCATATTGAACCTTGGAAAACTTTTCACCTACCATGTACTTTTGGATGCAAGTTGCTTGTGTAATGACTTGTGATGTGAATCTTATTTATTTTGAGTTGTTAAAATTTTTATCTTTTACTCCTACATGTCTTTTCTTGTAAGTAATTTTAAGTGAAGTGATGGATTTTAGATTTTGATCTTGATTTGGCCCATGTGGGCATGGATTTAAAATTATGACTTCTAGGGATTTGGCTTTGTCTTGCGACTTAGGATTTTGCCACTTGACACCATTCTAAGAGGGGTACTCCTTGAGTCTTTTTCTATTTAAGCGGGCTTATTTTGCCATTTCGGGAAGAGTCTTGGTCTTGGGTTTATGTTGTTGGATTGATTTGGGGTGATTAAAGCTTGGTATTGAAAAGAGGACAATATGAGCAAGAGGTGGGTACTTTTCCTTGTTAAATTCTTGCAAATTTGATTTGTTTTACCATCATTCGATGGAATGTATGTGATTTTGGTGCTCAATTGAGTTGTATGAGGATTTTTCATGTGTTGTCTACTTGATTTACACCCATTGTGGGGCTATCAAGTATGTTGTGTGTATGGGGGAAGGTAGAGTCATTAAGGAGGTATAAGTAGATGTTAAACCAAAGTAAACTTGTTGTCTTTTAGAGGAACCAAAGGTGCTTGGGCTTTGTTCTAGTGGAGCGATAAGTGGGTTTTGGGATAAACCAGGTGGAGGGATAAGTGGCATGCATCTTATTTCATTGGAGGAACCAAGAACTCATGCCCAACCCCTTAGTGGAGCGATAAGTGGCTCGGCATGCCTCTAGTTCCCCTTTGCTGGTAAGCTGACCAAACTTGATAGTGCGTGCTTGTTTTGAAAAGTATTTATTTTGTTCTCTTGAGTCCTCTTGTTCATACATTTGTTTTTTTTTCTTAAAATTGTTGTGTTGGGAATGTTGGGAAAATTTGTGATCCAAGTTTCGGTGTTGGCTATGGAGTCTTTTCGGGAGTTAGGGGTTTCGTGGGGCAATGGGAAGATATTTTCTCCATTGCATGGGTTGAGCGGTGAATGTCGCCTCCACCTCTATTTTTGTGTTTTAGACATGATGTTGGTTGGTGGAAGTTGTGGGAAATGACGATTTTGTAAAAATACTTGTATATTGTTACGTGAAATCAAGTTTGGTGTTTGAAAGCAAATTGTAATCCAGTTGTGGGTTATGTATTCAAAGTGTATTCTTGATCATCTCAATGTGTCTCAAATGCTAGTAAAGGTTGAAAATGTATGGACTTGAGAAAGGAAAGTCATAAATGAATAGTTTGTTGTTATGTATAAATGTATATTCAATTTCAAGGAAATGAAAGTTTCATTTATGGGAAATTAGTATAATGAGTCAAATAATATTGTGAGTTTTGGTTGTCTCTCTCTCAAATTGTTTGCATTGTGGGTTGTCTATTTGATAAAGGTTGAAAAGCATTGTGACATTGTTTAATGGAGCTTTCCAAAAATCACTTAACATTTCCATATGCTTAGGAATAAATGGTGTTTAAAAACAAGAAAAATAAGTTTGTTGGATAAATGCTACATTGCTTATGACTTACTTTTGGAAATGTGTCCTAAATTTTATATCTCCCCTTTTGTTGAAAGTTGGTAATGGAATATATTAGAGTTAGCAAGTTAGTATATTTTGATCATGGGAATTATTTAAGGTGTATAGGGAAATGTTGAAAGAAAAGAATGTAAGCCTCTAGTTAAATCAAATTATTGGTTATAAGAGATATTGTATTAACTTGATATATATAAGCTAATTCGTTTTATAGAAATTGTTATATATATAACGAGTTATGATATTATATTGTATTAGAGGTTAATTATAATAGATTTTATTAACTAAGATAGTTGTAGGAACTAATATAATTATATTATACAAATAGATGTAAGAAATTTTAACTAATATATACTAGATGAAATTAGTATAAGATTTTCTTATGTTAATATATTATAGAAAATTATCTATAAAAATATATGTAAACTTAATTATTTTAAACAAAACCATATTTGAGAAAATCAAATAAAAAGAGGCTTGAGTGGGGGTGGTGAGGCTCGGCCCTACCCATCCCCCATTGTGTTGTTTATTCGAAACAAAATAAAATATACTAACCTAAAACCTAGCCTAAGCGGTTAGAGCCGCAACCCTAATCCTAACCTTGGCGGAGTGAACCGTGTCTAAAACAACTAAGTCACCTATCCTAGCCTTTCCCCACGCGGCCCAAGTCGCCATGGCTCGAACCAAACTTGGCCCTATCTTGGACCGAGACCCCATTCCTCCATGTGGCCTATCGTCGCCTTAACCCAACCTTCCACAGGCCTAAGATAAATCGCCAACCTCCCTAGCCCTAGCCGTTATTACCCTCCGCTCCACGTCATTCGGCCTCTCCTCACCAAGCGGCCATTTGGCCCTCCTCCCACTACTGCCCGACTATGTACAAAACACAACACGGTCGGGCCTCTTCCTTCTTAACCGCCTTTGGCTCTAAGCCAAAACAAATATATATATATATATATATATATATATATATACATACAAATATGTATAATTTGGTGAATATATAAACAATCTCCTTGGCTTGAAACCTCTCTCCACTAGACTGCAACACAAATAAAAAGAGATGGACGGAAAACTAGAAAACAAAAGGAAATAGAATGAAAATGAAAAGTGGATGGATAAAGGCTAATTTAGAAAACTTAGGGTTTAGATGCCCTCGATCCAAGCGAGAGGGTTGGCCCAATCTAAGGGCTCATTTTGCATCCTCCTCTCCACTTGGGGTCATGTTGACCAAGTATTATAATGAGTCCCTTCATTTAAAACTAGAGTTTTATTAATCCTATTAAAAGCTAAGGTCCTAAATATGCAATGAGTCCCCCATATATGTGTGTGTGTGTGTGTGTGTGTGTGTGTGTGTGTGTGTGTGTGTGTGTGTGTGTGTGTGTGTGTTTTTATATTTATAACATAGAATTGTGTATAATTAGAGATCTAGTGTCTAAATTATGATGTGGAACCCACCAATATCTTTGTAATAAGGTAATGTCAAGTACTGAGAGCCATATAGATTATTTAGCCTTTTGAAACTTAATGATGACCGAACTTTACTTGGGTGTACACACTTAATAAACCATTTTAACCACTCAAAAATTAAATTGTCTAATAAGGAAAATAAGAGTGTAGACGCATGATCAAATTAATTGTTAAGGTAATTGTAGCAAGACTATATTGTTGTGAAGATAAGATAAGATAAATATATTAAATGTCCAACAAATGACCACAAAAGTAGGTCAATGGGACTGCACCCATACAAAGGGAAAACAAGAGTTTAGCAAGAGGACCAATAGGTCCTAGAGAATAACCAGAAAAGAGAAGGAAAGGAAGAACGGGCAAAAGGAGAGGCCCGGAAAAACTCTACAAAAGTCTACAAAAACCGACCATGTGGAGGAAGAAAAGGAAGAGGAGGCAAAAGAGGAGACCCCCTCATCTAACATCCAAGGCCGATCATTGAAGGAAGCTTGTAATGTGTTGAAGCCCGGTAACTTAGGTTGTGTAAGATCTGGAGTGCCGATGCCCGGAGGAGGGATGAACTCTCTGTGCTCATCTGGTGGATCTCAAAGGCCATCTATAAGAAGAGGGCCTCGACCTCGTATGTGTCTGACGTCCCAGTGCAGTGAAATAGTGCCTCGGTCCGGAATGATCTCATCTGGGAATCGGGATTAGTATCACTCAGTCGCCGTGCCCCTCCCAGGGGAGAGCATTGTAAAAAAGGAAGTGATCTACCGAGTAGTTGCCTATCTGAAGGAGGTGAAGGGTCTCTTCTTTGGAGCCTAACAAACCTCTTTGCAGATCTGAGCAAGAGCATCTTTGATCATAGTATATGAAGAACCACAGAATGTCGGATGCTCTCTGAACAAGCAGTGAAATCTCCCTCTGATCTCATAGTAGATTGGACACCGAGAAGATCGAGTGCTCTTCCGTTTCGATCTCCTAGAGGGAACAGTGTTGGCAAATCCGCTCAAAACAGTCACTCTAATGATCACACTCAACACGAAGCCTATGAGAGCTGAACCCCGAATCGGCCCGGGAAATGCGAAGGGCATACATCCATTGTCGAGAAATATACTAGGGCCGAGAAATAGGACCATTATTGAACGTAACCCACCACAGGGTTAGTCCAGTGCTGCTCTGAATGAACTACCTGTAGATATCATCTCTGATGGTTTTGTTCAGAGCCTACTTGCCCGAAAGGAGATGGGAGGGAGCGTCCAAGGAATAACTGTATGGTGGGAGGTGATCCATCTGAATCCCAATAGACTCAAGTAGTCATGAAACTCCAGCATACCAACAACGAGATCAACCAGAACGATCGGCCAAAGCAATGGCCTCAGAGGAGCACTAAGCAAGGTAGAGATACTTGTCTCTTCCTAGTGTTTAAAATTTCAATGTGGGTTACCTTATCATATTGTATAACGTCCTAGTATGGAAATCCATGTAGGATGAATAGTCCTTTTAAATTTAGTGGACCATTTAAGACCCTTCGTTTTTTAATAATGGAAAATTATATGGGTAGATATGTTGGTTAGATTAATTATAAGTCGATTTGAACAGCTAAAATATTAAAAGGATATTGGTCCGAGCGTCAACAAATCTTGTACACTTAAATAAGATAGTATAAATTATCCAGTAAGCAAAAGTATGAATAGATTCATACGACATATAGAAATATTAACGTAGTAACTTCTAAGTAATTTTCAAATATTTCCTTGAGAGTGAATCATTAACACGGTTATTGACTTCACCAATTTAACCGTCTATCGCCTCGACATAATGGCGTAGTGGGTTAAGCCAAAAGAGGTGGATAGTCATCTTGCACAACAATGCGACGAGTTTTTGGATAACGTAGACTTAACCCTTTCCATTAATTCTTTCTAAAACAAACCAAAAAAAAATTATTCCATAATTTTCTACCTCTAAACTTAGTTATTTTGTGTTTATATTTTTGGGGTGTCACACTGAGGAAGAAACCCAATCTGATCCAAACAAAAATGCAACCGAGCAGACACGAACATATCCCTACAGGCTAGAGTGACCTTGATGCCAACAGCTAGAGAAAATTAGGTGGAAAATGCTAAGATGCCCCTGTTTTGGTAATTCCTTCAACTTGGCTTGTAGCCTTCTTAAAGCACAAAGCTTATAGTTCTAAAAAATCTAGAAAGGGTTATAAAATTTTGAAGATAGAATCAGATACCCTTTTCTCTCATTCCACTTCACACAAGTTTTCAGACTGTAACTCCTTCAATTGATCTCCCAAGTCGCTTCCTGTATTTTCACTTTTAGGTCACTAATACCCTCCTACAGGCCTAATACCAAACTGTCAGGTACAGTACCTTTCTCGAGCAAAACCAAACACTAATACTCTTAAAATCTGCTAGAGGGAGGTGGCTGGGTGTTGTCTTCCAAGTTTAAAGATTGAACACAGAGTATGAAGCCTTCAAACTCTAATTTTTTAAACCCTAGATAGGGTTTATGAGACAGCCCAAGGGGATCAAAATTCTTCCAAAGCAATGTTTACTCAATTTCAAGACTTAAGATTGGACCTGTAGGTCTGTATTATGCTTCCTCACATTCCTAGGAAACAATAAGTTACGAGAATTCACAAAAACTCAAAACTAAGCAAATTCCTTACCTGATATGTACGAGGAAACAAGGTTCTTAACACTCCAATGAACAAGTTAAAGAGAACAGAGCATATTCACTTCAAAACATTCATAAAAATTGATAAAATAGAGTCCACACAATCTTCCACGAGTGTTCGAACAGAGAAATACATGCTTCTTCAAGCAAAAGGTTCATTCATCCTGGCTCTATGTAGAGAATAGTCATGAAACAAACTTATATTGCAAGACCAGGGTAACTTCTCTCCTTTTCTTCATTTCTCCTTTCACAAACCCTCACACACACAGGTTTCCTCGTGATAATAATATAACTAACTCCCTCTCTCGAGCTTTTTCTTCCTTTTCCTTCGAAATTTTCCCAAAAACCAATTGTCTTGGTGATTTGTATGATATTTAAAACATAGGAAAAGGAGTAATTTACATTTTTAAGAGCAATTATTCCAAATATCACTCCTAATTGTCATTTAGAACACAACAAGACACCTTTCTCACACACCCTAACCACCTAGACCCCTCAAACTCACTTCACGAGCCAAAATTAGCCCAAAACAAGTTTGAAAATTCAAATCCTCACTTTGGGTGGAAAAATGAAGAACCAAGCAAAATTTGAAGTTTTGAACACTTTAATACCTAACAAAACTTCCTATGCCCTACGAGTACTTCCTAAACATGATCAAAATCAAAATTGTACTATTCTAACATGTCCTGATTGATGTTCTTGCATCAGACCTACTGAAAGGAAAAACACCCCGAACAAGTTCCATAACAATACTGTCCAACCCCCACAAACCCATATACATCACTTGCACATCATCTGATATTTTATGAGCAGCTTAACAACAGTCTGATCCACCTCTGCACACCTTCTGAGATCTTTGTCAAGCCTTTTAACCCTAGTTACTCTTTGTCACATTCAATTAGAGTAGGGTCAGCAAATCTTCATAAAAGTTTAGGATTGTTTATGACTATTCTCATATAGATCTGAATTATTATACTTAGTAACATGGCTAGATTAGACTAAACCCTAATTTTTATATTACAAGTACATAGAGAAGTAAAACCAAAATTCTAAACGAACGCATTAAAACAAGATTTGGATGCCCCATAAACATATAGTTAGCGTCAGCGATATACGTAACTATCAATATGAAGTGTAAGAGAAATGATGGAAATTTTAAATACTAAATACAATAAGTCCACACTTTGCGCATGCTACCACGGAGCAAATGGAGAATCTAAAGCATCTAAGAAATTGATAACAACAATCACCTGATAAAACATGTTGCATAGATTAAAAAACTGAGAAGTTACCAACAGCTCTATGGGCATATAGAAAAACATCACCATCCCAATTAATGTAGTAACGTGAAGCTATGGTAATGTTAGCGAAATAATTTGTCGTGGTGCAAATTATTGAGTTTTCACCAACGCTCCGGGGCTAAGCCCCTCCTTTTATATGGGGAGGCTCCCATTATTGAATGTAAACTACCTAAAAGTTGTGGGTGGCCGTTAGGCTAGGGATCACACAGAATACTCCACTAGACCTATAACAAAGTGCTTGTACGGAGTCTGAGGAGGAATTTGCAATGAGGATAGGTAAAGGGGAGTTAGGGAAATAAGGAGAGAGAGGGTTAATGTTGTGAGTAGGCTTACAAAATTCACATACAATAACCAAAGTAGGTCCACATTCAATTAGAAGAACACAACAATGCAAACAATGATAAGACTAACAAATCATAGACACAAAATTCTATTGATTCATTTATCAAAGGCGCAAACACCTTTCTTGGTTTTGCAAGATTACCATGCTTACAAAGTTGGAAAGTAGAGAGAGAGAGAGAGTAGAGGAACATAAGCAAGGAAAAAAGGAATGCGGTTTTTATTGCTTGATGTAGTAGTGGTAAATCTCAACAACATACAATCAATCAACAATTGCTAACCCCTTGGAATGGAGAAGCCATTCCATTTATAACATTACAAATATGTCATTTCATCTACCCCCACATGACTCTACACCTATCCTCATCACTTGTGACCTTTCATATTCCTAGGAACAAAAGTGAGTCTTTTATTTATTAGTGAAAAGGGACTCTTACAATGTTAATGTTGGAGGTCACTTAAGTGAATAGGACGAAATAGCAAAAAGTACATTTTTAATGGAAAATTAGAATATGTAGAGAGAAGGAAGAGAGAGAGAGAGAGGGGTTGACTAATATAATGAAGATGACACTTTGTTGATAGACCTTTGAGGAAATGCTTCATGAACGAGAATCTTGACCTTTGATCACTTGTTGTATTGAAACACTGAGATTGCATGTGCTTCCTTACGTGCGTGCGATGCGAGAATACTCCAAAGTGTTGAATAAGTGTTTAGAAACATTGTTGTGAGGCATTGCAAAGTGAACCTGGGATGACCATTGGCATCACCCATGATGATCCTCTCTGTCATGCTTCTCATGACTATTGCCTTAATGACCTGAATTTTGATGTTTCAACACCTACATAAGCTTCATGATGTTCTTGATTTCACTTGTTGCACGAGAGATTGTCTTTCACACACACAGTGACTCACTCTGATCCGTTTCTTGTCATAATGTGATTCATATGATGATCTTCACCTTTGGGAGAGAGGGTTAGTGACGATGATGTCTCCTTCATGATGGAAACATGCTTAGGATGACTCTCTTCTATCACAATTGGAATGAGTTAGATCACCTAGCTCCTTTCATCGAACTGTGTTGTGTAGAGATCTCCTCGGAATTGATGCTTTGAGAACCTACGGAGTATTTTCGACCTTGTTCGAACCATGAGACAACTTCCCAACCTTGCAATGATGGCAAAAATCAATGAGATAAGCAAAATGGGAGTTTCCACAGTTTTCTGAGATCAATTCCAGGACTTACTATTTTTAGCATGTCCTATCCAAGAAATAGACAGAAAACTTACTTTCTTCACCCCGAAGACTTAAGATGATGTTTTGGGGTCAAATCTTATATGATTTTCACTCCAAAACACATTCTAAGATCAATCGAACTAGTTTCAAGACTTGATTCTGCCTGCAACTCAAAATTCAGGCCCCTTTTTGTTCAAAACTGCAAGGGGCAGCTGCATTGTTTGGAGTGCTTCAAGAAACCTTTGAACCTCAAATCAAAATGAATGTTCCCACCATGTAGATAGTTCTCTTAGCTTTCTGATGCTTATTCGTTTGCCTTCTAACTCCTTACGGAGCTCCCAAAATCATCCGAAGAAGTCAGGTTTCACTTTTAAAATACCTTTTCCTTGCACCTAGAAACTCGTTGTTGAGCAGATTGTCACTGAATCATCAAACCTTTCCTAAATCTTCATAAATTGCTTCCAACCATAGTTTGAAAACTCGGCGAGTAGTCGCCATTCGTGGCAAAAAACGAATATTCGCCCATAATACTCGCAGAAACTTAACTCGCCGAGTTGTGGCGAGTACTCGGCGAGTTCGAAGCAAAAACTCGCCCGTCACTATGTACACGGAAAAAACACGCAAAATACATTGAAAAAACACAGTTTTCTGTCTTTTTAAGGCCCTGCACTTGATCATTTTCACTCACACAACCATTTGAGCTTGCATTGCTTGTGTTGAGTGGATTTTGGAGCGAATTCGAAGAGAGAATTTGGAGAATTGCATTTGGAGGTAGGTTTTTGTTTTTTTTTTTATTCTTTCAAGTTTTTTCAAAGTTTGTGTATATTATTTATGTATTATAGATTCCTATTGTAATTCTAAATACATGTAATGTAAAATCGAATGCTTCTAATTTTTTTACACTCATTTGCAGCCAGAGGTATGTATTTTTTTTAGGCAAATTCATTGTAAACTAGTTAAACGTTCATTCTTGTAAATTCATTGTGTATTGTAATCGCTTCATTTTGTAATTCTAAATACATGTAATGTAAAATCGAATGCTTGTTAAATTTTTTTAACTCATTTGCAGCCAGAGGTATGTATTTTTTTAAGGCAAATTCATTGTAAACTAGTTAAACGTTCATTCTTGTAAATTCATTGTGTATTGTAATCGCTTCATTTTGTAATTCTAAATACATGTAATGTAAAATCGAATGCTTGTTAATTTTTTTACACTCATTTGCAGCCAGAGGTATGTATTTTTTTTTTAGGCAAATTCATTGTAAACTAGTTAAACGTTCATTGTAAATTCATTGTGTATTGTAATCACTTCGTTTTGTAATTCTAAATACATGTAATGTAAAATCGAATGCTTGTTAATTTTTTTATAGTCATTTGCAGCTAGAGGTATGTATTTTTTAAAAAAATTATGCAAATTTGTTATTCAAAGTCCAGACACGTTTTTTTTTTATAAATTTAATTAAGCTTACGTTTTTCTAATTTTTTAAATGTGCATTGTGTTGCAGATTAGAGGTTAACAATGGCATCAGGGGCATCTGGGCAATCATCACTCGCAGGAACCATTCCTCCGAATGCCCGTACCAAAGCATGGAAGTATGGTGTACGTGGAGCAACTGAAAATGAAGTTTTTTGCAATTTTTGTGGCAAAAAAATGTCTGGAGGCATCAATCGGTTGAAATATCACCTTGCATCTATTGTTCGCCGAGATGTTGTGGTTTGCACCCAAGTGACGGAAGAGGCAAAGCGAGAGATGAGAGCGGAGCTAGCAGAGCTAGAGGAGAAGAAACTGGAGAGGGAAAGGGTGCAGGCAGCCATAGCACAAGCTATTAGACCTGGGGCTGCAATGACAGAGGATTTAGAGGATGATGCGGCAACACTTGTGGGCTCTACTCGTGGTCCACGCATACGAAGCGGAAGAGCCGGAAGAGGTGCATCTTCATCGAGTTCGAGCAAAGGCATACAGAGCTTTTTTGTGGCAAGGAACACTCATGGAGCACAACCTTCATTGGAAGGTACAACCTGGAACAAAGATGTGCACGAGGAAGCGGATAAAGCTTGTGCAAATTTTTGGTACTACAACAACTTGCCATTCAATGTGGCAAAGAGCCCATACTGGGAGTACTTGGTGACGGCGTTACGTTGGGGTTGCGGGAAAGGGTACAAGGCACCCTCTCCAAAAGATTTGAGTGGGAAATTGCTTGAGGGTGCAGTTGCAGATGCCACTACCATTCTAGATGAGCAAAAGAAACAATGACAAAAATACGGATGCACCATTCTTTCAGATGGGTGGACAAATGGAAGGAACCACACCCTCGTTAATTTTTCAGCGGCTTCAAACGGTGAGATGGTGTGTTTGAAGTCCATTGATGCCTCTAACATAATAAAAAATGCGAGAACATTTGAGTGTTATGTTGGAGAAGGTTGTATTAGAAGTTGGTGTACAAAATGTTGTGCAAGTTGTCACAGACAATGCAATGCGGCATATATATGGCGGCGATTGGGAGACTCTTTTGAAGGAGAGACATTCATCACTCTTTTGGACTCCTTGTGAAGCTCATTGCCTTGACCTTCTTTTGGAGGACATAGGCAAAATTGATTGGGTGAGGCCAATTGTAGAAGATGCGAGAACCATAACAAAGTACATATACTGATCACCCTTGGGTTTTGAGCTTGATGAGAGAACACGAAAGGAGAAAGTGCTTATTCGAGGAGCGGTGTCACAAGGTTTCAGACTAACTTCTTGACATTGCGAAAGTATTTCTAGTTTGTTGACACCTTTGAAACAAATGTTTGTGAGTCGAGCATGGCTAGACTCACAATATTCAAAGAAAACTAAAGGAGAGAGGGTTGCGAAAGATAGTTTTGATGATCTTTGCAAAGAGAGCTTCTTGACATAGCAAAAAGTATTTCTAGTTTGTTGACACCTTTGAAACAAATGTTTGTGAGTCATTCATGGCTAGACTCACAATATTCAAAGAAAGTGACGAAGAGAGGGTTGCAAAGATAGTTTTTGATGATATCTTTGCAAAGAGAGCTATAGAAATCATCAAGGTAATTTCAAACTTCAATTTATATTTCATTCCTTTATTTTAATTTGTTAAATTATAAATATATTGTTTTCATTTTTTTACTTTATTTGTATTGTAAGTTTGTAACCTTACATTCTAATTTGTGTGTAGGTGTCAGAGCCGTTGGTGAGGGTTTTGCGATTGGTTGATGGGGAGCAAAACCCCATGGGGTTTATTTATGAGGCCATGGATAGGGCCAAAGAGTCTATCCAAAACTATTACATGGGGGATATCGTCAGATATGGTCCCTTTTGGGACATTATTGATAGGAGGTGGAACAATCAACTCCACCAACCTATTCATGCGGTGGGTACTACCTCAACCCCAAGTATTTCTACTCCGACAGCTTCACAGATGTGAACGGAGAGGTTATGGAGGGCCTTTCAACATGTATTGAGAGGATGATACCAGATGTTGAGACGAGGGACCTCGTCATTTTAGAGCTGCGAGTTGAAACATGCTGGGGAGGCTCTTTTCTTCGGTGCTAGCTATTCGAGGAGAACTACGCGATCACCGAGCAATAAAAATTAGAATGTTTACCAAGTTACTTATTAGTTACAGATTTGATTTTGTTAATTACTAATAAAAAAATTATTATCTTGTTTGTAGGTTCTTGGTGGGAGGATTGGGGAGGAATACCCCACATCTTCAAAAGCTAGCCCTCAGAATTCTATTTCAACCTTGTAGCACTTCTGGATGTGAATGCAACTAGAGTTTGTTTGAAGCCATTCACACGAAGAAGCGTAACGAGTTGAGTCAAAAATGGCTCAACGACTTGGTTTTGTTGAATCTGATCTTCGGCTTCGCACAAGAAAAGTGGAGGCCACATCAGAGGAGCTCATTGATTTGGATGAAATAGATCCATACAGCGAGTGGATCCCAGGCGAAAGAGGAAATCCCTACGTTCGCAGAGGGGCGAGATAGTTTCTTTTGAGAGGGAAGCTATGGAGGGAGAAGCACTAGCGAGGACTCAGGAGATATTGGATTGGATGACATCTTTGGAGGTGATCTCCACATGCGGCGAGAGGAGCCACAAGCACCACCATCTAGTTTCAGGATCGAGCCAGAGTCGCAGTCTTCTAGGAGGAGCAAGGAGACACAACCGAGTGTGGAGACTAGTAGAGGCACTAGACCCTCTCCCCATATTTCTCTAGATTGGGGAAGAGGAAAATGTAATTTATTGTATATTGTAACTTGCGTAGATAAGAAATTTATGATGATATTTTTCAATGTCAATCATCATAAATTCATATTACTTATCGATCGATTGTATTCGCATGATTATGCGATTTTTATTGTATTTGTATTCAAATCTAATAGAAAACACTTCTCCAACATTTTATGGGCTCATTTGATACATTTTGTAGCTATGTGTTGCTTAAAATTTATTTTTTACGAAATTTGAGTATTTTTAAGTTCAGAGTATTCCCGAGTATTGGCGAATATTGCCGAGTTTTTTTTGGGGTCTACCGAGTATTTGCAGTACGAGTATGTGAACTATGCTTCCAACAATTTCAAGACTCCCCAACACCACCTCTGGATGCTTAAGATCTTTCCTGGACTCTCCTGGAGAGTGTATATAGGCTCCAAAATGACAAAAATTCGCCTTTCTAGGCTTCCAGTAAGTCTAGTCTTTCACTGAACTTCACTGAATCAACTCGTGAACTTTATTACACTTCCTTGCACACTAAAGCATGCTTGAAAACTGTATTAGGACTATCTTCAAAGCCGGGATGATGATTTCACGGGAGGCGGTTGGCCGGAAGGGGGTTGAGGGGATCGAAGGCAAATTTTACAACGTGGCTTAATTGTTATGCTTTAAATTTTGAATTTTGGGCTAGTCATTTCGCATGATAATAGGTACCAATGGAATTCATGATACCCAGCTTGAGGGTGGCAACGAGAACCAATAGAGTGATTAATAAAGTATACAAGACAAATTGTTCCAATTAAACAAGCTCCATTGACACCACAAAAAACGAGATAAATATTGGCATGACAGGCAAATAAATAAAATGTAATTTAAACAAGAAATCTTCATAATAAAATATATAGGAAAACTGAGGACAAAAGCTGAGAATGCAAAGGGAAGGTCCTTGCCGAATATTGGAGATGTATTTTTTTATTGAAGGAGTTTACAAAATATATACAACCCAATAGGTCAGCATCCACAACCACATGGAAATAGCAAAATAGACATAGCACCTAGGAAGCCCCTACAAGCAAGCAAAATCCCCAACCGGGATCACAAGAGCATTACAAAAACAATATCAAATCAATTTTTTTACAGGAAGGCACTCAAATATTATAAAACACACATTAAATATCATGTCATGACAGCAGCAGTGACTCAAGGAGAGTTGCTCATAGTATAATGTACGTTAGCACTTGGACTCTCAACAGTTATCCTTTCCATGACAAGCCCCTCTGAAAAATTTCGAACCGATTTATCAGGTCCCATTCTCTCTAAATAAACAATCCCTTTTTCATGGACCTCCACCATTATTTTGTTTATGCTCTTATTGGGTATCTTCTCCAACTCAGACTTGGCCTTAATTCTCTTTACACTGCTGCCAGCTTCATCCACTTTGCTATATGTGACAGACTCAAAACCTCCAGTGTTTTGTAAAACCTGCAGCGCATTGCCACTTGCTTGAGGGAGTTTCATCCGAGTAGGCTTTGACCACATGCTTAGGAGCAGCCAGCAGGAGGCACTGCACTTGAGCAATTTCTTCCTGTATTTCTGTGCTATTTGATTCCTCTTTATTCATCTCTTCCTCAGCCGGATCAGACTCAATCTGCAAGTAATAGGTTTCAGTTATAGGATCTCACCCTGGTACAAAAGGCTCATCACTGCTCATACTCAGATGCTCGTCTCAGTTTGGAAAAGAATTGACATTAGGAATGCATCCAAAATCCTTTCAAGAACAGAGGTCAATTTTCAGCAATCCTGACTGTAAAAACGTTTTTAGATCCTTTCCGGGCACCTTCAATTGAATGTTAACATGTGCACATGGAAGATGCACTATGATTTCCCCATTGAAGTCGGTAAACTCTCTGCCAATTCCCTGAAAGTCATCATCGTTCCTAGCTTTTCAAATGAACCAAAGCACTTCAGTAGACATGAAGAACCACAGTTTATGTGAAAATTTAGGTATCTTCTCATCAGAACATACTATACACCAAACAGAGTATCTTGCCAACTAACATTTTTGTATGCCACAATATTCCATGCCCAAAGGACTTTCCCCAAATAGATTGAACAAATAGACAATCGAAAAAACATGCTTCGCAGCCTTAACACAGACACAGACAAAACAATACCTATTACCAATACCCATTTTGGACAAGACATCACTAACAACAAGCTTATTATGTATTATGAGCCACCTAAAACAGGACTTCTTAGGCTCAATACAAGATTACCATAGCACATTAAATCAAATATTCCAGACTCTAGGGAGTCACAGAGTCTCCACTTGTTGTTAAGATCCAGAAAGAATTTTGTGGAGAAAACAAGTTTTTCATAAATCTATTTAGCAGTAACATCAAAAGAGAAGGTCCTTTCAGCCATTTGGCATTTTCCCGTAACTCCTCTTCCATCATAAAAGTAGGAGGAGGTTTCAAGCACTTCATCAACATGGTGTAGGTCCTAACATGAGATTGACGGATCTTAAAGGTTATTTTAATATCCTCCCAAGTCATCCACCTCCCCCCTCTAAACAGATCACTAAAAGTTTTCAGACCCTATTTATACCAAAACAAAGCCAAATGGCCCCTAGTCAAGGCCAAGGGCTTGTCTTTAAATCTGAGGTCTAAAACCGTGGCATCTAGTGTCAAACCAAGAGAAAATGGGCTGATTCAGAACTAGGGATTTTATCTGTTCCCAGGCTTTCCAGATCAAATGAAAAAGTGCAGAGCCCAATGGTTTGACAAAGAAGGTACCAAACGTCAAATCGATCAGGTGTAAGCATCTCCATGGTTTGTACCCTTTTGGATAACCATTCACCGCATTGAATCTGATCAATACTTTCCATGGTTCATTTCCACTTAGTGATCTTAAAATCCATTTGGAGGCCAAGGCCACACCTTGTTTTCTGAGATCTTTAAGTCCAAGCCCCCCAACACTTTAGGCTTACAACAAACATCACACTTCACTGCCTGTTTCTTTTTACTTCCTTTACCATCAAACCACAAAAACTCTCTTATCATTCAGTGAAGCTTTTCAAATTGAGAGCTAGAAACAGCCAACATTAATAATAATGAATAGGAAAAGAAGACAACACTTTTTGACTGACTTGAACTCTACCACGTGAGGATAAGGCATGCCTTTGCCACTTGGTGAATTTCTTTGATATTATGAGTGTCTTTTCTGCTACAGGCGTTACACCAACCTTGGATAATGGGGTGATTCTAGAGGAAGTATCTTACTTCCTCCTAGGCTCCCCCAACCTGGCTCCTCCGACCCGGTATACTCCCTGGCGAGCATTATCAGATCTTTCACAGTGATCAATAATGGCTCGGATGACTCCACTTCAGGCACAAATAGAGACATTCGATGAGATTTGCCTCCAATCTTCTTTGGCACATGCTTTTGGGGCTCATGTTCACCCGTCATAGTTATTTGTATTGGTTTCTTTGCCAATTGTGTTAGTGGCACACGGCTCTATTTTGTCTATTGTACTTTATTTCTTTAGTTCGCTTCTAGGATTCTTCCTAGAACTTTCTATTGTTAATTGTTGTATCCTTGAGTCCCATTGACCTACTTTGGTCATCTGTGAACATTAATATACTTCCTTTCTTTCTTCTTTCTTTGAGATTGTATTAAAGATCCACTGTCCCATATTGTTGAAAAAGACTTGAGCACAAAAGGGATCCCCAAAATCTCACATCTGTGAGGGCCACCCAATGACCATCCAAGAGTCTTCACCCAACGAGGAGGTGTCTCATCCCATCCAAGAAGCAGAGATTTGGACACGGAGATTTTGGACCCAGAAGCAGAGCAATATATTTCAATCCTAGCCTCTACCTAAACAAAGTTATCTTCATCCAATTCCAAGAAGAGGTGGGTGTCATCTACAAACAGCACATCTATCAAATCCTCTTCATTAGGGAGCACAATCCCTCTAACCAAAGGCCCCAAGGCTGAGTATCTCAGTAAATAATGAAAAGCTTCTACAGCCTTCACAAATAAGGAGGGAGCCAAAGGGAACCCCTGTCAGATGGATCTTTGAAGGACAAAGGATCCTGACAGTTCTCCAATAATTTCAACTTGAGCAAAGGCCAATAAATAATGAAAAGCTTCTACAGCCTTCACAAATAAGGAGGGAGCTAAAGGACACCCCTGTCAGATGGATCTCTGAAGGACAAACAATTCTGATAATTCTCCATTAATTTCAACTTGAACAAAAGCATCGTGAAAAAGAAACCAACACCATTCTTCTAAACATATCTCCAATCCCAAGAGCACCCATCATTAGGTTAATAAAAGGCTATTCAATTCTATCATATGCTTTTTCAAAGTCAATCAATGTCATACAAACCTTTTGTCCTTAGCTCTTAGCCCAACTCATACCTTCCCAGCTGGTTATAAGATTATCTAGAAATATACCTTGCACACATTCAATCTGTATTACCAAAATGATATAAAGAAGAATTTTAGAGATTCTTATGGCAAGGACTTTATTATAAGACACATTTAAGAGAGTAATAGCTCTCCAATTTTTACCTTGTGTTTTGTCTCCTTTAGGAATGAGTTTGATCAGACTTTTATTGATCTGATGCCCAAGTGTACCAACCTACACAGCCTCTTGGAATACGAGATTCAGTTCATCTCCAATCCAATTCTTAGAAGCCTTGTAGAACTCGACCAAGAAACCATCCACTCAGATTTGTCATTCTTTAGTTCATCAGTAACATGCCAAATTTCATCAATTGTGATATCCATTCCCAGATTCTAAGCCATCTTTTCGTCACTTTCTGATGAATACAAGACACACAAAACATCCTGTTCTTCTCGATATTTTCAGAGGAACCCCCAGATTGAAACAGTGATTGATAGAAGGAGAAAAAGGCTTGTTTGATCTCAACAGGGTTCTCAGTTAGGACGAATCCAATGTTTACTGCACTGATTTTCTCTCTAATGTGTTTCACTTTGAGCAACCTAAGAAAATACTTGTTGCCTTTGTCCCCTTGCTTAAGCCACATAAGTCCAGATCTGTCTTGGCCCCTTGACCAACATAGGATTGGTAGGCTCTATGCTGATGTTTGATATCAATCAGCCTCTTCAATAGCATTTCATCAGCAGCAGAGCTTTGTAATTTCTTCTCAATATTGCTCAACTCTTCCTAGATCCTTCTCTCTTTATTTCTTCTTAATATAGCCTTTCTTTTTCGATAGCTTCTCAGAAAGTTGACATGAAGTGATGCAAAGATTCCAAGTGCTAGCAGCAGAGGGGAGTGCAAAAAGTTTTTGCAATAAACCAAGCAGCATTGAGACCTTGCAAACAATCTTCATCCTTAAAGTAAGAGGTGAAAAGTTTGTACAACCCCTTCCACTCCTTATGTACAGTAACATGAACCGAAGCCACTACAAACACCATTCCAATGGGGTGATGATGAGAGGTGTGTGGAGAGTCCTTGACAATATTATCCTTATCAGTTGGAGGGATGAGGAAGTGTTCTTTATTCACCATAAACTTATCAAGTCTTGCATACACTCTCTTTTTCCCTACCTGATAGTTACACCATGTTTATTAGATCCCTTCACTATCTGTCTTTCCTTTATGCAGTGGGTCCATTAATCTCAGCATTCTTTTCATCTTGAGCCATCATAACTGCTCATTGCCTTTCCAATCCTGCGCTTGTCCACCTATTTTGACCTCCTTGTCTTCAACCATGTTGAAGTCACCATCCATAATCCTTGGAATATTTTTTACGTTATTAGGAATCCATCTCCAAAGTTCAGCTCTTTCTCTATAGTCATTTGGTGCATACAAAGAGCGGATCCCAAATTCATTCTCTGCAATTTTCAAAGAGATTCAAACAATTCTAATATTCAGATAAGTCCCAAAATCATTAATTAATTGTGCCCATTGATTACTTACCAGCACCGCCGCTCCCCCTTTGCATTTATCATGGTTAGTGGCATAACAAGCCACTCCATGCCAAATAAAAAAGAATGACGAGTTCTATGCGAACCCTGTAGCTTTCACTTCTTGTAGAAGCAGGAAGTCCAATCCCACTTGAATGGGCCTCGAGCCCTGTAAGATACCAACTAAGTACTTTCATTAATTAAGGTGATCCAAGAGGTTTGACTCCTCCCGCACTATTGTAGAGCCTTTCAAAACATGAGGGTATTTTTCCTCACCCTTTTACGAAAGCTATCAACACCACCATTCTCTTTATCTTTCCTTTTTGGCATCAATGTTAGTCCCTGTTGGGGCATCCTGTGCTTGAAACACACCCTTTTTCTTCAACCTTTTAGCTTCGTGTTTTGAAACCGAAGAAGCCTTCTAAATTGATTTTTCAGCAGCAGCTAAGGCACCTAATTTTATATCACTCTTGAAAAGCAAAGGAGCAGTGGTGGGGGAGTCAATTCATGTTCTTGACACTAGAGGCCAATTTTTCAGTCTCTCAGATGCCTTTCCACAATATCATTCACGTTGGTAGCTTCAACAAATTTTCGAGCTTCATTCTCAATTTCCTCATATATTGCTCTTTCCGGAATGACCACATATTTATCCACCATGTACCCCAATTTAATAGGGAAAATTTCCATATCAACCTTAGTTTGAGAGGAGGCATGTTCAAGGTTGCCTTCGAAAGGGTTTTCAGGTAGCAAAACCTCTTCTGAATTAACCAATAGGACCGCAGTCTTTGTTTCATTAGTAGTATTGCCACCCTCATTTTTATTGGCAGGTGCGATTCTAGTTACTTTCATACCCACCATAGTGTCAATCCCAAGGGAAGGTTCAAAATGCATAAATTCAAACGGTGGGACAGTCCTTTATGAACAATATGAGGGCACACAACATCATTATTTTGCAATTTAATAAAAAGGGTTCTGGGGATAACCCTGTTAGAGTTCAAAGAAATCAACCTTGCATTCATGTGTGATAAGGTAACCCTAGATTCCTCAACTTGCAGCACCTACCCTAAAGGTTTAAAAAATTGAGGCAGGAGATGCCATAGCTGTATGGGGACATTAGAGACCGCAAACCCATGGCATAGGTTTAAAAATTGATCTTCCTACATTCCAGAAGGACCGAGAGATGGCCCTTCGCTGCATGTTTGAATTTCTAAACAAAATAAGAAATACCCCGGGTTGGATCATGCGACAGAAGCAAACAAACATTCCCAATTTTTCCCCCACATAGAAGCAATCCAATCATCAAAGAATTTTCTAGAGGGAAGTAATTTTGGTTTAAATAAACCAAAAAAATACCAACATTCTTGATTCTAGCCTCCTCTTTTTTAGTTACATTCACCATTTCTCCTTTTGGAGATATATATTGAAGTTCTTTGAATACGGATTAGTACAATAAGAAAACCTAGACAAAAGTGAGACATTCATCTTTGCACTACAAGGTCAGGTCCATGTGCAGCGGACACTGCTACAACTAGTTAGGCAAGGCAGACCCACTTAAGGAGACTTGCAAATTGTAGAACATGTTATGGAATCTAATACAAGATGCGAAAAACAACCACTACACATTCAAACGCATAATATCCACATAATAGTGCCACTTCTATTCAAATGAAAGAATAAGGAAAAGTGCATGTGTCTAATGCATAATAAGACTAGGAGAGCAAGGTCATGTGATCAAAAGAGGTATGCTTCCTTGCTGATTTAACTAGATTGTGAGTGGCTAGAAGGACAAGGAGATAAAGCTCCTAATATCAAGTAAGTGAATGACACATCCTAACTAATATGTCTTGACTAGGAGATGACCATTCAGATGTTAGCTACTCACAGCATGCTAACATGCAAGAGAGATGACCAGCTGATACAAGATACTTCAATCATGCAAGTATTCAAGTTACATATCAAGAGCATGGCCGATTCTAGATAGTGTGTTCAAGATATCAAATGCTTTACAATGCATAACACTATAAGAAATTGATTAGAACAAATGACAGTTAAAAGGGCAGTTCATCTTATGCCCAAGTGTTGGTTGGGCTCCTTATAGGTGCCCGATTAATTTCCGATGTGTGTTGTGCTAACATATGCTCTAACATGGTACAAACATGGAGAGTGTCACCTATTGCGCCATGTAGCAACGGAATGCTCACATGTGGACGGAAGTCACAAAGATTCTTCACTGAATTATGAATATGCGACATGTTGAGAAGCAAGAAGCAAGTCTCAAGAGTGTTGAAGTGTTGTAAGATTGTAATGCTTGCACAGCACTACGAGAAGTTGCAAAAGTTGCAAAACGATGCACGACATTGCAAAAGCTATCAATGTTCCAAGCTAAGTTGGCACAAGCCTGCAGAAGATGCAAGCGTTGCAAAGTACTTATGTGAGATCGCAAAAAACTGTGAGTATTGTGAAGTGGTTGTACAGCATTGCTAGAAACAATGAATCATGTGAGATGCTTGCACAAGACTGTAGATGTTGTGAGAACTACAAAGCGGAATGCATCTTGGCACTACAGAAGCATGCAAGGCTACAAATAATCTCTCTGGATGCCATGAAGTGTTGATTGTCCTGCGAAGAGCTAGACTGGGGTGTTGTATGATGCAAAGCGTTGCAAAAGTGCACAAGGATGTTGCAAGTCTGTGTACGCAAATGTGAGATGGCGTAGGTGGAAAGCGTTGTTGTGGTGATGCACAGCCTATGCAGAAGCATATGAACATGTGTAGCATTGTGTGGAATGCCCAATGTGTCCATAGTGTTTCGCCTCTACTTGAGGTGAACCAACTCAAGTTGGGTCTTTGGTGTCTTGCACTACCTCAAGTGTGCCAAACTAGTGAAGTATCAAACAAACTGTTCCCAATCCAGGTTAAGCCATTCGTATGGTGTAAGCCAACATGGAGTGTGTAGTACTTTTCTAGGTATCCTCTGATATGTTTGTGGAAATTTTGAGCTCACAAACTAGAAGTTCACACAACTAATCCTTTGTAATGAGGCTTCCTCAACTCCGAAAAAACTGTAGAGACCTACAAAGCTGCAATTTTAAGTTGCGGACTTCAAATAAAGAAAAGGGTGCACATCTCTACGTGGTTGCACAAGAAACATTCACCCTTTCTCAAAGAGTAGTGTACCTCGTTGTGTCTTCAGTTCATTACAAGTGTACCTCTAATCTTGGTAGCATGGTGTACATCCTACTGTGGGTGTATGTGAGTGCCAAAGGATTTAATTGATATCCTTTCACTCTAATGCAAAGAAGAGGGGTTTAGGTGTACCCATGTTGCCTCCTTGAGGGATTTGTAATGACTCCTATGCCGAAGAATGGATTGCAAATGATGCATATTCATGTGAGATGGATGTTGGATGCTCAAGAACATGGAGATCTTGGTGCAAGAATGTAGCCTGATTGAAGACTTGCGCAGCAGTTTGATACTAGCGTTGCAGTGACACTGATATTGCGATGAACCAATCAGAATACATAGGGCTCGTACCAATTCTATAGTTGTCCAAATCTTGGGGTAGACAATTAAAACGGCGCAAAGGTGATACCATTGTTTTTGAGCCCAGGGTTAACCAATCGGGCAGCACTTGATATGAATGTTGCCCGAAGTTGTGCGACAAGTGTTTGATGTCTAATATCAAGACTCTACAATATGGGAGTGAAGTTGAAAACTCCATGTGCTCTAGTTTTGTGAAGAACCATGAAGCTTCCTATGTAAGCGCAAGACATGTTGTTGCAAAGATAACCTACTGACAGAGCATAACTATACATGTGTTGACACAACGCCTTTCTGAAAACAAAGTGCATTATGCAGATACCAATGTATAACATGATGTGTTGTTACCAACACAGCATTAATGTGGAACGCTTTGCGCTTGGTGAGATGCTTGAGTGACGAGGTGCCTTTTCTCCAACCATCTCGATCCATCCACCCAAAATGTAGGTTCAACAAATGTGTAGGAATTTCTGAGAACCATCAAGTGCACAGGGAATGGTTGCTTTGTCCACAAAGACCACAAGGATGAAGATCCCAACACTTATCAGTTGTAATACCATTGCAAAGGCAATGATCACATGTAACTAGAGTGTGCATTGTGTCTTTAACAAGAACATCTTCATGGGTGTTCCTTGCTTTGCTGTGTGGATTTTCATCGAGGCGTACACTGCATTTGGCATTGTTGTTGCATGGGCTTTCACTAGGAATCATGTGCATGTTCTTGCAATTGCTTTTGTGCAAGAGTTGTGAAGCTTGCACCTGTTGAAATAGTGATTGTTGTGAGGAGCGTATCTGGGATTTTTGCACGACTTCGTCAGTTTTCTCAAAGAGATATTGAGTTGACGACCTTGATGAGCAAGTGGAAACATTTGGATCATCTTACACAGAGTGCGATGTGGGAGCATAGTTTGCACTTGACTCCAAAAAGAAGTGTAAGAAAACCTTATATATGCATTAAAACCAGTGTAACCAAGACCCATGTTGCAAGGTCTCATATCCCTCTGGAGGGTTTTGGTGATGCCTTGGCTTGTTTTGCCTAGGTCATGCCCTTCATAGCCAATTTTCTTCAACAGCTTGGAACCAATTCATTTGGTGTACTTCTCAAAACTACCAAACAAGTATGTTGAGTCAAACTAAAGGAAATGACAAGGACTTACCAAATTCTCATTTTTCATTGTCTATGCATCACACGATGTGATTGGACATGGTGATGCATTGATAGCAATTTAATTAGACACTGGGAATTGTGCGCACTAGTTGCGAGGCATGTTGGCGAGGCATGTTGGATCCTCTTCCTTTGCAAAAGCTCGTTATGCAATTTTTACATGAATTGGTTGCATCTCTTCTCTGCTAGAACAAGGCCATCAAGGATAGGCTCTACAAGACAAATATTGTGATCCATAATAGCAGCTATATTCTCAAGGCGAGGATGAGCATTTCTTCCAATGATAGGATTGCATCTTGCAACTTACAATTTTGGTGTTGGAGATGTTGGATCTCCTTGCGAAAATGCTTGTTCTCATTAAGATGATTCTGAGAGGGATGCTTTCATCTAGGGTTGTTCCATTCCTACTCGCTTTTCCCATGACTAAAACAGCAACGAGTTAAGCGTTCATATGGTACCATTCTCTTGAATTCAATGTGAACACCTAATGACAAAATGGCATGCCAAACTTGCAGCTATGATACCAATGATCTGCACCACGGGGCCCAAGACCATGTGCAAGGGAAAATACTACAACTAGTTATGGTAGGCAGACCTGCTTAAGCAGAGTTGCAAATTGTAGAACATGCAATTGAATCTAATACAAGATGCCGAAACAACCATAACACATTCAAATGCATGATATTGGAAAAATAGTGCCACTTCCATTCAAATGAAAGAATACGTAAAAATAAACATGCATACAAATGCAAAAAAAGACTAGGAAAGAGGCATCTTTGATCAGGAAGGGAATGCCTCCTTGCTGATTTTCCTAGATTGCAAGTGACCAGAAAGACAAGGACAGCAAGCTTTTGAGATTGGGTAGGGGAAGACACATCATAACTGATGTGTCTAGATTAGGAGATGGCCATTGAAATACTCAGGGCATGCTAAAATGTGGGAGAGATGGCCAACTGATAAAAATACTCGATGTATGCAAGTATTCAGATTACATATCGAGACATGACCAATTCCAAATTGTGTGTTCACGATATCGGATGCTTTATAATATATATCATTATAAGAAATCAGTTACAATAGATGACAATTACAAAA
The DNA here is from genome assembly GCA_018340775.1 of Taxus wallichiana var. yunnanensis. Classification (NCBI taxonomy): domain Eukaryota; kingdom Viridiplantae; phylum Streptophyta; class Pinopsida; order Cupressales; family Taxaceae; genus Taxus; species Taxus wallichiana. The sequence continues at coordinate 715,475,349 of CM031237.1, read as the reverse complement.
GAGGATCGTTACAAGACTAGTTCATCTTCTGCCCAAGTGCCAGTTAGACTTCTTACAGGCACAACAGCCTAACTTTCAATGTGTTGCACTGATGGGTGCTTTGACATGGCCCAAGAGTCAAGCTGCAAGATTGGAGAGTGTCACCTGAAGTGTTGCATGGCTGCAAAATGCTGACATGTGGACGCAAGTTGCAAAGGTCCTTTGCATTACTATGAAGACTTGCAACATGCTGAGAAGCAAGTCGCAAGCATGTTGTAGTAATGCAAGGTTGCGATGTGTTGTACATCACAACAAGGGAGTAGGAAGAAGTTGCAAACGTTGTAAGATGATGAGCAGCATTGCAAAAATTGTGAATGTTGCAAGCTTAGTTTGCACAAGACTCTAGAAATTACAAGTGTTGCGAAGTGCTTACATGGGAATACAAAAGCTACAAAATGCCTATGCGGGATTGCAGAAGCTACAAGTGCCATGAATAGGGTGTGTGACATTGCTAGAAACTGCAAATGCTTCAAGATGCTTGTGCGGGACTGCAGAAGTTGCATGAACTGCAAAGCATAATGTATCTTGGTACTACAGAAGCACACAAGGCTGCAGATGATCTCTATGGATGCCCTAGAATGTCAACTGTTCAACAAAGAACCCAACTGACATGCAATAGCTGCAAGGCAATATGGAAGCACATGAGGATGTTGGAATTCTATGTATGCGAGGGTGAGGTGCCACAAATGGTAAGTGTCGAGGTGATGCACATGTTGTGTGGAAGCACATAAACATGTGTGAGGCTGTGTGAGATGCCCAATGTGTCCTTAGTGCTTCACCTCAACTCAGGGTGAACCAAATCAAGTTGAGTCATGCTTCTAGGAGTCCTTGGTGTTATGCACTACCTTGGGGTGTCATGCTCTGAAAGCACTCTAAAGGCTTCCTAAACTGCAATTTAAGTTCCTAAATCCCCATGTAATTTTGCAGAGTTCAAGCAAAGAAATGATTGCACAGCTCTGTGTGGCTGCATATGGATCATTCGCCCTTTCTTGAAGGGCGATGGTACCCATTGCGTCTTTGGTACGCTGTGGGTGTACCACTAATCCTGATAGCTGATATCGGTTGTGGACCTGTTTAAAAAAAGTTGCAGATTGTAGAACATGCAATGGAATCTAATACAAGATGTTGAAACAGCCATTACACATCAAACGGATCAGATTGGCAGTCTATTCACATGAAAAAATAAGGAAAAGTACATATGCGTACAATGCACAGTAAGGCTAGGAGGCAGGCTCTTGTGATCAAAAGGGAATGTTTCTCTAAACTACAAGTAACCCAAAAGATGAGGTGAGAAAGCCCCTGAGAGCAGGTAAGGGGATGACACATCCTAACTAATTTGTCTAGACTAGGAGATGACCATTCAGATGTTAGATACTCCAGGCATGCTAACATGTGGGAGAGATGGCCTACTGATACAAGATAATCGACGCATGCAAGTATCAGGAGCATGGCCAATTCCAAATTGTGTTCGGGATATTTAATACATTGCAGTATATATAATTACAAGAAATCAGTTAGAACTATGGTGACTGCCAAACAATCTGTCAGGAAGCGAAGGGATATACAACTTAGGCCAGGGTGTGGCAAGCTTCTACATGCAGCGACTGTCAAATGGGATAGCTTAGCAATGACCGCCGAACATGAAACCACTAACATAGAAACTGCACATTAATCGGCGAATAGTACAAGCGAAAAACTAAAAACATCATAGCGACAACCGACAAGCTGAATCAAGTGGCAGAGCAGATGACCAATTACCAACACTAGAACCTATGAATAGATACCACATGTCAAACATCCTGACTATCAATGATGACAGTTCACAAAATCATTGATTAATTAACACCATAAGGAATCACATGAACGACAACTGCTGACAGATGACCACGTCCAGCAATTGTCGAGCAACGAATCTTATTTGCAAACGTGGCAAGTGTCCTAATAGTGAGCGTGACAAAAATCATTAAAGCAACATTAATGAATATACATACAATAACCAATCCCAAAATGACATCTGACAGAGATTCATATTGTTGGCTAGATTTTCTACATAGCTGAAAACCTAGGCAGTCATGAGATAAATCTCCCTCATTTCCCAGGTGAGGCTCCCGTGTAAGATTTGGGAGATTTATCTCATGACTACCTAGGTTTTCAGCTATGCAGAAAATCTAGCCAACAGTTTTTGGCGACTCTGCTGGGAACAACACAAATTAGCAGACCAGAGCTTTCTCAAGTTAGAAGCCACAGATCCAGTCTTTCACCAGGAAGAAGAGTGCAAACACATCCAGATCCGGATCATCTTCAGCATAATCCGGCAGCTGGAATTATTCATCAAGTCTATTCTCAAAGAAGACGTGCTCCTTTCATGATGCAGAATCAGCCACTTGCCCCTGTAGCACCTATTCCATGGGGTGCAGCCTTTGGACCTCTAAATCTGACTCCTATGCATGATCTACCTAAAGGGATGAGAAAGAATTTTCCAAAATTCTTTGGAGATGGCAAGCAGAATCCAGATGATCACCTGGCTGCGTTCTTTATATCCTGTGGAGTGCTCGCCGTAGAACATGAAGATGTGTCTGTACGGCTTTTCATAGAGACTCTGCATGACTTGGCTAGAGAATGGTTCTACCGGCTAGCTCCTGACACCATAACCAACTGGGCCACTATGCGAGATGCATTCCTGAAAAGATTCAAGGCAGCCGAAGATTCCAATACCTTGATAACTCAACTCACTTAGTTGAAGAAGGAGCCACATGAGCACATGCAAGATTTTATTGCAAAATTCCAAAGATTACTGTACAAAATTCTAGCTTCTGCTTCTCTGAATGACGAGAATCAAAAGGTATTCTTCATCAATGCTTTACTTCCTGAAGTAAGCTATCAACTCCGAAGAGCACGTCCTGTTGACTTGTTAGCAGCTCAAAACATGGCAGCTAAGATTGAAGACGACCTCATCATGGCTAGAAAGATAAAAAGCAGCACTTCTAGAGCTGAAAGTTCATCTTCTGCTACTACATCCGATTCACTATTGCAAAAGTTAGCAAATGAGATGTCACAGATGAAGAAACAAATGGCTCAAATGGCTCAAGGCAAACAACACTGCCCCTACTTGGAATTTCAACAACAACCGGAACCGCATTCTTTGGTTCCCAAAGATTAGCAATTGAAGCTGCTCCTAGAAACAACGTGGAGATGAATGAAGAAGACCAGAAGTTGATGTTGATCAACTCGAGAATGATGATTTTATAGGTCCTACTAGCGACTCCAACATTAATTACCTAAACTACAAATTTGAACATGAGTATGAGGAGCTTCTTGAAGACAATCATGGTCATGCATATGCAGTACTTACAAGATCACAAACTTGCCAAGCTGAGTTATTAGCAGACGAGCAAAGAAGGGGCATCCCTTTGCCTTCTTCCTTAGCTCCCAGAAGTAAGCATGTGAGTTCCTCATCTAAACCACAGAAAGCAGCTCGTATCTCGAATCTATTCCTTCTTTTGACATTATTGATCATGTCAAGAAAACCAAAGTTCAAATGTCAGAAGCCAAATACCTGAGAGCTTTTCCTAAGCAGTTAAATAGGCTAGTCAAATATGTACAATCACCAGGACAATCCAATACATCAAAAGGCCTTTTGCCTAAGCCCAAGGATACTCCTCCCCAGAACAACACTGCAGTTGTTAAATCCTCACCATCTTCTAAAAGAGTGGAACCGTTCTATGTTTCCCTATTGCTTAATGGTTTCAAGTTAAGCAACTGCATTTTAGATTCAGGTGCTTCTGACAATGTCATGCCAGCTAAAGTTGCAGATGCTCTTGGGCTTACCTTGACAAAGACCATAAAAAGGTGCTACTCCATGGAGAGACAAGTCCCTTTAATCGGACAAATCAAAGATGCACAAGTCTGTTTCTAGCAGTTTTTCTGACAAGAGATTAAAGATGACAATCTTAGTTGCAGATATTCATGTCTCCTACGGGATGTTGTTGAGTAGAAACTTCTGCAAAGAACTGGGAGAAGTAAAGATGGATTGGTCCTGTGCTCATATTCCTATCAAGGGGATTAATCAGAAGCTAGAGCCGGAAAAGAAGTCCAAGTACACGGTGACAAAATCTGAAGATCCTAGATCTCAGATTCTTTTTCAGGGGTCTGACCACGGTGTATACTTCTTGGAAATGGATAAAGGCGTTCCAGAGCCGAGCCGCGCAAAAAGAAGAAGAAAAAGTTTGGACTCTGGAGTTTAAAGGCACATGTTGTTCTTTTGGATCAGGAGTCGGCGTTCTACTAATATCTCCAAATCATGAGATATTCCCATACTCCCACAAGTGATGTTCGAGAACACCAATCATACGACGGAGTATGAAGCATTGCTTCTAGGAATGGAGCAAGCTAAAAGAAAGGAGTAAAACTCCTCAAAGCCCAAGGAGATGTTGAACTTCTAGTAAAGCAGGTTCGAGGGAAAAATCAAGTCAAAAGAGATGAGTTGAAGCATTACAGAGATAAAGTGCTTTCTGCCACACTGGATTTTGCAGCCTTCTCTATCAACTTCATTCCAACCAATCAGAACTCCAAGGCAGATTCTTTGGCAGTCACATCTGCACTATTGAATCCGGATAGACCACCATCCATATTAAGACAAGGAAACTATAAAGTGGAGATGGTCTACCGCCCCAAAGTCCCTGATAATGTTGAATAGTGGCAGACTTTCAATGAGGACAAACAAACATCTGCATTTTTGGAACAAGGCAACTTTGACAAGTTGTATGTTGAAGGGAGTAAATCACCACCATGACAAACAATCACAAGAAAAACTGATCCAAGTTATGATGACAGTAGTGGAGTAATCCGACCAAAAGGTAACAAAATCCCCAAGGGTTTAGTTTCCTTAGTGAAGATTTTCAACGAGCATGATCAATACCTGAATAAGAACAAAGAACATGGTGATGGTGATAGTTCTTCCTCATAAATGCAGCAGGTAAATCTGGGAACGGAGCAAGTTGATGCAGACTTGCCCGCCACGGAGAGAAGAAAGGATGAGCCACCACCAGATGAAGTTGATAAGGACTTGCCCAAGGTATTTGTGAAAGGCCGAGAGAAAGGAAGTTCGAGATCGGAGACTGGGTACTTTGGTCGGACAAGAGACATGAACCGAAGGGCATGCACGTCTGGAAAGGGCCCTTCATGATCAAAAGAGATGCCGGAATGGACACTTTCTTCTTTGCCTACCGAGATGGAATTGAGTTACCACTGCCTTTCAACAGCAACATCTAAAGCTTTTCCGGACATAAAAAAGCAAGATAAAACTGTATGTATATAAATAAAACTTTGTTCTTTTCTTTCCTTTTCTTTTTGTTTTGTGTTGTTTTTGTTTGCCTGACCCCGAGCCCAATGGACAAGACACGAAACCAGAGATGTTGGGATCTCATCTTTACCCTTGTCATTTTGAAAGAGGCAAAGATGTCCACAGACGGAGCCGACTGGTGTCCCCAGATTTCACCCTGAAATTTGAGACTACCCCATGTTAAAAAAATTCGTTCTTTTAAAATAACAGGTCGTTTTGTGTTTTTATTGCCAGAAAATGTCAGTATTACATCAAGATATTCGCAGAGAGTCATATAAGCCAATTTCACCAAATACCCAGATGCCCAAAATCGTTATATTTTGTCACTGGGGTTTGCCTGTGGAAAATCTTTATTTAATTATTCTAAGCCCCGTTTGAGGTAAATTGTGCTCCGGTTTAACCCTGTTGTGGTCTTACATGTCAATATTCCCATATACCAGTAGGGTTTTAACCAGAATGAATCCTGGCTTTATCTGTGACTTCTGGCAATGTTTTGCGTTTTGGTGTTTTCCGTTTTGTTTTCTGTGAAATTTCTCTAGGTCAATTCCTTTGTCGGTTTAGTCTGATTTCTTGCCTGGAGTATCTGGAGATCATCTATGGACGTTATGCCAGAAGGAATTTGCCACAGGAGGTTTGGTTCTCTCTGAAAAGACGAAGTCATGCACGAAAAAGCTTCTTCTGGGCAAGTCGCATTTTTGGGAAAAGAAGGTTTTAAGCTACAATGGGATTTTTGGTAGCAGCAGGCAGGTGGGAATTTTGTATCCGCTAGCAGGGTACTTTTCCCATGGGGGCAAAGCCACTTAAGTCATGATGGGATTATTAGAGGCAACAAGCAAGCGAGAATTTCTTACCTGCCTTGCAAGGTGAAAATTCCCATTGTGAAATAAAAGAAAATCACTTAAGGCATTGATGGGAATTTCTTACCTGCCTTGCAGGGTAAAAAATCTCATTATGAAAGTCAAACAGCTTAAGTGGATCATGGGATTTTTGGAGCTGCGGTGCAGGGTGAATAATCCCATTAGAAATTGACTTTTAAAAATAGAATTCACCCTTGCCAAAAAGTGCGACCCACCTTGGGTGAATAATAATGCATTTAATAATATTTATTAATATTTATTCACCCAATTTTGGTGCCCAAGCATGAGGAAAAGTCAACGCATGATGAAAGGATAAAGAAGATTGGAAATAGAATTCTAAAATTAAATAAATTTAATTTATTTAATGCAGCCCTCTATCATGCAAAAGTGCGACCCACCTAGAGGAGGAATAATACTTTTTAAAGTATTTATTGATGGAATTAATTCCTATTTTTGGCGCATGAGGTCAAAGCATAGTGTGAAGTCAATGTAGACTAGAAGTAGAAAGCTAAAATTAAATAAATTTAATTTATTTAATGGCAGCCATGAGCATGCACAAAATAGGCGCCCAAATTGAAGAGAAAAGCATGTTTATTAATTAATTAATTGCCAGGAATAGGAGAGGCAATTATTAATTATAGAATGTTGAGGGTTATATAAGCATGGGCTGCCATAAGTGAAGGTGTAATTAATTCTTTTTGCAAAGGATTGCAGCTCGGACAGTTTTGGCGCCCAAGGAAGGAGGATTTTTGCATTGAAGTTTATTTTCCACTGCTGGGAAGCTTCAAGGTTTGGCGCCTAAGATTGAAGGAGCTTGTTTTATGCCTGTGTAATTATCTGCATATTGGTACAGGTGCCCAGTGAAGTTGAAAATATTTATGCTTGCTTTGCATGCAAGCAAAGCCTCAAATTTTAGGGCAGCGGGCTTAATATATAGATTTTTATGATAAAAATCAAGTGTCCATGCTCTGGAATCTGTCTTTGTCTGAATTAATTGCAGGTATTCATTACAGGTACTTATATAAGAGAAAGGGAGCTTAAATTAATGTCCAATACATTGAATATATCTTCCGAATCTAAAGAAATTCTCAAATCTGCACCAATTGTAAAGAATTTTGGCGAATAAAAAGAAAAAGAGTTGCTCAGACAAAGATTGCTCTGGCCATGGTGAAGCATGATGAAAGAAAAGGATCAGTAGAATCATGCATAGCTTCCAGATCCAAATCCAGATCCATAATTGCAAAGGCTTCATCCTCTTGTTTCGAATGCAGCCTGTGAAGAAGTCAATGCATGGAGAATTCCTTCCAGGACCTTGTGCATGTTCTCCCAATCTTCCAATTGAAGCCTTCATTGAATTTGCATTCACCCGGAGTGCTTTCCAGAATTTTTAATTGCTCATATGCAATTAAAAATAAAAATGATGAGTTATTTATGGCAAACATTGCACTGATGCATGTACTAGAGAAGAACTACAAAAGCTTCAAGGATAAGAAGGAAGACAAGTCAAAGGCAATACCCGCAAGCAAATCACAGTCACTTGCTTCTAGATCCAGCGCTTCCAGATCCAGTGCCTTCCCAGATCCAGTTTGGTGAGAATCAAAGGCAAAAGAATCAACTGCATGCAAAATATGAAAAAGAACAAGACTGCAGCTTTCCTCTTTCTTCTTCTTTCTCTTATTTCCTCCGACAAAGTAATTGAGCAATCAATTAAATTATAAAACTTAAGTGATTGGTTGGTTTAAAAGTCATTACTTGGAGAAGTCAACTACTTGGAAATAAGTGGCAGACATGCAAAATAGAAGGTTCTATTTTCAGTTATAAATCATGCATGTCATGCAAAGAGGAATTCCAGGAGGGAGATTGTCAATTGTTTCTTTTACAACTTCCACATGTGTCAGTTCACTAAAAGCTTCCGACTTGTAATTGCCCCTCTACATTCTATAAGTAGAGGAAGAACCTTCGGGTAAAAGATGAGAATTTGTAAGCAGCATTCTTGTGTTCCAGACTTTGTGCTGAAACTCCTGATAGCTATTTGAAGCAAAGGAATAGAAAGGAGCAAATTTCCTAATAACTTTGTCTCACGGTGCATTTTGTTTCTAGCTTTTTTTTGTCTTAGATCTACTTATAAACTTGTGTTATTCTAGATCTAGATCTGAAAGTTGCCTTTGTTTATAATTTTGTGTGTTAATATCTATTGGTTTTGTCTATGTGCATGCAATCAACTATGTTATCTATTGATTGGGTTGCACATCTTCCCTCTTTCTTTCTTGTTTTTATTATTTTCCTTCTTCATTAGATATTTCTTTTCTTTAACTGCTTACTTGTTGCAAAACTATATAGCTATGGTTCATGAGCTGCATGGCTAAAGTAAAACCCCATATAGATACTAGCATATTTTAATTAACAAATCTTACACGGGAGCCTCACCGAGTAAATGAGGGAGATTTATCTCATGAGTTGCATGGCTAAAATAAAACCCCATATAGATCTAGCATATTTTAATTAACAAATCTTACACGAGAGCCTCACCGGTAAATGAGGGAGATTTATCTCATGATCGCTGCCTAGGTTTTCACTACGCAGAAAATCTAGCCAATACATGCAAAAAAACAAATAGATTTCTCCAAGATTGCATGCATAGTTATTCACAAGCCTCGCAATGACAAAGGAATATATATAATAGCTTGATTGTGCATAAAGAAATTGTACTAAAAATAAATTTTTACATTTGTTAGAAATTAAACAACTTCGAATAACTTAGGAGGAAGATAGAATGAACAACCACGAGGGTGAACACCATGACCTTCAACGCTACAAAAGTCATATTCGCCTCAAGAGAACAATCCTACCACATTTGTTCGAAACCCACCAATGTATATGGCTAAGGCTAAAAACCAATTGAGTATGAGAAAAAAGAAAAGAATGGCAAATGGATATGGATGGACTCATAACTTCTAAGGCAAAGCACTTAATAGTTTCCTCATTATGAGTGGGAGGCCAAATCATTTATCGTCCATGTCTCAAGCTATGGAGTTGGATCAAAGGCCAATGGAGTTGTAAAGGGCATACAAAACCCAAAAGAATAGGCATGAAAATGGCTACTTGAAACGACACTCTGAGGAGGAGCGATACTTTATGATGGCATAAGAATCACTTGAATCGAACTCTTTTGCTAACAAAATGATATCTGCAATTTTAAATGTTTCTAAAACATCAATAAAATAAATCCAAATCTGCAAAATCTACCACTTAACCCAAATCACCCCTCCGATACCATTTGTTAAGATCTAAATATTCAACATATAAAATAAGGATGAAATATAATGTAATGTCCCCTTTCCTACGCCTAAGGCCTAAGGGCCAATTCGAGTCCAAGCCTTGGTCATACCCAAGGGGCTATGGACGTTGGGAGCTATTGGGTATGAATATCTAGTCCATTTTGTTATAATTCTTCGTTGACATGAGCGTAAAGTGTTTTGGAGGGACTAGATATTATGTTTTGTCATTAGGAAGGGGCCACATGACACTTAATGTTTTAATTTTGCGTTGGGGTCACTTATGGACCATGGCGACTTAAAAGGGGAAAAGTAACTTAAGTTACTTTTATTTTATTGGTCCTTCCTAAGGAAAAATGCGACTTGGGCTATTTGGGGCTCTTTTGCCTTGGGGAAAAATATATAAGGAGTTGGGAGGAAAAAGTGAAGGTCATTCTTGCATACATAATTATTTTCCTTCATGTGCAACTGCTTGCTTGCAAATTTACAGCTTGTGGAGTGAAATCCCACAGGGACCCTAGCTTCAGTGGTGAGAGATCCATCCCTAGCTAGCAGGAAATCTTTGGTAGTGAGAGATCTACCCTAGCTTGTCATTTTGGAGCTGAAATCAAGGTTGTTTTTCGAGGGTTTCAGAGGAAGGGTTTTGAGGGTTTTGGTGACATTTTGTGGAGAAAATCAAAGGGTTTTCAGATCAGATTTACGGCAGCGATAAGAGCAGGTTTTGGCATCATTTCTAGAGACTTTTCAAAGGGTTTTGATCATTTTCCAAGGGGGCGACTTGTTTTGGAGATTGCAGCCTTTATTTGGAGGGTTTCCAGTGGTACAAATTCAGATCTGAAGGTTGGAATATCATTCCCTATATTTATAAATATTATTTCCAAAGTTTCATAATTTTTGCACTTGTATTCGGAGAGAAATAAATTTTTGAAGTTTTCCAGCTGCCTAGGGCACGCTGTAATTTTCTGGCAGCATTTTATTATTCCAAAAATCCCAAAAATAATTTTTTTATGTTCTTTATAATATTAGCAAGCTCTCTTTAAAATTTCAAGTGATTTGAGTGAGTATTTTGAGAGATATCCATTTTCTTCAGTTCGCTGCCCTAGCTGTTAAAAATCTGCAAAAATCAATATTTCCTTTGCTGCAATTTTTTCTATATTTTGTGTATCACTTTGTGGTATCCCACAAGGGATACTTCATATAACCAAAATGCACATGACAAGATGAATGGTTGGCAAATGTGCCCGATCTTTAGTATACTCGAAACAGAAATACCCTTGAGGTAGGATGACACCATATAATATTCCTTGAGGAGCCATGATATGGGCTTCCTATATACAGCCACCCATCTAATAATAGTGAGTACGGCTAACCCCTTCACCCACTTTTCATACATTTGGCCAATCCATATAGCTTAATCCTTAAGCTATCTATTAGACCAATATGATTAACCAACATTTACATGTGCCACAAATGACTATTTGATAACAAAATATACATCACTATACAATGGCCATAGGTGTATATCATTCCACCCGCTTATATTCCAACATAATTTCTGCAATCAAAAAGAGAAAAATCATTTACAAAGATTTGTTATGTTTCCTCCTATTAGAATTCTAAACTTTGTGAACATTTACAGTTCTTTGTGCTCTCCCTCACCCTCTCCCTTTGTGCTCTCACATGCCCTCTCTCTCTTTCACACAAAAAAACCTATGTTCCACGGGGACACATCCCCTACGTTTTTTAGCTCGTCCCCATAACGGGAGCGTTTTGGAACCTCGAAGACGGGTAGGAAATGTCCCCTTCCCATCCCCAAACTCTATGAAAAATCAGAAATGTCCCGAGGACGTCAAAAACACAAGGGACGGCTTAAGGGGCGGTTGGGCGTCCCGACACGTTTAGGGACTTCTAAAAAAGCGTTCACGGGGCCCAACCGTCCCTCCCCCTTGTGTTTTTTTGGCGCCCTCGGGACATTTCTGATTTTTCATAGAGTTTGGGATGGGAAGGGGACATTTCCTACCCGTCCCGAGGTTCCAAACGCTCCCGTTATGGGGACGAGCTAAAAACGTAGGGATGTGTCCGTGGAACATAGGTTTTTTTGTGTGTGAGAGAGAGAGGGCATGTGAGAGCACAAAGGGAGAGGGTGAGGGAGAGCACAAAGTGATGTCCAACCACCCCCATCCAGCCATCCTCTAACGCATACAACCTTTAAAAAACTTTATTTTTTAAAAACACACTTTTAAATAAAAGTAAAGCAATGTGGGGGCCCACAAGGACCCCCACTTGCATTTCTAAGTGCCCTAAACCTAAAACAAACATCAAAACAAAAAAAAAAAGCTCATTTGACTCATTTTTCATTTTGTGAAGGAGAAGACAAAGAAAGAAAAGAGCATAGAGAAGAATAGAGAGCAGCAGTGAGAAGAAGGCAAGAGAGCAATATTCTACTCCATTAGAGGTATGTTTATCATCCTTTGTTCATTTTACAAATTTGCACAAACTATTTCTTCATTGTTTCATTTTTTTTTATCATAGTTTCAAGCTTCACAAACTTAGGAAGTTTTTTTTTTTTTTTTTTTTTTTTTCACTTGCAGTTGCAGGGTTGTTGCATTTCCAATACAAAACAATGAGCAACAGTGAGGGTAGTGAGGGTGAAGAGATTCAATTGGCAATGCAACATAGAGGTAGAACCAGAAATAGGGTTTCTTCAAGGAGTGAGAGTGTTGCACCAACAATGGGTTCAAATAATCCGTTTGATTGCCCTTCACAACTCCTCAAAATCTATGCAAAGGGGCCATTCAATGCTAAAAAGCCTCTTTCACAATTTGTAACAGCCATTGACAAAAAAAAAAAAAAATTCAAGGGGGAGTAGAGTGTGGTTATGCCATATTTGCAACAAAGAATTTAGGGGCAGCTACACACGGGTTTATTCACATCTTTTGGGCATAATCTGACAAAGGGTAAGAGGTTGTGAAAGAATATCATTAGTGGAGAGGACTGAAGTGACTAGATTGCACATGGAGGGTGAGACAACGAAAAAAGGGATGCCATTAGAGACTACACAAGTGCCTACCCAATGTGTGGATGTTGAAAGTCAAAGAGGAGGGGAATATGCCAAGGGAAAGAGAGAGAGACTTATCTTTATTACGGGTATGTTTAATGTGCAATCAAGGGAAGTAGTTGACTCTTCTATTGCCAAATTCTTCTTTGCCAATGTTATACCATTTCATGTGTCACGTTCCCCTTTCTTCAAACAAATGTTCAAAGATGTAATTGCTTTGTCGGTTCCTCATATGTCCCTCCTGGAGAACACAAACTACGAACCAACCTCCTTGATAAAGAATATTCTAAGGTGAGTGTGGTGATGGAGGAGATGAGGCAAACTTGGATACGGGTGGGTTGCTCTATCATCATGGATGGGTGGACCAATATTAAACATCGGCCACTCATCAATATCATTGTCACATGTCCTACTGGCCCTTATTTTCTTAGAGCTATTGATTGTACAGGGAAGAGGAAGGATGCAACCTTCCAATTTCAAATTTTGAAGGATGCCATAGAGGAGATTGGGCCCTCTAATGTTGTACAAGTAGTGACTGATTCAGCCCGCGTATGTAAGTTAGCTGGCATGATGGTTGAGGGTGCTTACAAGCACATTTTCTGGACTCCATGTTGTGTTCATGTGTTGAACAACGCATTGAAAGACATTGGAAAGATAGATTGGGTGAAGGCAGTGGTGGCAGAGGCTAGACACATACAGATGTTCATTTGCAACCATCACACCTCACTTGCTCTGTCCAGGTCTTTTTCAAGGAAGGAATTCCTCAAGCCCGTGGACACTAGATATGCCAGCTATTTCATTTTGTTAGAGGATGCTTGAGGAGCAGGAGGCTTTGCAATTAATGATGGTTAATCAAGAGTGGGGTAGATGGCCAGAGGCAAACACTTCTGAAGGAAAAGGTGTGAAACAAAAGATCCTCGACGATGATTGGTGGACCACAGTCAGGTAAGCTATTGTTGATTTTATATATGTAAGTTTAGTTTTTAATTTTTAAATATTTTTATCCATGTTTATAACTTGTAAATTAGTTTAGTTTTTCATTCTTGAATCTTAATGTTTTCTAATTTTTTTGTAAATTGTTTGCAGATATGTTTGCTCCTTCATCTCACCTGTAGTGGGGGTCATAAGATATGCTTGATACAAACTCTCCTAGTCTTGGAGATATTTATGAGACATTTGACAGCATGCTTGGACAGATGAAGCAAGCCATTCATAGCAGGGATCGTACTTTAGGATTTTATGAGGAGCATATTAGGCCCATTGTGACACGGCGGTGGAACACAATGAACACCCCGCTTCATATGGCAGCCTATGCTCTAAATCCCAAATGGTATGCAGCACGACCTGGGAGAGTGCCTCCATCTGATGATGAAGAGGTGAAAGAAGGGCTCATGAAGGCCTTTTGAAAGATATACACTGATGAGGAGTCCACTTTGTTGCGGACCCAATAGCTATCCTTTGTCAATCTCCGTGGACCAACATTTAGCAAGCCAAAGGCGAGGACAGATAGAGCTACATTAGCTCAAGTAGACCCTATTGGATGGTGGACATGGCATGGCAAGGATGCACCAGACTTGAGGATTCTTGCCACTCGCCTCCTTTCACAGGTTTTTAGTTCCTCTGTTGCAGAGAGGAATTGGTCCACATATGGCCTCATCCACACAGTTAAGAGGAACCACCTTACCTCTCGACGAGCAGAGAAGTTAGTAGCCGTGCATAGTGCCTTGAGACTTCAGGATCGACAGACTCCTAAGTATCGTCAGACTCTAGCCACACGTTGGGATGTTGATCCCAAGATGCTTCACAGATTGATGAGGAGGCACAAGTGGGATTGGTTGGGGTTCCATTGGATGAGGCAGCCCCTCATAGTTCCAGTGACTCAGACTCAGAGTCTAATTTTGATGCCACTTTAGCGGAGTTTGATTAGGGGCAGCTATATATTTTCATTTTGATTTTCTATGTTTCAGACATTTTGTTGCCCTTGGGCATTTCATTGTAATTGAAACTTGAATCTTATGTGCAATCTCAATTCAGCTCCAGTTTTATGTATTAAAGTTTTATGATGTGTGTGATGAATGCTTTATTAAGTTTATCAATGTGTTATACTTATCATTATTCATATGAATATTTGAAATTTCCTATATTTTTAAGGTTAAATCTTATGTGAAATCTCAATTCAACTCTAATTTTATTTATTAAGGTTCTATAATGTGTGTGATGAATGCTTTAGCAATGTTATCATATGAATATTTGAAATTTCCTATATTTTTTAAATTTTCCCTTATTTTTTAATAGTCGTCCCCTGCCGTCCCTCAAAAAGGCCTAAAAAAATCCGTCCCGGAAACAGTCCCCCGTCCCCTACCGTCCCGTCCCGGAAACTTGGTGGAACATAGAAAAAAACATGTGTTGATATAATATAAATGTATTACAGGCTGAAATCACAAACACCAGCACAAAGATCATTTATTAATATGCTTTAAATAAGCAACTAGAGATATCATCGCAACTTTTATTTCCCTATACCCAAAACAAAGTGATTAGGACAAAAGGAATTGCTAAAGTTAAAAACAACAATTAAACTGTTAGCAACAACAAGACAGCTACACATTATGGGCATTAAAACATATCATGCTAATAAGAAAAGCTAATCTCACTAGCACAATTGTATTGGCATTGAACCGATGACTGTATAGATGAATAATTGTACTGCCATTAAATTGATGGCTGTAGAGATCGCAATAGGAATAAAAAGGTAATATAACACACGTTTTAAAGTACAGGACACAAACTATAAAAACAAGCATCAAATCAAAACCAAAAGATGTTAGAAGTTAAATTAATGCCTACATAAAAGGTTATAACACATATATGTTTTATAAGTACAAACAAACAACTATAAAAACAAGCATCAAAGCAAATGAATGTATAGATCACAATAGGAATAAAAGCTTATCACACAGATATGTTTTATAATTACAAACAGACAACTATAAAACAAGCGTCAAATCAAATGCCACAGAATACACAGGGTCAAAACAATGGAAATTCATAACTACAATGCTATGAACAAAAGCATATTTTCATACATATTAAGTTTCACCCTTTGTGTGGGGTGATGCAATGCTGTAGAAATCAAGGACAGTAGCAGCACATGTGACTAACTCAACAGCAGTCTGAAACGCTTTATAATGTGGTACACATGCAAAATTTTATGAGGAAAAGGGGACTTGAACATTGTAACTTACAATCCAGGAGATGTGTTTTTCATTTCTTCAACAGCTTTAGGGTCCTTCGATTTTTCTAAGATCTTTTCAAGTTTCTGTAAAGAGAAGCAAGAAGTTGACTCTTTCAGAAACAAATTTTGTTTATTCATATAAATGAAACACTTATAAAAGAAAATTATTAATTTTCATGTCCTCCAAAAGGCAGTAAAAGAAGGAAGCTTAGCAACCTTTCGCTCCGTAGGAAGTTCTTCATCAAAGATAAAACTATAAAGCTTTCTGAACCTAAAATCACCAAGAACTCAGATGTTAGACATGATTAGCATATCATTACGAGATATGCATAGAAGAATAGCATAATTGTAATTTCCTTGCTCTGGATTTTAAAACTTAAAAATGAGAGTACTGTGCAATAATTTGGAATGTTTTATCATCTTTATTTTTATTTGTACAATATTCATAATATAAATTTATCTCATACAATCTATGGATGCGATGTAACTACCATGGCATTCCCAACTTCTCATAAAATCACATCAGGTATTAAAACAACTACCCTTAAAAAGGATAAATTTGTTTTCTATACTAAACATATGCAACATTTGAATAAAACATTGCAATGCCATCTCAAATGTAAAGAAACCATTCCAGTATCATTTAACATGACCCTAAGATCATCCATTTTCTATACAATATTTCCTCTCATGGTTCAGTTAACAATTTGGCGTAATAGCCAACAATGCTACAAAGAGAGGGTTGGCTAGAAACATTGTGATATGAGAATAATAGCAATGTTTTCTTGCTAAACTTAAACTTATTGATAAACTCATTGATAAACTTAAACTTAAAGCATTCCTCACTGTCTTCTTGTATGAAAACTCCCCATTCGTGTAGGAGAAAATTGGTTTGTAACAAGAATATGATATACCAAGATCAAAGACAAAAAAATCTGGCATTTTGTGGCATATTTCTATGGAAAGAAAAGCGCTACAATATATTTTCTTGTAGACATCCATAAAGTAAATGTTGATAGAACTGTTTGAATTGTGTAGTGGCATATAAATTTATTAAGGATGGATGATAAACAATTTGCAGCAGGCTTCAAAATTCAAAATTGAAATCACACGATAAGAATCCTATCAATGTCATGTAATCTAAAGAGACTACAAGTATAAGCTCCATACTTTATAATAGAACTATTTTATTCATTTCTCTCGCAACTTATAGATTATACCAATGGATGATAACTAAGACTAACCACACATGACTTCTTAAAGGTCTGTTGTTGACCATTTGAACGACGCCAGCATGCAGCTTTGATTGAAGATATCCAAAACAAAGGGGTGACATTTAATAGCATATAAAGTATTTCTCTCAATTATAATAGCGGAATATACCAGCCCATTTCATCTTCAATCTCCTCAATTATCTAATCAATGCAGACCATTGATTTAAATATAAACATTGTTTTGGTAACCAACCAGTTTCTGTTATTGTTAATCTCTTGTTGGCTTTTAGTAGAGTCTTATCGACTCTTTTGTTATGTTTAGTTGTAGTTGACAGTTGTGTTTTAACTGAAAATCATTGGTTCTTTGATTCTTTTGTCATATAAACAGAATGATTCATTTCAGGGGAAGGGCACTGATGTGACAGTTCCTCTTTGTACCAAGTGATTGTATTGAAGTTTGAACACTATTCTTTTTTGTTTTGATGTTTGTTTTAGGTTTAGGGCACTTAGAAATGAAAGTGGGGGTCCTTGTGGGCCCCACATTGCTTTACTTTTAATTAAAAGTGTGTTTTTTTTTTTTTTAAATGTGTTTTTAAGCCTGTTTGCTTAGGGGACGGCAGGGGACGGCTGGACGTCCCCGGTACGTTTAGGGGACGGCTAGAAGTCCCCTAAACGTACCGGGACATCCAGCCGTCCCCTGCCATCCCCTGTTTTTTTTTTACGTCCCCGGGACGTTTCCTAAAATTTGCAAAGTTTGGGGACAGGAAGGGGATGTTTCCTACCCGTCCCCGAGGTTCCGAAACGTCCCTGGTACGGGACGAGCTAAAAAACATAGGGGACGCGTCCCTATGGAACATAGCTTTAATTTCATTCAGAAATGGATAGAAGCCAAGTGCAAATACAATATTGAAGTGCCCCAAGCTTTGGTACACAATTTCAAACATGAAAACACATCCAAAATAACAACCCATTGGAGCCAATCTAATGATCCAAAAATTCTGTCATCATGAATTCTAAAACATGAAATGCCCACTAAAAGTTACCATGTGTTTTATGAAGATTATTGCAGCATATTTTACTTGAGTTTTCCATTATCAATTTCTTTAGAAGCGATCACAATTTTTCTATAATGAACAGTCCTAATGTATTCTTCAAACCTAGAACATTTGGAATACTAGTCTATCTGTCTCAACCTACTGTACTTTAATTACCTTTCACACTCACGCTAAAATGTGAGGTTTTATATTCATGTGCAATAAGCATTACTACAATATCTAAACATTTTCTTGGTCTTTCAATTGATGTAAATACAAATTACCTGCCTTCGTCGTAATTGCCGCATAAAGACTCAAATCTTGGGTCTCGAATTACCTATATAACATATTGTAAAAAAATCATTCGTAAAAATGTTGTAGTATAATATAATCCACCAGTACAGATAATACAATGCCAAAAGCATTAGTCACCAAATATATCAGAAGAATTATTTCTTATTTTCCAACACCACATCATACAAAAATAGAAGATGGATTAACGGTATACCAAGCAAAACCTCAATTAGGCTAAATTAAAAAAACAAGAAATAAGTAAGAACAAGATGATCAAAACAATCCAAGGAACTCAATATTTGAAAACTTACAAACAAAAATAGCCTATTATAGAACAAAAGCGAGAGATTCCTAAAGAGATTCCTTTAATATCATTTCTTCATGATATTAAACAGAAAAAAGAAAGAACAAGCAAGACAGTTAACTTAGTCATATCTTAACAATGTCAACTAAATTGAACAGTAAAATCAATCAGAATTTAAAACAGCCTAAATTTGGTTTTGCTGAAAACCCTCCATTCACATCATTGTAATGTCCAATAATTGATTGTTTGCATTTGTAGAGCACAATCTAATCCATTTCATGAAACAAATACTCGAGTTAAAAAAGCTGATAAGGTTTCCTAGCTTACTATTATTCATCTTCCAATATTGGATAATAGAAGCATGTTTTGTTGATGTTATGACCGTACGGCATAGATCTTGTTGAAGACCTGGGCGTTGCAAGAATTTCCAAGGAGGATTATTTTCTACATTTAAAAAGCACGCATCAATCAAAATGATCCTTGATTCGCCTTCATGCTCTGCCTCTAGAATATTGGAACCCTAAAGTTTTGTCAAAAATTTGCGGGAGTTTGGGCAAAGTCACTCAGATTGATCCCAGGACTTTAGAAGGCTCTTTAGCTGCCTTTGCCAGAGTTTGCATTCTCTACGACCCGCCAGGCCTCTTTCGGACTCCATCTCTATTCAGAGTCCAATGGGCACATGGGTTCAGAAGGTGGAGCTGGAAACTGTGTCACAAAAGTGCTTCAAATGTGATAAAATTGGTCATCATCAATTGGAATGCAGAGCTCCCTCCAAGCCCTTTGGGTCGAAATGGATTCCTAAAATTCCACCTGAGGTCCCACTTGACCAGAATCCCACAATATAAGAGTCACCAAGGGAAGTTGTCCTAAATCGGTTCCGACCCTTTCTCCAAATACGCTTCTCAAAGAATCAAAAGAATTGTTGGTGGAATCAGCTAAGCTCTTCAAGACGGTCCAGGATGGTGTGAAGCAGGTCATGGTACCTCCATGGAAGAGCTGATAACTGGAATCTTCTTAGGGATGAAAATCAGACTAAGCTGCAAGAAGAGATGAAGGGGGCTGAGGAGTTCCCATTGCCTTTGCATGGTTCAGGCTTGGCCTGTTCTTTAGCAACATTTTCAGGGCCTGTAATCTTTCCTAAAATTGGATCCTCAACCCCGGTGGGTAGGCCCAGCAATGAGTCTAGGACTGTTAAGGAGATTGCAGAAGGTAAGCAGAATCAAATTAGTAACTTTTTCCCCAAAGTAGGGAGGGTCCATTCCTCCTGAAGAACAAATGAGGCTCTTTTCCTGGAACATTAGGGGCCTCAATGCCCCTAACAAGCAACACTTGGTAAAGCGTTGCATGCTGGAACAGGAGGTCGATATCTGTCTCCTACAAGAAACTAAGATGTCTTCTGTTGATTGTCTAAAAAGTGGCATTTCCAACCTAAAGGGTTGGCTCGGGCTCTCAGTTGATTCGGTGGGTGCCTCAGAGGATTGGGGATCTTCTAGAAAACCAATAAGGTTATGATTTCTCTCTTGAAATCCAGTAATCACTTTCTCTGGTGCAAGGTAGAAGTTCTTCATTCTGATATCTCATTTTTCCTTTGCAATATTTACGCTCCGAATAGCTTGATTGCTAAGAGGAAGCTTTGGTCCGACCTATCGAGGATCTCTCGGCTATGGATGATTCATTGATTCTCTTGGCCGGGATTTCAATGCCACCTCTTCAGATAGAGATAAGAGGGGGGAATCAATAGAAATCCACAATCCCAAAATGACTTCCTTTATTCAAATTCGGATCTGGTTGATTTAGAACCCAAGCATGGGTGGTTTACCTGGACCAACCGAGGTTCGGCTTCAGTAGTATCATGGAAAGACTAGACAAATTTCTAGTCAATGGCACATGGCTTCATCATCATATCCTTCTGGAAGGTGATGTTCTTCCAATTTCGGGCTCTAACCACTTCCCAATCTCGCTGAATATCTCTTTTGACCTCCCCCGAAGAAATCCCCTTTCAAGTTTGAATTAATGTGGCTCAGGGATTCAACTTTATTTGATGTGATTAAGGATTGGTGGTCCTCCTGTCAAGTTAGGGGTACCAAGATGTTCATTCTCTCCCAAAAATTGCAAAAGCTCAAAGGTATGTTATTGGTTTGGAATCGTCTGCACTTCAAAACATCTTTGTGGAAAAAAAGAGAATTGAATCAGAAATCAAAATCCTCAATGAGCATATCTTTATCAATGGGATGGGTCAAGAGGAGTATTAGAAGGAGAAATCTTTGCTTTCTGAGTTAGGAGAACTGCTCCTAAGAGAAGAAATCTTTTGGAAACAAAAATCTAGGAAAACTAGCTTAAAGAAGGTGACCAAAACATGAAATTCTTCCACTCTTCCTTGAAGGCTAGAGCAACGTCAATTATATTTCCAAGCTTAAAACGGTAAATGGTGAATGGATTTCAGAGCAACAGGGTATTAAGGATGTTGCTATCTCCTTCTTCAATGAGTTGTTATCAGGTGATATTCAGTCTCACCGTCAACATCAAAACTCCTTGTTGTCTCATGTCCCATCTCTAATCAACGAAGCAACTAACTCCAAACTAATGGCTCCCTTCTCTAAAGAAGAAATCAGGTCAGTAGTATTTTCCATGGAAAGAGATAAAGCCCCTGGTCCGATGGTTTCCCAATAGCCTTTTCCAGAATTCTGGGACATAGTAGGAAACATGTCTCTGGGAAGCCGTTGAAGAATCTAGATTGTCTCAAAAATCTTGGGTGCATTGAACCATACCTTCATCTGTATGTTCCCTAAAAAGCTTCCAACTGATTCATGGATGACTTCCATCCCATCTCCTTATGCAATACATCCTATAAAATCATTTCCAAGGTGATTTCCCTTAGGCTTAGGCCTATTTTGAACAACATAATTTCCAAAGAGCAGAGTGGCTTCCTATGCAGGTCGGTCCATATTTGATGGCGTCATTCTTTCTCATGAGCTCATCCACTCCTTATCCCGTAATCATACCCCAGTATGTTGTTGAAGTTGGATTTCAGCAAGGCCTATGATAGGCTCAATTGGCGCTTTCTAATCCAGGTAATGCTCAAGCTTGGGTTCAGTGAAGTCTTCTGTACCTGGATTTTCAGTTGTATCGCCACCCCTTCCTTTTCGGTATTGGTTAATGGATCTACGGAAGGCCTTTTTCAAGTAACAGGGGGTATAAGGCAAGGTGACCCCTCTCTTCCTTCCTCTTCTTGTTGGTTGCTGACACACTTAGCAGAGCCTTCTCAAAAGTTGTTTCTTCTGGGTGGTTGCAAGGTCTTAAAGTGGCTGACGGCGCGGATCCTCTGTCTCACCAACAATTTGCAGATGACACTTTCCTCTTTGGTGTGTCGGTGGTCAAAGCCAAGGAAATAGACTATATCCTTAATTCTTATTCCTTGGCTGCATGGTCAGTAATCAGTCTTCCTAAATCCTTAATTTTCTTCTTCAATTCGTCTATTTCTGTGCAAAGGCGAATCAAGCATATTTTGGGCTTTTCGAGGGGTTCCTACCCCAAAAATATCTTGGCATCCCTCTTTTCTCGGGGGTCGAAATCCTCCTTGTGGAAGGATTTATTATCAGCTTTCGAGCAAAGGCTCACCTCTTGGAAAGGAAAGTGGCTTTCCTTTGCAGGTAGAATACAACTAATTAGATCGGTGCTCAGTGCTCTGCCCATTTTTATGATCTCAGTCCTTCAAATGCCTAAAGGAATTCTACACCAAATTGAGAAAATTTTGCACCTTCTTATGGCAAGGCACTGGCTCAGAGAGAAAATTTCATCTTGTAAAGTGGGAGGATGTCAAACTTCCTAAGGATCTAGGAGGAGCCGGTATTCTGGACTTGGGCCTCCAGAACATGGCGTTAGGAGCCAAACACATCTAGGAATATACTCTCCAATCCCTCCAGTTTGGTTAACAAAAATCTGCTTAAAAATCTTCCAAATCTGTGCCCAAACAATATTTTGTCTCTTCACGAGTTGCCTAAGGGGTCCCATATTTGGAATTTTATTAGTTCTTGCCGAGTGGTTTTTTCTGCTCTTACTTCTTGGAAGATTGGGAATGGGGAAATGCAAAGTTTTGGGAAGACTCTTGGGGTGGTCTTCTTGCCCTTTCCCACACTCAGGATCTAGAACCAGTTAAAATCGCCACTCAAGCGGCTTGGGGTGACAGGGTGGCGGACTATGGTGCTCAGTCGGGGATGGTTTCTCTCTCTTTCTGTTGGAAATCGATAGAAGATTTGGATGTTCTGTAAGCAAACTAAGGAACTTTACAGCAGTATGTTGAGTTCGCGTAGAGCCTCCTTCTCCAATGACATTGATCGGGTCATTTGGCTCAGCAATAGTTTGGGCAATATTATGCCAAATCAGGTTACAACTTTCTTCTACATCTTGAGGGCAAAAGGGTCTATCTCCTGGTCAGGTTATTGGGATGTGAATTGTATCCCCAAGGCTGGTGCCTTTTGCTGGTTGGTTTACAAAGGTAAGATTCTTACTCAGGTTAGGAGAAGAAGGTGGGGTTAACAAGGACCTTCCAAATGCTTGCTTTGTGAGAATGCAAAGAAGATGTGGATCATCTGCTTCTTCATTGTCCTTTCACTCTACATATCTGGAACTGGTTATGTGCGAAATTAGACTTGTCATGGGTAGCAGGGCCTACTATCAAAGCTACCTTGGAATCTTGGCATGTGCTCAAGAAAGATCATTCCTTGGGCTCCATTTGGGTGTGCAGTCCTTTCCTTCTCATCTGGCACATTTGGTGGGAAAGAAACTCGCGTCTCTTTAGATGTTCCGCAGAGCTTGCAATCGGTTATCTTGAAGCTGGAAGTTGCCATTTCTGAAAATGTAAGTGCTCGGTGTCGAATCTCTCCAATTTCTCTAGTTGGGATGCCTCTATCAGAAATTCTTGGCCTTTAATCAAGCTACCTCCTCCGGCTCACTCAACCAAAGATGATTTGTCAGCAACTCAAAAAAAACTCTCGGAATCAAGTTAGATGGTCACCACCCCCTTGGTTTTTGTAAATTGAATTTCGATGGGGCCTCCAAGGGGAACCCTAGTCTTTCGGGGGGGTGTCTTCTTCGAAATGATTCAGGTAAGTTGTTGTGTGCAAGTTCCTTCCACTTGCCTAATGGAACTCTGTAATCAAGTCAAGCACAAGCTCTTCTTTTTGGCATCAAACTAGCAGTGCAAAATGGCATCTCCCATCTCCTTATCGAAGGGGATTCAATGATCATTACTCAAGCCATTAAAAAAGGCAGAGCCCCAAACTGACACTCAACTTTTACATTTCCAATGCAGTTTTTTGGCTTTCCAAATTGGCTTCATGGGAAATTCATCACATTTACCGAGAAGGAAATCAAGTTGCGGACTTCCTTGCCAATTTTGGTGTTTCTCAAAGCTCCCTTTCACTTTTAGCCAATGATTGCGGTGAGTGGTCGGGTCTGGCCACCATTTTGGAAAATGATGCACTCTCTCACGTGGCAAGGTAAATGTCGGCTGACTCATGTGACATGTTCGATTTATTGGCTCTTTTTTTCCTCTTTTCGCTTCATCCTACCTATCTGTCTCTAGCTTCTACAAAATTTTCTCCCAATATGGAATTTGGACCATTTCCTGGTCTTTTTTGAGGGGCGAATCACAAGAAATGGTTTCGTCCTCAGCCTAGAGAAACCTTCCGTCAATGACCCATGTATTCTACGGGCCTCACACGCAAAGCCGGTAAAAAATGTGTTTCAGCTTGATTCCATCTAGGTTCACAGGCCATTGAGGCCATCATTGGGAATGATTATCTTTAGAGCTCTGGACACCCCCAGGTCAATGCAGAAATCGCTTCTCTGTTTGTGACCTACCTGCTTTTGATTGGTGAAGACAAAGTTGAGGCAGTTAATATCGCCCCGTTTCATTCTTCCCCGCCACTTGGTCGGGATGGAAGAGGTGGTTTGGGGGTTCTGTTTGCCTTCTTATTTCATGCTCGATGGGGTAGATGGGAGCTCGAAAGGGGTGGACAGGGAGCTGGTTCAAGAATTGCAGAGGAGAAACAAGGTCCTGTGGAGGTTTGTTGTAGCAGTACATATGAAATGTAGATCCAAGGTGACGGAAGGTGCTTCCATCTCTCAGCTTGATTTGGAGGAGCTGGATAGCCCATAGGTCCGATTCCCCGCACATGACTCGTCTTCGAGAGCATGGTGTATCGGCTTACACTCTTCTCCTCCAAGTCTCACAACAACAAGCTCCTGTCCGTCGTGTCGCAATGCTCCGTGCTTTGTCAATTTGTTCTGCGGAAGGGGAAATCTTATGCCCCAAGACTGAAATTGTTGATGTATCTGGCTAACGGCAGCAAGGCCTGTCAATATAGTTATTATATATAGTTTTTGGGTTTTTTGGACTAGGGTGAGATAAGTTCACAATGTCATTTCTTATCACCCTATTTTTCGTTATAAGATATTGGTTATCTGTATCGGGTGGCAGTGGTTTTTATGGCTACTTTGTTAACCACCCTATCATTTTCGGATATTTTATACATACTGTAAAAGGGAGGGGACCCAAGAACCCCCTGGTTCATAGCTCCAGTCAAAAGCATTTACCTTATCAAAAAAACATGGCTCACCGAGTTGATTATCTAATCAAAAGGGCAAGAGCCCCAAAAAAAAATTATATATATAGATATATAAAAAAAATTAGAAATTATGGGGAAATAATTTGTTTATTTATTTTTTACAAAATATAGACAAATTATAAAACTTTTTTTGTAAAATAGAAAATTTATCATTTTCTTAATGATATATTCCTATACGACGACAATTTTTCATCGTAATTTTGTTACAAAACTAAAAAAAAATTCACTCACGTTTCAATTTAATTTTTGATATCATTCTAACTTTTTCATGTATAGACTATTTAATTAACAGGACCTCCTTTTGTGGCATAAAATTGATCGTGATCGATTATGAGGATTAAAATACGACAGGGGAATTTCTATAAAACTCTTATTTTAATCCTTGTTTGTTAATCATTTATTTATCTCTATTTTACGCAAAAATGGGGTCTAATCAATTTTCAATTGATAAATCTCAGATGTTGAATGGAAACAACTATAACATTTGGAAGATTTGATTGAACGCAGAATTCATTGCTCGCAAACTATGGGCAGTTGTAAATAGGAACTGAGAGAGCTCCTCCCAGAAGACATGCAACTACTGATAATGTCGCCACATATCAACAAAAGTACAAGAGGCAATGTCTATTATCTTGCAGAGCGTACAGGATGACTTTCTACTTCATATCGGAAATCTACAGTCCTACTGAAGCTTGGACATAATTGGAGTTGGTGCACAAAGGTACGCGTTTATCAAAAATTATTAAATTGGTTTTAGAGCTTATGACAACTCCCATGAAGGGAGATGAAAAAGTGATTAATTATTTAGCAAAAATAAAAAATATTAAGTCATAGTTAGATGGATGTGGCAGTAATTTGATTCATGATAAATTGCTCTATTTTATTATCCAATTAAATATTCATGAAAAATTTAGAAATTTCATTTCAATTTTGAACTCTAAATATCAAATAGAACAAGACATTCTAAGTTCTCTTCTTATACAGAAGAACAAGTAATGTCAAATTTTGATTCTAAGGAGAATGCCACACAGGCACTTCTCGCTCATAAATCAAAAGGTAAAACCTCTAGATTCAACAAAAACACAAAGCAAACTTTTAAACCTCCTAGCAAGGATAAGAAACCTGGAAATCTAAGAGTTAGCTTTGATGGAAAATGTCATTATTGTGGTAAATTTGGACATAAGAAAGAGGATTGTAAATTTAAAAATAACAAAACAAATCCTAAATTTCAAAAGGGTAACAAATTTGTTCAAGACCAAAATCAAAATCAAAACAAAAATCAAAAAAAAAAAATAACCAAAAATCAAATGTAATTGCTTTGTATGCCACTTTTGTCACTGCAAAAGAAAATGAGTGGATATTAGACAGTGGTGCTTCTAGGCATATGACTTTTAGATTTGATATCCTATCTGAACTTAGTGAATGTAATGATCAGATCTACTTAGGTGATCATTCCATTCTCGATGTTCAGGGTCAAGGAAAAGCAAAAGTAGCAAATAGTTTTATTAACAATGTGTTGTTAGTACCTAAACTTAAAATGAATTTGCTTTCTTGTTCTCAGTTAACTCAAAATAACTATAGTGTAACATTTTTAAAGGATAAATGGTTTATTAAAAATGAACATGATGTTACTATAGTTGAAGGCATTCAAAGAGATGGTTTGTGTGTTTTTTTGTTTTCCTTTTGCTTCTTGTTTGACAACTCAAAGAAGTGACATGCAATTATGGCATGAGAGGCTAGGTCATGTCAACTTCAGGAGCATGTACGACATGTCTCGACTTAACCTAGTAATTGGTCTACCACCTATTTCCCAAAATCATGAAACTTGTGAAGGATGCTTACGTGGTAAGCAATCTACTAATCCTTTTCACAGTCATCATGATGATAACTCTTCTGAACCTTTAGAGCTTGTCCATAGTGATGTTAGAGGACCCCTAGAAGTTCCTTCTCTTAATGGTTCTTTGTATGTTGTCACTTTCATTGATGATTTCACTCATATGATTTGGTCGTATTTCATTAAAAAGAAATCGATGTCTTGTCAAAATTTAAAGAATTTAAAGCTTTAGTCAAAAACTCTTCTAAATATAAAATTAAGAGGCTTAGAACTGATAATGGGGAGAATATATAAGTCGGTGTTTGACTCATTTTGTGTTGAATGTGGCATTCAAAGGGAACTAACTACTCCATATTCCCCTCAAAGAGAATGGGATTGCGGAAAGGAAAAACCGCACTATTCTGGAAATGGCTAGGACCATGATGCATTCCACTCAAGTTCTAAGTTCCTCTAGGCAGAAGTTATGAACACTGTTGTTCATATCTTGAATAGAGTTCCCACTAAAGCCTTGGTAAATTCAACTCCTTTGGAAAAATGGTCAAACCAAAAACCTAGTATATCTCATTTGAGAATCTTTGGTAGCCCTGCTTCTCTCTTTATTCCGAAATCAAAACAGGAAGAAGCTTGATCAGACCTCTTTTCCTTGTATCTTTGTAGGATATGGTATAAAAACTAAAGGTCTTAGGATCTTTGATCCGTCAAAAAGAGAAGTTATAGAAAATAGGAATGTTAAAATCTGGAAAAACCTTTTTGTTCTTTTGCTTCTTCATCTTTTGTTATTTATGATGTTTCTAATGAAAATGAAAATGGAAATGAATTTGAATTTGAAAATTGTGAAGATAATGTAGGTAATGAAGAAACTAGTGTTGAACCTATAATTGGAAATGAGATTGTTCCTAGTACTTCGTAACTAAAAAGACCTAGATGGGCTGAGTCTATTATTCAAGACTCTAATTTAGGAAACCTTCAGAAAATGACCAGGATCATCATACATATCATGCTTTGATGACCTTGTATGAACTTGAACCCCAATCTTTCAAGAAGCCTCTTAACAAAATATGGTTAAATGCTATGAAATCTGAGTACACTACTTTAATTAAAAATCAAACATGGAAATTAGTCCCTCCTCCTGAAAAATGAAGTATAGTCGAATCTAGATGGCTATACAAGATCAAATATAAAGCAGATGGCAGTATAGATAAGTTCAAAGCCCAACTTGTAGCTCGAGGGTTTACTCAAAACCCGATATCGACTATGTAGAAACATTTGCACCAGTTGCAAAAATGAGCACAGTAAGGATTTTGATTGCCTTAGTTGCTCAGTATGGTTGGGAAATCCATCAAATGGATGTAAAAATATTTTTTTGAATGGTGATTTACAAGAAGAAATTTATATGACCCAACCTAAAGGCTTTGAAGAACCAGGAAAAGAAATGTATGTTTGTAAATTGAAAAAATCTTTGTATGGTTTGAAACAAGCTCCTAGAGCTTGGTATTCTAAAATTAACAATTTTTTCAATGAAATTGGTTTTTCTAACTAGTGCATCTGACAATGATTTATTTGTTAAAATTGAAGAAAATGTTATTATTCTCATTGTATTGTACGTTGATGATTTACTTATCACTAGTAATTCTAACACTTTAATTATGAAAATTAAAGGAAAGTTAATGCAATATTTTGAGATGACAGATTTAGGATTATTGCATCATTTTTAGGCATGGCTATATTTCAAGATAAAAATTCTATTGTAGTATCTCAATCACAATATGCAACTAATTTTCTTAAAAGATTTAATATGCTTGATTGTAAACCAGTTTCTATTCCTATAGAAGTAGGATGTAAACTTGATCCTAAACCTGCATGTGAAAAAGCTAATCCTACTTTATACAGCAACTTGTAGGTAGTTTGATTTATCTAACTATTACTAGACCTGATATTGCTTATGCAGTAGGGATTGCTTCAAGGTTTATGCGGAAACTTATCAAGATCACTAGGAAGTTAGCAAAAAGAATTTTGCATTATGTAAAGGGCACTATTAATTATGGTTTACATTATATTTCATCTAACAATGCATATTTACATGGATATTGTGATTCTGACCATGTTGGTGATGTGATAGATCGTAAATCTACAATTGGATATATATTCAAGTTTGGTGTAGGTGTCATTACTTGGAGCAGTAAAAGCAGCCAACAATTTCCATTTCTTCTACTGAGGCAGAATATAAAAGTGCAATGGAAGCAACAAAAGAAGCCATGTGGCTGAAGAGGTTATTGGAAGAGATGCACATGGAAGTTAAAGGAAGTACTCATTTTTCTGTGTGATAGCCAGAGTTGTATTGCTCTCGCTAAGAATTCAGTTCAACATCAAAGAACGAAGCATATCAAGATACATATGCATTTTATTCGTGATAAGGTTCTCAGTGGTGATATAGATCTTCGCATATTGCCCGAAAGATCAAGTTGAAGACTTGTTCACAAGGCCATTGTGTCTTCTGCAAGTTCTGCAAGTTCCATGCAATGCTTGGCCTTTCAAAGTTGCCATCGAGGGGAAGTGTGCATCACAATGCCACCTCCTAACGGCCGGCCGGTTGATTGACTCCTCCTCTATACTTCTACTCGGTTTAAAAGCATTGTAAAAGATCTTGTATGATCTAAAGTAAACTAATAGAGTTTACATGTAAACTGATAGAGTTTACGGGAAAATACACCATCCGTGTGCATATGTTTGTAAAGGAAGTCCTTATGTTATAAAAAGGCTCCTAGAGATGCGGTATAAGAATATTTCCACAAGAAATAGTGAGATTTAGTCTCACAAATACATGTGCTAGCCTAAACCTTTAGGGTTTATAGATTTGTAAATCATGTTGTACAAATAAGTAATGTTGGCATATGGATCCCACTTAATATTAAGGGGAGTGTTAGAACTATAATATTAAGTGCATCATAATATATAGTTTATATTTAAATAATATAGAATAAACTATATTCATATTATTTAAATATAAACTTTATATTAGGGGTTGGTTAAATTATTTAATCAACTAATTAAATCGGGGAGGTGTGCCCCATCACTTAATAAGGTTATAACCCTTCGGGTTATTTAAATATGACCTTAGGTCATATTCAAGATATATTGAATTGAAATCAAATCAATCAAATAATATTCCAATGTGTGGAATATGAAGGTTAATCCTAGTGAAAACATGGAGTAGAAGTGAGGAGGGAGTTACTAGACTGGTAATTGTAAAAGTTTCTCTATAGTGGATTATTCTTCCGTGGTTTTTACCCATTTAGGGGTTTTCCACGTTAAATTTTGTGTCACTGTGTTATGGTGTTCTTTACTTTATTGCATTTATTTCATGTTTATAAAGTTGTTTATAATGTATGTGTAAACATTGTTTGTTATATTTATTTAATATCTCGGTCCTGACACGGGCTAGGAATGGACCGAGCAATTTAGGAAACTAAATTTGTGCAAGCTGAAATTGTATCCATTAGCTTGAATGAGAGAAATGATTAAAAAGTAAAAACCATGAATGTTCGGTTCATCTTCTAAGATGATTGTTCATACCCTACTACAAGACAATAGCTTCTACTCCTAGGATTAAATAATATTATGTACAATAATATTACAATTGCCGTATTTCTCACTCACAATCGTGCGTTTGAAAAAGATGTCTTTCTTTCTAATTAAATGCCAACCACTTTCAAGTGAATTTCCAAAATATCCCTTAGAAAATGCACCTCTTCAATGCCATTATTAGGCCCACAATTCTTTATCTAAGTTGCAAGAACTCCCCGCACATGGGAATTCTAGAAATGTTCCCAAGGAGAAAAGCCGGAAACTCATCCAAAATGTCAACAACATCAAGGCACTGTTGGAAAGTTGGAACCATTGCAAAAGTGGCATGATACTATCTCGAGGCATTGTCATCAAGTTTCCAGTTTTTTCTCGGCACTTCTTTTTTTTCAAGAAGAGATATTTAGAATACATCTATCTGAAATACACCAATATATATCAATCTCAAGGCCTTTATCTTGGATTTTTCACATATTACATTGATTAATAACTCTACTACCTTCTCCGCCAATTTTTGGTGACTAGTGGCAAATGGCATCAATCTAGGTGCACCATTGTGTCGAGCTTGGAAAAATCTTTTCAAAACCAAAATCGACCTCCAACCTCCATTGTATGGCCATGATATGATTTTTCCATTGACTTCCCCAAACAAAAAAGATAACAGTCAAATGGATACCAAATTTAAGGTTGAAATTACCTATAATGGTCAAACAAACATCAAATTTAAGGTCAAAAAATAAAAGTGAACACACTCACACCATTACATCCCAACCCGCCCCAACTATTGTAGAATGTCCCTCAATGTAAAATCTCGGACAATCACCAAAACCATATTTCTCAAGTGATCCATACACACACACACACACACACACACACATGTATACATATAGTTTATTGTACAAATATTTTTGTGTTGTTTCATTTCAAGGCTTTTTGGAAAACTGGGATTTCCATGCTTTGGATCTATTTCTATTTCCATTTCTTGGTAACTTCACTCTTTATGGATTACAAGATTGGGGACCCATTTTATGGTTTATAGAGAGTCCAAACTAGTGTACGATCTAAAAGGAAAACCCCGCAGCATATTGTTAGCTTCCCAACCCCCTCATCATTTAGAGAATGCCTTGAGCTCACTTTCTTTCTTCACAAATTTAGATCCATGGGTGACTCGGCCTAAAGCCGTGGGAGATTCCCATAACCCCCTCATCATTTAGAGAATTTCTTCAAGCTCACTTTATTTCTTCACAAACTTAGATTTATGGGTGACTCAACCTTGGGCCATGGGAGATACCCATAATTGGCATTTTGTTCTTCACAGAGGGTTTGCATTCTTGGGCCTGTTGGACATCGTTGATGTCAATCTACCGAGGCTAGTTTGTGTCTTTAGTTGGCATTTCTATCGATAGAGTTCCTCCATTCGCATACTCATTAAATATAAGTCATGGCCTTCTTTCCTTGAAGAATGTGATTAATAAAGTCCTCAAGGATATTTAGCAATAACATATTTAGATCATGTTTACATCCTCCCCGAGTCTCTCAACCACGAGATGGCTTTCTACGCTAAACATTTCTTACAAGTTATTGATTACACCATCAAACAACCCAACTATCTCTCATTACATTAATTGATGGCTTGAAGAGTTCTCTCAATCGGTGAGGTTTTCTTGCCACCAACTACGAGTTCTGAATGGGACACCATATTCCTTGTGTGATAAAATCTATCATTTTTGTTCTCTTCGTGACATAGAAAGAATAACACTTTTCTTAAAGGTTGTTGATGGCGTCATAAACCGACTAAACTATCTCTAGTAACATTGGTTGCCTACCCAAGAGCTCTCTCTCTCAATCAGTTGAGGTTTTCTTGCCACCAAATACGAGTTGAGATCAGCTACCATATTCCTTGGGGGAGAGGATTTATCATCTTTGCTCTCTTCATGAGGTGGAGAAATAGGATCTCTTTATTAGTCTTGTTAAAGGCATATTCTATGGCTTTCGCTTTTAGTTAACTTTGAGTTAAACTAGACAATGTTCAACAATCTAAATTAATAACAATTTCAATTTATTTATTTTAATTCGAATGTTTTTCCCCTAGACTTGTTCATTTTTAACACTAAATTTGTAAACTACCTTCTATTTGATCTTATATAGGTTAATAGGATACGGAGAAGCAATTATTTGCCTTGTTCCTCTAAGAAATTTTTTTAAACAAAATTTCTCACCCACACATGTATACCAAATGACATGATATGACAATAATTTGATAAACAAATGTATAAAACCTGCCTACTTGTTAGAAAAAGCTTTTACTACATCACATCACCATTGCATCTATTCAAATTTCAAAATCAAAAACCAAATGCAAGTTTTTCAAAATCAAAAACCAAATGCAAGTTTCAATACAATAAAATCTAATATACATACAAATACACAAGACATGCTACTCAGTGGCTCTTGTTTTTAAATGCTTTGTTTGCAATGATATTCAAGGAGGTACTACTATTCACATAGAGACTTGAGATGTTCCTTGTCCATCTTCTTTCTTTACCCTCATCAAAAGTGCTTGACTTTTTCCTACAAGAGGTTATCACTATTAGGTGTCAAACATATAAGGTACCTCCAAGTACCAAGCTGATCGATTCTTTCTTTCAGCCTATAACTGCAATTGAGGATATTAAGCATCCCTTGGATTTGGTTGGTCAACAAACATATGGTAGTAGATCAATGAGATGACATATACCTCTACGCATTGCTACTATCATATCCTAGTAGATGTCATGGATCCACTTCTAGTGTAAGGCTAGGACATTCAAAATCTCCTTGTCAATGGCCTAGATGTCACAATTTTTTCTCTACCTCCAGAAACACATCATCGCCCTTAGATGTCTAGATTTCTTGGGAAAATATATTGCTTCCTCCTATGGATATTACTTGATCCTACATTGCTCATGTGATGTTGGTGGATAATGATACTAAGAGATCCCTTACGTCCGCTCCAAGCATTGATATTGGTTCTATTGATTTCCCACATGTCTTAAATCGTGGCACCATATGCTTCTCGTTTGGGTCCTCCCCTTGTCTGCCATTTATATTTTTATTTGCATTACATGGCTAGGGTTTACCCACTTTGGGTTTTTCCTTCATAGTATGATTCCATTGCTTTATTTAGTTTTAATCTTAGTGACTTTTTCAGTTGCTTGGTTTTTTCTACCCTGGTACTTTTCTATTGTAGGTGGTGTCTTTCTAGTCCCATTGGCCTGCTTTGGTCACTTGTCAACATTCATATAATTTATTTCTTTCTTTCTTTCTTCATTCAACCATTGACACTACATAACATAGTGTAGACACATAGTTTGGTCTTTAGACATTTGGTCTTTGAAACTTTGTTAACATCAATTTTGGCACACTTTGACATACTTGGACAATTCACAAATACTTGACTCTTGAACACACTTTTCCTTTGTCAGTTTATCCATCCACTATTTTAGCCACTTTTATCTGCCAATCATACTTGTTTAGGATTAGCTTAGTTTATTCAAGAAAACCTTCAAATTCCTACACAAACAATCTCCATACCTTAGATCCATATTTACACTCCCATTACATTAGTGGTAGACTTGGATAGTGATTGTTACCGCAAGTGTTTAACAGTATCGACAATATCCAGGGGCCTTCAATGGCTAGTTTTCAAATTGGGTATACTCCATTAGTTCAACCTAGACACATTTCATGGGTCAACTATGATGGGAAATTAACATGTCACCTATATACACAAATAACACCTAAGGTCAATCCTCGCCTCTTACACCTTTTATCACCTTTGAAATCACTATTCTAAACTTTGAAAGCATACACACATCTAAAATCTTTCAAGAGCAGCCCTAGAGCAGTCCATAGAGCCAAATCTGAATACAAAGAGGTCAAAGTTGCATGGTGCCAAGTGTCAAAGTTCAAAGACGGGACTACATCTAGATTGTTCATGATTTAGCACATCCACACACTCACCAACATGGGAGACCTGCGTGGGTTTGAGCCCTCTTCAAGTATTGATATGTATGCAACGGTCAACCATTCATGGGAAGTAGTTGGCGCCAATCCAACCCAAAATGCTAACCCCTTTTAAGGTCTCTTGGGGTCAAGCACACACAATTAGGTCTTGGACAAAGGAAACAAAAAAAGGGATCATTGCATATGATCGAAGAGCTAGCACAGATCCAGAACCAGATTACAGACACAAGCAAAGGGCTTCCAACAATTTCAGACCCCGAAATATACAGGAACACTACCAGTAGACCTAGACAGTGGTAGTAACCACAAGTTTCTGACCTTACCGACAATGGCATTCCAACAGGCTTTATGCCCCTGTCGTTCATTTGAATACCTGACAACACATTTCTAAGCATTTCCAAATCCTGTGGCGACTTTTGTGAATGAAAGGTAATCAGCTAGAACTAAGATCTCATCCTTCTATTGTTTTGTCAATTTTAAATCAAATAGTGGCACTTCAATTATTCCTAAACAATTCAGATTTATCGTATTTACTGCTCATGATTTAATTACATTTTAATATTTTAATTATATGTCATATCATTGCATGCAAAATAATCAAAACACAGATGCAATGAATCAATGATGCCTTTGGGAAGTTGATGCTCATCTATCTTTTGACCCTTTTCTTTACATTGACATCAAGATTAGAGCCAATAGTTGTTAAATGCAATTATAACTGTTTGCATGGTAATTCAATATGTAACTGCACTCATTGACAATCTACTACAAACCTGATCAGTTCTCAGGCAATGCAACTTGCAAGCAATGGCTCTACTATGTGGTGAAGACTTTCTTTCTGCTACACAGATATGAATTGTCTAGCAAGGTGCACACTACTTGAGTTGTTATCTCCATGATATGATACCAGAGAAAGGAGATGCAATAGCCTAATATCTCTCTATTTGATGTACAAGAGAAAATACAAAGAACAAGCACGCAGGCAGTTGTCGTCCAAAGTATATTCCAGAATTCGGTATTAAAATCTGATCTATGTGTGTGGAATTTGGCTTATGTCATTAAGTGTCTAGCAAAAAAAGAGTCTATGAACTAAGATGATGAAATACAAACATGTACTGGTAAATGTATTGATACTTCAAATAGAAATTAGTATTACAGAGTACATGGCTAGTGCACAAGGAGTGTGATTCTAAGAACTACAATAACGGCTTTGCAGAGGATTTAGGTTGTGACTAATTTAATAGTTTTACATTGTACAAAGTTCAAACACATATCTATACAAAATATAAATCAGTTGCCATAGCTGTTGAAGGGAAAACTACTGCCATGCAAACTACCAGACTTTGTTGTGTGGTAGAATGCTAGCAGAGTTTGTTGTGAAGACTACAGACATGCTAACTACCAGAGTTTGTTGTATGGTAGAATGCTAGCAACATTATGTGAAGACTGTCAGGTGAGTGTCATGTGTTGCCATCAATAGACATGTTACCAAAGGTTTGGGATCATGAATGATACGACTCAGATTCATTCCTGATCAGCTGCTCACATATTCAAATCAAGTAGCGAAAATGGCAATGGAGATTGAACTTCTGCATTCTTTGATTGTGAGTTACAGCAAAGCGCCTTGCAGTATAAGCAGATAGCCTCTAAAAGAAGGCATAAGCAGAAGACCAATGAGAACAAAAACCTTTGGTTTAGGTATAGATCAAGAACCAGGGAAGCAGTGATAGGAGTAAAGTAGCATTCTTGGCCACAACCAAGAGACACCCTCTAGGATAAAAATAGTGTAGCCTCTTTTCATGTTGCAGGTACACTGCATAATGCAAAAGATAGATGCATAAAGAAATCTACTGCCGAATTAGGCAGTGCAAAAAGAGGACAAAACCTCCCTCCTCATAATTTGATATCCTTGACATAAAGTTCCTTTATTTTCATCGCATATTACTTTAATACACAAATGGGCCTAGCATTAGTGTTCTCCAATGAGTCGCAAGTATGACTCTCACTTTTGTCTTTAATCATTTATATTAGATAATCCGCCCTAATGATATAAATATGTAAAAATTCAAAAAACATAACAAATAAAAAGAAAATTTCATCATCAATAAAAAAAGTGAATATGAATTCAGAAAATTAATTTCCCAGAGTTAAAAATAAAAACTCACTTTTTTCGGAGCTTGAACAACTTCCCTAAGCCTTCCAACAGGCTTCTTGCTACTCATCTCCATTGGCCTGCACAAGAAAAATTTAAAATGTTGCACCACGAGATCTTAATAAATGGAGATGGTGAATTTTCAAGGAAAGTTAAGAGCAAGAAACCTGTTTTTATTAGCTCTTGAGGGTTTAGTCTCCTGCTTGAGTTTCACAAAGGTTGATTCTCGACCATCAGACCGCACTCTTTGAAGCTCTTCAAATGGAATATCTGCTAGATGCTCTTGCAACTCCTAAAAATGACAACAAACCCAAATAAAACAACATGCAGAACTTAGATTGGGGACGCCTCTAAAGAACTAGGGAAATTTGCATCTTTCATAGACATCTTAGTCTAGCAGTAGAACGTAGATACGATCAAAAAGGTCACCTCTTCTTCTGAAATACTATTTTCCTCTTCTTCCGAAGATCCATTGTCCTCTTCTTCTGAAAAGGACTGCTCATTCTCCTCTTCTAAAGCCAATTGTTGTGGTTTGTCATCATCCTTAATGTTTAACGAGTCATGTCTTGTGAACTTTACATTTCCTTTCTTCATTGCTTCCAATTGCAAACTATTATCTACAGACCAATGAAAGCATTTACTTAAGATATTTGAATCTAATGATATTTTATCACAATCACAAAAACCTCATATGCATGAAAACATATCATGCACCACTCAAAATAACCAGTTAGGTGTACAATTCTCTAGCAATTCCATTCTAAGCCTTATTTTGTTTAAAACTGTAATCATAAAATTCATACTGAATCATCACAGACAAGGAGATACATTGGGATGACAAAAATCATCATACATAAGGTTAAGCTTCATCACAGGCCTATTTTTGTAGCTTTGTATTGTTATCACTCCTTAATTGATTAATGAAAAAAAAACTCAAGATACCTTGTCCTAAACAAAACTTTGATTAAACATCTTTACCAAACAAATTCAAAGCTAAAGTACCTCTCATTAACTAAAGCCCATAGCATCCCCAAAAGGTCTCTGGTGAATGTTCTGTACCATTAGCAGCAATTGATTTAAGCTTCTATTTTATGTTCAGATTAGGCATGAAAATGGAAGGATCATAAACCTTCCGCATTATATTTAATCTATTGACAATATTCATACTAGAAGAAATGAACTCCCTAAAATGAGAAGACTGATCTGGCTTTCTACAAACATGTAAAGAAAAAGGGAGGAGATTATATTAACGTACACAAATGACAAAAGCAGGTCACTAGGACTAAAAAGTACATCCAATTACAAACAGAAGAGTATTAGGTTAAAAGAACCCCAGGTGCTGAAAATATACAACAAAACAATATTAATGTTCATACTAGTGGAAATGAACTTCCTCAAATGAGAAGACTCGGATGATTTTCTACAAGGGGAATCATAGAGAGGTCTTGCCTAGACTGATTGGGTGACACATGTAGCTTGGTGAGGGGGTCGCCCAAGTAGATTTCATGGGTTGGAAACGCCAAGCAAATGGTTGATGGAGGAAGTCTCCATCATGTATTACTTTTTCAGAGAGGGGAGGGAGATTGACCTTCTTCAAGAGTATAAGGCAGAATATCAAGAATTGAAATTCATTCCCCAACTAATGCAAAAACATATTAAACACACCCATTCATCCAGTACCTGTTCAACCAAGGACAAAATATATTACCTATAAACACAGTCAATACCAATTTATAGAGGCCAAGCTTGTTGAAGAAGCATGGGTCAAGAAAAAAGCTGACTTGAAACAATGCGCATGAAAACAAGCTGAGATAAGGTTAGAAAAGGAAGCATGGCTTAACAAAAAGAATGGTTGCTTAGCAGAGAAGAAGATCATAGAAGAATCCTGACAAAAGCAGATTGAAGACAGCAAAGAACAGAAGGAATTGAAGAGGATGGGCAAAGAGTGGAAGCAGTTAAATACTTTGGCACTAGGATCTCCAAAGTAGGAAGCTTCTTAAATGCCTAAGCAATCACAGCCCCTTGTGTCTACAACTGCTACAGAAACACCTAGATCTCAGGCATATGCCATGTCTCCCCCAGACCCTCTTGTTAGTTCTTGTGTATCGGCAGTGATGCCAGCCAGTTTCAAATGTTAGTTAGTGATGGTCAGTACCATAGGAGGTTGTCAAGTGTCTGTTCAACCATCATCCCCCATGGCCAACTTCACCAATTTATGCTCAAGATAATTCTGGTCAGGGAAATCAAATTGGATATTCACCCTGGTGCTATTGCAGTTGATGCCTGGAGAATGTGTGTACAGAATATTGGCATATGAATAAAGGCCACGAGTTCTATTTACTTCTGAAAGTTCTTTCTAAGTTGTCATATGCATTTTTCTTCCTTAGTTCTTTGTTCTATTTTCTGTACTATAGTATCATGCTTCACAAAAAACAAATTGTAAAAGGACCTCAGCAAAGCCTCTTCCTTTCAAAAAAAGGAAAAAGAATACTGAATTTGGAGAGTGAAAATAATATTCACTCTTCTGCCTCTCTTACAGGACAATTGTTGTCTTGTTTCTCAAGACAAATGCTGATCTCTTCACATATTCGCTACCTTTGGCCTGTCAGAAACAGGCTTGAGAGTGTTACTTACACTATTCCGATCAAACAATCATCAAGCAAACCCAAGAATATCACCAATAGCTTCTGTTACCACTGTTAGACAGCCTTCAAAAACTTCAGAGTATATGCATGTCAGGTGCAAACATCAATTCCAGAATTAGGTCTACTCATAAGCCTCCACAATAATTGTTCTGATGCAGATCAGACACACACTCATCAGTGTAAACACAACTAATAGGCCTCAAGGGCAGTTACTAAATAAAATGCAATGGTCTGTGATACAACATCTGGGTTCATGCACAATCTTGCATCAACCAAAAATATGATAGGATAGAAAAGTAAGCTGAGGTCAACCAACCATGTGTAGTTTGTTTGGGCATTAAAGTATTTTTGCATAGTTGTACATGCATATACTATGTTAAAATTTTGTGTGTGTCTTTTATGTGTTAGTATAAGTGTTGTAGTGGCACATTTCTGTGTGTGAGGGATTGTCAGAATGACTCCGAAGATCCGCAGCATTGTTTTGAATCCAAACAACCCTTTTAGAGATAGCGCATCCATTTAGAATTGTGGTGCAAAACCAAAAAACTCTCAAGAGTGTGGCATTACAGGAAGCATTTCCATGAGCTCGGGTTATGAGGGAAGACTCATTTTGATACCACGAACCTAAATATGAAACCGCAAAGTCATTGGACTTCTGCGAGATGAATTCTTGATACTTCTTGCACTATGGCACACAAGGCTTTTGATGGTGCAAAGGGCAGGATCATTGAAGTAGCCATATTGGGATTATGATTGAAGGCTAATGAAGGTTAACCAACTTTCAAATTATGTTCATTGGACAGACTTGTAATGCATCGAGCTTAGCTATATATGGGTCTTTTGAGCCTTATCTTCCATTTAATGTTTGTAACACATTTAATTGCTTATGGGTAGGATGTCTCGGGAATTACATTGTAAATAGTCAATTGTGTCTATATATAATATAAACACATCACTACATTTGTAGAAACCGGTGTTCAACCCGAGACAGGTTTAGAGAAGATTTAGTTCAATACAGTTTCCGTTTGTAGAATTCGGTTTTGGATCAGAAATTTCATAGAGTAGCGAGCTATATGCAATTGCAAGGAGTACTGCAATAAGATTCGTGTGCACGTCTCGGAAAGGTCAAAGGGAGATTGAATCATAGAGACAGTACAACAGTGTTGAGTGTTTTGCTATCGAGCATTATGACTTGTATGACTGAATCATTGGTGATCCTTCTTGAGTGTGTAACCTGTTGGTGTTGAATAAATATATTGTTGTTGTTTATATTTTGTTATGTGAATATCTAATGCTGCATGGTCCAAGGTATCCTATATTTCCGACCCCTAATCATGGCTGCTTTCTTTCAAACCTGATTACTAATCTCTCTTTGAAGTGAAAGTTATAAATCCACAAGGACCTAGCATGATACTACTTGATGGTGGTTATGGTGATCAGTTGGTGGTTATGGCGATCACTCATGATGCTAGCTATAAGCCTTTTTGCTTTTCACAGCCTTGGGACATATGGAAATGATCTTTAGTCCTGGATGTTAATCTATTTGATGCTTGCAGACCTTCAAACGACAATGTTTTGTTTTTGTTTTTATTTATCTTAAGTTGGGAAGTTGATCCCTTGTTTTGCAGTTTGTCTTTGGAAACTTCTGAATGGACTACTGTAAAAGGACTGAATTCTCATATATCTAAAATGATATATGTTCAAACCAATCCTCCATGCTTAAACATGCAATGCTCAGACTAAATCAACGGACAAGGAACAAATGTCATCCAAAACAAAACAAACAAAAATTAATACCACAGTTGTTTGCAAATACACAATATCTAGAATGTTGGCTAAGTATATACTGCTCAAAATATTCTTCCCTCAACCAAAGAAGTTGACCTCAGTCCTTGTGTAGGGTTTAGATTTAGGTTTTAGAGTATATAGATTGAAGGTTCTTGCAAAAAAGTATCTGAAAATTTCAAACTCTGTCACACCTATTTCAGAAACAAATTTGCCTGTGCCTAGTAACTGCTCGTGTGCAATTGCATTCACTCTGTCCTTGTGGCTCTTTCGATGAAGTGAGATAAAGGAGGGCTTCAATATACAGGACTTGGTTCCATACGTCTTCTCAAGCTAAATTTAATACTAGCAATAGCACATGAGGTTCTAATGTTTAATTTGTTAGTTGTTTGTTTAATTTTTTAAAGTATTGGTTCATTTATACTCACAGGTAGTGTAGAGAAAAGAGTAGAGTGAGAGCAGTAGTTACAACATTCTTGTTTTTGTCCTCAATAGTTTCCCTTGATGCTCCACACACTAACATTGGTGAGGTTATAATGTTTAATTTGTTAGTTTTTGTTTTACTGTTAGTTTAATTTTTTTAAGTATTGGTTTATTTATACTCACAAGTAGTGTAAAGAAAAGAGGAGGGGGGTGAGAGCAGTAGTTGCATCATTCTTATTTTCATCCTTGATAGTTTCCCTTCATCCTCCACATGCTAACACATGACAATATCATTTTATTCTGCACTAAATATCAACAAGGGCTTTAATATTTGTTGATGTTTATAATTATGATTGTCGGGTGAAGGTGTTATTTACGCTTCCCAGCATGAAATTTCTCGATAAAGTTCAAAGAACCGTGGCTTTTGTTGCTAGAAATAGTCATGCTATTGTTTGGATCGTCTTGCAAATGTTATTCTCTTGCATTTGTGCGGATCAACCAATATTATGCCAATCTTCTTTGCACCTGAAATCACCAGGCAAACACGTTGCATGTGTTGAATTGTAATGGCATGGCAAAGATTGGCCGGGAGGAATGGGATTGGATTGATTACAACAATGCTAATACAAAACTGCAGCTAAACATGTCGGTCCATCAATGCCGTGAAGACACAACATTTATGTCCCCTTGCAGATAAGATAGCTACAATTTAAGATCTAATTGCTTTTCCAACAACTCCAGCCTTATCAAATGAGACACTTGTGTAAGTCTCGAGCTTGCCAAGTATGACAGCAACCAGGAGTTGTTTGTCCATATCGTTAGCACCAACCAAAGGCATCTAGGGTATTGTGTTTTCAAAAGAGGATGGAGTAGGTCCATTGTTGCCAACTGAAGCAAAAATAATTACACCCCCTCAATTGCCTTAAATGTTGTGATGCCCCTGCGAATCCTAGCGTGTTTGGGCATGTTTCCGTATCACAGCGAAATGCAAGGAAAAACACGTGATTGTTATTTATGCTTCCCAAAATGAAATTTCTCAATAAAGTTTCACAAACCGTGGCGCTGCTAGCAATAGTCATCTTACTAATGTTATTCTCTTGCGTTTGTATGGATCAACCGGTATTTTGCTAATCTTCTTTGAACCCAAAATCACCAGGCAAACACGTTGCATGTGTTGAATCGTACTGATGTGGCAAAGATTGGCTGAGAGGAATGGAATTGGATTGATTACAATGATGATAATACGAAACTTTGCAAGTAAACATGTCGATCTATCAATGCTCTAAGGACACAACATTTATGTCCCCTTGCAGAGAAGATAGCTACAATATAAGATCTAATTACTTTTCCAACAACTACAACCTTATCAAATGAGACACTTGTGTAGGTCTCAAGGTTGCCAAGTATGACAACAACCGGGAATTGTTTGTCCATATTGTTGGCACCAACCATAGGCATCTAGGGTGTAGAGTTTTAATAGAGGATGGGATGGGTCCATTGTTGCCAACTGAAGCAAAAACAATTATGCCTGTCTCCATTGCCTTAAATGTTGTGATGCTCTGTGAATCCTAGCATGTTTGGGCATGTTTCTGTGTCGCAGCGAAATGTAAGCAAAAACACATGATTCGAGTCAAAGAAATGTAGAATATTTTCATTTTATGTATGCTTTGAACATCTCTTATCTAACCACTCACATCGCTAGTTATCAAATTTTAACTTTATTTTCAAAAATATAAATGACACATACACACATAAGATTTTTAACTACAATGCGAACAAAAAATGAGAGCCTTTCTCATAGAGAAGCTTCGTCCAAGTAAATCTAAATGTAAATGAAAAACATTTAATTTATAAAGTGAGAGTTTGTGCCCTTTCCTATGACGGCATGGTGATAGTTGTCAATGCATGCCCTCAGTATCTGGAACACTAACTCCCCCCTTTGCCATTTTACTCTGGCAAATGCTCCTTGCAAACACAAATTTCTTCTATTGTTTTTATAAATGGCATGAATGATGGTATCTCTCGGATGGGTTCGTCCTTTGTCAAATTGACTCCCTACTCGTCATATCCACTCCCTCCTCTAATGTTTTCCTCTGCCAAATTCTCATTGCAGATGTCCATTTCTTCTATTGTTTTTATTTTCCTACGGAAGTAAGAGACCCCTTGCCTTTTTTGTAATTATGTTGTCATATATACATTGAAATTTTGATGTCATACATCTTTAAAAAAAATGCAAGCAATAAATCGAAATTTTATGTGGTATTCATGATACGTGATATGTGATATATTTCGGGGCTGCCAAGTTAAACTCCATGTGAGTATTGTCTAGAAGAAAATTACCAGCTCTTAGTCTGCTTTAAAGTAATGTTGAACAAATCATTTTAATGATAGTGTTGACACATTGCAATGCATTATGGTAAGTCGCTTGCTTAGAGCCTTGGAATAATCATATTATGAGTTGTTTTTAATGGTTATTTAGCTTATTTTGTTGCATATGTGGTTAATTCTTATTTATTAGTCTAGAATTTATATATTTTTTAATTTTTGTGTCCTATGGCATTCTATAGATTCACTTTTCGTGTCATTTAACAATGTTTTACATTTAATTTAAGTTTATTTTATGAATTTAAATGTTTTTTAAAGTAGCGATAAAGTTACAAATTAATGCCGATAAATTGTCGATTCCCAATTTCCGAGTCAAAATTTGGCCTACCGATAACGATTTTTTGAACTATGGTTTGAAATCATCTCCATCTCTACAAAGGATATTGGTTAGTAAGACCCCTTTG
The DNA here is from genome assembly GCA_018340775.1 of Taxus wallichiana var. yunnanensis. Classification (NCBI taxonomy): domain Eukaryota; kingdom Viridiplantae; phylum Streptophyta; class Pinopsida; order Cupressales; family Taxaceae; genus Taxus; species Taxus wallichiana. The sequence goes on along the minus strand of CM031237.1, from coordinate 715,430,854 downwards.
TCTCTATAAAAGGGACTTTACTTTGAGGTTTGGCAATATGGGAGCTTCCTTTTTATGTCTATTGTATTCTCTTATTGTTGTTTTAGGAATGGTCTTTTAATAGGTTAATGAATGTAGTCCAATATACAATTCAAGCTTCCACATTTTTCTAATTAACAAAGATAGTAAGACCCCTTTGTCTCTATAAAAGGGACTTTACTTTGAGGTTTGGCAATATGGGAGCTTCCTTTTGTCTATTGTATTCTCTTATTGTTGTTTTAGGAATGGTCTTTTAATAGGTTAATGCAATGTAGTCCAATATACAATTCAAGCTTCCACATTTTCTAATTAACAAGGATGTTAAAGTTTGTAGACTACATTTTCCATGGGCGAGCAACGACGGCAAAAGGAATAGTGAAACGTGACTTTTTCCGCTCTAACCAAATGAAATGCAATTTTTAACTCAACAAAATCGATAACAAATCTTATTGCGGAAGACTAATACATTTTTATGCTTTTATACTATTAAAATTGAGAAGCTATATCGATTTACAGCTATATCTCGATTAATATAACTACGATAAATTAAAAACATGCGGGTTACAACTAAACAAGATTAATAAAAGCTTTAAACCGGTGTGGCAAGAGACACGTGTCAAGATTTTGTGGGTTTCTCCAATAATTCTACCTCACGGACTCCAGGTTCGCGGAATTAACCAAAAACTTAACAATTTCGGTTCCGGGTGATCAGTGGCGTCGAAAGAACAAGACACGTGGCAGCGACAGGACAAGACATGTGTCGAGATCTCAACGACTACGAAAGGCTACGTGTCAGCATTCCGAGAGTTGAAGACACTTTGGGGGTCTAACGAGACGAGAAAGCCCTAATCAAACGGAATCCAAGAAACTCTCGGAGTCAGTAGCAAGACATAAGACACATCGATGGAAATGCAAAGATAGGTGGACTAACCTAAGGGCGACACTTGGCAGCGATTAAACGAGCGAAGGTAAATACGTGGCAAAATTCTCGCCAAGATCCCGAGAGATAGCTATGAGCGGACGTGAAGTCCGGAATGAGCCGATTTAAATGAGTTTTGGGTCCAACAATCAAATAAGGCAGGGACATGCGTCAACCTCACAGCAAAAAGGTATTCTGTGGACTTAGAAATAGAGAATTAACCGTATCTAAGGGAATCTTTTGGGTCCATGGCATAAAAGACAGAAAACACAACAGACACAGACCATGAAATACAAAAAACAGCTAATACAATCTGTAAACACCATTAAACTGCAATATTATACCTTAAATTACAATCAATTACATATATACAGTCTTATTCTATATTAATTTAAACAGATCTTTAAAAACAGACATACATATCTACAATTTCGTATTTCCATTACTTTATTCCTGCAATTTATTGTTTATGTTAACACAAGCACGTATTTTCAAGATATACATAGCAAATTAAACATAATACATTCATTTGCTCTTTTATTAGAATACACAGAAGAATTAACTTCTTTCCATTAGTTTTTCCAATAGAATTTACATAGTTTTTGCAGAGATTTACATAGTATAGAGAGAGAGAACTTACCTAAGTCAATTAACGAAATTCTAATACAAAATTTCAATGCAGAGTGAGAATTTATCTCGACACTGATGATTAGGAATTCTAGTACAAAATTCCAATGCACCCCCAAGTTAACAAACACCAACCTATGGCCGCACTATGAGAGGAAATGCTATTCACCTTGCCACAGGTCAAGAACCATCCGAGGTTGTACTTTGTACCCGGTTAGGACATCGTTGGTGCCCCTCTCTTGCCCACCGCCTGCCTGTAACCTAGGTCAACCTTGGAATTACTTCCACAGACTAAATTCACAAAGTCCTTAAGACTCTTTACAATATTCTCTTTCTCAGAATCACAATCACAATTCAATGTTTGTTCTCTATGCACTTTCACATCTCTTTTATAATACATCATAGGTGGTTACAAACCAACACAATGGTTTCCACACCTTTTCATAAATCAATTAAGCATCTTTAATCAAATGCTCGGGATATTCATTCCCATATTAAGCCAATAGCTAATTACAACATCTTTGTAATAAAGAATCTCAAATCAAACTTGTATTAACAAGTCTCAAATCAAACTTGTCTTTAACAATCCAACAAGTCTTTAATGCTTTTAAAGCTTCGGGATTTAGTCACATAAGAAATAAAGGCCAGTCACTAGTTTGACATGACAGCCGGATGGATTCAAAAGCATACAAAGGATAGGGGCTGGTCATATGGAGTTGGCTTGCTTTGTATTTCTTTTTATAAATACATAGAGATGATACATTTGGTAATGAGAATTGCAGCAAGGTTCCAGTGTCATTGTCCTCAAATATCTCGCATGTATTATCACCCTCCACATCATCATAATTCCGATCCCAAAAGCAAGATGTCCTGCACTGCCCACATGGAAAATACAACAGCAAATAAATTTGAGATGGTGTCTACAAGTGCATATTGTTGAGGAAGGACAAACTTCTTTCAACCAAACTTGATTTTTTTCGTTTTCAATTTTGTTTTAGGGAGGCCGCAAAAACCATTCAATTTCCCTATTAGCTTCATTTTGTTGTATCTGAGATTGGCATTAACTAGCAATTGCAACCAAAGGTGCAATGGTAACACCGATAGGGATGCAACATGAATGGAGGAGACAGGGTACAACACAAATGGAGGATGTCGGGCGCTGGAACACCATTAGAAGGATGAGCTGCCAATTGTCATTGTTCATATGGAATGAAGTTGGTGTTTCCCTTCCTTTTCTTTCCAGCATATGGAATCAATATGACCATCATTGTGAAATACATGGACACAAACCATCAATTCCGATGTATTGCAACAATATTTATACATAATAATACGATCAAATATTAATATAAATGAACAGCAATTTAGAAGTGACCATGGAGAAGAAATTGGAAGGAGTCGACTTGTGCTTTAATTATGAAGTCAGATACGCATAACAAAAATGTTGTATTAATGCTTAGTGGATTATATGCTTAACTTTTCCATTTGTGTGAGGAAACAATGTCTTTCCATCTTGGTAATAGAAATAATGTTTGATGCAGGAGCATCATCTCCTTCTCTATAAATATGACATGAAGTCATCAAATTTTGGCTTGAAGGTGAGTTTGTAGGTTTAATAAGTGCTTGTGAGTCACTTAGGGTGTTAGTTTGGACTTTGGCCTTTCAAAATTTGAAATTTGTATTTCCCTCCAAAAGGCAAGATTCAAAATTTAAGACCATTTTTGGGTTGCTTAGGAGTTTGAAGCACTTTAGAGGTCATTCATAGTGTGTCAAAGATGTAATAGGAGGTTTAGGAGTATTAACATGTTTGTTTGGGGACAAGGTCTTGGAGCCTAGTAACTTTTAATGTTGTGTACAAAGGAACCATATGACCATGAGGTCTCAAATGCTCTTATTCGAGTGAAAAAATGATTTGAGAGGATATAAAAGCCATAATGTAACTGTTTATCACTCATCATTCGAATGATCCAAAAGTTTGGGAGTTGAAAGCTCCAAGATTGGAAGATAGAGGAATTGGTTTGCAAACCAACCATGTGGTAAAATCTGTGTATGATGTTTTAGCAAGTTGCATGGCTCATATTTCAATGAATGAATCTAGTTAATCATGGGATATTGTATTTGGTAAGATCTAGTACTTGTTCATAACAGTTTCTTGCATGTATTTGATTGACCTTAATCATTATTTGGTTGTAGCAAATCTTGTAAATCTGAGACAGTGTATGGCAGTGTACAGTCAAGATAAGGAAGCAAAAGATGAGGTATAAGGAGGAACTTGAAGTGTAAGAGGTTTAAACCAATTTGTCAGTGGTTACCTAACCTTATTAAACCTTCAAAGAATCTGACAGTGATAGGAGAGAGCAAATTTTAGTTAGAAACCCTGAGAAACCTATGCAAACCAGCCTAAAGAGGCAGAGCAAGGAAAAACTCGAAGTATTATACAGGTGGAAAAGCATGAAGACTCGCTGGTAAGGTTCTTCACTTAGGAATGTGATTACAGGTCTCAAGAAATAACAATTAGATCTTGAAAATTGGTTTCCGTTTCATACATTTTCAAGGTGAAAGTTCGAAATTCGGCGAATACCATTAAACAAACACAAATTCGTCCAAAATCGTCTAAAAATTCGCAGCAATATGTATGTTTCCTTATTTTCTCCAATGAAACGTTAAAAATCCCTAAGAGGAAGGTACAATCCCTCAGACATGCTCAGCTAAAACTAAAAATTTGCACAAGAAAGGACGTAACCTGCGTTTTTGCCCTAGCCACTCATGCACTTCAAAACGTCGACCAACGGTGACAGACGACGCGGGAGGGAAACACGGCTTCACGGTTTTCAGCTTGTCTCTTCTTCTTGCAATGTAACAGACTATGATAAGTTTTAAGTTTATTTAAAACTTTTAGGTTTTACGTTTTTTTATAAATAAAACATTATGTTTTAATTTCTAAGTTTTAGCCTTTATGCTTTTTAATTTATTTTAAAGTATATACGATTCGGGAGTTTAAGTTTTTAGTAATACTTTTGTTTAGTATTAATATTAGTAAAGATATATGTCACGAGATACATCATACATGTATATTTAGTATTAATATTAGTATAATGTGGTTAGTTTTTCTATTTATTTTATATATTTTTATAAATACGTATTATATCTGTTGAGACATTGCATGTATGGTATTTGGAGAATGGCGGTATGTATATCCTATTCGAGCATTCTTATGTGACAATACACTTGAGAAAAGAGGTTACGGTAAAGGGTGAAGGGTGGTTCGGGAGTTTGTGAACATTTTGATAGTTGATAGAGGCTATCATAGCCCTTATAAAACTTGCAGGAATGAAAATGGTGAAAAAATAACGAAGAAATGGTAAAAGTTGCTTTCTCGGGCCTGCACAAAGGAGGAACCCCTCAAACTAGGGTTTAGCTAGAAGAAAACCACTTTTCTCAAGAATAAACCAACCAAATGCTTTGAAAATTCGAAGGAAACTCTGTGAGGGGTCGTATAAGTGTTGATGAAAGAGTTAGATCAAACACTTCATTCTCCTACAAGTTATCCATGACAAGTGTGCATTACTAAAATGTAGAGTACAATTTATCAAGGTGCAAGAGAGGAAATTTGAAGTTTGAAGGAGTCTAAAAGAAAGTTGAACAATGAAACCTTAAACCTTACTGAACAGTAATGAGAGGAGAATGAGATCTAAGGGAATTGGAGAGTTTATAGTACATCACTAACTCAGAACCTGTGACCATTTGTATATTTTAAGGAAAACAATGTTGCATAGTGATATCAGGGGTTACAGAGAAAGTTGAAGGTTAAGAGAATATTAAGGTGAATGGGGTCTTGAGGATGGTTATGATAGAATCTAAAGGAAGGAGGAAGAGATAATAGGTATTCTAAAGAGTTACAAGTATGCCAATTATTCAAGAGGCACGGGAAGGATAGTCTAGCAAAGGTGGGTGAATATATGACTTTTGACTGAATTAGATCAAGTTGAGGAAGGAGATGGTTAGATTAGAGGTATAAGGACATGAGTGACTGTTTGTTCAGGTACAGTGAGGTCATAAGGCCAAAATTGGGATTGAATAGAAGGTGAAATCTTGAATGTACAGAGCTTGTGAAGCCAAATTGGACAGTTTAGGTAAAAGGTGAGTATATTGCTCTTTTTGGTTGTTTTGGTTCCTTTCAAGGATTGAAATGCCATATATAAAGGTCTTAAAACATGTTGAACAACAGAACAAAAAATTGAAGAAAATATAAGGCAAATGAAAAATTAATAAAGAATCTTACCTTCAAAAAGTCGAACAAGTAGAGTCTTCTATTTACAAAGAAAATCTTTACTAAGAAACCTCTTCAGAATCCGCTCAAGGCTAGGAGAAAAGACCGAGATTTCAATGAGAGCTTGAGCCAACTATAAAATATAGATAGAAAAAGTGGTGAGTTTCGAACCACCAACCTCTCAAAGACTAAAGCTTTGGTGAGCATGGTAGAAATAGAAGCCACACACAAATATCTAAAAGAAGTACCATAATGGACATGAAAAAGAAGGGTAAAATATTTAACTATGGAAAATTTCTTGATAAATAGCATAAATCGTCAAAATAAAAACGTGAAAAGACCTTAGGGTAGCTCGCAGGCTGTGACTCCACAAAGTGCCACCAAATCCCAGGGCTTCAGAGCTTCCCAGTCGAAAAAGCAATTCACTCGAACCAAGAAAAAACCTTATAAAGACCTTGAATGTCGTCATTGTACACAAACGAGATTCGCTTATTTCGCAAATATAGCATGCAATTTCCATTTAACCGCTAAAAATAGAAAAAACAGGCAAACAGTCATCAAATTTAATCTTTTTTAAAAACGTCCAAACAACCATCAAATTTAATATCTTGGTGGAAGCGATGGAAGGGCCTTTCCCATAGGGGCGCATTCCGTGTAATTATATCATATTTATTACTAATTATGATTGAAGGATTAGTTATACATGTTTAGAGTTATTATGAAGGGGAGATGGAGAGAGAAAGAGGGAGGGAGAGAGCTAGAGAAATAAATAGACGAGAAAGATAGACATGTAGATAGACAAATAGAGAGACATACAAATAGATAGAGAGAGGGAGAGAGACAAATAGTGTATTAAACTTTAAAAGGAAGAAATATGCTATAAATTTTGATCTAGAGATACCTACTTTTCCAATGTTCTCGTCTTCAAATATAGAGGTAATAAACCCTCTTGATATGTTTGTACATATGGCGGGTGTAAAATTGGTATGAGTTTGAAAATAAAATAATTAAAACACTCTTTATTGATTTAATGATCAAAATTTACAAATAAATAGAGGAAAGGAACTCCTAAAATAATAAGTCTATTCTCATCAAAATTCCTATAAATCCTCTCTCAATATCACTCTAGGAAACTCTACGAGTTGTTAAAACAACTCACAACTCGCATACATGATATGGCTACTCACGATTGACGTTTGCATTACACCTCTCGTATGATTACTTTCTCACACACACACAATTATTATAACTTGCTAATATTTTCGCACTAGTAAATCCTAACATATTTGAAAGAAATAATTTTTCTCTAAAAACATTGTTTAGACCAGTGCACAACTCCATCAAGTCATCTTGTAACCCTCATAAAAGTGTAGTTCCAAAGTTGAATTTTGCGGGACATTACTGGACCCCTTTCCCCAAACTCCCGAATTATGAATCTCCAAGATTCCCAAAGATCTTTTATTATCTAGACAATAATCCATATTGAGTTTACCTCAAAATCTTCTCCTACCCTCAAAATACAATTTGTTTTTAGATGTCACAATAGAGGTTTATTCACACAACCCACCAAAAACATGAAAATACTATAAATAGTAATAGCGGGGACTTGATCCTTGTTGTCTTTGTATGTAGCCACGTTTGTAGATCATTGCCACTTTGATCATGAGCGGATGAGATGGTCTTCATTGCCACTTAGAAATCATCCTCGGCGTTAGTCATTTTGGTGCATATATGTTTCATACTACTACTGCATGATGTGGACCCATCATTAACCTCTTATGCCTCCATCCTCCAATTTAGTTTAGCTCAAATAGCTAGATCAATGAAAATATTTCCGCTCACAAATAACTAGATTAAATGTCTCAAGACATCAAATTCCACCAAAAATGTGATTGTGAGGCAAATTCATTTTTTTTAGTTTTTGACACATATATAGTAATTTAAAACTTTTGACCTTGATAATGACAACAACGACAATACAAAATGACTTTAACAACAATGGATCAACTTACAAAATTGACTCTCATTATTAACTCGACGGTAATTAATAATATATGAAACTTTCATTACAAAATCCAAATAAGAATTGGATCTAGTAGTCAAAATATTGTAGACCATATTGAAAGAACTCAACTATATGGGACTATTCACCTATGCCTAAAGACTCTCTAATACAATATTAGTAAGGACAATCTTAAAATATCATTTAGCACAAAATAAATAATAATATGATTTGCATCCTACAATATTGCTCTAAAGAAAACTTATACAAACAAAACTCTAACAAAACATGTTGAGTGAAAAATTAAAACCTACATTCTATTGAAATACAACATCAAGACTACATACTCAACCCGAACGGAAATGTAAAGGAATATGATAGAGATAGAAACTACATAAACACATGGATGGCACACGGGGATGAAGTGATGAGTCCGAATCAAATATGATCTTGGGTTAAATTTGACAGCCACCTATGCATATCAAACAATTTTTAGGTGACGGTCATTTTTAAATATTACCCTTCAAAAAAGTAGAATCTTTATTATTTTTACATTGTTAATAATACATATATATATACACTTAATTATTTTTAATATATATTAGTATAGTTTACATATAAATTTATAGAAAAATGACAGTCATACCTAAAATATGCAAGTTGCATGTGACGGTTATTTCAAATATTTGCAAGTATTTTAGGTTAAAATCATAAAAATGTCTAAACATGCGTCAAATTTAACCCCTGAATATGATGAAGCCACAATAAATGACGATCCAAACAAGAGCAATCTATCTAGAACCTTGACATGTTAGATGTTGTCGGTGCTTGGGCTTCCTTGCCTACCCTTGCTTTATCATGCCACCAAAAATTGGACAAAGGCCAAAAATATGTGAAACACTCATTTTCACTCTTCATTGTTGAAAAAATAGAGCATAAAAATTATAGGCTTTTTTATCTAAAAAAATTGTGTGAATTAGAAGGCAAGAAAAATCAAAAGAGCTAAAAAATCATGAAGAGAAAATCAACAAAGTCATTATAACTACGGAGAGCAAATAAACAAAGAAAAATTTCCCAATACCTTCAAAGTAATGTTTCGCACCAAAATGGTGGGTGAGAACAGTGATATGGGGCTCTTGGAAAACTATGAACATAGATTTTGAAACCATGGAAATTCGAAGCATTGTTGCAAATGGATGAGAAATATGGATCGGTGAGGAAGCTTTAGAAACCCTAATTTACATCGAATTCCTCAATTCCCTAAACCCCTTCCATTCATGTTGTGATTTCTACAAATAGAGTATCATCCAGGGCTTATCCACATCTCTTTCCACACCCAAGATCACGATGATAGATCGGTCTGAATCTAGGTTCAATGTGGATACAATCGGAGAGGAACCTAAGAGATTGTCCCTTCAATCCAAAGTGGTGTTAGACGATCCTATCTTAGCTAGTAAAAAAACTGATTTTGGAAGAAGACGACTTGATTAGATTGAATCTAGACTATAATTCACTTAGCAAGGAATCTAAAAGGCTTATAGAGAAATGGTTCCTAGAGCATTGGGGAAATGAATTTACCTTGTGATTTCTACCAAAGGGCTTCTTCATCGTATCTTTTCTTCCACCTAAGCATAAACATACAGTGTTGAAGCGTGATCTAAGGTTGTTGGATGTTTTCGAGCTCCACCTCCAACCTTGAGCTCTCAAATTTAAATACAAATTTGGCGGGGCAATGACAATTGTTGACAAGGCCAAACAACAACAAAAATGTATTGGGCAAATCAAATTTCTAAATAAAATTTAAATCCTCCTTATTCTCCCATTTGAATTACAACAGGTTTTTAATTCAAAATAACTATAGACTCCTAAGTAAAAATTACTTCTAATCCAAACTTATTAGAGTGGCTATTTTTAGTAAAACCTACTATTTATAGCAATAATTATTACGTTGGAGGCATTCCCTATGGGAATGGGCCTTGGTTGATTCTGACTCCTTTCAAAACATGGACAACAGAGATTGACATTAGAGGGGATGTGTTGAAATCTCACAGTCGCAAGCTCTCTGCCTCTGACATGCTTTGTCTCCCTGCTTCTGACACTCTATACCGCCAATACATTTTGGCCACGTTTTGAACCTCATCCAAATTTTCATCAGTATTGTGAATCATGATAAGCTCTGTTGTTTGAAGAATTTTGCATTCAACCACGCAAGCGCTTTCCTGCCTGAGTCGATGTTACGGATATCCAACTTGACATCTGGAGGTGAGGTTTTTAGGTGCTTATATGTCGAGGTAGCATGTGTGAGGGCATTTTGGATGGAACATTCGCCGCAAACATAGTCCAATTTGCACTACTCAGATCGAATTCTTGTCAAAAATGTTTCTTCCCTTCACCACATCAAACAAACTCAATGGTTTTAGAACACGACTTTGGAGGTAAGTTAATTTTAAAATATTTCCATTCAATTTTAGGTCCTATAAACTAAAGTAAATATGAGTATCTTGATTTGGTTTTTTATTTCCGATAAACCAGTTTATATATATTTTAATTTGATTTATGTTTCGCATTTAAACTATTTTTAAATATATTTTGAATTATTTTCCATAGCCCTCTTTACAATATTTGTTATATTTTATATGAAAAAATACATTAAAATAATAATAATGCAATGCAATCCAATGCTCTGTGGTTACCTAGGCGATGTTTGATGGTGTCATGTGAATCGAGCTTATCCAACACGACATTTGCGTAGTGCCCATGCCTTTCTCTGTAGCCCTCCTCAGATGCTTGTGTGGCGTAGGCGTGCCCAAATGCCTCCACCATAATATCTCCCTCTCTATCGGATTGCTCTTTTGCAGAAGATGGTTCATGAGCCGAAAACATTAAATTGTACAACAAATGATGATGATAAGCGTAGATTTGTTGGGAACAAGGAACGACATTTATGTTTCGAATAGTTTTGGTCGTATGTCGGTGGTTTTCCAGCATAAGGCTTTTTGCACGATTGTGTGCATCGCTTCTTCTAAAATTAAAAGCATAGGAACTATTAATGATCTTATACACAAATTGCTTGCCGACATGAACTAGAGAAAAAAATATCCCTTTGTTAATTATTCTGAAGTGAGAGCGGCCTTTTCTTTTGTAGTTGATGTCATTGCAATGGAGAGGTTGTTTGTTCATATGACATGGGTATTCCAAAATTTTCTACACACTACGTGTGCTCCATGCAACAACCACCACATCGAGGTGTCGACCTTACTTTAGCAATGTTGGACTCGGACTAGATTTTCACTACCTTAAAGAGTCATTCGAATCACCTCTCTTAGTGACTCGTCCTTCAAATTCTCTTCTATCATTTCATCCGCCAAATTTCGACAAAATCATACTTCCTCGTGAAAATTGTGTATGTGCATTCAGGGATATACACGACCTTATCCAAATAATATAAAAGGGAGGGAAACCATTTCATTCTAATAGGTCGTATCATCGCATCCAAAATGTTCTACGGTAGGGTGAGTCGTCCTCCACGTCAACAAAACCACAAAGTCAACAACAACATGAAACATGTGGTCAATAACTTGAGAGGAAAAGGGAGGGAGGTAATTGATCCACATCTAAAAAGGTCGACATAAATCGTTTTGTATAATGACGCCATTACGAGTCCTTTTCCTATGAAGTCGTGCACCCCTCTCTATGCAAATGAGACTTGCCATAACAAATATTGTATTTTGAAAATAATATTTGTTCGAAAAGATGTGGCTCTGTCACGCTCATTCGTAGCTCTATCCCCCACAAAAATATGAATTTATTTCCTATAATTGACAAAAATGAAACCACCACCAGATTCCTTTGTCCCATCTTCGGTAGAAATATTTTACCGTATTTCTTGGTGAGGTCGTTGAGATTACAGCGATTCAAATTGTCCCCAACTTGGAGCTAGTTCTTTGAAAATGGCCGTCGCCAGGAAAACAACTTTAGCTTTAGTTTTGATATAAATATGACTCCAACCTCGCAACAAACAAGGAGACCAACCCCTTGAACAAATCCACTCCATAAACAAAAAAACTTATGCATTTCACAACATGGAACTACTTGCGGAAAAAGATAGAGAATAAATTGATTTATATGGATTTTTTTGCGAGAATTAAATATCGGATTTCATATCCAGGATGTCAAGATTTCAAATCCTGCTCACAAGTGGTTTCCACAAAAAAATTAACCAGAAAAAACCACAAGCTTGCAAGAATTTGCAAATAAGTAAAACGTAAAATCCTTGACCTATCTATGCATTTAACCTCCATTTTAACAACTAAAGCAAAGAAAATGACTCCTCCCTATGTATTTCAACCTCTATCTTCATAAAAACAACATTCACATCCTCATAAATGATCAAATCCTTAAAAATATTGTCGTTCTAAAATATTCACAATCGGCCACGTCAAGAGCTTAAACCTTTTGGGAAAGACTTTTCACTCATAAATTTACCCTTAAACAAACAAACATTGTTGGATTTCATAAAAAATCACCAAACATTCAATCTTAATTTTATTTGTGCATTAAAACCTTTATTCTGACAATTAAAACTAGCATGACCTAAAAAAGTGATTCCTATGCATATTTAACCTTAATATTCGCAACAAAAGTAAGGGAAAATTCACATCCGAAGCACCAATTACACACATGTAAGAAATACAAGCGAGATTGAAATAGTCCATGTGAAATCTCTACTATATAGTTGAGCTCATATACTGGATATTTCTTGGGAGGAATAATCTCATCCGTGGAAAATGTGTGGCCCATGCAGGTGATTAAATTTCTCTATCCAATCAAAATCCACGACAACTCACACATGTCCCTTTTTTAGGTCATTGTTGAATAATGATGCCATCACAATCATTGATGGGGAGAACTTCACATGACGTCGCCACCTTTGGATGTTACTTACACTCCACATCTTCATGTCTCTAACTACTACGGATAAAACTATAAACACATTTTCACTTCGGAAATATTTTCCTACCACTCCTTACATTCACATATATATCTATAAATTGTTTCGCATTGTCTTGAACAACACCCCTGGTCTACTTCAAAGGATTTCCATATACGTCGTCATGTTGTTCAATGTTTCTATTTCGCATTGTTTCTACTTTCTATTTTCACTGCCCTGCACTACTCCGCCCTCTAACCCCTTCATCTCCACCCATCTTCCTCTCCCAATGTTTCTCTCCTTCCAATATGCATCCTTCAAAAGATCCCATTCGACGTTTATATCGTACATTTCACGTATGATTACTAGTCTTTAGTAAGTTTTAAATTTATCTTTTTAGATCCTAAGAACTTGCATTCATTATACACATGCCTAAATCAATTTATTACTCGAGTTTCAACTCAAGTTGACTCACAGTTATAAAGATATAGTATTTTGAAAATAAAAATAAAAAAGCGAAAAAAATCATCAAATCCAATTTTAGGCCTTAGATGGAAGATTTCACCTCCAAAAATTGTCAAAATGTGTCGTAAGTTGTTAACATAACATATATGATATAGCTATCTTTGAGACCTTTCCATAAAAAATAAGTCGTTTCGGTTCTGGATCAAAAGTTATGGCCTCCACAAGGCAAGCCACCAAATTTACATCATTCTCCTCTGGTTGAAAAGAACTCGGGTTTGCGAAGTTTTGTAATTGAATTGGTGTAACTTGTGTATATCAAATTTCTTCACTCCCATTCTAAAATCCATGTGTTGTCCTCTTACTACAAACCTTCCCATTGTACCAAATATTTGTTGAAACTACCTTGCCTTATGTTGATTGTTTTCTTGTTAAGAACTTACACCACCTTCTCCTTTTTCTTCCTTGGAATTTGATCCTTCTAGTCCAATTATTCATTGTATTCCTCTATATCATCCTCCCCATGAAATGCATACATATTTGAAACATTAATATTGGAGAAACATCAATATTATGGGGCATACTTACCTCGTATGCATTATCATTGATCTTCTTCACAATTTTACAAGGGCCAATCTTCTTGTATTTAGCTTGTTGTACATTCCTTTAGGAAATATGTCATTCCTTAAATAAACCATCACCAAATATCCTTCCTTAAATAGTTTTTATCTTTTAATGATGTTTGTTGCCATTTTATATTTTTCATTATTTTCTTGTAATTTCTTCCTTAGTGTTTTTGTTATTGTTGAATGTGCTCTGCAAAAATCTTTTTCATCATCGCTCACCATTTCGGAAATAGGTAGGTATACCAAAACTAGTACACCATTGGGAATTATTCCATAAATAATTTGAAATGGCAACTTACCCGTTGATATATTCACTAAGTTGTTGTAGGTAAATTATGCTTGTGGTATAATGCCCACCTAATCTGGGCTTCTCACCATTGATACACCTTGACAAATTTCCTAAAGCTCCTATTCATAACATCTATTTTTCCATCCATTTGAGGATTATATGTACTACTAGAATTATAACTTAGTGCTTAAATTTTTCCATAAGGTCCTCCAAAAGTGGCTCAAATTTTGGTGTCTCTATCTAAAGTGATAGACTTTGGGATACCATGCAACCTAACAACTTCCTTGAAAACAAATCTTCTATCCTTGTAGCATCATTTGTCGTCTTACATGCAATAAAGTGCACCATCTTAGAAAATATATCCACAACAACAAAAATTGAATCATTACCTCTTTGTGTGTTGGGTAGCCCCAATACAAAATTCATGCTCAATTTTGTCTACGATCATGTTGGCACTAGTAATGGCATGTATAATCTAGTGTTTTGTGCATGTCCCTTAAAAAATTTACAAAACATGCATCTTGGAACATAAATTTCAACATCTCTCTTCATTTTTGGATAGAAATATTTTTCCTTTGATAGTGGTATTGTCTTATTCTTTCCAAAATGACCACCCAAACCACCACTATGTAATTCTCTTAAAATATTATCCCTCGTAGATCCAACAAGAAAACATAATTACTTTCCTTTAAGAATAACCATTTTACATAAAAGAAACATCGGGAATATTACATGTCTCACTGTCTTTCGAATCCTTTTTGCTCAAAGAATCCTCCCAAATTCAAGATCATAATCATAAGAATCTTTAATAGGCTTCAAACCCAACCACTTCACTTACCATAATATTTAGTAAGGACACACATTTACTCAAAACATCAACTACATGGTTTTTATTTCCTAATTTATACTTTAAGACAAATATATACCCTATTACTTCTCCCCTTACCCTCCCTCTCCCTCTAAGATTGGCACTAGTAGTCACATCTATGGTACTTCCATTCAAATCGTTGTCCTTGGGCTCATCCTTGTCATTATGATCAAGAATGACATCGTGATTAAGATTAGAATTCATATTTTCCCCCAATCAAAGCTTTAATACAACCCCTTTTGATCCTACTGGAGGGGGAGACTCGACCTATTGATTTCTATGCACATAGATCGGATGGCTCTATGCCCCATATATAAATAGACAGGTTCTCTCGTATATACTATCTTTGGCATTAGTATAGTCCCCCGAACCCAAAATTCTAATAATAGTTTTCCCGAAATCAACAAGGGGGCCTATATCTAGATAGACCATACCCTAAACTCTTTATATGCCTTGTCGAGATATGGGGACCCCTCCCCTATATAGATATTGATAGGCCCCAGGTTGGGGCCTATATCTCTATATATGGATCTAGTCCCAAGGAGGAATATCCCCTCCCGAGCGCATAATCATACCATATAATCCATGGGGTCATGACCTAAAGTTGACATGAGTTACACACCCCATAATATAGAGTAGGGGGGCTCAACATAAAATGTTTTCAGAGCCCCTATCTATATATATGGGATGAGTACAAGTATGAATCAACGTACTATATTATATACGTAACATGACTAGGCTAGATTCCCTCGCACTCGAGGGAGAGTGCCAAATGTTTACACTCCATGTTATTTGGGAATGATCCTCACCCTTTGGGCCTACATATAGAGGGGAGCGGGTGAGTGCTTTATCTATCTATTGGTAGTTAGGACAAGACAATACTCTACAAAACCTATAGTTTGGGGTCGGGTCTCTCGGGTTGATATGGAGAAGAATAGACCGATGATCGGTTATCTCGCCTATTTTATCATGTATATCACCCCTATCTAGATCGGTCCTATCTTATAGTTCATATTATAGCGATACGATCCATCCATTCTTATGCGAGACTAGATACTTACTCTGCCATAATGATATGTACTAGAGTAAGCCTCCTGTGTGCTCAACCTTACATCCCGACCATATGGGAGAGGGCTCGACCCATATCTAGATAGGGAATGTCGAAGTGGGCTCAACTTTACAACCATCATGATTGGGACCTATTAATTGATATTTTTTATTAAAACCCACTTTGCATGCCTAGTATTGGTGCCTAATTTGATCCTGTTGAAAATCATGGCACATTTTGTGCTCCCACATGGAAATTGATGTATCATTCCTGTTTATTGGTTCTATAACCTTTCAAAGATGTTTAGTGTTCCCAGAGCTTTAAAATTAACTAAATCATGTCATGATCTTGGTCGATTGTTCGTATCTTGTTAATGCCTTATTGTTTCCTGTGTTTATTGGTTGTTTGGATGATTTGTAGGTTTGAAGGGCATGAGCGATGTTATTACGACCTTGATCGTACGATCAACCCTTTGGAATAAGGCCCCTAGCTTTTGAGTTAAATTCTCTGTAACTATGCAAGTTTACATTTTTGCAAGCATGTAACCCTGCGCAAATTCACCCCTAAGGCATGATAAAAGGAATATTCAAAGTATTTGGGGGTATGCGGGCCTTATGAGCAAAAAACATTTTCGCAAAAGCTACAAATTGTAATAACACTTTTGAGCTCCCAACAAAGGAATATTCCAGGAATATTCTTCGCTTGATGACTTTTTGAAAATTCAAAGTTGTTGTGGATTTGCAATGTCATCTCTAAGGCTCAAAAAGAGAATAGTCAGAGAGTCTTAACGATGCAAGGTAGGAAGCAATTGTGTAGTTTTGTAGTGTATAACTTCACAATTCTTGTAAGACTGTAAGCTACATCCCCATCTCTAAAGCATGATGAAAAGAGACACGTGGCACAATCTGGTAGTAGTTGGTGAGGGAGCATTCTCACAGTGTAGCGAGTTGGTAGTCTTACGGTTTTTACAATGTTACAAACTACCTTTCTACCCCCGAAGGCCCGATAAAGAAGACACATGGCATGATGCGGAGCAATCATGTGGTGAGGTGAATTTTGCATCCTCACATTTGGCAACTTCATAGTTTTTGTAGGATTGCTAGTTTGTTACCCTATCCCCACCACCCCGCAAGAATGGACACATTTCACTATTTCACACCACATAAAAAACAAAGCGATTGGTGGCCACATATACAAATTTAAGAGTTGGACCAATGAGCAAATAACATGTCAGTTGAATAAATCGACATGGAAAATTTGTACATGTATGGGGCTCACATTCAAATGTGAAACATAAGATCAATGCTTGAAGATATGAAAAAGTCAGGAAGATGTCCACCATTAATGAATGCATGCGATGAACTATATGGTTAAAAAATTACGCTAAGTCCTGCACTTTGCATTCAAATTCAAAGTTATTGAGCATTATGGAGCCATAGAATGTGAAGAAGCCCTAATTCTCGTGATTGATATGAACAATAATTGTTTTCAAAGATCCAACAATACTTGGGTATTCATATTGGTTCAAAGTAGAACTATGATTGATTTTTGCATGGGTAAGTTCTTATATGAGGTCTCCTTACGTTTTTGATGTTGAAAGTTTCTATCAAGTGTTAAAGGAAGCTTTTGAATGTCCTTAGTCTCCATTAACCCACCCTTTGAAGAAATATTGTCTAACTTTTGGCATTAATACAATGAAGATCCATTGATGGAGCTCATACCTTGTCCCACCTTGTCTCTAACCTAAACAGGATAAGCCGACACAAATATGGGAAATGTGGATTTGAATGAGTTCCTCCAGGAGAAATTTGGATGGAGCTAACATGAGTGAGATTACAGGAAAAATTAATGAAATTATCATTACCCTAGTAGCCACATTTCCACCTTTAGCTCGAGACCGGAATCGGTATGGGCTTGTGCAAGAGAATTACGACCGATAAAGAGAGGAGGTTAGGGATGGGAATAGTGTCTTGGTCTTGTACCTAACTCTAGACACTTTTGATGAGATGTTAGGACTCTCGTCTCGTAGATGAAGAAGTGGACATAATAGTTGAGAATGCAGAAAGTTTTGGACTCTTCTAGCCATGCCAAGTACTCCAAGATGTTGAATAATAAATAACTTGAGAAACTAAGGATCTTTGTCCCATGAATTCCCAAGAGACTAAACAAGGTTAAATTCATTGAGGAAATTGGAGACCCCATTACCTTGCTAAACATGATTATGGGAAATGAATCTGCATATACTACCATGATTGGATGTTCAGGTTCATCTAGATCATTTTCAATTACAAAGCACATATTCACTGGGGAATTGATCAGTGAATCCATCCATCAACAACTCATTAAAATGGCAGTGCAAATTCAGGAAGGGTCTAAACAAAAATGTGAATTCTACATGACTTCATACCTGGTCTACAAAATTGTATGTTATAAGTCCTTCCCTGGATTGGTGAGAGCCAAGGAATTTTCTCAATACAAGGTATATGATGTATACCCACAACTTAAATAGGAAAATTAGAAGTACAACTTTAGGAGGGTTCATGATGCCTTCTTTGCACTTGTCCTCTTCTTATTTAAACCTGAATAGGAGTAATACCGGATGTCAAATAGAGTTAAGGAGATAATCATTGAATATGGATTTTACTTCATCCAATTCATATTCTTCACATACATCAGGGTGAGTGGATTTCAAGGTACTCCATACATGTTGCCAAGGTATCTAGACAATAAGTGGGCACTTCCTAGAATCATCAAGACAACTTGCGAAGGTTCACAAGCTCATAGTGGGAAACATAAAACAAATGTTAAATTCCCAATTAAAATTGGGAGATATACCTACCCCAGAGTGGTCAAGGCTATACTCCTTAAAGCAAAGATGAATGGATTCATTATGCATAAATTCTAGGAAAAACCAAATTATAACATCAAATGGATAGTACAAGGGGGCACTTGGCAATTCATATGAACATGAGCCTCACTATGAGGACTACTGGATGGATTGTAGAGATGAGGAAGAGGTGAGACTCAAATACTTTTCAAGAATAACCCTTTCTCATATAATTGACTATAAAATTACGGTGGTCCTCGAGGGCTTAGCAGATGACAAAAGCTTGTGAGAAAGTACTATATAGAAAATAATGTTGCAGCTCAACCAATGCCACCTCTTGACTAGAATGTGCAGGAACCAATCTATTTATATGAGAGGACAACTCATGTCATAAGGATAACCCTCTCTTGTCTCATGACCAAAGGAATTGACCTATCCCTCCAAAACATCATTGTAGCGATAAAGGAGTACAGATTTTCAAAAGCGATCAAGGATGTACTTCCTCCTCTGAGGAAATGCACAACTAGTTTGGATCCATTGAAAGATAAATATCCCTAGATTTCTATTAAGGGACCAACCTCATAAATAGTGGAGGATTTGAGTGCGACTATAAGAAAAACTATTACTCATGTATCTTAGTTGACACAAAAGGCTAAGGAGATACTAAAGAAGGAAATGAAGGACAGTCCAAACCACTCAAGCCACTCCACTCCATGTTGTACCTCATCCCACCTTAGCACCGAAAGTAACTATTTATCATGAGAATACCCAAGTAGGTGCATCATCCTATGCCCCAAAGGGATCATCTAGTAAGGGGAAAAGGATGAGGGGGAGTGTTTCACTGAAGAAGCCAAGGGTGAGTCCATCATTGGAACCCATTCTGAGGAGGTGGAGGAGGAGTAACCGGTAACCAAGAACTTTGTGAGGACAAAGAGAGCAAAGGTGGAAACACCTATAGCTGAAACAACCATAATTGCATGCATGCAAGGAGCTGCCCCAAGCCTTGAGGTGCCCTCCAAAGTTTTAGAGATTCCCAAGGTAGTTAATACTACCCCACTTCCATTAGCACAAGAAGCCCTTATTTCAACCACAACTCATGAAGAACAAATTACATCAATTGAATTTGTGGAGCAGGGGTGAAAGATTCATCTCATGAATAAGTCTTTACTAGACTTGTTGCATGGATTGGGATAAGATGTGGGACCAAACCTTCACTTTAAGGGTGTGTAAGTTGTACCTACTCAAGTTGCACCAATTGTAATGGAGGAAGGAGCCCCAATATCTCATAAGGAATCCACCAAGGAGGAAACAAAAATGATAACAAAAGTTAAACAACTAAATGTTGAGGAGGTTCCATTGACAGGGGTTGAGCACTCAACAATCATATATCCCCTCCAAATAGCTTTGGAGATAGTGGAAGCAATGATTGTAACTCATGAAGTTGCAGAGAAGGTTACACAAGTTGAGGCTCAAAAACTATCATAAAAATAGGTTGAGCCATCCAAAGCATCTTCTCCATCCAAGGAGCAAGGAACTAAAGTTGAAGTGGTAGAAATGATAGATACAAGTATCTTAGACCCTTAAATAGAGAAAGAAGAGGAAACAAAGGATCAAGGGGCGAGGAGGAGGAAACCCAAGTGCAAATGACATAAAAATGTGGAAACACCACAACTATAGGTTCATGACTCCGACCTTGTAATATCCAAATCACAAGAACTTGTGATTGTATCCATTCTTCTTAACAAAAATACAAGGGGAAGGTAGCACTCTAAGTGAGGGATGGTTAGGAGTAGTAATCCCAAGAAAAATAAAGGTGAGAGTATAAGTGGAAGAGGAAGACCTTGGGAATATCATCTCCTTGAGACCATACAAAGAACCAAAGAAGGCCAGAGGTATCTCAAGAACAATGGTGGGGCCACAAGGAGACATGTTTGTGGAGATTGCCACTCCACAAGGTGATATTTCAAGGGATGAAGTTACACCATCTAACTACCAGATCACTCAAGTCCCATTGGGGAAACCAACCGCAAAATTTTTAAAGCATGAAGTCACCGTAGTGGTGATGGAAGGTCTTTTCCAAAAAAAGACAAAGACAAAGAAATCAAAAAACAACTTAAGGAGAAGGTTGAAATCTTATCAACCTATGTGCAAAACTGGTTTCAAAATCCCAAGGAGGGCCAAGAAATTGCAACATCTACCACCCCTGAAGTAATGAAGAATGTAGAGGATTTTAAGAACAAGGGGAAGCCACTAAAAAAGGGAGGAGAAACTGATAAGTAGAGGCAACCAATTTCTCAGAGAAGTAATTGAATGCGATAACCATGTCTCCAAAAAAATGGAGGTTGGAAAAGCATTAATTGAGAAGTATCAAAATGAAGTAGAGTATTGGGATGACATGTTACCTAAGCTTGAAGCTATTACTACCATGAATGATGAAGATGTGGAGAAAGAAGGGATGATACCTCCATATTTTAAAGGAAGACAATATGAATATGAAGGGGCTATCAAGTTGTAGATTGAGACTCTGGAGATTACATCAGCAAGCTCTAGAATATGAGGGAGAAGGCAGGAGAGTATGTTGATGACATTAAATATAAGATTGAAAAAATGCTTCCCCTTGAAGGTGCATACACTCTAGGGAATGTAAATGCATAAAAGTTAATTGAAATTTTGAAGAGACATATTGTAGGGAGTTGGGAGCTCAAAAATATCTTGATTATTATTTTATTCAAAGATTTATTCATTTGGAGGGTTGTATAAATAAATTGGCCATGAGAATAAATAAGAAGAAAGTTATTTATTCTAAAATGGACAATGTCTTATATAAACAAGATATAATATTTCTCTACCATGTAGGGCCGGATGAAGACCTTGTTATGGGGATGTTTGAACGTCTAGATGCGAGATAGGAATAATTTAGAAAATAAGGCAGAGAGTGAACATATTGATCTTGATCCTTCTTAAACAATTTCTTTATTCTTTATTTTTCATCTCCATTCTTTATTATTTTCTATTCATCATTATCCTAAGTAAAGAGAATTGAATGAAATGATGACAACAAATTAAAACATCTCCTTGAAGTTTCATGTATGAGTGTTTGTGTTAAAAACTTCTGAGATTATGTGGTAAAGTTTGCATGAACTTGGTATCAATGAATGTAAATTTACCTTCAAAGATTGTGTTGCCTTGATCTTTATTCTTATTTGGATTCTAGAAGAAATATTCTAAGATGAAAATCTGTGATACCCCTTCCCATTAGATTCACCACCCCGCTTCATTTAACTAAATAACTATCCCATCCCACCCTTGCAGATTTCATCTCCCTTTACATATCCAACATGATGTCTACCTACAAATAAGATTTATCTCACATATTTTGAGTGAATTTATTGTGAATTGTAAATATCAACATCTCAAGTATCATTTCACCCCAAGTTATAAACAAATTCCTTCCAAATGATGCTTGTGATCACATTTTATCTGTCTTCAAGTGAGAGTAGGGGTCGCACATGGAACACGAGGAAGCATGGAAGTGGATATGAAGAGGGGATTTGCACCTAGTTGTAATTTTGTGGTGTAGTTAAACCTCATAAGTGTGTTTTGGGTGCAAGGAGGGTGAAAAAGTGTGCTTGGAGTGGAGATGGAGATGGGGTTTACCCATGTACTTGTACCCACAATTGTTTTTTTAATGTTTTACCTTTGTCTTGCTTTCCACCATTCAAAACTCCCCTCGAATCAGATGAGGGTGTAAGTTTGGGGTGAAATTGCACCTCATAATTTTTCTTCGTGCAATGGAGATTCAAATCTCCACTTAATGGGAAAATGTGGGGCCCACATTTAAGTTGCGGCTTCTTGCTAACATATCTCCACCATGCACTTTTTGTCTCCCTTTGTGTTTTTGACTTATAAATCTCCCCACTAATTAGAAGAGGGTACACTTATGTCGTGCAATTGCACCTCATAAGTGTGCCAAAGGTGCAAATGGTTGTGAAAAGTGCACAAATGTGACAAAGTAGAGTTTTAAACATGTTTTGCACCTTAGAGTCATTTATTTTCCCTTGAGTCCATCCTTGGTCAATATTGGCCATAAAATAAATGAATTGCATTGAAATGGGCCAATTAATCCAATGAGTGCATTTAGGAAGCTTGAAAATAATTTATTCAATAACGTTTACCTATACCTTCCTTTTTGCTTAGGCGGTATACCGGTGAGCCAAGTTCTGAAGGGTTTTCAAAAACACGAACCAAACTAACTCATGGGTCATGAAGCATATTGAATATAATTTAACTTGAGATTTTGTTAGGCTTTCAAATCTACCTAAGGTGCCCAAAACATTCTATGCAAAATTCAAGTGCAAAAAGGCCACCTTGCACACCAAAGATGTCACGAAAGGTTTTCACTTTATATATTCCCATAATTCCACCTTACTTATTCCACCATGTAGTAGGCTCAAAAATATTTTCAATGCTTGAGATATGAGCTCCCAACACCACACAGGGTTCCGAAAACCTTTCACCGAAGTTGGGTCATTAATGAAGCATGCACACTCCTTTTCTAAAAAAACACCTAGGAATAAATATTTCCCACGACCATTAATACTCTCCTAGAATGATTGCTAATTTATACCGTCATAGAAAAAACTCTTATACCTTTCGTTGACTATAACCATGACTTCTCAAAAGCTCCGAGGCTCTTGAAACCCTTCACAAAAATTGAACTTCGAAAGTGAGCAATTTTGACTATTTTGACCTATTTGACCAAAAAGGGGCAAAAATTTCAATGGGCTTGTCAAATAAAATGTACTGACATTTTATATGCCAATAGTTGGACAAAATCGGGAATTGACTTGTTTTGACTTGAAATGAGAAAAAGGCAAGAAGGAACTCTAGAATCTCAATTTAGGCTTTAGTGGAATAGTGCATTATCCATTGGGAAATAGAGTCTTAGTTAGGATGCAAAATGAAAAGGAATGAACACACACACAACAAAAAAGGAAACAAACCACACAAAAATAAAGGGAAAAACACATAATAAGGAAAGGGGAAACAAAACAAACTTAAATCACCTATGGTACATGTGGGGACAACCCGCTTTCATTGCTTGTACTTCTCCAAATGTTACCCATGCATGGGTAACACCAAATGACGTTGCTCATGCAAACCCATTCACTGGTTCAATGAAGTAATATCCCTTCCTCAACTTCTTAGGAAATCCATCTATTGCAAGATATCTCCATATGCCTGAGAAAGATAAAGTGGCATGTTTCTTCTTGAGAAAGTTTATATGGCTCTTTCGACAAGTGAAAATCCATCCAGATATCCCATTTTCTTTATTTTTCCAAAATTCCATTTCCATTTTCCAGTCCATTTTTAGATTCATTCCTACTTTTGATTTCGCTTTTTTCACTTTACTATTGCTACCAAATTGATTCTTGATCATTCATAGTTTTCCATGTCCACAACTAGCTTTATGCTCTTTAATGGGTACCTTCTCTTTTCTTGTCATGATTTGCACAACCATCATTTCCATGAAATGGTTCTTGTAGGGCTTTGGATACTTTGACACCATCGTAGGATTCTTGAGTTCTAATGTTTACCCGCTACTCCAAATAATTATCCTTCACACACACACACAAAATCATTTATGACCTATTGCTTTCTATGATGTAACTCACATGGTGCATTGTCTTCTTGAAAGGATAACAAACAAAAGGTTGGGGCTAAAATATCAAGACCAACACTTTCCTCATCTTGATCATCTTGAGCTACAATATTCATTTTCATGATGGATATACCTTCTTCTTAAGTTGGATCATCCTTGAGAGATTTAACTATCTTTTCATCTATCTGTTCTTCATTGGGAAGGTCCTCTTCTCCAAATGGAAAAGAGAAAGCTTCATATTCATAATCATACTCACCAAACAAATCTTCATGTTGGATTTTGAGAATATGATTGAAAACTTGGGACTCACCTGCCAAGAATTTATTTGATGTCATTTTTCCTTCATGACCCACATTGCTTATCATCTTGAGGTTACTTTATTACAGTCAAGACATCCATTATCCTCATCATCACCAAATAGAGAGTTAATATCATATTCAATGGGAAGTACATAGTTTCAAATTCTAGGTCCATTAAATCATCTTGAAGTTTCTCAACTAGATCAATCAAATTTGGGTACTCCTCCATCAATATGGGTAGCTCAACATCTTCCTCTAAAGTTATGAAATAGTTTCCATATCTTGAATCTTAGTACAAAATGTCTACCCTTGGGTCATCTTCCTTTTGAATGGTATATCTCATCTTTATTATAGGAAGGAGCTTCTTTATTTTTCCATTGACTGGTATGGTGGCATATGACCAATCTATCTGTATATCTCCACCAACATCTCGACAAAAACTTTGGCTCAACAACATCCCATTTGAAGTTGGAATGTTGGCTACAAGTATTTTCATCTTGACTTTTTTGTCTAGAAAATCTATAAATGCCACTTGAGCATCTTTGACTTGGATGATGAGAGGTACTTCTTTAGTCTCCTTAGATTAACATCGACCAATAATAAGGGTGAGAGCGAGACCAAGAGCCTTGACAAATTTTACAGGCATGATGTTATCCGAAGCACCAGAGTCAATGATACAATTACTTAGTTTATATCTATTGATCAACAAAGAGAGGTAAAAGGGTTCTACTTTCTCAGAAGTGGAAAACGTTGAAGCAATAAGGTAATGAGAAGGAGTGGTACTAGGAGTTGGAAATGGTTCTTTAGGATTTGAATTGATGAGATTGGACTTTGAACTACTTCCTTTGATAAACTAGACAAGTTTATCAAATTGCTTGGATGAGTTCTTAGGCACTCCAGACTCTAAAATTTGAACTTTCGACTTCTTGATATGGTCAATGATGTCAAAGGATGAGGAGTTAGACACATCAAGAATAATGACATCCTTGACAAATATAGGAGTTACATTATTAGAATAAAAATATACAGAGGTAATAACTTATTTGATCAAGGAAGAGGAAGGAGACTTACCTAGAGAATTAAATGTGACCTTGGTTGAGGTGGTGTCATACTTATTCTTGGTTTATTCCAAGGAAGAGAGTAGTGGTGATCCTTTTGTTGTTGTTGTTTTCTATAGAGCTGCATTTTGAGGATCAAAGTGATTTGCTTAGGTAGCAAAGGAAGAGGCCTCTTTACTCAGCTTGTGAGTGAGTGAACAATGCATAATAATAGTTATTCATATCAGTCATAGAATCCTTAGGGTCTTCATCAAATCAATATCTAAAATACACAATGTTTGCATATTAGGATTCTACTTCTCTTGCAAGTTCCTTATATAATTTAATTTCGATTAATTAAATCTAAATATTGTAGAGTCACTACTTAACCAAATGATGTGTAAATGTTGAAATATAGGAATGACACAAGAAAACTAAGATAAAAATATGAAACCCTAAACAAAGAAGGGAGATAAGATGACTTAGTTAATTTATGCTCGACTTGGAGTTGATCAAGACTGGGAAAAGTGTTGAACATGTTGGGAAGAGTGTCGCCACTGCTCAATAGGTTAGAATCCATGAAAAGAGATAGAGATGGGTGCCCACAGAAGAATGGGGGTGCTTGGGCATTGGAAACTACTACTGGGTGCCATTGACTACGTAAATAGTTAGAATATACTTTTTTACTGTGTCGCAAGGTTTTCGTTGTTGCTTCTTGTTGATCGCCTTGGTAGTCACACAATGATCGCCGAGGGTACCTCTAACTGTAAAAGAAGAGTTCACTTAGAAAAGCCCATAAACCACATCAAATCTAAAAATAAAGATGTAGAATGAGGATTTAGACTAACCTTGATGGTCACCCCGAGAGTGAACTTACAACCTAGCGTTGCACTACATCTCAGAATCCATGTAGTTCTTGTGAGTGTGTGTATAAATTGTACCCTAGGATGCCCTTTTGCAAGATGCACTTGATAACGGGCTAAATTTTCTAAAAGATGCAAATGTGTGGATGGAATAGAATAAACTTCCCCTTCTTATGTTGTGTATGCAAAATATGCATTCCCTTGTCCCTTGAATGGATGATTTAGAGTGCTTTAGGTGTCTTTTGGATGCAAGATTAGGTGATAGTAGTAATGTTTAGTGTTTGGTCCTTGATTTTGAACACATAACTATGTATTTATATGATTCCATTGTTTGAATTTTGTAATTTACAATTGGAAGGATGACCCATAAGTGAAAAAGATGCCCAAAAGATAAAAGAAATCTAAAAGGAGCAAGTAAGGTGAAAAGGGTTAGGGGCACACTGGGCACTTTTGTCTGGTTGGGCAATCAGATGTGTGAAGCCATAAAAGATAAATTAGTAAAATTATAACTAGGACGTGGGGTGTGTAAGACCAAATAGAAAGAAAAAAAGAAAAGAGGCCAAAGATAGTTGTCAACCACTAGTTTTATTGCTTAGGAATAATGTAAATGCTAGTATACTTTTAGGACCTATAAATGTACCCAAGTGCATGATTTTGTGTTTACATTTGCCCCCACTTTATGTTGTTGAGTGAATACTCGATAACATAAAGTAGATAAGATATGCGTACCTTATGATCTTGTAGAGCACGTGGCAAAATGCATGCCAGTGGACAAGCAAAGCATGGAATGATGCAAAGTGAAGCATGGAGACTAGGAAAGGAAAGTGACCCTAGGGGTGAAGTGTATGTGTTACTGTACCTATTTTTGTGCTTGTCTTTGTTGTTGTAGGCTACTTATTGTTGTGTATTAAGGATGGACCTGTAAAATAAGAACAAAAGAGTAGTCAAAGTTTTGTATATGAAAAATATGAGTAAAGCATGTAAAAGTGTGTAAAAATGTGTAAAAGTAGTAATAAAGGAAAGTGTGCACTGATGTAAAAGAGTGTAAAGGATAGAAAGGTGTCCTAAAATGCTGTGAAGAGCAAGTTTTTGGGTGATCTCACGCTGATCGCGAGTTTTTTGGGTGATCTCACGCAAAGTGTGAGTTTTTGGGTGATCTCACGCCAAGTGCGAGTTTTTTGGGAGATCTCACGCCATGTGTGAGTTTTTGGGTGATCTCATGCCAAAGAGCAAGTGTTGGGGAAAAAGGTCTAGTGTTACTATCCTTCCATGACTCTTATCAATAAGCACCATTGCAGATGGTACGTCCCTGATTTCTTCATACTGTCCCAAATTAGTTTCGAATGTATTGTTTTTTCTAATTAAAATTGTTTGTAGGATATTGCATGCATGTTGTAATCGAAGGGTTGTGCATGTAACTATAAAATTGCTCTAAAGACTTCTATGAACTATGATGATTTGATAAGTTGATAGTGCGTGCCCTCAAGACAATAGCGCATAGGGGAGGACACAGGCACCCCGTGTACTTGTCTTAGTCTAGAGTCTTTGGTGTTTGTGTTGTGTTGAGGACCCAAGTCAAATTATGGGTCATTTTGTGTCTATGTTACTATTTTGTTGTTGTATTGTGCACATTCTGAACTACAACTTTGAGCTTCTGTAGGGGTGATTTATTCACCCAATGTATGCCCCCTCATTTGGGGTGCATGCGATGACTGTAGGAGTCTGCGGCCCAAATGAGAGAACATGATGTTGATTTGAAGCTAATACCTACAGGGGTAGGAGATGTGCATGGTAGCAACCAAAGCACATGCAAAAAAAGTGACTAGATACATATGTTAGTAAAAAATTAGCAAGCATGTAATAGGAAAACAATGTAACAAACAAGTGTGAAAATAACGTGGACCACAAAAAGTGGGTTTCAAACATGGGATATTGCTCATAATGTCACATGAAAATCATGACCGAAGTGGTCAAAAGCATATAAATAGTGATAAAACAAAACATTGGGCATAGCCCGCAAATAATGGCATACAATAACAATTAATGACAAAGAAAGTTTATTAGACAACCATGGTGGCAAATAGTCGTGCAAGGAAAATGCTGCACATGAAGCACTCGTTAGCATGTTAGAAAGATAAAAATTATGTCAAGGCATATATGTATCAGTGGAAAATAATGTGATAGAAAGTAGAATTAGTAACTAATGAAATAATAACACCTATAATGTGCGAGAATAGGAAAGATAGATGCCCCCATGAGCCTTGGTGAGACTAGAAAAAGGTACAATGCCGAGCATCATTAGAGCATGCGAAAATATATAAGTGATCTGCATTCACCACTAGAGACTAAGTGAACAAGCATGTGTATATAGAGAATGATAATACTAAGATTCTAACTAGCATAATAAGCAAAGTGCATCATGTAAGTAGTATAAGAAAGAAAGAGTAAATGTAACCAAGATATGCAATATGCATTGTGTGAGAAATATGGAAGGGTATGCAATGCGTGAATGGAAGGAGAAGCATGCCCCAAAGTAGTCAAGAATGAACCATAGAACAAGAGTGTGTCATTGAGAAATGATTTGAAAATGTGTGATAGAAAGATAGATCATGAAGCATGAGCGTAAAGTGTGAATGATGTGATGAGGTTTATTTAAGATTTAGACACTCAAAAATCAAGTATGGACCATGAAACTAGAGTGCTTCATCAGGAAATGGTTTGAAAATGTGTGCTACAAAGATAAATCATGACACATAGAGCATAAAGTGTGAATTATGTGATGAGGTTCATTTGATATTTAAACCCTCAAAGAATCGAGTATGAACCATGGAACTATAGTGTGTCATCAAGAAATGGTTTGAAAATGTGTGCTAGAAAGATAGATCATAAAGCATAAAGTGTAAAGTGTGAATGATGTGATGAGGTTCAATTCATATTTAGACCCTCAACAGTTGAGTATGAATCGTGGAACTAGAGTGGGTCATCAGGTAATGAATATGGTTATGCATAGTAGCATTTGAGATACATCACATTGAGTGGTTTCTTAAGTGGTTTTCCAAGGAGAGTGGTAAGATGATAAACGCCACCCCAAGCTTGTCAGTGATGACATAGGGTCCGAGCCAATTAGGTTTGAATTTCCCTTTTAGATGAGCCTTAGCTGTTGTATTTTTATGATTTTATTTTAATACAAGGTCGCCAATATTGAATTCACGTGGGCATATTTTGCTATTGTAAGCTTGTGTAATGCGAGCTTGATATACTTGGAGATGTTCTAGAGCTTGCACATGCGAGAATCAAGCATCTCAAGCTCACCAATTTTCACAATATTCATTATCTTTGAGAATGCCTTTAAGTGATACCCGCAAGGAGGGTATTTCCATATCTAAGGGGATTACTGCTTTAGTGTTGTAAACTAGTGAAAATGGTGTAGCATTTGTCGGGGTACACACACTAGTGTGGTAAGCCCAAATACCGAAGAGAATTTGATTATGCTAATCATCGCCACTAGTATCAATAGTCTTGCGTAATATTTTGAAAATTGTCTTCTTTGTGGCTTCTACTTGGCCATTTCCCTGTGGATAATAAGGAGTGGAAAATGTTTGCTTGATCTTGAATTTTTCACAAAGTTTTTAACATCCTTATTTTTGAAAGGAGATCCATTATCGGTGATAATGACAAAGGGAATGCTAAAGCATGTAATAATGTGAGTGGTAATAAAATGACAGATATTGAGACCAATGGTGGTTTGCAAAGGTTCTACTTTAAACCATCGGTAAAGTATTCCGTAATAGTAATTATGAACTTATGGCCATCACCGACTCGGGATTAATTTTGCCAATGAGATCAAAACCCCATAAGGAAAAGGGCCATGATGGAGCAATGGGATGAAGGTCATATGTAGGTGCATGATGGATATTGCTATGTTTTTGACATTTTCACAATGTTTGGCATATTATAAGTAGTCTTGTTCCATGGTAGGCCAATAATAACCTTGGCGTAAATTTTGTGAGACATAGCCTTGCCCAAGAAGTGACCACCGCATAGACTATCATGAACTTGAGACACACTCGTGGGGATGTCATTGAGTCCTAAACATTACAAAAAACAACCATTGAATGATATTTTAAACAATTAAGCACCAATGATTACTGATGCAGAGAATACAATCATTGTATCTCCATACAAGTTCAAGAGTTTCAACAACTAGCTTTCTCCCATTCTCTACAAAAGATGATCATACACAAGCCTACAATGGCTTAAAATCTTGCTAAACTAACAATTATCACCTCAAAGGTCCTTAGCTAACTCAGATCCTAGTTCAACATCTCATTCCACTGCTAATAATCCCTTCACAATGATTCATAATGAAATAAACAATCATCTTACCCAAATTCACCAAATTGACCAACTTCTAGCTTTACTAGCTCTTTGCTCAAGAATGCAATTTTTGGATTTTTGCTTCTTCAATGCTTCCTAGGCCTCCTCCCCTATTTCAACATCTCAAACAATCTTAGTTCAATCATCAAAAGGATTCAAAATGGTCCAAAACACCAAACTTCCCTTTTTGATCAAAATTGCCTACTAGATGCCCTTAAGAAAGCATTCTTGCAACATTCATGGATGGAGACTTTTATACCTACCCATAATAAGTTATAAACTTCCTTAGGATCCTTTCACCAACCCCATGATGTGTATAAAATTTTAGAACCTCAACTCTTACCTTTCTCTCTTTATCTCAATTTTTCACTTCTAGCTCAAAATGTTCTTACTAGCCTGGGAAAATCTTCTGTCATGCATAAATTTTGATGCCAAAGTCTTCAAGACACAAACTTCACCTTTTTGGACACCCATTTCAGGGTTCTATATGCATGTAATATCTTAAAAACCTAGCTATGAAAACTTAAATTTCTTTTTTAATTTGTTAGAGAACCCCTCCAAGATGATGGCTATCAAATTTCAAGTCTAAATTCTATGTTTGAGGTCTCTAAAATTCAAGCCCTAGGCATGTCCTCAGTGTAGTTCCTAGGAATCCGGGCGAGAGAAAAATCACTATAAAAATCTCAAAAATCACTTTCAATGTACAAAATTGAATCCACAGGTCTGTCTTAACATTATGAAATGGTTTTTCTTACCAGAAATGGTTGATGAACCCAAAAACATTCCTCTTCACTCATTTTTCTTCTTCATTTCATGTAGGTGAAAATTCAACTTGAGAAGCTTTATCTTGTTATAAATTTCTCTCCTTTCAATTTCAATATTACAAATATTTTATGTAGGAATGATTGACTCCTTTTTACGTTATTTTCTTACCGAAAAAGATGAATATTGCATAAGATCTCGAAAACTTACTTGATTTCCTCCTACCCAGATGTGCATGTTGTAGATGAAGGTTGATAAACTTCCAATGCATGTAATCAAACAAAAAAAACACATCTTTATTCAATGAATTCAGTAGAAAACGTTAACCATCTCTTCATGATGGAAAGAATCACAAATTTCACACATATAAAACTTCTCCACAAGCTTCTACAATGCTTTTATGACAATACACGGTCAAACAACCATTTGAGCTTCAAATAGGGTATGGGTTTTCACAAAATTGATATTCTCGAACACGAGAATCAATCTTAGGCAATCTGACAATGAATATAAAATCAAGCATAATTCAAGAGGAAGGACTCTCCATTCATGATAAAATATATCAACACAAACTTAGGGCATGTACAAAACAAACCGTCTCTTGGCTAAAAATAGAGTTTATTATCATCAAATGTATACAAAATTAATACTTCTTCCTCTTTTCATTATCCCTCCATCCTTCACAGGAGGAATATCTCCAAAATCTTTCCTTACCTTCCTATATTTGAATATGCACCTACTTCTAGAAGTGTAACTATTTTTGTAAGACTCGTTATGACTGTCATTTGTGACTCTTGAACTTCCCCTATATCTTCTTGATTTATAACTGCCATTCTTACACTATTTTAAGTTTTCAATGACTCCAACTTTCACATGAAGATTCACAACACATCCCACAACCTAAGAAGACACTTACAAAACCCTCGACAACCCCTAAAACATGACTAGACAACTTACTCCTCTTGATAAGTCCACATTTAACTCATTACATGCATTAGAATTTGAAATTACATTTAGGAGGGAAATGGACCATTTGAAATTTCAAACTCTCAACCCCTAAGATTCTCTTCCTCATGACTCCATATGCCCAATTTGACCTCATTAACCTTATAACCATGGAAATCACATTGTTAGGTGTCATTTGGAGATGTTCTTGCATTAATTATAATCATGTGGCTTCTCGTTGTAGATGATGGGCTTCATGAGGGTGAAAACTATTAGGACTGGTTTGTCATAGAGACAAAGTTATAGATTTGAGTGAACCATTCGGAGAATCACTACTTCATATAACAACACATGTTTCGAAAGGTGGATTATTAGTAGAAGGCTATCGCAAGTGTTGAATGATGAAGGTGGTATGCTCATCAATGATATCTTGAGGAATGAGTGATGTCACACTAGCCATAACATCTGCATGACAATTGTCTTTTCAAGGGATAACAATAAGAGTAGGACTCAAACATAGCTAAGATTGCTTTGATGAGGTTATTATACGGGATGAGATGCTCCTCTTTGGTTTGATACGTGTCATTAACTTGGTTAATAATGAGTTGTGAGTCGTCATGTATTCAGATAGTGCAAATAAGAAGTTTACGTGTGACAGGTGAGTCCAAGATTGAGAGATTCGTACTCGGCAATGTTGTTAGTACATGAGAATCCTAAGTGATATGCAAAGGGAGATGATCACCATGTGGAGTGATAAACATGATCCCAGCCCCAACACCTGAGAGGCAACGAGACCCATCAAAATACATAGTCCAAGTGTCAATGTCAATGGTGTAAGTGGTAAAATCATCTTGGAAAGTATCACAGATGGGTGATGCATCAGAAAGAGGGGTGACAACTAGCTAATCGACAATAACTTGGCCCTTGATGGATTTTTGTGGGATGAATTTGAAATCAAACTCTATGAGTAACATGACCTAGTGTGTAAGGTGACTTGAGAGATGAGTGTGAGATAAGAGATATCGTAGAGGATCGACCTTGGTAATTATGTGAACCTCATTATTGAGTAGGTAATATCGCAACTTGTCCGCAACGAAGATGAGGCTGAGACAAAGATTTTTAATGTAGTTACAATTGCATTCATAAGAGAGTAAAGTGCGACTAATATAATAGACAACCCTTTCGCGTTAAGAGTCATCATGTTGAGTAAGAAGGGCCCCTAATGCATGGAATGTAGATGAAATGTACAAGTGAAAAGGGCGATCAACTGCGAGAGGTACTAGAATATGGTGATTTAATAGCCTCAAATACACATTGGCAATGGTTGTCCCAAACAAACTTAGTTTCCTTTTTCATTAGACATGTGAATGGTTGGGTTTTGTCAGTGAGCTATGCAATGAAACTTCAGATGGCCTGGATTTTACCTTGTAGTGAGAGTCATTTATGTAAGTTGTGAGACAGAGACATATCAACAATGGCATGGATATTTTTGGGATGTATTTTAATGAAACACTAGGAGATGATATAGCCAAGGAGCTTGCTGGTTATGACACCAAAAACACACTTCTTTGGATTGAGATGAACTTTGTATTGTCGTAAGCATTCGAAGAGTGTTCAGAGATCTTGAGCATGGGTGGAATGATGCCATGATTTTGCGAGTATATCATCAACATAATCTTCAAGAATTTTATGAATATAGTCATGGAAAATATGTGTCATTGCACGTTGGTAAGTGGCCTACGCATTTTAAGGCCAAAGGGCATACCAATGTAACAAAATGTACCCCATGGTGTAGTAAATGAAGTCTTTTCTTGATCGGTGGGGTTAATTTTGATTTGATTATAACTAGAAAAGCCATCCATGAAGGAAAGAATGTCATTACTAGTAGTGGAATCAATGATTGCATCATTGTGTGGCAATTAGAAATTGTCTTTAGGGTAAAACCTTATTGAGATGAAAAAAATTGGTGCAACAACAAACTTTTCCATATGATTTCATAATGGCCACAATATTAGACATCCATTCGGGATAGTCCACTACACATATAAATCCAGGTCATGCAGAGTCGTTGTATTTCTTCCTTGACTAATAGTGTGAATTTTGGATGCATTTTGTAAAAATTTTGTTGGACTGGTTTAACACCAGGATTGAGGACTATATTGTGCATGGCTATGGAAGGATCTATACTAGGCATATCATTATAATCCCATGCAAATATGTTAGAGAATTCATGAAGCAATTTTTAATACCATTTTGTTTAGTGAGCGTAAGAGAAACAACCAGTAAAGCCATTCGAGGGTTGTCAGTTGTTCCTAGGTTGTATTAAATAATTTCTTCATTTAACAAAGTGGACTGGTCCTCTATGTATGGTCCGGTAGGAATGGTATCATAAGTATCAATATTTATACTAGGTGAATCAGATTCACCAAAGTAGGTGGTAGACAGAAGAATAGATGGGAAGCATTTTTGTAATGAAAAGAAGGGAGATGATTGTAGGTACCCATATATTCTAAGAGAGAATCATCAATAGTAAAAGTGTCCAAATCAGGCCAATTAGTGGAAGTAGGATCACCAATGAGTTCCAGGTGTAAGAGAGGAAGTGTAGAAGTATGTGAAATAACATAAACCTCAGGAGAGGATGTGAATGGAAGACGATAACCAAGGCCAAGCTTGGTAGATTGAGTGGGAATAGACAATGGTTTTGTGACTCCTTGACCATGCTGACCTAAACTAGTACCAGAAAATCCATAACGAAGTAGATATTGGTAACCAAGACCATATTGAGAGAAATGAGGATTAGATGTGGAGGAAATAGGAGTATCTGGTGAATGCTCAATAGTATTACAAAATGAAAAAGAGAAGGATCTATCAGGGCCTCATAGACAACACCTTGATAGAGAAATTTTAGTCATGCATGAAGAGTAGAAGGAACCACATGCATGACATGGATCCAAGGCCACCCAAGAAGAATGTTATAATTAAGATTATTGGGCATCATGTGACATGGGATAGGCAGAGTACATGGCCCAACAGTGATGGGAAGTGTAATAGTACCCAAGACACATTTAGGAATGTTATCAAAGCCACAGATAGAAATAGATGAAGGAACCAAGGAGTCTTCAGAGAGGCTGATTTGATGAAGGAATGCTAGATTATAAATATTAAGCCCAGATCCATTATCGACTAAAACATGTTTAACCCCAACATTATTGATACAAACATGAATATAAAGGGGGATCATTATCTAAAATAGTTTGAGAAGGAAGTTCAATAGATGTGAAAGTAATATGTTCTTCATTAAAAGATAAAGCAAGTAGTAAACTTATGATATACATATTCAGGAGAAGTATGAGGATGAATGTAAGTATTATCTAAAAAGGATATGATTTTATTCACACAATCAAGATTAGCCTACAAGAAGGCCAGGATGGAGACACTCATG
Organism: Taxus wallichiana var. yunnanensis; assembly: GCA_018340775.1. Lineage (NCBI taxonomy): Eukaryota > Viridiplantae > Streptophyta > Pinopsida > Cupressales > Taxaceae > Taxus > Taxus wallichiana. The sequence goes on along the minus strand of CM031237.1, from coordinate 715,394,581 downwards.
GTGGGAGAATCCTAGGGTATTGAAGCTAAACAAGAAGGAAAGATCCAAGAGTGTTCAAATGTGGGTTCACTAAATGATTTAATTTAATTTGGATTAATTAAATTGAAATATTGTATAGTCACTACTGAACCAACTGATGTATAAATGCTGAAATAAAGGAACGACACAAACAAACTAAGATACAAATATGAAACCCTAAGTAAACAAGGTAGATAAGATGACTTCGCTGATTTATGCTTGATATGGAGTTGATCAAGACTAGGAAAAGTGTTGAACAAGCTCAGAAGAGTGTTGTCATTGCTCACAATAAATTTTTGAATCCACAGACAGAGCCATACATGGGCACCCACAAAGGGCGGGGTGCTTGGGCACTGGAGACTGGTAGTGGGTGCCCGTGACTATGTAAATAGTCAAAATCTACTTTTACCGTGTCATAAGGTCTTCGTTGTTGCTTCCTGTTGATCACTTAGTAGTCATACAATGATCGCCGAGGGTACATGTAACCTACAAAAGAAGAGTTCACATGCACAAGCCCATAAAAAACATAAAATCTAAAAAGAAAGATGTAGAATGGGGAGTCGGACTAACCCCGATGGTCACTCCGAGAGTGAACTTACAACTAAGTGTTGCACTACATCTCATACTCCATGTAGTTCTTGTAAGTGTGTGTAGAAATTGTGCCCTAGGATCCACTTATTAATGACCTATATTTGATCAAAGATGTAAATGTGTGGATGGAATAGAATAAAATTCCCCTTCCTATGTTGTGTAATGATGTTACACATGCCCCAATGATGATACAGGTCTCCTTGCAAGGTGTTCGAATCTAGAAAAGCTCGCCAAGTATATGTTTGTATCCCACATGCCCCGCTTGGCCTCCGCATGCTTTATTTTGCTCCCTTTCCCTTTTCTTGCATTTTGTCTTCAAGATGAAACCGCCGCCTGCCTACGGGCGGCGGTCCCATGACCGCCACCCGTGACAGGTGGCATTCCCATAAAATGTAAATCTTCAATTTTACATGCTTTCTTCAACCACTTTGGCTTGCATTAATGTTTTTGGTTCCCTGGTAATAGTGTTTTTCCTTTGTTTATAGTAAAAGAGTTCAAATGGGAGTTACCCTCTGGTAAATGCATTGGTTATAAATAGCCAACTTGTTTTCAAGCAAATGGCCCCTCACCTTCTCAATTCTCTTATTCAGTCTTTGAATTTCTTGCTTAGAATTCTACTAGCTTCATGTTTTGCATCAATTATTAGTTTTCCTTTGTTGTTTAGAAGTCATTCAATCTTCTTGTTTCAGTCTTGTTCCATTGCTACTCCATACAATCAGTTTAGCATAGAATAGCTTCATTTCTAGACTAGAATCCATTAAAGTTGCAGGTTTTGTTTTGTCACAAGGATAGATTCTAAAACTCTCGGTACACTTGTGTTGTATTCCCGCAATAAATCCCACTAGGAATTACATAGTCAAGCTCTGTTCACTTGCACTTGCTATCCCTCTCCTACTCGCATTGTATTCGGTCTATATCCAAAGCTGCCATTGTTCGAATACCATCTTCTATTGATACTATCATATACACACTTTTCTGGATTCACGAGAACACGAAGGAACGAGGAGATCACACTGAGGGGACAAAATCACACACAACTGGATTTACCACTGTTTCTGTAAATGCCAGTTTGAGCTATCAAAGTTCTAGTTACAACGTATCAAATAGAGTAGTGAATCATTTTATTTCAGTTAAAGCTCACTTTCAATATTGCCAGGGAAGTTGTGGGGAATGATAGTTTCTGAGAAACTATGATTTGTTCCTCACTTCTGAGGTAAGATTGAAGGTTTTCAATTAAGTTAATTAGTTATCTTTTATCTAGATTCACACATTTGCATAGGTGAATAACCACACCGGGTTATCTCGCTTGTTTAGTTTTAGTATAAAAGTATTTTAATTGTTGTTTGTAATTATAATGTTTCAATCATGTATATTTTGTTTAGATTAGTTTCCTTTCAAAGAGTAGTATAAATTGTTATTTTTAGTTTAAGTTAATTCGAGACTTTAAATTAGATTAACACTTAGATCTTAGTTAGGAGGATAAACCACTAGGGAATTTATGCTACCCATTCATAGCCTCTAAATCTCCCCTTTGTCATTTCAGCTACCAGGAGATCACACTACCAGATCTTAGTCACTGATCCTCCCATAGTTAGCTATAGGAAAGTTACTTGCCGATTCTCATCCTCGCCTGTAGCTTTTCTATCTTAGAAAATTGACCATAATCTCGGCTGTGACTTCATCTAAGTCACCCGCATTTCAAACCACCAGTTGTCTCGGCACGACCTCGGGAGGTCGGGCGGGAAGGTCACTTTCTGTCACTTTTCTCGATTATTATCATCATCGCATGTCACTTTTCCATCAGCTTCACCAACAAAATTGGTGAACTTGACGATAACAAACAGTTCTTCCTTTTTTTTTTTTCATTTCTTTCATCCACCTTCGCTCTTTCCCATTATTCTGATGCGGGTATTTATATACCCCCAAATATGTCGGATATGATGCATATGGCAGACCTCTCTCAGGTCTCAAGCAAACTATAGTCAAACAAATAGACAACCATCACCCTCACTTTTCTACATGGGCTGATAACTATTCAAGTAATTACTTGTCATCTCAAACTCCCCCTCAAAGAACTAGCTCAAGTTCTTCATTCCAAATTGAGGAGTTTGATCAACTTGCACAAACACAACAGCCAGAGCCCTCAGCTCTAACAATATGACGTTTACTGGAGAATCCACTTCATCTCCTCGGGTCTTGTTTAGACCACAGATCAGTAGAGACAATCAGACCCACTCCCCTTTTTGGATGAGGAGTACTTAGCACGCTTCGCTAAAAGTGAACAACGCTTCCAAAATATGTATCCACCTATAGGGAGTTTACAAATACAATCTGATACCCTATTCCAGAAAACACCCCCATTCCTCCACCTATGGGAAATACCCTCGGTGAAGCTTGGCAGGGTAACGATCAATTCATAGCAGGGTATCACACCCCTTTACAACCTCAAGGTATACAACAAATTCCCTTAAGGAAAAGCACTGTGTCTTCACCAATAGAGGTCATTTCAGCCTTAGCTGAAAAGGTTAGAGGGCTGGAACTTGCTCAAGCAAACCAAAATTCATATTTTGGGCAAACAGGAATCCCCAACCCTCCGCATCATCCCAATTCAAAGTTGACCTCCTTACAGAACAGCACGTTAGGCATGCCTCCTCAAAATCCTTATAGTTACCCAACAAACACCAACTAGGACCACATTTTCAAACACCACTCCAATTGAAAACATGACACCTCCCGACTTGGCACCAAACAACCCATACCAGAACAATGCTCCTCCTTACTTAAACATTTATTCAAAGTCACCACAAGGAGACATGTTCTCTTCTCCCGGGATGTTCGTTCAACCACAAGGATTCCCTTATGTCCCTACAAACGCATATGCTATGCCATATCAACAACCCATTCCACCTCAACCCCCTCAACAAGCCCCATCGATGGTCGAGGCCTACGTAGTAGGGACTTATTCAAAATATTTAAAAGAGCCCCTAGACTTCACCATACGAAGTGTTATGCTTCCAAGACCTCTTCCCGATTTACCCAAATACAAAGGGGAAGGGGACCCAAATGCACACATTAAGGCCTATGCCACAACCATACGGGAGTTACTCCCTTGGGATGGGGTTATCGCTAAAATATTCCCTAAGACCTTAGAAGGTATTGCCCTTGATTGGTATTACAGAATACCTGAAGCCTCGATACACTCATTTAAACAACTCGTGTCAGAATTCATCAAAGCTTTTGACATGAACAAATTGTTAAGAACGGAATCAGGAGTTCTTACATATTAAACAAGAACATAATGAATCCACTGCTCATTTTATTCAAAGATGGCGTACGGTTCTCTACTCATCAACAAGTGCTCCAAACATGGATCAAATGGAACTATGTGATTTATTCCTTAATTCTCTCAATAGAGAGATAAAGGAAGAAGTCCAAGTTCCCACTAAGAACTTACGATGAAGTACTCGAGAGTGCTCTCCGAATCGACCAAGCAACGATAGATAGTGGTCATAAGACATATGGGACAAATGGGAAATTAACCACTCCCAATCAAAACACCATGGCCTATCCTAATACGGAACGCTAATCAAGGACCTAAGATCCTTAACAAGAACCACAGAGTTACAACAGATGGAGTAACTGACCAAGTTAAAAGGGAAAACGTTGTAAACATTTCACCACCTGTTAATAATCAATGAAATAACAATTTTACTCCAACAATCAACACGGTGGATTTTAATCATCCACCACGGCAACAACAACAACAACAACAAAAAATCCAAACACAAAGTCCAAATCAAAACCTAACTAGATATCAGAGTCAAAACCAAAGGCAACAACCTCAAAATTTTAACTCTAACAACCAACAACCTTATCAAAATTTTGGGCCACAACAGATTATAAATCAACAACCTCAAAATTATAATCCCAATTTATATTGTGGCTTCCACAAGATTCAAGGCCACGATACTAGGACTTGTCGTGAATACAATAAATTCATGCAACGTTTTCCAGAAGATCAAAAACAACTCTTTATAGATATGTTTTTAGCAAATTCTATAGTACCCACGCCAAACACTTATGCAGGGGTAGTTTCCCCTCAAAATGCACCCCTCAAGATCTTTAATGATCCACTCCCAAACCATTCTAACAATAACAGGCTAGATCCTAATGGAACAAACAAGGGTGTCATAACAGGAAACAATGATCATGAAGCTTCAACTTCATTAAATCCACCAATTGCACCCCAACTAGGAACTCGACCCCAAACTAAGATAGTTGGTTTGGTAGAGTTAGACACCGAGCTACCCATAGAAACCATAACAAGAACACGGGATTATTCTTCTCAACCTACTCCAAGTTATCCATTGAACCAATAACAATAGTCAACAAATGTTGGTAAAACCCATAGGCACCTATGATTTAATTAATGATTTAACTAAAACCTTCTCTCACATCTCCTTTTGGATTTGTTAAAGAACTCTCCCGCCCACGGAGCTGCCTCTCTTAGAAGCATTAGGCCTTGGTCATTTAATCAACATCACTCCTCCTCCGGAAACACAAGTAAACCATGTAGACTTTGACGTTTATCCTCCGGGGTAGCCAGATAGGGATACTAAATTTATATTCGATATAAGCAAAATGCCAACAGACGCTGAAATTGCATGAAGAGGCGACCCAACTTTACATTTACAAGTATGGGTTTACAATAATTATGTTAAACGTGCAATGGTTGATGATGGGGCAGCAATTAATATAGTCCCCTTCACTTTTCTTCAAAAGTTAGGATATGGAGAGACAAACTGTTCCACAACGTGAAATACGCTAAGAGGTTATGATAGCCTCAAAGCCACTTCGATTGGAACCATAGTTTTACCAGTCACTTTAGGACCCAAGATGGTCCTCACCGAGTTTTATATTATAGATCGGGAAACCAACTATAATATGATCCTTGGTCAGCCATGGATACACCGCATGAAGGCAATCCCTTCCACGTTATTCCAAGAAATAAGATTTCTACACTTAGGGAAAATATTCATGGCACAAGGTGACCCAAAACCCTTCGATATACACCTAGCTGATTTGAAGAAAAGACCAGGTGTTCACTCCGAGTTTGAACTCCCAACAAATCAACTCATCAAACCAATTAATTCAAACCAAAAGAAGAGTTGATACCCACCACAAGAGTTAGAAATTACAAATCCAACTGAGGACATTCCAGCACTCAAAAATGAGACCAATGTTATAAAAATAGTGTCACTAGGGACTACCGCAAAAATTGTCGAGTTGCTAGAGAAAGACTTACCTATTCTCCTACCATTTGATTCTATGGGTATGGGACACACCCTGGAATTGCTTCTCTTCCATCAGATGAAGTTTTTATGGTAGAAGTAACCGAAGCAAAAGAAATAGATACGACAGATATCCCAACATCCATTTTTCCAAGCAAGTATTGGACTCTCCACTTCGATGGAGCTAGATGTCACTTTGAGCTGGGCGGAGTGATCTTTACTTCACCTGAGGGAAAGATCCTACCTTTCACCTTTAAATTAAACTTTGAATGTACAAACAACGGGGCTGAGTACGAAGCTCTCCTCCTTGGCCTCATCCTAGCTAAAAGAATGGGTGTCGATAACATTAGAGTGCTAGGAGACTCACAACTAGTTACAAACCAAGTCTCTGAGGTATATGAAACTAGGGCTGAACATTTACAACTCTATAAAACAACAATATTAGATCTAAGCAAGGGATTTAACTTCATATCAATTGAAGCAATCCCACGAGAGTAGAACCTTCTCGCAGACTCAATAACAACCTCAGCTTCCCATTTCACCCCAAACAATGAGTTGGAGGATACAAATTTCACAGTATCACTTCGTACTAAACCATTAGTGCGTAAAATACCAACAAACTCACTCCTGACTCATGGAGAAGCTGAGGATGATTTTTCTATCATGGATCACTTTGACGATGATAGAGTCACTCTCGAATATCTAAACACCTATGCGGAGCTACACCTTGCTCACCGTATAGTTGATCTTTCCCTAATACCACATTCCTCTTCCTATTTTGGAAATCCCATGGTAGAGTCTCCTCCATAAAGGATCTCGATATCTACGAGATAGAAAATGGAGAAAGCTTGGAACTACCTCCAGCCCCACCTGAATTTGAAGAAGGTAACACTTCTTTAATAGAAGAAACCATTGACATAAACATTGGAATGGAGGAAGAACCAAAGATTTTGAAGTTGGGATCCTCGTTAACTCGGAGGAGATAGAAATACACACCCAAATCCTCAAAGAACATCAAAAGGCTTTCACATTTAACTATAAAGAAATGATGGGCATTGCACCACATGTCACAGTACATAATCTTGTCACTAAACTAGATGCAAAACCAATTAAATAGAAGTCAAGACCAATGAAGCCAAAAGTGGCTCTCATGGTAAAAGAGGAAGTAATAAAACTTCTCCAAGTGGGATTCATCAAGCCCATTGACTATTCACAATGGGTATCTAATATCATCCCTATTCTAAAAAAGAATGGGAAGATACGCATTTGCATAGATTTTCGGATATTAACAAAGCTTGTCCCAAGGATGACTTCCCATTACCATCCATTGACGTTATCATTGATGCAACAACTAGATTTGAACTATTGTCCCTCATGGATGGGTTCTCAGGGTATAATCAGATTAAAATATCTAAACAAGATCAAGCCAAAACTACATTCATAACTCCCTGGGGAACTTATTGCTACGTTGTCATGCCATTTGGTCTTAAGAATGCCGACGCTACGTATCAGTGGGCAATGACATATATTCCATGATCTTATCCATAAAATTGTGGAATCCTATGTGGATGACTTGTTGGCCAAGGCCAAGAAATGCTGTGATCATCCAGAAGTGCTCCGTATCATCCTCTCACGATTAATTGAATATGGCGTCACATTAAACCCAGAGAAGTGTGTGTTTGTGTGACAGAGGCAAACTTCTTGGGCTACATTATATCTTCACGAGGGATTGATGTTGATCCAGCCAAAATATGGGTTGTTCTCAAAATGATCCCACCATCGGATGAGTCTGGAATCAGGTCATTTCTTGGGAAACTCGGTGCAATCCAAGGTTCATCCCAGATTTAAGTTTTTCCATTCATCCAATCAACAATCTATTAAAGAAAGATTATAACATTGATTGGACTGAAGAATGCAACGAGGCCTTCGAAGTAGTTAAATGCTTCTTGTTGTCTCCACCCACGCTAATGCCTCCCAAACCAGACCACCCTTTGATCCTATACTCACGAGCCACTCATGTCTCGCTAGCCTGCATGCTGGCTCAAGAAGACAATGATAAACGAGAACATGCGGTCTATTTCATTAGCCAAACGTTGCTTGATTATGAAACACACTACACATAGGTAGAGAGAGAATGCCTTGCCATAGTCTTTGCAACAAAATGTTTAAGACATTACATGTTAAACCAAGAAACAAGGGTCATTGTAAAGATAGATCATTTACGAACATTTCTCACGCAAGGATCTTTATCTAAAAAGGTTGACATTTCATAACCTTAATGGGTGAATTTGAGTTGACATTCATAAACCAAAAATCCATTAAGGGACAAATCATTGTAGATTGGTTAGTTGACAATCCACTAGATGGAGGTGATCTGGTAAATCTGACTTTCCTGATGAGTGTGTATACTTCATCAAAACCAGGCCCCCCATCTCTACATGTCCCCTGGTACACTGATATCATCAATTTTATCATAGACCACACATACCCTAAGGTGCCACATCACAACAAAGAAGGCGGTTACATTATTACCTAAAATATGTTGTTTTAGAAAGTACTCTATCGTAAAGCCTTCGACAACATGCTTCTAAGATGCATCGACATAGAAGAATCCAAGAAGATTCTTCATGAATCCCACAATGGGATATGTGGAGGCCACTTCGGGTCACCACCACTCAAAAAATACATCGATGGGCTATTTTTGGCCCACTCTCGAGCATGACGCAATGGAATTTGTACGTAAGTGCCACAAATGCCAAGAATTCTCTCACGAGATTCACATGCCAGCACAATCCCTACAACCAATAACGACCCCGTGGCCCTTCTCCACGTGGGGTCTAGACTTGATAGGGAAATTCTCTCCCTCATCAACCGATGGCCATAATTTTATAATTACAGCCACGGAATATTTTACCAAATGGGTGGAGGCCATGCCTCTCACCACCGTACTAGGTTCGGTAATTGCCAAATTCATTCTGAACCAAATTATCTATAGGTATGGTGTCCCACAAGTCATTATCTCATATAATGGCACGTCCTTTAAAAATGATGAAGTCCATGAGTTATGTAGCAAATTCAAGATAAACCATCACACGGCCTCTCTTTACTACCCTCAAGCCAATGGGCAGGCAAGCGACAAACAAAACGTTAAAAGCTATTCTCCTCAAAATGGTCAAGGAGAACAAGTGAGATTGGCATTTAAAACTATATCCGGCCTTGTGGGCCCATCGAACCTCAATAAGAACACCAACAGGAGCAACCCCTTTCGCTTGGTATTCGGGGTAGAAGTAGTTCTCCCACTTGAGGTTGAAATACCTAGTCTCGCATCTCATTACAAGGGATTCTGGATGAAGAAGCTTATAGGGAGGCACGCCTCTCTCAACTGGAAAGCCTTGACGAGGCTCAGGCTAAATGCCAAACAAAGGCACAAAGCCTATGCCAACTGGATGTGCCAACAGTACAACAAAAAGTCTATGAGTGAGAAATATATGAGGGAGATCTAGTTCTAAGACTAGACAACCGATCGATAAGAAAACCGGTGAAGGAAGAAAGTTCTAGCCCAAATGGTTGGGCCCATACCGAGTCATGAAGGACTACGGAAATGGTGCGTATCTTTTGTGCACACTAGAAGGTGAGGAATTCAGTGAAACTATCAATTCCTTGCATCTTAAATGGTTTTACGCATAAAACATCAAAATCACCACTTGTACATTATAGCTACCTACATTGCATTAGTCATTTAGTTGTTTCATTCTGTCCACTCATTTCATAAAAATAGTAGTCCAGAGCTTACTCTTAAGCAATCTGTTACAAATTTATGAAAATATTGGCAAAAGCATTCAAAACACATCTCTTCAAACATCATCAACTATTTTCAAATCTTCTCATCAAGTTCGACAGACAAGTATTGATGAAAACCATACCAAGGCCTGCATACTTGGCTTTGCTCTTTCTTTCTACTAGGTGAAGTTGTCCTTGCCTACGGTCTGTTCTAGAAGCTTCTTGGTGTCACATCTATCCCTCTTAAATCTCTTTGAATGAAAGGATATCCCAAAGTCATAGATCAGAAATGTCAAAATCAAATGAAATCAAAAGCACCAAGCAAACAAAATATTTTATTTTACACACTTCTTTTCCCCATCAACCTTCGGTGATAAGCCCACATCTCTTACTGGTGGTGTGAGGTTGGGAAAGGAAAGAAGTGCCCTTACTCGCCTATATCTTGCCTTTGGTGACAAACCCATGCTTCTTACTAGTGGCATGAGGCAGGGTGTGGGGGGTCCATTCACACAAATTAACAAATCTTGGTATGCTAAAAACACAAATCAAATTCTATTAAGAGAAAACAAATATCCAAATATCCAAATTCCAAAGAGATCAAATCCTCAAAACCAGATTTTGTCAACCAAGTTTCCATTTATGAATCTAAGTCTAGATAAACTGAAAGTAAGTGGCCTTCTAAGCTTGGTAGTAGTTCTGAGTAGGGTAGGTGTGTAGGTCTAAATTTGGTTTTTGTTACTAGTTTTCTGTCTCTCATCATTCCATTCAATCAAACTCATACAATTTGTGCCCTTCCTAACTCTTGGTGTTGAGCCCTCACATCTTACTAGTTGTGTGGAGTTGGGAATGGGGCAAATTCATCTCTTTATCACTATACATTCATCACGTTTTTCCAACATAAGAAGAAATTACAAACGTTTCCCAAAGAGTTCAAAAGTTCAGTACTACCATATGTTAGTATCATCTCATATCAACATTACAAAAACATACAAAGTAAAACATTCTATTTACTATCATTTGTTATCCATCGCATACATTCTAAAAACATGAAAAACAAATATTCTAAAAACATCTAAGTACACATGTGGAAACGAGTCACAAAATTCTAGGCACCAAGAGTCTGGATCCAAAAAGATATATATATATATATATATATATATATATATATATATCAAGTTTCATATATAATGCCATCATGCACTAGGCATGGTCAAAACGCTCAATGAGCCCGAAAAGTACAAAAAAACTCATATAGATATCTGACAAAATACTACAAAAATGGCCTCTCAATCCCTATGGGATCCCTCAAAGGGCACACGACCACGCCTAGGACTCCGGCTACGCCGGCGCTCCGAATGCACTGAGGGCTCATGCATCACACTAGTAGCTAGCTGCCATCTCGCTATGAGAATGACTCCTCCTCATCAAGCGCTCGACCATCCTATATCCAGCTACCTCGCAGGAGAGAAGTCATGATCTTCGCCGCATGCCGATAGAGGAAAAAACATCAAGCATGCCTACCACTACACCAAGGCTCCCCACATCCACAGAAAGCTCAACACGAGTCTTCTCCGAGGGGAGAAGCAAGGTATCGGTGCATACTCGTGAATCAAGTCTCGCCACTCATCAACAAATCACCAAAAAAGGAGAAAACAAGTTAGAAAATGATCAAAGATAAAACCAAGAGTAAACAAAACAAAAAGAAATAACAACTAAGACAATTCTAACTAAAACAAATGTCAAGAGAAGAGTGACAACTCACTCGATCTCCGGCCTCCAAGAAGGATCTCTAGGATCCACACCTACCACTGATGCCACCACTGACTAGTGTCCCTCTCCCACGTCTGGGGCAATGTGATGGCCTGCAATGGACTCGCCATCTCCACCTAAGTCCTGAGAGAGAAACTCCTCTGAGACCAGAGTCACCCTCTCTACGCTCCGCTCCGCCCTCTCGGCCCATAGGATCTCCTGAGTGTCATGCCACTCAGGATCACTATCATCCCCCCACCCATCTCACTATCTCCATCTCCTCTATCTCCTCCTCTGTCTCTCCCCCAGTGAACTCCTCAGACTCGGAGTCCACGTCAATGGGCTCATCACTGCTATGGGCGGGACCGGCGGCAATCCAAGTAAGGGTGCCTGAGGAGCACCGGCTCTCCCTCGAGCACGTACCACCCTCCTGGCCGCAATAGGAACACCAGGAGTAACAATAGTCCAACCCCGCCTCTAGGACCTCCCCGAGCCTCACGAATAGATCTATACACTGGCCCCACTAGAGGAAGCATGTCACTATAGGGGAGGCCGAACTACTGTGGTACTCTATCAAAGGGGTGGATCTCCAACTTCCCCACCCTGTCTACAACTACAGGTAGTCTGACAAGCAATCAATGTAACAGTCTCCTCTCCCCATACCCCTACCATGGCCTGATAAGGAGTGGCCTCCATGTCTAGCAGGTGGTCAAGAGGCCACTGGGCTGGTGGGGTGCTCTAAGAACTATCATCCCTATCCACCTCGCTACCCTGACGGCCCCGGATCCTCTACCTCTACACCTCTCCCATATGGGGTGATATGCTCATACACCCAACTCATGACAAGAGTCGGGTGGCTCAGTGACTATCCCTATAATCGACTACCCTGTATAAATCATGGTAGGTAGTCCCGAGGATATCTACTCCCCAAGCATAGACACGTCCATGGCCCTCAATCTGTGTAATAATGGGGGCCCAACAATATAAGAGGGTGTCCCCTCCCTTGTCCCCAATCAGTCTCGAAGCAAGGATGCCCATGATGGCCTTATGGAGCACAGGAATGTCTGACTCAATAATGGAGCGGATCCTCACTCCCTTCTTCGATCCCATCGATACAACTGCATCCCCCATGTAGGTGGCCCACTGAACCACCTGGGATCTCGAAACTGCTGTCTTAAGAGACAACCACCGCCCAAGGATCGAAACCCCAATATACGGTAAAACATCCTCCAGGGTGATGGACCACTCACCCCTAACTCCTGGCAATCGGAAGGTGTTCCGATCCGCATCCCAGTATGAAAATAAGTCACATAGTATGTGACTAGCAGGTGCAACGTGAGGGACCTGTGTAATCCTCCAAATGCCAGCCCTCTGAAGAGTATCTCACTCTACCTGAGAGAGTGCCTCTAACACTACTGGGAGCCAATCACACTCCTCTCTCGGCTCCATCTAATATACTCCTCCTTCTTCGCATACACCCAAAAACACAAAAAGGAGTAAGTTAGTACTAAAATCCAATTGGAAAAACTATTAAAAACATGTGAAAATGCTAAAAATGCAAAAATAAATAAAAGAAAGCATTGTTTTTTCTTTCTGTCATGTCAGACCGCCGCCACTGCAGAGCGCGGCGTTCCGTAACCACCGCCTTCTAAGGTGGCGGTCCCATAACCGCCGCCTGCACAGGTGGCGGCGGTCCTGTCCCACAAATACAAATGGGTCGTATACCCTAAAAATGCCCAAAAACAAACAAATACACCATTTTAACTAAAAAAAAACCTACCCTATGGGCGCCCCCTAGAGACACGTTTAAAACTAATATTTTCAAAAATGACCCCCCGAGACAAAGATTTCATCATTTCCACATTTTAGGTTTAAAAACAATAAATCGAGAAGAACTAACCTGAGACTTCACGGGTCGATGTTCCACTCTCGAGGCATGATCACTATCTCACCACGAACATTTTGACTATACTCTCATCAAAAACCATCACCGTGGGTCCTAGAGCTCAAAAACTATCAAATCAATCCGCGCAAATGAATAGTAAAATGACTTCATTTTATATATATAGCTTTCTAAAATTGATTTTGAATGTCTTTCACAGGGTTGGAGCATCGACGGAGGTAAGTTCTAAACCCCGCATAGATGGTAAGTCCTCTTTTCATATCAATTTAGTTTTATTTCTCAATTTATTTTATCTATCTGCACTTGAGTCCCCTTTTTCATTTTTGTAGGTAGCGGATCTTGGATGGCGACTTTCCAACGACACGGGCATGTCAGGTATAACTCCTAACTCCCCATTTCGGGACCGCCATACTCGATCCACCATTTTACACCTCTTCATGGCTAAGATGCTTCTCCGAGGGGGCAATATGTACGTACCCAAATTGTAGGGTACTACACCACCGAACGATGTTACACATGCCCCAATGATGATACAGGTCTCCTTGCAAGGTGTTCAGAATCCAGAAAGGCTCACCAAGTATACATTTGTATCCCGCATGCCCCGCTCAGCCTCCGCATGCTTTGTTTTTCCCTTTTCCCCCTTTTTTCTTGCATTTTAGTCTTCAGTGATGAAACCACCACCCTACCTGGGCGGCGGTCCCATGACCGCCGCCCAGATAGGGCGGCGGTCCCATACCACCACCCCCGCACAGGGGGCGGTGGTCCTGTTACGCATTTTCCAGATTCTTCCGACGATCACGTCAAACGTAAATCTTCAATTTTACACGCTTTCTTCAACCACTTTGGCTTGCATTAATGTTTTTGGTTCCCCTAGTAATAGTGTTTTTCCTTTGTTTATAGTAAAAGAGTTCAAATGGGAGTTACCCTCTAGTAAATGCATTGGTTATAAATAGCCAGCTTGTTTTCAAGCAAATGGCCCCTCATCTTCTCAATTCTCTTATTCAGTCTTTGAATTTCTTGCTTAGAATTCTACTAGCTTCATGTTTTGCATCAATTATTAGTTTTCCTTTGTTGTTTAGAAGTCATTCAATCTTCTTGTTTCAGTCTTGTTCCATTGTTGCTCCATACAATCAGTTTAGCATAGAATAGCTTCATTTCTAGATTAGAATCCATTAAAGTTACAGCAGGTTTTGTTTTGTCACAAGGATAGATTCTAAAACTCTCGGTACACTTGTGTTGTATTCCCACAATAAATCCCGCTAGGAATTGCATAGTCAAGCTCTGTTCACTTGCGCTATCCCTCTCCTACTCGCATTGTATTCGGTCTATATCCAAAGCTACCATTGTTCAATACCATCTTTCTGTTGATACTATCATATACACACTTTTCTGGATTCACGAGACACGAAGGAATGAGGAGATCACACTGAGGGGACGAAATCACACACAACTGGATTTACCACTATTCTATAAATGCCAGGTTTGAGCTATCAAAGTTCTAGTTACAACGTATCAAATAGAGTAGTGAATCATTTTATTTCAGTTAAGCTCACTTTCAATATTGCCAAGGAAGTTGTGGGGAATGATAGTTTCTGAGAAACTATGATTTGTTCCTCACTTCTGAGGTAAGATTGAAGGTTTTCAATTAAGTTAATTAGTTGTCTTTTATCTAGATTCACACATTTGCATAGGTGAATAACCACACCGGGTTATCTCGCTTTGTTTAGTTTTAGTATAAAGTAGTTTAATTGTTGTTTGTAATTATAATGTTTCAATCGTGTATTTTGTTTAGATTAATTTCCTTTCAAAGAGTAGTATAAATTGTTATTTTCAGTTTAAGTTAATTCAGAGACTTTAAAACTAGATTAACACTTAGATCTTAATTAGAGGATAAACCACTAGGGAATTTATGCTACCCATTCATAGCCTCTAAATCTCCCCTTTGTCATTTCATATACCAGAGATCACACTACCGCATCTTAATCACACCGATCCTCCCATAGCTTAGCTATAGGAAAGTTGCTTGCCAATTCTCATTGCACGACCTTGGGATGTCGGGTGCACGGAAGGTCACTTGCGATTATCATACTCGCATGTCACTTTTCTATCAGACGAGCAACCAAAGGGGATTAGGGCGATTGCGTGCTTACATCTGGCCGGGCGATGGTGTCTCAAGCCATAAAATATAAATCAATAAAAATTCAATCAAGGGCTATGGGGTGTGTAAAACCAAATAGAAAGCAAGAAATAAATAAAAGAGGCCAACTATAGTTGTCAACCACTATTTTTATTGCTTAGGAATCATGTAAATGCTAGTATACTTTTAGGACCTAGAAGTGCACCCAAGTGCATGATTTTTCTTCAACAATTTCATCTTCATCATCTTCTCAGGTTCCACAAGCTGCATTAATAGACGATCCTCCAAGAAAAGCCTTTGGGGTACTCTAGTAATCTAATTCTTGTTTTGGTTTTGATATGGAACACGTTGAGCCATTTACTTCTTCATTGTATCCACTCATTGATCCAATTTTGTAGAAATGAATCGGTGCCTTGATCTTTGGGAACTATGGACCTTTTTTTGTTGAATGGTTCTTGATCTTCCTTGACATGATAAGATCATATTCCACTTCAATGGAAAGTTCTTGAGCATTGTCCAAAGTGTTTGGTTGATCTCTCCATAGTATGAACCCAACTTTTGGTAACTAAGAATTTATGAAGAACCTATTTTGGTTATCTGCAGTAGGATGAGTACCATTAGGAATATTTTTAATCAACTCATTGAATTTGGCCATAATTCTCTCAAGGGTTCCTGTGGATCTTTGTTCATTTGAGTCACCGAGTAAGAAGGGAATGAACAAATTCTAATGACTTGAACTATGCTTCAAACATAGATTTCATATCTTCCCAATTAGTGATTGAACGAGACGGTAAATAGTAGAACCATTCTACAACAACATCTTGTAATGACTCCACGAATAACCAAACAACAACATCTTTGCGTCCTACTCCAAGAATTCCATATAGGCTGTGATAAAAGATGCAATATGCTCATCTAGATGTTGATTTCCATCTCCATAGAACTTGGGAAAGTTATTTCTCGATCCTCTGGGTAATTCATGAAGTGGAGAAGCCAACACTAGTGGACTAGTGTTTTGTCCTTAAGGTACTAAGCGCAACCATCTTTGGAGGAAGTGTGTTTAGTTATAGTGGAGGGAGTGGATATGCATCGAGACTTGAAGGATCTTCAAATGAAGTTTTATGAGTTTGTCTTGGAATTTTTATAGGATCAAGTATGAAATCGATTGTTCTTACAATTCAAATAAAGAATTATGAAAGAATACAATTCCACTTACTTGGTCACCACTAGCAAATCTTTTATCTTCTAGTTTTCTCAAAAATATTTTTCAATGAGGAATAAGAAAGTTTACAATGTTAGGAAATATAATGTTTACATTATAGTGGGATATTTACCAAAAGGTAAATAATAATTAGTTAATTATATTATTGTTATATAAACAATAATATATTAGTTGGAGTTGTTTTAACAACTCGTATGATTTGAGTTTTGTATTGTTACATGAGTAACAATCACAACTAAATAGTATTTTTAGGAGATATTGTGGGTAGAAGTTCTCTATGAATATAGGGAATCATTTCCTATATATTTGTAATGGACCCGAATGAAATAAAAACAATGAAGTGGAGATTATTGTATGATTAAAAACTATCTCTGTGTTTATTTGTTATGATTTGTATTTAACTAATTTGTTGTTGTGTTTTGGATCTTGCAATACCAAACATTGGTATCAGAGCGAGTTATCATATTCATTTAATGGATTTTTGAGCTTTAACTCAGGGGCAATTATATTTATAGTTCGCCCTAAAGATGATAGTTGTGAGAGAGGAAGATAACTTGTAGTTTTATTATAGATTACATAGTTAGCAATATATGTAATTCAATTTGGTTTTTCTGCTAAGTTGTTGACGTGACTTTCACATCTGTTCAAGACACGTTGAATATTGTAATGGAATCTACAGACTTGCACAGTTTCTCACATCAACCAGGCCACATGGAGGTGTAAACATGAACTATTGTGTTTCTTTTGTTAAATTTACATGCACATTTGTGTTTTCTGTATCGACTTATCCATCAAATTTGCATTGGGCTATTCTCTGTCTACAAATATTTCTTCTTGAGTTGTGTACATGCGCGAACCTGGTGGTCGATCTATCATCATGGCATTTCTACAAATCTACCTACGGAGAAAACTTTGGTATTTGTTATTCCTCCACATTTGCGTATCACCATGGAGTAATCGGGTTGGTTGATGGATGCTTAAAGCTCTGCCTGTAATCTTGACATACATGCAACATATGTGTTGTTATATCCCCACATTTGACGCCATCCATTCATACGACTCTGGCCCACCGACATCTGATTCAACTTGGAGATCCAAATCTCATGGATTTGTTAAGCTTGAGCATCTGGCATATAATTCATATGAACTATTGTGAACCGTTTCTCCTCCACAGCTCGCCCAAAGAGAAAATTGTCATTCAAATTTGTAAGTTGTGTTTAATTTCTAATTATAGTTTCCAACTATATTAGAAATTGTAGTTGTCAATATGTATTGAGTCTAGACACTAGTAGTATTATTTTATTTAAGTCCAAATTTATAGTTGTTAAGTGCTTTTATGAGTCAAAGTAATAAAAGTCTGTGTTGTAGTGTAAAAAGAAATTCAATATTACTTTTTAATTATTGGTTTGTTCAATAGTATTGTCAAAAGCATATTTGTGTCGTCTTGTCAAATGAGTAGGTCAAAAGGTAATCTTATATTCTTATCAAAAAGGTGATTTTAGGATTCTTATTATTGTTGTGGTGTCAATAATTGTTATAGTTGTCCATCATTTTCAAAAAGTCAAAATAGTCTCATTGTTAACGTTAGAGTCGTCGTTATAATTTATGAGTCATTGTCAAAATTGTGTATTTTGTAGTTTTTGTCAAAAGTGTCATTTAGGTGATTATTAGGTTTATCAAATTAAAAAAATAAAAACTACATCACAAACACATTTTCAGTGTCACCCGACATCTAGAAATAATTGATTTCACATTACGGGGAGGAAGATAAAATAAACAATGTGGAAATCATTGATATGAGCTAGCAACATTAAATTGGAGGATGGAGGCATCGAAGGTTGAGGACAACCAATGACCTCTCATCAGTCACCAATGACGGGTCCGCATGAAGCAGTGGTGACATTTTGTGGCGTGAGTTTTCTTTGATTGTGTGCTTCGGTTTCATAGTATCTATTTTACAAGTATAGTGTGAATTTTAGCATTTCGGTGTGGTGTGAAAAATAAGAACAAATGTGGTATGTTCATGTTCACTTGGTATGCGGGTATTCCTACATAATTCCCCTATGCAAGAACATAGTGAAGAGAAAATAACACAATGAAATTAAACATCATGCGTCTTAATGAGGTAGAACACTTGTGGTTAGCCTCCCGAAAACCATTAAAGGTTTTTCGGATGCGTTCTTGCTTGAGTTCCCACACTACTAGGTCAAATGTGTTCCTAGAGTGGTGGTTGATAAGCAGATGATTCTGAGCGTGTTCCCATCCTTGTCGATTAGATGTGTTCCGAGACGAGTGCATGATCGATAAGAAGTTGATGTGTTCTTTATTCTACCTTCAGTTTGAGTGTTATACCAAGATCATGAGCAAGCATGGGAACATGCTATAGTGGAAGTGTGAAAACTCTTTTACTACCATGTAAACATTAAGGGGGGGAATGTTAAGAAATATAATGTTTACATTATAGCGGGATATTTACCAAAAAGTAAATAATAATTAGTTAATTATATTATTGTTATATAAACAATAATATATTAGTTGGAGTTGTTTTAACAACTCGTATGATTTGAGTTGTGTATTGTTACGTGAGTAACAATCACAACTAAATAGTATTTTTAGGAGATATTGTGGGTAGAAGTTCTCCATGAATATAGGGAATCATTTCCTATATATTTGTAATGGACCCGAATGAAATAAAATCAATGAAGTGGAGATTATTGTATGATTAAAAACTATCTCTGTGTTTATTTGTTATGATTTATATTTAACTAATTTGTTGTTGTGTTTTGGATCTTGCAATACCAAACATACGGCCCGGGGAATATGAAAAGTCACCATGGAATACGAAGAGTTTCTCACAAAAATCAACAATGAGTATTCAAGTGATGAATCTAATATTTTTCATTTTTGATTTTTTTTGGGTTTTGGGATATTTGATTTTTAGTATTTTGTGGATCATTATAGGGTGTTGTAGTCCCGTGTTTTGCGGGGAAAATATACTTGAAAATAAGACAACCATACCCTAGTGTCAATTTTTTTCTATTATATACCTTTCTAGACACCCCCCAAGTCAACCTATTTCCCATATCAGTCCTATCCTATCCTTCCAATGGTTCATATGTGTGTGTCATCCTTCCTTGTAGGTGATTTAGGAAGAAAAATATCATTCAAGTACTTTAGGAGTGGCATCTCTAAAAGTGGATTTTCAAGCAAGCTTAGGAAGGCCTATCATCAACCTTTTGAAGACAAGTGTTATTAGCGAGAAAATTTTTGGGGGCAAAATGTATGGGTTTCTTACCAACGCTCTGGGAATCTAAGTCCCTCTACTTAAATGGTGCAACTTCCGTATATGCATGTGTGAGTAATGGTGAGTTTTATTCGGGTTGGCTTTGTGGCCGGGGATCTAACAAGGGAACTCCACTGACCTTGTGGCAAAGCTAGCAATCTCTTTCTAGAGAGGAATTTGTCAAGAGAGCGGGAAAGGGAGTGAGAATATGAGGTAGGGGAACTAATGCTGCAAGTAGAAAATCAAATTCTTACATACATCAATTATAAGTTTCATCACATGCATTAAAATTAAGAAGAAACAACTACTCAAATAATGATAAGACCGATTAAAATTTATGAGCACAAAGTATCAATAAATCCCTCAGTAAAAAAGGCTAGAAACTTCTTGTATTGATGCTTAAACAAAAAGTTGTACATAGTGTGTGAATAGAGGAAATTAGAGAGAAAAATGGCTAACTCTTTTCACTCGCAAGTAAGAAAAAGCTCTTTCATGAACTTACAAAAATACAACCAATTAGAAGAATTTTGAAATCAAAACCTCTTTGAATGAAGAGCTTATTACAATTTATAGAATTTTAGAAGTCTCTTCGCCTATCCCCCATTGACCCTTCATATGCCTTGAAACTTTTCACATTATTAGGAAAACATTAAGTCCCCTTTTATAACTTAAGGGTGACTTATTACATTGAAAATAAAGTCATTTTTAATTAATTAAGGCAGTATGAAAAAGTTCAACCCCAATGAAGAATTAGAATATGAAGGAGAGAGAAAGTGGGAGGGAGAAGAGAGAAAAGGAAAAGAAAGGATGTTGCTCTTGATGAAGTCTACTGATTCTAATCATTGGAATGCTCCAGGAGATGAAACTTTGAATCTCTAAATCCTTTGCCTCTTGAAAAACTCCTTAAGAATTACACTCAATGTCGAATTGTTCTTTGCCATGCGGTGATGAGAAGATACCCACTCCCTTGAATTCCTTATTGCAAATGATTCACTCATGCTACGCGAGATAAGTTGCTGCTGATGAGAAAACTACCTTTTGATGACCTGCGGACACCAAAAACTTAGTGTTTAGAAACACTATTGAGTTACCCCAATGGTGACCTTGGGCGTTGTTGATGGAGATCCACTTCAAAGAAGTTGAGGATGGAAACTACCTCTTGTGATGAACCTTTTCAACATCTTTGTTGTATTACGTAGACATATGTCCTAAGGAATGATACATATGTCCATACAAGTGCTAGGTATCGAAAAACATACTTGGAAAAAACTATGAATGACTCTCGTTATTCTTGAATGGAACAACTTACTATTTTTAGTAAGTGTAAAAATAAGCTTTTTGGGCCTTGACATGCATTTGACATTTTCAACTTCTTCCTCATATTGTATTCCTCTCGCATTTTGGACCAATCTTCTACTTTTAGCAAGTACTTGTGGGACCACTTACTATTTTTAGTAAGTGTCAATTTCAGAGCCAATCGACCTTTTCGATGATTTTCACTTATGATACATCCTTTTTGTTCATTGTCTCTTTCATAGCTTCTTGGATGATAGCTTACCCGAAATAATAGTCTCCCATGTAGAAGGCATGCTATTTTTGGTAAGTGTGCTTCTGGTGGTCAGATCATAGCGGAGTGAATTTTTATGATAGGGTTTTTGCCCAATATCACCCCTCTGAAATCTCAGGCTTACTTGATCAATAGTTTGTGAGATTTTTAAATTTGAAATTTTACACCTGACAACTACGGATATGACAGCCATTAACGGAGCTTGAAAATTGTAGGTTTTATTTTCTCCTCGATCACAATGAAAATTATATTTTTGATATGATTTTTTCTTTCTCATTTTACCGATGAATTTTCTCTTCAAACCAATCGCCGGTTGATCGGGAAATTGGGTTTTTGTTCTCATTGTGCAAGAATGAGGATTTCTTCATTGCGAACAATATGTGCTATGAATGGGATATTTTTTACCAAGGTTTTTACAACATCCAAAAATGGTGAAGATAACAAAAACCTCTTCTCGATTCGTGCACTAGTTTGTAAGATATATTGATTTCTTCGTCTCACGGCTACGGGGTTTTCAGATGAATTTCTCTGGTTTTCTCTTCCATTCTTTGTTCCTTAGATCAACCTCTCCCCTAAGACTGATGTGTTTTCATGGTGTGGAGTATTTGATGAATCTGGTTTAGAGTTCAACAATGGTGGATTGGGTGTCTGACAAGAATGGACAGAGCTATGACAAGGTGTGAAGTTGTGAAGAAGGAATGGAGGGAAAAATTTGCTAAGTGTTGGATTTAAAATATTCAAAAACACATACCAGAGGTGGGGAAATTTTTATGTCCCTGATGTCCCTTTAGCTAAAGGGATGAAAGGGTCATAAAATTGCACATCGTGCCTCCTTGCGACACTTGTCAAGATCTGGATGATTGAGCATTAGGGCTAAGGAGTTGGAGAAAAGCACATAGGGGCTAAATATTACACTTTGTAGAAGGTCGCATTGATGACACAGGGGCCGAGAGGGGGGGACACATTTTCATGTCCCTCATGTACCTTTTTCAAAGGGAAAAAATGGTCATCATTTTGCACATCGCGCCAGTTGCGACACTTGGAGTGATCTAAACGATTAAAGGGATAAGCTCTGGTAAGCTCCTGGGGGTTGAACTCACAATGCAGAGGGTTCCATGGGTGACCAGGGAAAAATAGGGCTAGGAACATTTTACTGTCCCTCATGTTCCTTTTCTTAAGGGATGAAAGGGACACCAAAATGCGCCAAGCTCCTGGAGCTGACACGTGTCCACTTGAGAATTTGGCTAAGTGTTGAACACGTTCCTTGAGCCAACTTGTGACGACGATAACTCGGGCTCCCGGATGAGTTTGGAGGAAAATTTTTATATGATATTGACTGAAAAACACTCAATGAATTGAATGGTGATGGTTTGAGCTCCAATTATGACTGAATCACCTTAAAATTCCATTGTTTTTTTTCTCGGGATTACTAGTTGTGCACCGGAAGAATGAGTTGCCTAGGGAAGTGGATGACGTTTCACGAGGTCTCATTTTTTCCACCATTTAGGGCATGGAAAATAACTTATATAGGTACTTTAGTGGGCTATTTAATTTTAACTAAGCTCCCATAATCCTTTCTTGAAGCTCAAGAACTCCTTCGTGGTGTATGCTCCTTAGGTTTGAAAACCCACTTTTACTGAATTGACTCTAAAAAGGCTCTGCCGAATTGATCCCAATGCCGTCAAACCATTTGGAGCATTTCAATATTCATTTGTTGATGATTCATTTCCATTTTTATACACTTTATATTTTTTTGTATGTCTCGCCATGGACACATGCTATTTTTAGTAAGTGCATTGCGGGTGTCAAATTGCAACAAAACAAGCCTTGAGATTATGGGTTTTATTCCGGGGTTCCACGTTACTCAATTTTGGGTAATTTATTCATATGAACAAGTGGGAAAATGATATTTTCATTAGAAAGGAAGAATAATGATAAAAAAATCCCTCCATATCCCTAAAAATAGGGACTTCATGGTGCGAAAACTAGTTTACGTGAAACTAGATTTTTCAACGATCATTCCCTCCAATTTTCATGCGATTTCACCCATTGGAACCTTGAGAAGTGAAGAGGTAGCTCATTGCCTTTTTCATTTTTTCTATTCATGTGACAGGGTAGAATGATGATGAAAACTCAGTCCTCCATATCCCTAAAAAGTAGGGACTTTTTGGTGCGAAAACTAGTTTACGCGAAACTAGATTTTCAACGATCATTCCCTCTAATTTTTGTGCGATTTCACCCACTAGAACCTTGAGAAGTGAACAGTTAGCTCACTTCATTTTTCACTACTTGTTCTTTATGTGATAGGGTAGAATGATGATGAAAACTAAATCCTCCATATCCCTAAAAAATAGGGACTTCGTGGCGTGAAAACTAGTTCATGTGAAACTAGATTTTTCAATGATCATTCCCTCCAATTTTCACGTGATATCACCAACTGGGACCTTGAGAAGTTAATAGGTATCTCACTACCTTTTTCACTAATTTTCTTAATGACATCCATTAATGGAGTCTTCAATCTTCAGATATCACAGAGGTGGTGATGGAGGAGAATGAAGTTATTTGCAGTTGAGAATGAGAGGGAGGCTAGGAAAAAGCATTTAGGAGCTGAATTTAGAGCGCATGGGGAACCACAAGGATCAAGTGGGATGGGGGAGTTTTCTATGGGTTGAAAGGGACATAAATTTCCACTTCACACCTCATCGCGACACTTGGCGATCATCCGTGCAGGGAGAGGGAAGGCTCAAACTTAGCTCTCGGGGGCTTAACTGACAAACGGGAGGTCATATTAGTGTTCTGGGGCCTAAAAAGGGTTGGGAAAATTTTACTATCCCCTATGTCCCTTTGCTAAAGGGATGAAATGGACATCAAAATGTGCCAGCTCCTAGAGCTGACACATGTCCACTTCAAAAATGACTAAGTATGAGAACTTGAGAGCGAACTTGTGAAGGCCATATCTAGAGTTCCCGATGGAGGTTTTTGAAAAAAATTATATGAATTTTACTAAAAATGGACTTATGAATCCAATAGTTTGGGTATGAACTCTTGATTCTTCCATTTAAGCCCTAATAACATATTTTTGTTCTAGCTCCCAACTAAGCATGATAAAAATTACATATAGACCTATTGCGACAAGGTGTTGTGAAAAATATGATTTCACCATATTGTAGGGATATAAATTATATTTCTGAAGATGTCTTGTTTAACTCCTAAATCCTTCCATAGCTCCCAAAATCGATTCATGAAGCTCAGTAGCTTTTTTAGGTCTTGTGCATTGCACAGGCACGAGAACCTGTTTTATTATGAATCTGCTCGAACTCATCCAAATCTTTCCTAAATCTTCCATAATCAATTCTTTGATGTTATTAGACCTTCGATTTATCTCCATGTTCGATTTGGATCCCTTTTCTTCTCTCCAGGGGTTTGGAATTGTCTGGGAAGGCCAGTGGTAGCCCTTTCCAACACTGTCCAAAATTAACATTCTTTAAGAACTCCTAAAATCACTTAGGGGGATTGACTTAAATTTCCTAATTTAGATAGGGGAATGAGTTAACATCCACCTGGGAGGTCATTAGATTGACTGTAAGGTTGGTCTTTGAGGGTGAGTAGACCTAGGGTGTCTCAGAAAGGTAAAACTTAAAATTTTTGACACAGGGGTATCATTGTCATGCTCGAAAATCGTAAGTTTTCCTGTCGCACATTTGCATGACAAAAAGTGCATAATCTCTAGAAATATGTTGAAGGAAAAAATCCATCAAGGAGGTTTATTCAATAGCAATGGTTATTGTGCAATTGAATTAGTAAGATTCTGGAAATATTATGAGGTTTAGGAGCCAGTTCATCAAAAGCAAGTTTTTGAGGCTGAAGGAGTTTGCATTGCGAAAGAGTACTTGAACTTCAAGAGATGATTTGAGGAGCTCTGAAATGAGTTGTGAGCCAAAAAAAATATTAATGGAAATAATTTTCATCCCCTACATGGTGGTAAAATCGATTCACCTTAAACCCTATGTATTTTTCTAGGAAACTCATTATTTCCAAGCACAACTAGTGGTCCCAAGAAAAAATGAGGTATTTGAGGGTGATGTAGTGAGAATCAAAGCATGGTATGCATACTACACTTCTCAAAATGTAATTTTCATGTAATTTCATATAAATAAGCGTGAAAAAGTCATCTGGGAGCTCAAGTTATGGTCATTTCAAGTTATTGCCCAAGGTATGCATTTGATACTTAGTCAAATTTCTTAGGTGCTATGTGGTAGCAGGAGGCTGAGGTGAATTTTTGTGTTCTCATTGTCCCTTTCCATGGGGAAAAGAGGAAAAAAAAAGGCAACCTCCCCCTTTTGGCATGTTGGTCACTCCATGTGACCTTGACGACCATGTTTAACCCTTTTCACCAACTTGACTAGCCCCGTCCTCATCACACACATGAATGACAACTAGAAATCCTAGGATAAGGTGCATTATTTTGCACCCATTATCCCATCCCAAGGGGAAAATGGGGACAAAAAAGGTGCCCTCCCCCTGGATTCCCTCAAGTTCCACATACGACCCAAAACTAGCCCCCAAGTGCTCATTTTTAGCTCCCCCTCCATTTCTCTCAACCAATAAATGAGTGACAAGTGTTTAGCTAGGGAAAGGTTCCTTTTTTACATCCATTGTCCCATCCCAAGGGGGAAATTGGGAAAAAAATTCACCCCACCTCCTTAAGGTTTTCAAAGCTTATAAATACAAGACTTAGTCATTTTTTCACTCATTCCCTCGCATTCTTCAATTCACTCCCAAAAATATGCCAATTTTTTTAATAGAATTATTAATTGGTCATTTTCATCCTCCATTCATTTCCTTCATGTTCTTATGATCTAAGAGAGAGAAAAACCAAAAATACATGATTTTTGAAGACTACAAATGATATTTTTGGCACGAAGAACTTCAGAACCCACGAAACAAGATTGTTCATATCTTAAAAACTATTGCACAAATCAACATGGGGTTTTTCAAAATCATTTACATTCCCAGGAGCCTTGAGAATCCAAGTGAAATATTTCACATGCACACCCTAGAAATTTTGCAGTGAAGAAACCACAATTTCTCGACAACAATTTTTTAACTTTTAAAATCTTTCATTTCGGAGACCGGGTTGAGCCGAAAATTCAGAGTGCAAAAAAAATGAAAAACCCATATTAGAAAAACTAATTTCATCAAAAACTGAGGTCCTGAACACCACTTTATGAAAATAGTGCCTCTTACATAATGCACTTGTTATTTTTAGCAAGTAATCACAAAGAGAAGTTTATGTAGAAGCGAAGGCGCGCGAGGTCGCTCAAAAGGACAATTTGAGTGATCAAAGTCGAAAAGGGTGAAAAAATGTCATTTAATAAAAATAGTAAACCCCCTTTTCTGTACAGGGAAAGTTCTCTTAAAACCATGAAATTCAATTTCACAAGGCTGCTCTAGTTTCTCATTCCACATGTGTAATTAATCACAAGCAAATGGTGGTGTTCCATGGTTTGGAATGGTCATTTTATATTGTGGAACGAGGCATCCTTAATTTTTTTAATGATGTAACCATCACTTGTGGGAGTAGGTGTATATTTCCATGGAGAAATATTCACCAACTAAACATGGCAATGTCGTAAAGGATCATCACAAGCATTGTCCACAGGTCATATGGAATCCACATCGAAAAATATCAACAATGTTTTTAAGGACTCATTCTACAATCCAGTTGTTTGTGCATCATGAAAAACGGAAATATTGTGGTCATCACTAGAAGGGAAAAAGGTTTCAAAATGCACTTCATCTAAGCTTTCTAAATTATGCAATCAATGTGGATATGTAGTAGAAAACATCGAGGTCGGCCATCTTCACCTTCTTCATAGTGGATCTCCATGAGAAATTCCATGAGTAATTCCCACAAATCATTAGGGGAATCTTTCAACCATGTTTCTAAACACTCGAGGAGTGTTTTATGGTGTCATACAAAGGTGTAGATCGTTATCATTCGGAAATGATCAGTCAAGAAGAGAGGGAACATACTCATTGCAATAGTTCTCTTCATCATCCCCCCCATTTCTCTCTCATATTCTATTTCTTCGATCGGGGTTGCACTTTTTCATTATGTCTTTATGAAATTAAACATGAATTTATGTTTATAATGTAATAAGTCACCCTTAATTCATAAAAGGGGACTTAATTCTATCCTAAGAATACCAAAAGTCATAATTTGTGCAAGACATATGAAAGGTCATGTGGGGGTGGGTAGGTGAAGAGTCTCCTCTAATTCTATAAATTATAATGACACCCTAAGTCTAAAGAGTTGTAAATTTTTTGTTCATGAGAGATTATCACTTGTGAAGAAGCAAAAAGATAACATTTCCTCTATTTCTCATCTCTATGTTCTTCCCACTCTCACTATGTATAATTTTCTCAAAATCAATGAAGAAAGAAGGAGTTTGTTTCCTTTTTTGATAAGGAGATTTGTGAGAATTTGTGTTTTAAATATTAACTTGTCTTGTTGCCATTTGTAAAATTGTGTTTCTTCTAATCTATGTGTGTTGGAATTTTCTAGTTAATGGTTGTAGGAATATGATTTTCTACCTACAACGTTAATCCCCTCTCTTTTTCTCACTCCCTTTCCCACTCTCTTAGAAATTCCTCTCTTGCAAGAAATTGCAAGCTTTTTTTCTGAGGTTAGTGAAATGCCCCTGTTGGATCCCCTATCATAAGGCCACCACAAAGTTTGATTTCACACACGCATAATATATGGAGCTACACCATTCAAGTAGAGGGACATAAATTCCCGAGAGACATTGGCGGATATCCATCAATTTGTCCACACCGACAAATTTTGTTGCCAACAGCTTGTTGGTGTCAATCATGGGATAGAATTGGCAGCAATATGCACCTAAAATATGATCACAAGAAAATGCAAAAAAAAATTGAACATTCCAAAAATACAAAAAAATGAAAAAAAAGAGAATTATTTGAAAACCATTATTGAAAACCCACTTGTTGATCCATGTGAATAACCCTTCATATTCCATAGTGTCTTTTCATATTCACATTGCAAAAAGATTTTCCTAAGGATGGTGAAAGGAGATATACCAGTTAAATAGGTTAGAGAGGATTACCGATCCCTCTTTTGAAGCTTTTCAAAACCCACAATAAAAATTAGAGAAAATCCCTATTAATTCTCCCAAGATTCATCTCCATTCGATTCCTCAAGTGGTACCCTTGGAAATCCTATTCAAACCCATGTCGATACACCTCTAAATTATCCCATTTTCTGAACATCATTGAAAATTGAATTTTCTAATCAAGAAGAATAAGAACTAGAAGAAGAATAAGGAGAAGAAGAAGAATTTGTAGAATCAAAGCAAAAGCTGAAGTAGAAGAAACAATGGTGGATGAATAAGGAGAAAGATACCAACCCATTATTCCATGGGGAAGGAATATAGGCCCGCTTTCTCTCACACCTCCTCTTCATGATTTACCAACAGGTTCCCATAAGAATTTTCCAAAGTTCAAAGGTGATGACATGCAACTTATTGAAGAACACATCTTTTCCTTCACCACATCTTGTGGAATTATTGGAATCAAACATGAGGATGTTGATGTGATATTGTTCATGGAATCACTTCAAGACAAGCAAATGAATGGTTCTATCTCTTACTAGTTAGATCTATCACTAACTAGGAGGACATCAAAACCAGTTTTGAAGAAAGATTCAAATCCATTAAAGACTATCAAGATATCCTAGTCTAGTTGGCTCAAATGAAGAAGGAGTCTAACAAGACTATGAGAGACTTTGTAGCTCATTACAACAAGTTACTTAAAAGGATACCTCTTGAAGATGTGCCCTCTAATAACAATGTAAAAATATTCTTCATAAATGCTCAAATGCCAGAGGTAGGATTCTTTCTCTAGAGGGTTCAACCAAGGAATCTTGCACAAGCACAAATAATGGCCATTGAAGTAGAAGATGACCTCATCCTATCAATAAAAATCAAGAATCCCTCAAGAAAGGATAAATCCCAACATCCTAAAGATGAGAGAACCAATTCAATGTTGCATAAATTGGTAAACAAGATGACAAGGTTGAAGAAATAATTTTCCCAATGGGAATCCCATAAAAATCCTAGCAAAAATCAAATCACAGGAGCACCCCAAGGCTTGCCTTGGAGGCTCCACCTATTAATGCAAGCTGCAGAACTCAAGAAGAAAAAGAAATGCTTGAACAATAAATTGAAGATGATGAATTCCTAGAGATTGAAGAGCTTAAGAATGATGCACAAATTAGATTCTTTGAATATTCTAGAGGTGATGAAGATGATGACAAATATGCACCTAGTTTTCATGTGCGGTATTCACCCATTCTCATTCTTAAAAAGGAGCTTCTCCCTCCATTGTCACAAAGAATAAAAAGTATGAATATCCTCATGTGGTGACTCTACCTAAGAAAATAATCAGTTGAGGATCTCCACTTCTACCCTCCATGGAGTCTGCATTGGATAAATCTGATCCCATGGCAAGCAAGAGGTCACTTGCTAGTCCAAGTAAGTCTTCCCATGCCCCTTCTAAATCTAACTCTGCTCTTGAAAAATATAGTTCTTCAAAAGTCTCTAATGTACCCCCAAAATCAACCTCTTTTTCCCAAACTTCCACTCCTGCTTCCAAGCCCATCCTAACTTCAAAAGTAGTGTCTCCATCTCCCCTGTCTGCATCTGCTCCTTTTGACATCATAGAACATATGAACAAGACTAAAGTGTAGATTTCTAAATTTAAATATCTATGGACTCATCTTGAATAATTTGAGAATTTTTTCCATCATATCAGGGGTAGTAGTTCAAATTCGATATTGTGACCCCTAGCTCTAAAGGCCTATTATTAACTCCACCTACACCTTCATCATAGAACATGCTTGCTTTGAGTGCATCAAAGATTGATAAGGTCGATCCTTTCTATGTTTCCCTTCTCATTGGAGAATATAGATTGAATAATTGCATAATAGATTCGGGTATCTAACAATGTAATGCCTATTAAGGTCACCAATGCCCTCAAACTCACCACGACTCTAGACAATGGTTTTGTTACTCCATGGAGTCAAAGGAAGTCCCACTTGTAGGGAAGGTCAAAGATGCACAAGTGGCTCTTATCAAATTTCTAGATAAGAAGGTGTCAATGACTATCTTGGTAGTGGACATCCCAGATATATTTAGAATGTTGTTAGGTAGAATTTTCTTCCAAGACTTGGGAGGAAAATACAGATGAATTGGTCTTCTACAACCATACCAGTTAAAGAGATATGGAGAAGTTGCTTCCTGTGAAAAATATGAGATATACAATGTAAAAGTCAGGAAGCCTAGAGCCAACATCCTATATCAAGATAATAGGAGGATGAATCATTTTGTGACAACCAAGGAGGAAGATGAGATTCCCATTTTGATAGGACCAAGTATCCCTTTTTGAGGGGGTATGGATCTTGAGGAGGTGTTGAGAAACTTTGAGTTACAAGAGGATGGCCCCAAATTTCCAAATAATGTGAGCCATGAAGAAGGAGTGGTTCTTGATGATTTTAAAGTGGTGAAATAAACTTATGTGCTTACCCATGATGAGGAGACTTTCTCATTCATGAAGAAGAGACAAATAAAACTTGTGACAAGCTCTCAAAACGTTTGAAAGAACATCTGTGTAAGAATTGCTAAGAGTTGTAGAAGAAACAAAAGACCCTAAGCTCAATCTTGAACTCTTGATACAAGCTATGGATCTGCAGGGACAAATGTGAATCTAATTCGGAGTCCTTAACCAATTTGAAGGTTTTTCATAATGAGATAAAGTAAGATGAAAAATCCAATGTCCCTCCCGAGCCCATGAGAGATGGAGGTTATGATGAGATTTAATTTTTCTCTTTACCATTCGAAGAAGAGGAGTCTTTCTCTATATGAAATATTAGAACAAACATCCTTGAGCCCTCCAGAGAGGAGACTCCCCATAACAATGAAGTAGTACAATGAAACAAGCTTTAGAATGATGTAGCAATTCCTCTAAGCATCCTCCTTGAAATTCAAAATGAAGATTCTTTGAAGGAGAATAAAAGTGAGCTTTTAGAAATTTTAAAGAAGGGGTCCCTACAAGAAACCTTGGAAGCCACAGAAGGTATGTAAGATCCTGAGATGAGTCTCAACCTCTTGACTCATGCCATGGAAATAAAAAGAAGGTAGAGGTTATGTCTAATTCCTCGCTCTATTTCCAAACACTTCTTAATGAGATATATAAATTTGAGGCCTCTAGAGAATTTTTTTCCAATAAGCATGAAAGGGCGGAACACGAAAA
Source organism: Taxus wallichiana var. yunnanensis (assembly GCA_018340775.1). Classification (NCBI taxonomy): domain Eukaryota; kingdom Viridiplantae; phylum Streptophyta; class Pinopsida; order Cupressales; family Taxaceae; genus Taxus; species Taxus wallichiana. The sequence continues at coordinate 715,362,708 of CM031237.1, read as the reverse complement.
CTCAAGATATCGAAACTATTCAAACAAAAATCAGCCATGGGGTAGTGATAATATGGTAAATGAGAAATCAACAACATGGGTGAACATGGAAGGCAATTTCCACTCCAAAATGGATCTTGAAGATAATAAAAGCAATGGGATTTCTGAGTGAAGCCCTGAGCATCCAGAATCTCATGTGGGCTCACTCTTCCCAAGTGTACAAACAAGTATGAAAGCACATGGATTTTATAAGCAATTGAGGAAGGGAAGCTACTTTCTTGAGCTAGTCAATGGCTTCATGAAACATCATCATTCAGTGTTACCTCTTTGAAGGTAACCTTGTGAAAGGAAAAGTGCTTTAGTGAAAGAGGGTTATCCCCCACATTTTACCACAGGTGATTTAGGTATGTGTTTTCCTTTCATGCTATGTGTGTTCTTTCCTTTTGTGTGTCACGTGTTGTTGTGTGTTCTCTTTTATCATGTGTGTGTACTCCTAGCTATCTGTTATAAACGACTCTATAAAGCCCAATGGATAAGGAACTCAATCAGTTTGTAAATTGAGATTCTGGGATTTCTCATGTTATTTTCACACTATGATCGATCCAAAACATGTCCCAAGATGAAGCCAACTATTGTCTTGTGTTTTTGCAGGGAAAAATTCACTTGAAAACATGAAAACCATATCCAAGTGTCAATTTTTTTCTCTCATCAGTATACCTTTTTAGACACCCCCAGTCAGCCTATTTCCCATATCAAAACTATCATGCCTTTTCAATGGTTCATATGTGTGTGTCATCCTTCCCCGTAGGTGATTTAGGAAGAAAAAGATCATTTAAGTACTTCGAGCAAGTATCTCTAAAAGTGGATTTTCAAGCAAGCTTAGGAAGGGTTATCATCAACCTTTCTAAGAAAAGTGCATAATATTTGGAACTGTGTTTAAGGCTCAAATCCATCAATCAGTGTATTCAAGAGACACACGGTCATTGTCAATTGATTTAGAAAGATTCTGGAAAGATTTAGAGGTTTAGGAGCCAATTCATCAAAAGCGGGTTTTTGAGGTCGAAGGAGCTTGTATTGCAAAAGAGTACCTGAACTTCAAGAGGTGATTTCGGGAGCTTTGGAATGATTTGTGAGACAAAAATATCAATGGAAATAATTTTCAGTCCTCTACATGGTGGTAAAATCATATTCATCATAAACCCCATGCATTTTTCTAGGAAACTCATTCTTTCCAAGCACAACTGGTGATCCCGAGAAAAAAATGAGGTTTTTGAGGGTCTTTCATTCCAAATCAAGGCGTGTTACCTATCTCATCATTCTAAAAGGTAATTTCAATGCACTTTCATATAAATAAGCATGAAAAAAGTTATTCAGAGCTCAAGTTATGGTCATTTCAAGATCTTTACCCAAGGTATGCATTCGATACGTAGTCAAATTTCTTGGGTACTTTTATCAGCTAATTTTGACTTCAAAAATTAATAAACATGGGAATTTTGAACATTTTCAAGTGTTATTTTGTGTGATTTAACATCCTCATTATGATTGTCTCATTTGTGTGATTGTTGTGGTCTTCGTTTCGTCCATTTCGGTGGGAACTCTTCTCGCCAAGTTATAAACTACATTAATAATTAATTAATTTATTATCCTTTATTTGATAAAATCATTTTTAATTAATTTTTAGGTTTTTAATTAAATAAATATTAATTAAAATTCATTCGACAAAATTTATTTAAATTTTTGGGGGAAAATAAGCTTCCGCTTCCAATTTGTCGGGATGCCAAATTAACATCCCGTACCCGGATTTCCCCCCTTCCTGGAAAATTCATTTTATTTCCCCGCTTATGGGATTTCTTCCACTAATTTCTAATTTAATGAATTGGAAAATGGGAAAAAAATCTCTTGATTTCCCACATGGGGAAATAAAATGGGGATTTCAACCCGCCTTGCCATTTCCACTGGAAAATGGTTGTTTATCTCCCACTTTCCCCTGGTAATTAATGCCACTACCCGGGAAAGAGGGAATTGGTTATTCCAACGAAAATAAGAAATGGTTATAGAAGCTTCTTTAACCATTTCCCCATCAAACTCCTTGGAAAAAGTCATGCGAAGAAGCTTTGAAGATTTCAAATTTCTAGTTTACTGTAAATGCAATTAAAAAAGGATTATGTTAGCTATCAGTGAACAAAGAACACCACACCAAGGAGAAGATTTTCCAATGCATTGGGGAGAGCTTGCAGCAATAGATTCACCACGCATTGGAATAAAAGCAACTGTCAACATGCCAAAGGAAAAAGGTGAAAAAATTCCAATGCATTGCATAAAGCAAGGAGTCCACGTTGCAGTTCAGGAAATTCTCCATGCCAAAGCCTTGTTTCTAACACATTCCAAGAAGAAATTTATCAAGTCCACACATTGATCCAAATCCAGGCCAAAAGAACAACAATTTTCCAATGCAATAGGGAGAGAAAAGAACATCAATTTTCCAATGCAGTAGGGAGAGGAAGGAATAACAAGTTTCAACGCAGCCACAAGAGAGAGAGATCATCACGTATGCCAAGAAACAAAAGTTAAAAAAAAGACAAGAATTCCTCCCATGCCTTCATCACAAGGAATAGCAGACAACTTCCAAAATAGTCCAAAACACATAAGCAACCAAGTGGAATTTCCACGTAGGTTTTAAAGGAAGTTTCAGTGTATGCATTCACCACGTAGCCAAAGGGAATCAAAGTTTATGCCAACTATTTAAGAGAAAAATATTTCAATGCAAAATAGTCTAGAAGTTTCCAATGCCCAAGGAGAGAGGCCACACAACATGCAAAAGTTTTAATCAATTTCCATGCATGGGTAAAAGCAAGAGAACAACAGTTTATAAAAATACAAGAATTCCTCCCACGCACTCATCAAAGGAAATAGCACTAAAGGCCACACATTGGTTAAAAAGAACAGTCCAATTTCAACGCCTAAGCACTAACAAGTTGAGAAAGTGCAATATATATATATATATATATATATATATCTCCACACACTTTTCAGGAAAAAGCTCAAGTTTTCACGCAGCTATAAAGAAATTCCAATCACAAGCAATTGTTGAAAACCAATACGCTGCCCACGCATCGATCAAAAGTCCACAAGGAAGAAGGAAAGCCCAAAGTATGCATTCATTAAAATCGATGATTTTCACGCAAATAAGAAGTTACGATTCATGCATGCAAAGGAGAATTTTCTCAGAAAATTAAATAAAAAAATTTGGAATATTAAAATCGGGAGATTTTTATTTTAAAAAAATCGTTGTCATTAGAATCGAAATTCAAGCCTAGTCTCGGTGCGATGTATTAAAATAAAATAAAATTATAACCTGGGACCGATTATTATTATTATTGTTTTTAAAATAATAATAATAATAATTATTATATTAAAGCGAGTCACATTTTTCTTGCATTGACGGGAGTTTCAGAGATAGAGACCCGACCCCGTTTGCATTGTTTTACGTGCTTGAGTCATTTTTTCTAGAATTCATAATGGCTGAAAAGTCTAATAAATCTACAGGAAGATCGAGAAAGCCAATGGAGAAATCGAATAAGTCTACACTCAAGTATGAATTCCAAGGAATCATTCCTCTCAATTCCATCAAGTCAACATACGACAATATCACCAATACAAATCTGGGTCACATCAATGTGTAACAATTCTGCGATCGGGTGAAAGCTGAAGGCAAAACCATATTCTCAGATAGGCTTTACCATTGTGGTATACCCTAGGCAACGACATTTCTGGTCTCGGTTCAATGTCCGGAGCTGGTTATTGCTTGCAGCGAAGCATTATGATCCAAAGAGATGAGGAATTTTTAAAGATAATCATGAGCCTTTCCTCTTAATCAGACCAGAGCACATTGAGGAGTTGCTCAACATACCTGGCTTCCTTAAGAATGTGGATATCTCTCAAAAGTCACCAAAAGAATTTTAGGATAAAGAACCCCTAAGGTGGAGAAAGATGGTAGATACAATTGGTTAGTGACCAAGATGCCTTGAGTTGATCGGTTTCCTAAAGAGCTATACCACATTGAGTTCGTGGAAGAAATCGGGGACATGATTACTCTCCTGAGTTGAGTCTTTAGTTTACCCTCTACCAGATTTTCCACCCATGGATGTATTAGTTTATCTGTATCATCCTTGCCAAGAGAGAGTTTGTGGATTGGGCCACCATCATCAGTGATACCCTTCATAAACAATTGATCGAAGTGAAGATGACTGGATGTTTCTACATGACATCATATTTGACTTATGCAATGGCTAGAAGAAAGCTATTTTTAGGGCTCAAAACGAGAGGAGTCATGGGTCCATCAAATAATGCCTTCCATTATTATCTGCAACTAAGTTTAAAAACATCTCTCATCATTTCATAAGAGTTAACGATGCATTCACCTTCCGCGTGATTCGAAACCTGAATCGGAATACAAAGGAAAGATTTTCTAAAGAGGCCATGGATGTCATTTCCCAATGGGGAACATGGTTTATTCAATTTTCATCCTTTTCCTATATTTGCATAAGCGGATTTGTGGGTACCCCATGGAAGATTCCTGAGTACGTCAGTGACAAGTGGGCATTAATAGAGCTTTTGCGCCAATTATTCCAAGTTCATTGTCTTCTCACCGAAAAGCATCGCTCAGAATTCATTTCCCAATCCAAATTGGGGAGTACCAATGTCCAAATATCTTCAGTGCATAACTCATGGAGAAAGAGTTTACCCTCATCACTATTCATCCATATGTGAAGAGATCCTAGTTTGATATCAATGGATATATGTAGAAGATTCTTGGAGAAAAGTATCAACATAACCCTACAATGGAAGATTTCTAGGCTGCCTGTTCAAACGAACATGAAGTAAGAAGATGAGAGTTTTCTTTCCTAACCCTTGCTTAGATCAAGGCATTTCACATTAGAAAAAATCTAGATTCACTTGTAGATGATGATGAATATGTTATTGATCCTTCATATGATGTAGTTGCTTTTACCCCATTGCCACGAATTGATTGGACCAAAAGAGATGAATTTTCTCTTGATAACAAGAATCAACTGATTCTCGAAAGAAGCATATCTTGGTATGAAAGAGAAATTGTAAAGTTACAATCAATCCAAGATCATACTTTAGGATCACAAAAATTCCAACTCAAGGAGGTCTCCAGTCAACCAAAGCTTCTTCTCAATCAACCTCTGTGCCATCCAGTCATATGCAACAAGCAAGAAAGGAGTGGTTGCCAAAATCCACTTCACCGAAGAATGTGTCACGAGGTGAAGAATCTAAGGGTCCTAGCCCCTACGAAGGAAGAGAGCATGTATCAAGATTTTCCACTTCAAGTAGAGATTCTTCTACTCACATTACAAACAATCCTCAGCCATGCCTTGCACAAGAGTCCACTTAGGTGTAGGTAGTCCAAATATCGAACACTTCGAACCTACAGTTCACGAAGAGATTTCCCAAAATCTCCCAAATGATCAAGAGGTGGATATTGAGGTTATTTCTCCTGAAATCGAGGTCATGGAAAGGATTCTTACAAAATCTCATGATGTTGAGAATAATGAGAATGTTGCTTCGGGCTCCAGGCTTTTGTATGCAGAAGTAGTGAATGATACTCCTTTTTGGGTTGATTACAAAATCAAGAAAAGGAAGAGGGTTGTCAAGGAAATTGACATTGAATTCGATGCCCTTTTCAAACTTTCAAATGACGTCATTGATGGGTGTCATTATTCCCTTCATTTAATCAACTTCTTGTTGATGTCATATCAAACAGGGTGTGTCTAAAGCTATATGCAACAAGAGTAATCTTATCGATCTAGTAGTTGATTGTAGTTATTTTTGTATTTTCTGGGGGATCTCTTCAATGTCTTAAGGACTTCTTGGTAAAACCTTATTTAAATCATACTATGAAAACTTGCTGAAAGTAAACACACTGAAAGCTTTGTTGAAAGGAAACACACTGTGCAGAATGGAAACAAACACACTTGTTGTTGGAAATAAACACACTTGCTTCTGAAAATAAACACACTTAATTTATTTAGAATGATTGAAAATGATTGCAAGAAATATACAAATCTATCTAAACACTGCGGGAACAAGTATACAACAGAGTTTAATTGGAAGAATTAAAACAATATAGAATTAACAGATCTAAGCTATTTGCTAAAGAAATATAAATACCAAATAAATGAATATCCTGGTCCTTGGGAGAGTGGGCCCTTGCCCCTCCTTGAATCAGGACTTAACAACTTAGAATTCTCTCAAACATGAATGGTTATTTTATTGATAAAACATTCAGTATTACAAAACATATTGGATATGAGTACTTAGTCTATATTTCTCTTCTCTACTCTATATCTATTTCATATCATATTTTATTGTAATATCTATCTACTGCAGGTTTGCTTTTATATACATTTTACAATTATAGTTGTCTCAACGATTATGATGAAATCGAATCATGCGCATAATAGATGCTGATTCGGATTGTGGTTGATCAGACAACTATAAGATAACTATCAATGGATGTGCATTCGAAATATTCTCATCCTTTCTTGATTGAAAGGGTCGTTGAAGCAAAATATCTAGGGATGTGGTTAGAATAGATAACTTCCATCAATTCTAAAACTTCAAAGAAGTTCCAGACCATAGGAAATCGTTAAGGATCAAAATCGTGAGAGTTCCAGAGCTATACCTAGGAGTTCTGGAACTAAGTCCAAAATTTTGGAACTAAATACTTTGGAGTTCGAACTAAGTCTGAAAGTTTTGGAACTAGATGATGACTATGTGATGGAGTTCTGGAACTATCTTGGAAGTTTCAGAACTAAGCTGTGTGGGAATAGATGCTACCAAAGACATACCGAATGCTACACCGCTTCATTTCCTCGACTGATTAGACCCGCTTTATTACAAAACTAAATTTCAAACACACACTTTGTTAGGAATTTCAGAGCTTTTAAAATTAGAATCACAATCAATCAAAAGACAGACAATTACATCCTAACTCATATCAGATCAACTAAAAGTCACAAAATGCAATCAAACTTAATAAAAAGAAGAGTAAGATGAGATCATATATTATACATTAATCGAGCATATTTTGGCCTCATCATTTCCCCCAAACTTACTTGTTTGTAAGTCCCTTTACAAAATTTATTCTTCAAAAGTGGTGTTATATGTTTTGCATTCCATTTGATTGCTCAGATCAAATGGCTAAAACTGATTTTCTAATGCTTAAACATAGATGTACTTGTACCTAGCTTCTACTTTTATTTTCCTCTCCCACTCTTCAAATTCAATAGGATCTTGAGGTTCTTTGTTTTGCCAAGGAGACATGGGGGTGAGAAGTAGAGGGGCCTTGTTTGTGTTCCCATCCATATTTTCCCGTAGGTTTCATTGACCTATGGAATTATTGTGCATAACACTTTTTCCCTTTCTAAACTCCAGATCAGATTTGTAGGGGATATTACTTCCCTTCTTCTCAAGGAAACAGTAAGGAGTTCCCACCTCTTTGAGCATCCTTCATAAATATCTTCAAAATTTTCCTCCTCATAGGAGGTGAAGGCATCAATACTCTTTTGTAGAATGGCAAGATAATGTGTCTTGAATCTCTCATCAAAGGCATGAGTTCTAAAATGTATGAGGAAGGCAAAAGGTTTACCATAGTGAGCTCTCATACAAAGACATGTTGAGCTAGCTTTCAATAAAAATTTAGATTCCCTTTCCTTCCATACAATTTGGTTTTGTAGAATAGAGAAAATGCATTGAGCTGGCTCTCCCCCACATACAAATTGATCATAAATCCTGTGTTTTTCTTTAGCATAAAATTACAAAGATAAAATTCACACAGAAGATTTTTCTGCTCAGGACTGGATAGAGAGTAAGTTTCCACGAATTCAGATTCATCTTTTAGTTCATGTGGAAGTCCACATGCAATCATCTTGAAAACTACCGGTGAATGAACCACTCTTCTAAAAACACATTATATGTAGGAGAGGGCCTCCTGCAGCAAGTAATTTTTCACTCATTATATAAACCATATGAATTTTTGGAAGATATTTATATTTATTTCCTTCCTCCTTATAAAATTTTCTTCCCATTCTTTTCTTACCTTATTTTCTTCTTCCATCTTGGTCTTCAATTCTTCATTTGATGTTTTGGCTTCTTTGAGTTCCCTGCAAGTGTCATTCCATAGTTGTTTGAGTGGCAAATAGGTTAACTCAGTCTGTGTAGAGACTATGGACACAACATTCTATTTTCTGGAAGTCTGACATTCTTCCTCTTTTTCTATTAGTTATTTCTTGGTTGCTGATAATTCCTCAGTCCTGGTTGCAAGCTGAGTTGTTATCTCTCCAATGAGCATTTCCCTTTGTTCTAATTTAAGTTTGAGGAAATCCAATTCCTCATCCTTTTCTTTGATAATGAGCTCTTCTCTAGACAAGAACAAAGCCTATTTAACTTGATGTCTTTCTTCTTCCTCTAAAATTACTTAAGGAGTTGGGCATTCTTCCTCTATCAAAGGAAATTTTCCTTTTCTTCTCTAGGATGCTAACTCTTCTTCTTCATGTGGCAATGCTGATGGTTCAACCTATTCTTGAAAATCCTACTCTTTACGTCTCTCATCTCCTCTGTCCATCTTGTATTGGCTTAGCTCAGGAGGAGTCATGGCCATGCTCCCCCAAAATATCAAGAACTTCCTTTTCCATCTTTTCCTACTCACTCCATCCCTTATGGGGTTTCCCTTGACCTCTTATGAATTTTTCTTCTCTAGGGGAATTTCAACATGCCCAATGGTGGATTTCCTTCTAGAGATTCTTCTTACTATTCTTTCTTGCTCTTGCATGGGTGAGCTATCACCGTCAGAGACATATATTAGCTCCCCTAAAGCTGCTGTAGAAGAAGGAATTTCCTTCAAAGGCAAAGAAGGCTTTGTTGTTTTGATCTTTCTCATAGACCTTCTTTTTTGGTATATTCTCTCTTTCCATTTCCCTCTGTTCTTCTGCAGGGGCATCAATTTCTAGATTAGTTGAAGGAGAGAATGGGGCTGGAATTGTCCTTATGATAATATTAGGGTTTTTCTTGAACTTGCCAAGAAACTTGTCCCAAATTTCTTCTCCATTTTTCTTTGACAAAAAATGGTGTTGGCATACTAAATGAATTAGCCCATGATGCCTGATTGTCCCAACACCCCAAGAATACCTCTGAGCCATGGTCTGGATAGAATAAAAAAGAAACCTTGGAAGGTTTATTATGTACTTAGGTTTTGTGGCTCCATACTTTAGATATATGAGCATTTTTAGGACTTCTTTTCCCATAGACCCAAATTGACCATCACAGGTTAAATATTTCACTATCCAAAATGCTACCCTGTCAAAGGGTTTGGGAAAATTGGCCCTTCTGACCCCTTTTATGATTTTCTTTGTATTGTAGATGTATTGGGGTTCAGTTTCTCCTTCTTGTAGTAAGAATTCAACCATTTCTTTTAAAGTCCCTTTGGTAGGTTGAGGGACATGCACAATTGGCACTCCAGACACATTACTTATTGTATTTACAGAAAAAGGAATAAATATATTTATCACCTTTTTCCTAGGATTGCTCTAGGTTTATGACGAATTCTCTTACTAATTCGTCACTATACCTTGAAAACTTCTTTAGGAACTCTAGCCATCCTGCATGCTCAAAGATAGATGCCACTTCTTCATCTGCGAGCAGTTGGGAATCATCCTCTTGTTCTAATTTATTTTTAATCCCCATATCGGCTTGAGTTCTGTTTCCTTTGATTTTGTGCAAATTGGTTGCAGGCCTTCTTAATTAGCTGCGAAAATGACGACTTTGGCTGTGGAACTTCTGTTCTTAGCTACAGAAATTCTGTTCTTAGCTGCGGAACATCCTCTGTTCTTTACTTTGCGAATACAAGGTTAATTCATTGTTTCTCAAAAATCACTCTGTAACTTATTTCACTTGCTTCTTGAAGTAATGATTACTAATGATAACCATGTCGCCACTTATTCTATCCAAATCATTTTCATGATTAAATGCTTGTAATCATAATGTATAAATAGATGACTCATCATACCAACTTTTAAATTAGGTCAAATCACACATGCAAACATTTAATTTAACCCTAAATAAGTTAAAAGATATAATTACTCTCCTTGATGATGTAATCCTTTTGCTATGATGACTCGTCATTCCTACAAGTGGAACAAAACATGAGTTAGATAAGACAACTGGAATTCAAAAGAATCCCTTTTATTTGAATTAGCCAAAAGAAGAGGTCAACCGCCATTTGCTTGGTTTTCAATTGACCTTTGAGAGATTTTTTTAATTTTTTTATATATATATTTTATTTTATTTTTTTTTTTGGGAAAGAAAATGCCATTTACTGGTTTTCATCTTCTTCCCTTTATTCTGGATCTATCATTTGGTTATTTGATCATTTTGGAAGAACTGGGTTCTTCCATATGATCAAATTATTTGTCTGCTTCAATCTTCCTCAAGAATTCATCCTTAGTGGGAGGCTTCCTATAGAGTTTCAGCCTATGTCCATTGACCAAGAGTGTTCTCTGCTGCCATCAATGGGAAGTAATTGAATAGAACCATTGTCAAATATCTACTCAATCTGATAGGGTCCCAACCATTTGGTTCTCAATTTGCCCTTGAATTATTGGTACTTAGAATCGAACAACAATTCCCAATCTCCTACTTTGAATTTCCTTTTCTTGATATGTGTGTCATGTCATTGCTTCCTTTGCTCTTGAATTATCTCTGTCTGCTAAAGTGCTTCCATCCTTAATTCATCTAACTCATTGAGTTGAAGGATTCTTTCTTTTTGAGCTACATCCAACTCAATTCCCACCTTAACTATTGTCCTCAATGTCTGAAGTTCAAAATCTATAGGCAACAAGGGATTTTCCCATAGAATAACTCATATGGTGAAAACCTTGTTGTAGTTTTCCAAGTTGTATTATAAGCCCATATAGCTTTAGGTAGTATTTTTACCCAATCTTTTCTCCCAGCTTCAACTGTTTTGGTAAGGATGTTCTCCAATTCTCTGTTTGTTACTTCAACTTGTCCATTTGACTATGGGTGGTAAGGAGATGACTTCCTATGATTGATTTGGTAATACCTTGTGAAAGCTTGGATCATATTAGACATGAATTGTGGTCCTGATATGAAACTATGCTCCTCGGTGCTCCAAAATTTACCATAATTCTGTTCCAAAGGAAATCAACAACTACTTCTTTAGTGGCATTTGTCAATGCCTGCACTTTTGCCCATTTTGTCACATAGTCAGTACACACAAGAATATATTCCTTCCCTTGTGAAGGAGGATTAAAGGGACCAACAAAATCCAATCCCCATCTCTCAAATGGTTCAACCACAACTTGAGGTTGAAGAGGCATTTCATTGGTGAAAGTTGGTTGTCCCATCCTTTGACAAGGATCACACCTCTTGATATATCTCTTCACATCCTTGTACAGAGATGGCCAATAATAACCAGTGCCAAGTATCTTATGAGCTATTCTTTTCACTAAATAGTGTCCTCCACTTGGTTCATCATGACATGCTCTGAGGATGTCAAAGATTTCATCCTCTCTTACACACCTACGCAAAACAAAATTAGGACCACATTTAAATAGCATTCCATTTAACCATTTGAATTGTGCACTGGTTTTAATTAACTTCTTTATTTGTTTCTTAGTGAAAGAAGGAGGGAACTTCCCTGTTGCAAGATAATTTGTCATATCAGAAAACCATGGTGTACTTGCTGAGATTGTAAATAGTTTTTCATCTGGAAAGTTATCCTTGATGAATCTTGCTCCCCTGTGGTGGTTAGTCTTGACAAAAAATCAGCTACCACATTAGATTTACCTAGATTGTCCACAATGGTAATATCAAATTCTTGCAAAAGTAATAACCATCTAATTATTCTTCCTCCAACCACTGGTTTGTTCATTAAATACTTAATTGTTGAATGATCTATGTGTACAAATATCTTGTACCCTGTAATGTAATGTCTGAATTTATTGATTGCATAAATCACAACAAGAAATTCTTTTTCAGTGGTGGTGTAATTATTTTCAGTGGGAGTAAGATTCTTGCTAAGATAATAAATAGCATACATTTTTCCTTCCTCATCTTTCTATCCCAATACTACACCAATGGAATAATTTGAGGCATCTGTTTGGATATGAAATGAATTTTCCCAATTAGGTCCTCTCAATATTGGGGCACTGATTAATTTTTCTTTAATTTCTTCAAAAGCATGCTGACACTTTTCATCCCAAAGAAATTCATAGTCCTTGGTTAGAAAATTAAACATGGGGGCAGCAATTTTACTAAAATATTTTATAAAGCGCCTATAGTACCCAACATGCCCTAGAAATGATTTGATATCTGTGGGGGTCTGAGGAATAGGTAAATATGAAATGATCCTAATTTTGTTTTAATCCACCTGAATTCCTCTTTTTGAAATATGGTGTCCTAATACAATCCCCTCATCCACCATCATCAAACACTTTTCATCACTAAGAGACATGTTGTGTTGTTCACATCTTGTTAACACTCTATCTATATTTCTCAAAGCATCTTCAAATGTATCTCCATGTATAATGAATTCATCCATATATACCTCAACACAATCATTTCTTAGATCAAAAGATTACAAGTACAACTCTCTGGAAAGTTGTAGGAGCATTGCATAAACCAAATGGTAACACCCTATAGGCAAAGGTTCCCCATGGACATGTAAATGTAGTTTTTTCCTAATCTTCAATAAAGAACTCGATCGATTATACCCACTAAATCCATCCAAGAAAGAAAAGTATTGTTTACACGAAAGGTTATCTAGGACTTGATCTATGAATGGTAAGGGAAAATAATCTCTCATTGTGGTTTTGTTCGAGTTCCCTATAGTCAACACATATTCTCGATTTTCTATTTTTTTTTGGGAACAATTACAATAGAGATACCCACCGACTATCGGATATAGGGTAGATAAACCTACTTGTAATAGTTTTTTAATTTCTTGTTTGACTATATCCCTTAAAGCTAGGTTAATCCTTCTTTGAGGATGCCTAACTAGTTTAATGTTTTCAGTATATATGTGATGAGTGCGAGATACTTGGTGAATCCCCTTCATGTATTTGTAATCCCAAACAAAATCTTTAGTATTATTTTTTAGAACATCAATCAATTTAGCTTCTTCATCATCCTTCAACCAACTTGTTAATGTTTAAAGTTTTACCCGGTTGAATTTCAACATGCTTGGTTCCAATATGTGATGAACTGATTTGTGGGAAGGGTTTCATTAAAGTATTTAATGGACATGCATGTGGTAATAACATATGATATGTAGCAACATCTCCAAAATTCCTTGAGACATAATACTAGAAAAAGGACAATAATGAGAATTATGATACTTATCTCTTTGCAGGCCAAATTCTTCGTCACTACTACTTTCCATAAATTCTTCACCACTTCCTAATGTACTTGAAACTAAAGCTACTTGATTCATCCTCTCCCCATGATAAATCTCATTCCTCTAGGAGTGAAATTATTTCCAATCAAAGAGAACTGTTGATGTGGTGGTTCGAACTAAATGTGGTGGTTCCTAACTATAGCCACAACTAAGTTCCGAACTAAGTTCACAGGTTCTGAACTATTTTTGATTGCTTCGAGGACAACTGGTTCTCATCCAATGGTGGATTAATCATCTCTTCTACTTCTCTTACATGATCCTGCAATGTGATCATAGCCAAAGAAGACAAATTTTTCTTATTAGTTTCAGGAGAATCAACCCACAATTGTTCATGATTGTCAGTAAAAGGTCATGTAGTAGGATATAAGGAAATTTGTTTAGAGTTCTTACCATTCGAGATTGTCATATCACCTGACCTGTAATCAATTAAAGCAACAACTGTAGCTAACCATGGTCTACCCAAAATAATGGGATAACCCAATGTTTTACCTTTTGGTTACAGTATAAGGAAGTCAACTGGATATTCCCATGACTCCACCATAACCACCACGTCTTCAATAATTCCTTTTGGTTTTGCTACAGACTAGTCTGCCATTTGCAATATGGTATTAGTAGGTTGTATACCCATTAATGGTAATGTTTTTAGAGTATCCATTGTCATTACATTGATAGCCACTCCCAAATCTACCAAAACATTATGTATATCCTTATTTCCTATAGAGACAGAAATAACAGGACTTCCAGGATCTCCGTATTTGGGAAGTAAAAGTTTTCCTGCTAATAAATCAACAAGTTTCCCATCTACTTTGATAGTCTTGGGGTACTTGTTTCTTCCTTCTAGGCTTTTTCATACATAACATTTTGATTAATTTGTTCAATTCTAGAATGTCTTTAATTGCTTGTATAATGGTATTTCAATATTCAATTTCCTTAGTTCCTGTACCAATTTAGACTCCTTGATTTCTATAGCTTCTTTAAATCTCTCTGGAAATGGAGTCTCAGTAGTGTTGCTATCTGGATTCCTTTTATTTTCTTTCTATATCCTCTTTTGGAACAACAATACTAGGAATTTCATTTTCTTTTGTCATTTCAGTGATTATAAGGGGTGGATTGTTAATGATTTTCCCAGATCTAGTTTGAATATCCTTATAATCCATAACATGTAAATCAATTGATTTTTCTGGTTGTTCCATAAACAAGATTTGTTTGTTTGTTTCTTGGATTTGCTACTGGCTGTGTTGGTATTTGCGTTTGGACTACATTCTCAGTTTGTGAATTTTGTGTAGGGGATCCCATGATGGCTTGTTGATTCTTATTTGGATATGTTCTTCCTTGAGCATAATTACTAGGGTTCCATCTAGGTTATGACCAAACATAAGGATTTCCTTGACCAGCCCATGGTTGTTGATGTCCCTGAGCATACCAAGCTTGATTTTCCCAATCTTGAGGGTTCCAAGTTGGTTGAGGTACCCAAGGTGGTTGTCCCCAATTTTGTGGTACTGATTAAGCAACCCATGGCATCGTCCAGGGATTAGGGACTAATCTTGGCATAAACTGCCCTTGGTTAGGTTGTCTCTGAACAAAATTCAATTCTTCTATTGTAGATGAGGCACTGGTTTGTTTAAGCTGATTCTTAATAACTGAAGTAAAGAAAAAACATCAATATCATGTTCTTTAGATTCACAGATAAGACACATTTCTATTTTATCCAAAGGATAGTCTCTTAGTGCATGCTTCTTCTTGCATCTAGGACAATACATAGCCAATGGTTTAGTTTTGGCATTTGATTTAGCTTGTAATCCATCTATAGTAGAGGTTAATTGCACTAAAATGTATGTTTTAAAGTTTGCTAACTCATCCATTAGTTTGTTCATATCTGGATTCAGAATTTTAACTGATTTTCCTTTTCGAGGTCCGCCTCTCATTACGGAATAACTTCTACAAATCTCTTTAATTCCATTCATTCTTATCTAATCAATGTCTCCACCTCCTATCAAGTTAAGGTATTCCCTAGATTCATCATCCAAACCTTTAATAAAAATGGTTTTACTTAACTCCTCTTGAAGTACAAATCCACATCTTTTTCTCATAAAAAGAGGAATCTGTCTAAATAGTCTTCTATATTTTCATCTTCCTCCTGCTTGATTTTGAAGAATTCTTCCTTCCTATTTCTCCCTCTACAATAATCCTGGTATTTGTCTAGGAAGGCAGTCTCCATTTGTGCCCAAGTGCTAATAGAGTTGGATGGTAATCCCATGAACCACCTCATTATTGCATCCTTCAAAGTGGATGGAAACAACTTGAGTTTTTGATTATTTGTTTATAATCATAGGTCTGACATAGTACCTTGAACTCAAACAAAAATTGGTCAGGATCTTCAGATGACATCCCTCTAAATGTGGGTAAATGTGCAGGTGAGATATTTTTCATTGATGTATCATCATCTCCCAATTATATTGGATAAGTAAATGTCATATCAAGTACTCTCTCAGCTTCTCGTGCCATTTTAAAAATATTTTCTAAATTTTCCTCCCAATCAATGTGGTAAGCGGTATGCCTTGGGGAAGGTGAAAAATTAGGAGTAGGAGGTTGACTACTCAATTGATAATTAAAACTCACCCTAAATGGATCTTGAGTAATAAGCCTTCTCCTAAAAGTTCCACTTCCTTCAGGTGACTGATCTAAGAATTCCAAAGGTGGCAATTCTATTTCTTGTATGACAGGGGATGATGGTGCCTCCAATTCTTGATCAATTTCCTTACTTTGACTAGAGGATGATATGAATTCTTGTGAAGATGTTTTTGGGAGGAATCTACCTGTGATTCTCTTGGTCTACTCATATATTTTATGATATAGTAGGAAAGATCCTTCAACTACTAGATGTATGATTTGTTGCTCTTGCTAACACTTAATTAGAAAGTTCCAACTAGTGTGTCCCTGAAACGGCACCAAAAATGATGGGTGTCATTATTCCCTTCATTTAATCAACTTCTTGTTGATGTCATATCAAACCAAGGGTGTGTTCTAAAGTTATATGCAACAAGAGTAATCTTATCGATCTAGTAGTTGAATGTAGTTATTTTTTGTATTTTCTGGGGATCTCTTCAATGTCTTAAGGACTTCTTGGTAAAACCTTATTTAAATCATACTATGAAAACTTGCTGAAAGTAAACACATTGAAAGCTTTGTTGAAAGGAAACACACTGTGTAGAATGGAAACAAACACACTTACTTGGAAATAAACACACTTGGAAATAAACACACTTGCTTTTGAAAATAAACACACTCAATTTAGAATGCTTGAAAATGATTGCAAGAAATATAAGAATCTATCTAAACACATGCATGAACAAGTATACAACATATTTTAACTAGAAGAATTAAAACAATACAGAATTAACAGATCTAAGCTATTTGTTGAAGAAATATAAATACCAAATAAACAAATATCCTGGTCCTTGGGGAGTGGGCCCTTGCTCCTCCTCAAATCAAGATTTAACAACTCAAAATTATCTCAAATAGGAATGGCTATTTTATTGATAAAACATTGAATATTACAAAATGTACTGGATCTGAGTACTTAGTCTATATTTCTCTTCTCTGTTCTATATCTATTTCATATCATATTCTATTGTTATATCTATCTACTGCAGGTCTACTTTTATATACATTTTACAATCATATCTATCTTAAAGATTTTGATGAAATCAAATCATGCATAGAATAGATGCTAAGTTGGATTGTGGCTGATTAGACAACTTGTAAGATAACTATCCCTGGATTTGCGTTTAGAAATATTCTCATCCTTTCCTGATTGAAAGGGTCATTGATGAAAAATCTCTGGATGTGGTTAGAATAGATAACTTCCATCGGTTCAGAACTTTAGAGAAGTTCCAGAACCATAGGAAATTGTTAAGGATCAAAACCATGAGAGTTCGAGCTATACCCAGGAGTTCTGGAACTAAGTCCAAAAAGTTTCGAGTTCGAACTAAATAATTCAGAACTAGATGATGTGTGTGATGGAGTTCCGAACTAGCTTTAAGTTCTAGAACTAAGTCATGTGGGAATAGATGCTACCGAAGACATACTAAACGCTACTCCTTCATTTCCTCGACTACAAAACTAAATTTCAAACACACACTTCGTCAAGAATTTCAGAGCTTTTAAACATTAGAATCACAATCAATCAAAAGACAGACAATTACATCCTAACTCATATCAGATCAATTAAAAGTCACATAATGCAATCAAACTTAATAAAAAGGAGAGTAAGATGAGATCATATATTATACATTAATCGGGCATATTCGCCTCATCGGTCATTCTCAAGAATCCTAAAGTTCTTTCCCGAATAATGGTGGATGATGACATAAAAATATTTGGAGATCTTAGCATCCCACAAGTTGACAAGGAGCGTGATGCCATGACATCTGATGATTATGAAGTTTCCAGAATTGGACTTGGGAAGTCCACATTGGAAAGTGACATGGCGATGGCCTGAGATTCAATTGATATCGTGCTAAAGAGACTTGAGAAATATAACTCTCGAAATATCAACTCAAGGCTGAAAAGAATCAAATGGTGGAATATGTTCAACATCTGAATCCCATATCATCCACTTTCCCAAGACACTGATGCAACAACTTCCCCGATGAAGAAACTTTCAATTTATCAAAATAAATAAACATATTGGGCCATGTCACTAAAACTTGGCTTTCAAAGATTCTCGTTTTAGGCCAAGAGACAATCAAAACAACCATTAGCTCCATGAAGATATCAATGCATATCTTGATCCAATTCTTTCTTTCAAGGAAACTTTTTATTTCCAACATATAAAATTTGGATGAGATATTGCCCAGTCTATAGGAGATGATGAGTATGGAGTCCTCAACTTAAGCCATTAAAGGAATTCTTGAATTTGAATGTTGAGGGACACTTTTTCTTTAGTGTCTACATCTCAAATCAAGAAAGACACTTCTCAAGGATTATATGATCCATTATGACAGCGTATGTAATGAAGCCTTCACTTCACTCACCTTGATTCAAGAATTCATAGCTGAGATCCCTTGTGATCTTGTAAATGAGAAAAATCAAAGGTATTCATCAGAACATGTTGAAGAGCAATTTTCACATTTTTAAGGACATGTATACTCCCGTCATCAATTTCTCTTTAGCTTTAATGGAACGTTGCATCAAATTAAAGAAATTGTTTGAGAATTCTCAATCAAATATGGTCAATTTGAATGATATGCCAAGTAGGATCTTGGAATTGCAGGTATTTTTTGACGTTATTCTTCGACCAAATGAACCTCTTGAAGAAGAAAATATGTTTGAAACATTGGGAAGGTTCAAATCCTTTCAATTGGCAAAAGTGACGGATCCTAATTTCACCGATGGGATAAGGAGATAGTTTTCTTGGTATCTAACAAAGTGGGAGAGTCCATTTCTCATATTTTTGATATAGGTGGACCCAATTTCAATGGATAAGGCACTGGTTATTGTCATATGTTTTAAAAGTGGAATTTAAAAAAGGGATGTTGTTATTGAGCTTACTTTTTGAAAACTATGGATAACTTAAGTGGTTTCTATTTTTAGTTGCTTTTAATAAAGTTGGTTGAAAAAGTCAAAATCAATTAAGTTTCCTATTTAATGTTCATGTAAAACCCTAACTACTCAGTAACAAAATTTTGGGTTCTAAAATAAAGCCGACGCTCATTAGTAAGGGTGACTTTGAGAGAGGAGAAGAAAATACTTTTGTATGCAAGATTTACTTCAAAGAAAGAAACTTTGTGTTCTTTTGAGAAGACATTTTAGAGTTGATGAAATATGAACTTTGTGTCCCATTCATTATCTCTTATATGATTTGATGTTCTTATGCTCATTAGATGTTAGTGTTTGAATCTTGCATGCAAACATTGTCTTGAATCTTATTGTCAATGCTACTAATATGTTGTTCTAGTTCACAAAGTGATGAAGCTATGATTATCTACTTGTTCACGTGTGTTCCTTTTACTCATTCTCATTTAGCTGATGCAAACTCCACTTTATTTGTGTTAGTTATTGATTGTTCTTCTCCATGCAATATTAGGCTCTACTTTTACCTACCTCTTTCCTGTTCTTTCCATTCATCCCTTTTCATTACTTTCCTTCATTCCATTCTTCATTCACTTTTCTTTCCATTGATGTTCCAAAACACCCCCACATATAATTTTGAATGTATAAATGTAAATACAGCTTTGGTTTTCAATAAAAGCAACCTCACCTTCATTGAGGAGGGACTTCATTCCCACCTGCTTTGCATGTCATTTACATGCGTGCGAATCCATATGCTAATAGGTGCCACATAGCAACATGAGACTAAGGCACCTTTTTGTGTCCTCATTTTCCCTTTCCATGGGTATAAGAGGGAGAAAAAGGGTGGCCTCCACCCTTTTGGCATGTTGGTCACTACATGTGAACCCAACGACCATGTTTAGCCCTTTTGACCAAATTGACTAGCCCCCTCCTCATCGCACGCATGAATGACAAGCACTCCTAGGCTAAAGCATATTTTTATACACCCATTGTCCCATCCCAAGGGGAAAATGGGGAAAAAAAATGTACCCTTCCCCTAGAGTCCCTCAAGTTCCACATATAACCCAAAACTAGCCCCAAAGTGATCATTTTTAATCTCCCCCTCCATTTCTCTCAACCAGTAAATGATTTACAAGTGTCAAGATAAGGGCAAGGTGAATTTTTGTACACCCATTGTACCATCCTAAGGGGAAAATGGGGACAAAAATTCACCCCACTCCCTCAAGGTTTCTAAAGCTTATAAATACAAGACTTAGTCATTTTTTCGCTCATCCCCCACATTCTTCCATTCGCTGCTGAAACTTTGCCGATTTTTTTTTAGAATTATTCCTCCACCGTTTTCATCCTCCATTCATTGCCTTCATGTTCATATGATCTAAGAGAGATAAAAACACCAAAAATTAAGGATTTTTGAAGACTCCATATGAGGTTTTTTTCCCGAAGAACTCAGAACCCACAAAGCAAGATTGTTCATATCTAAAAAACCGTTGCATGAATCAAAGCGTTGTTTTTTGAAATAATATACATTCCCAAGCACCTTGAGAATCCAAGTGAAAGATTTCACATGCATGCCCCATATTTTTTGTAGTGAAGAAACCACAGTTTCCCCTCAATAATTTTTCAAAGTTTAAAATATTTCATTTCAGAGACCGAGATGAGCCGAAAATTCAGAGGTGCAACAAAAATGAAAAACACATATTAGAAAATTGATTTCATCAAAAATTGAGGTCCAGAAAACCACTTTCTAAAAATAGTAAGCTTTTACACAAGCACTTGATATTTTTAGTAAGTCATCACAAAGAGCAGTTTAGGTGGAAACATTGTGCACGAAGGTCATCCAAAGGAAAATTTGAGTGATCAAAGTCGAAAAGGGTGGAAAATTGTCATTTACTAAAAATAGTAAACCCCCTTTTCAGGTATAGGAAGTGTCTCCAAAACCATGAGATTGAAGTTCACAGGTTGTTCTAGTTTCTCATTCCACATGTGTAATCATTCATAAAGAAATGGTGGTTTTCCATGGTTTGGAACAATCGTTTCATATTGCGGAATGAGGCATCTTTATTGTTTCAATGATGTACTCATCACTTGTGCGAGTAGGTGCATCATTCCATGGGAAATATTCACCAAATAAACATGGCGATGTCATAAAGGATTGTCACAAGCATTGTCCATAGGTCATTTGGAATCCACATTAGAAAATATCAACGGTACTTTTAAGTACTCATTTTACTGATCTAGGTTGTTTGTGCATCATGAAAATGGAAAGATCATGGTCATCACCAAAAGAGGGAAAAAGGATTGAAAATTCACTTCAATTTTTCTAGAACCGTACAACAATGTGGTTATGTAGCGTAAAACATCGAGAGGTCGGGCTTTCCATCTTCACCTTCTTTAGAGTGGATATTCATGAGAAATGCTTGCAATCATCGGGGGAATCTTTTGACAATGTTTCTAAACACTCGCTTCGGGGTGTTTGTACATCATACAAATGTGTAGATCATCATCATTGAATAAGAATCATTAGACAGAGAGGTAACATCTTCATCGACATAGTTCTCTCTCTTTTATTTTCCTCCTCCCTCTATTTCTCTCTCATGTTCTATTTATTCATTAGGGGTTGTTTTTTTCATAATATCTTTATTTAATTAATTCAATTGGATGTTTCGTGATAAAAAATACTCCTATGCATGATTAATAAAGTTCATAAACAAGTTTTCCTTCTTCCATCCTCTGCTTCAAATTATTGAAATCCATGAGCTCCACTATAACCTAAACGGGCTTGTATCCGAGTTGTGGAGCTTCATTTTACATTTTTATGATATCACCGGCCATAGAAAGTAGCGAGAATGCTATGGTGCAAGTGAAAATAGATTCTGCAACCATTTCCGAAAACCCACAAATTTAAGTGTATTGTAGTGTTATGGGCAAAAAATTTGGTATTTAAGAAAAAACAAGATCAAAGAAAATCCAATACGAATAGATGCTTCAAATTTGGTGAGATTCTCTCATAAGGGTCAATGAGAATATCAAATACAAGTTTTGACTATGGAAAAGCTTGAAAATCTGCTTTTAACGGAAAGAGTGCAAATTTTCATTTGATCACATAGGGAGCAATTTTTGTTTGAATGTGGTGATCTTGAGATCATTACAAAGCTCTTGGGAAGAATAATGGATGTTCCAAATTTGGAAAGTTTCCCTCATGGGGTTTGGGAGAATGAGCCAAATCAATTTTACATGGGCATGGGGTTTTCAAGGGTTTTGGAGCTGAATGGTGGTTTTGATCATATCATGGGATTCCTTTCACCTCAGATCACATTTTATATCTCAAAATGATGGGCTTAGAGAGTGAAATGAATGCTCAAAGTTTGGTGAGGTTCCTCCGTGTGAGTCGACACAATCTCCACTTAAAATTTCAAATGTTCTTGACACAAGGAGACAATGGTGGTTGGAAAAACATTCTTGAATATATTTTAGAGTTTATCACATGTTGTTTTTAATTCTTCCTCTTCAAGGCACCATCACGAGGAGTTGATGGGCAAATTTTGGTGTAAAACGGAGCTTGGAATCAAAATTTATGAGGAAAACTTACAAAAGGAGATTTTTGTAATGTGGGAGAGGGATAAAAACCTCCAAGTTAATATTTAATGGCTGCCTTCACTTTTTTGAACTCACCTTATGTTTTTGTGAGAGGGAAAGATGGTGAGATGACTTTATATGGTGGAGGTGAGACTGGGAATTACACATGGAGCATGGGGAAGCATGAAAGTGGATATAGAGAGGGGATTTGCACCTAAGTGCACTTTTGGGGTGTAATTACACCTCATAAGAGCATTTTGCAATGAGGGTGAAATTTTTGCTTGGAGTGGTGATGGAGATGGGGTTTACACATGCACTTTCGCCCACACTTGTTTTTTTAATGTTTTTCTTTTTCCTTTCTTTCCACCATTCAAAACTTCCCTCCAATCAGATGAGGGCACAATTTTGGGGTGTAATTACACCTCATAAGTGCACTTGTCACAATGGAGATTCAAATCTCCACTTAGAGGGAAAATGTGGGGCCCACATTTAAGTTTCACTTTGCTCACATATCTCCACCATGCACTTTTGGTCTCCCCTTGTGTTTTTGACTTATGAATCTCCCCACCAATTAGAAGAGGAAACACTTATGGGGTGTAATTGCACCTCATAAGTGTGTCAAAGGTGCAAAGGGACATGGAAATTCTACAAATGTGTCAAAGTGGAGTTTCAAATATGCTTTGCACCTTGGAGTCATTTCTTCGGCCCGGTGTCCATCCTTGGTCAATTTTGGTCATATAATATATGAAATTACATGGAAAAGGTACAATCAATCCAATGAGACCATTTAGGAATATTTAAAATAATTTATTCAGAAATTTTTACCTGTACCTTCATTTTTCCCCAAAACATTCCGTATGAAATTTAAATGCAAAAATCCCATCTTGCGCCAAAGTGTCGGAAAAGTTTCCACTTTATATACTCCCAAAATTTTAGCTTACTTATTCCAATGTGTAGTAGGATCCAAAATATTTCCAATTCCTAGGATATGAGCTCCCAACACCACACGGGGTTCTTGAAACCTTTTGTTGAAGTTGGGTCTTCAATGAAGCATGCACACTCCTTTTTCTCAAAAAGTGCCTAAGAAGAAATCTTTCCCAAGACCATTTAGAAGCTCCCATAATGATTTCTAAGCTATACCATCATGGAGAAAACTCTAAGACATTTTCATTAAATATAAGAAATACTTATGAAACCGTCTAAGGCTCCCAAACTATTCCCATAAATTAAACTTTGAAAGTAATCAATTTTGACATTTTGACCAATTTGACCAAAAATGGGAAATTTTTTCAATGGGGTTAACAAATAAAATGTAGTGACATTTTATATATGCAAAAAGATTGAAAACCCATTGAATAAATATGAGAGAGGGATAATCTTTTGTGGTATGTGAGAAATATTAGTGCTTCATCGCATAGAAATATAGTGTTACACGGACTTGGAAAATATGGAATTCCATGGAGTTAGTTAATTCTACGCAATAAAGCATATAGTTTGCTGAGAAGAGGTTGTGATGCAAGGGAAATGTGGCATGAGACACCCAAAAGAAAAATCAAGTAGGTTCAAATATGGCTAAGGTTGGAAGTTGTGGAACAAAGAACTTAGTGTTCCACCGACATCAAAGACGTAGTATCCCGCGAAGTTGATAAATCCCAGTGACATACAAAGATCGCATAAGAACAAATCTGCAAGGTAAATAATGGAGCACCATGATATGTGTATAAGTAAATTTAAATGCAGAGTACATTGATTTGGAAATTCATCAAAAGTAAACAAATCCGTGCATTATGAAAAGTTGCTAAGTGAAAGCGAAAGTTGCGGATCAAAGAAAAATCATCTAAAGTCCACGAGACATGAAAACATTCATGCATATCTTGATTAAGCACTCAACAACTCCACCAAATTGAATTTAATTTTGAGCAAAGTGCCATCCTCTTATACATGAAATCTGATGGGGTGCACTTGGGCGATGTGAGGCACCCATATGTGACCTATGAAATCTATGACGATTGGTCATTGGTTGTGACAGATGGTTGATTTCATTGATCACTAGATGTGATCGATATCTTCTCCCCCTTCTCTCTCTCTCTCTCAAATTCTATAAATGTAAATACTTTGGCACATAATATGGGTTCAATGTTTGAAAGTTGAGAAGTCTTATTTTGAGCTCGAAAACACATGCTTACAACCTCTCAACTCATACATGAAGTCTTCTTGCATTGACTTTGTTCATGAAAATGGTTAAGTTTTGATACTAATGCAATGTTGGCTTCATTTCTTTGAATGCTCTACATTTAATGTGAACATATCTATCCTCTTGCACACTTTTATTATTTTTAGGTTTATTTCCTTCAAATTTGTGTACATTTTCTTAAAGATTAATTTGAGTGTTCACATCTATGTATTTTAGATCCAAAATTGATCCATTTTCCAATTTGGTGCATCACCTCCCCTTTTATTTTCATTTCTCTCTCTTAACCCCGTCTCCCTAGATTCTTAGTTTAGGTATTAGATAAAGTTATAGTAGAATCTTGTTAGTGTAGTTACAATGAACTAGGGTGAGAGGATCCATCTTGTTTATCGAGAGGATAAACCTTAATTGAACCCATTCCTTCAAGGTCCCTCATTGTTTCGATGAAATATTGAATTCCTGATTCAACAAGGGTGAGAATTTTAGTGACAATAGTTTTGGCATGCTTGGTGGGAAAATTTTGATGAGCTTTAAACCATTTCTACTAAGGTAAGTGTGTATATTAGTGGATTCCAACCTTTGAAGGCACATTTCTACACATCTGGTGACTCCCAAGTTTATATCTTTGTTTTCAAATAGTCTAGTGAAAAACTACATGAGTCTCATACATAGAACAACAATAATTGATCACATCAAAATAATCTTCATTCTATATATTTTAGCACTATTAAAAAGGCTATTATATAGCCATAGAGATATCTAAACAACTTCCTAATAAATAGGAAGAACAATTAACAAATAACCCGTTTAATAGATTTTTCGGTCTAACAAACTAACCACAAACTTCATAATACGAGTTGTTTTAACAAATTGTAGAACAATATTTATCTCTATTATGAATGAGTTACCAAACTCATATAATAATATAATAAATTAATAATGTTTACAATAATTAATTACTAACATTCACCCCCTTGGTGAGAACATTATTAATTCCCAATATTCACCCCTTAATGTGAACACGAAGAAGAACCATATTTTGAATAAGTTGAACCACCTCTTGAAAGAACTACTTAGAATAGGTAAAAACTCCATAGATGATCTCTTTACCCTCGTGAAGGCGTAGTGTCGATCCAAATTATGTAGGAATGTTATCTTCCTCTTTGGGTTCCTGGGACTTTCCCTTCTTCTTTGGGTGCCCGACTCAATCTCCTAGATCCAAAAGCTTGCAATAGCCGGGATAACCATCCCCGAGCCTACCTCGTAATCTTCTCCTAGCTCCCCAAAAGTGAGTCTTCTAAAAACATGAATCTTTCCCAAAATTTGAGAAAGGGGTTTATTCAACACAAAACACAACATGAACACTTAAAACTAGGAATATTGAAACTAAAATAAACCGAAAAAATGCCAAAGAAACCATCTCATGCGGCCTAGTCATCGGTAATCGATGAGAGGTCACTGATCGACCTCTAACCTCTTTTTTCCTCCATCCTTCGATAGAAATCTACTAACTCATCTTGATTTGATCATGGAGCTCAAGTTTACATATTGGACATTGTATTCCAGTGATAATGAGTCCATAAGGTAATTTTTATTTTTATTTTTTACAATTACTCAAATTTAACGATGAATCAACTAATGATGCAAAAATATTTGGACTATATTGATACTTTTGACTATTAACATGGACAACACTTTACAATTTAATAAGACATCATAAATGATGGAAAAATAAGACGAAATAATTACGACACAATTTTGACTATTGAGATAAATATATGGTAGATAAACTTGATGTATTATTTAAACTCAAACTGACTTTACTAATTGACACTTTTGACAAAAACACGAATAACTTCGACTCTTTTACAATGATACTAGACACAATAAAACTTTCGTCAATAATGAACTTGAAAAGTAATGATGACTTTATTTTAAAGACAATAGTGATTCAACTTTTTAGACCCATATAACAACTAAAAGGAAAAGCCACGAAACTTAAAAACAAGACTTGGGGAACAAACCATAATGCATACTACATATGAAAATTGCGTTGAATATGTGAGATATCAAAATAGTGAGCCGAAGGATGCAATCGTCGGTTTTTTTGATGAATGGGTGTCGAAGGTGAGTCGATGGTTGAAATGGCTAGGTGTGAACTGAGGATGGAAATTGGAAGGCCGAATAAAGACCATGTAAATGTGCATATTGATGGAAAGATATTAGAAGGAGTATTCAATGCATGCAACATCAAAATGTAATGCAATCAAGGTTGTTGTAGATCCAAATTCATAACCTACTTGAGAGTCAAGACTTTACCTTGTTATTGTCCATTAACATGGGTGTGCTCTACATAATCAAATTAGAAGGATATCTTTGTAAATATTAAAAACATGTATCAAGACCAGGTTTGAATGCCTCAATAATGTGATGTACGCTGATGGAGGTGTGATCTGTTTTGAACCGACATAAAATGAGGATCGAACAATTCAACTAATATATCTAACTTGCCAAATGATGGTACAAGCACTTCAATATCATTTCTTGTAACTTCGACTTTTAACAATAAGACCCGACACCTTTATATGAATGGTGATCACAAAAGTGATTGACATCAATACTTACTCCATACAATATAGTGACCTATACTTTTTTTATATGAGTCAAAGCTCTTGAGCATGACCTAGTTCTGCACAACCCTACAATCAACACCTTTCTTCTTTTATTTGATTTTCCACATGGTTTGATAGCTGCATATACAGAATTCACAGACTGGTCAATAGTTTTTGGAGATCCACTTAAAGAAAAACATCTATCTTGGGAGTATAGATCAATTTTATTCAATCTTTGGTAGCGTGTGTCTAAGAAACTATTCTAAATTGAAATTTTAGATCATACATGGGATTGACGTCAATGTAGTTGATCCCATGTATGATCTAAAATTTCAATTTAGAATAGTTTCCTTAGGCAAACGCTACCAACATTGAATAAATCTGATCTATACTCCCAGGATAGACGTTTTTCTTCAAGTGGATCTCCAAAAACTATTGACTAGTCCGTGAATTATATATATGCAGCTATCAAACCATGTGGAAAATTAAATAAAAGAAGAAAGGTGTGTTGATGCAGGTTATGTAGAAGTAGGTCATGCTCAAGAGCTTTGACTCATATAAAAAAGTACAGTCACACTATACATGTAGATCTAAAATCAGACATGTCTCATCTCACTCGACTAGATGTCTCTCATCTCGCTATGATACTAGATGAAAGAACTACACGAGTCTCATACAGAGAATAACAATAATTAATCGGATCAAAATAATCATCATTCTATATATTTCAACACTATTAGAAAGGCTATTATATAGCCATAGAGATAGCTAAACAACTTCCTAATAAATATGAAGAACAAATAACAAATAAACCGTTTAATGGATTTACGAGTCTAACAAACTTACCACGAACTTCATAATATGAGTTGTTTTAACAACTTGTATAACAATATTTATCTCTATTATTAACGAGTTACCAAACTCATATAATAATATAATAAATTAATAATGTTTACAAAATTTAATTCCTAACATCCAATTCCATTATTTCATGAGAAGAATACATACAAGGAAAAGTGTGTCTATGAGTGAATCTTTTGAGTATTTGCAACTCTCAAGAAGAAGAAGAAGAAGAAGATGAAGAGCCGAAAGATCAGTTCAGAGAAGAATTTTACCTTCAAACATAAGTATTTCTACTCTTCCTCCCTGGCAGTGTTAGAGTAGGTATTTACCTTAGCTCATGTTCACCTAGGTACTTTATTTACCTTTATTGTATTTATCCTCACCCACTTATGTGTGTGGATATTTCTTTTATCTTATTTAGATATTAGGATATATTATCTAGTTGTTAGGTATAGTTCTTTCCTTGATCTATGGTATTGACTAGTTCTTTCCTTGATCTATAGTATTGACTAGATCCTTGATGTCTAGTTCTCTCCTAAATCTATGGTCTTGACTAGTTCTTTGATGACTAGTTATTTCCTTGATTCATGGCTTGATCTACGACCTTGACTGGTTCTTAGATTGTTATTCCTTACCTATTTAAGCAAGGCCCATTCTCATTGTATTGCATTGAGTTCCATAATAATATATGATATTGTTGCTCATTTGTTTGCAAAGGTTTATGTAAAGTTATTCTGGTAAATTGCTTTCATCTTATTGATCGTGATGTTTAATTAGAATATGTGTTCTTAGCTTGGCATGATTTGGTTATCGTTCCTTTTAGTAGGCCCTTCTTTTTTCTTCTTCGAAATTTAAGTCCCATTATTTTCATGGCGCATCAAAGAAATCTCCCCTTTGTAAGTTTTAATGGTGTAAGTCCCTTGGCTCTAAATTCCCAACCTAACATATTGATGTCTATTCTAAAACATATTCCTTTCTTCAATGATAAGAACCTTGTAACCCTTTCAGATCATATCCATGATGTTGCAAATGTGTGTTTAGTTCATCTTATTACTGAAGATGATGTTTCAGATAGGATTCTTGTTTCTTCACAAAAGGAAAATCACTTCAATGGTATATGATTTTGAATCCTACTTCCATTCACACGTGGGATGAGCTTGGTACAAATTTTTAAATAGCAATTTGATGAAAAGAAGATAACATATCCCCTGTTAGAATAAATGAAAACCATCAAGAGAGTCCCCAATGAACTCATGGTGGATTTTAACTTCAGATTTTAGAAAACATGGGACATAATTCTAGTTCTTTTAAGACCAACTCCATAAGGTGTTTTCCTTTATTTCTTAAGAGATTTAAATTCTAATATAGTTGTAATGATATAATATATGGGTGTTATCCAATTACCTGATGCATATCCAATATCCATTAGGGATGAGAATTATTTAATTCAAGTTGGTAAGATAACCCCTAGATTAACAATGCCTAATTTCCTCAAAGTACCCAACCTTCTTTTTCTCCCCCTTCCCAATCCAAATGCTTCATTTTCCACATCCACTCCCTATTCTTCCCAAAAATAACATGATAATGATGACCTCATAACCCTAGTTTGAAACTTGTCTAATGAAATTGTTTCTTTGAAGCGGTAACAAGTTCAATCATCTAGAAATCACCCAAGTTTTAACCAGGAAAATATTTCGCCCAACATTTAATCAAGTTTATCAACATAATACCCAATATCCAAATCAAATATATGGCCAAAATTAGAAAATTGGTAGATTACAAGGCTTAATCCCACATTTACCTCTTCAAATAGTTGTCCTTGCACAATCGCTTTCTCGCTAACTCAAGGAAAGTACTTGTTCCAATGCAAAATAATTCAATACAGGAAGTTGAATGGTATTTTCCATGCAGTCAGCCACATAATCATAAAGGTTATGTAAAGGGAATGCAAGTCCAGACCCTCATGGTGTAAAATTTTTCAATCCGCAAGAATATTTCATGGAAATGGAAAGTACTAGCGCGTAAGAAACATAAGAGGCCGCCATGAGTATAAAGTCATGTTTTTGGGTTTGATGATTTTTGTGAGGTTATCCAAGCCACAAACAACTTGAGCAGGTTGTAATTCCATGTGACAGATCACATAATGTCAAAAAAGAAGTAGATTTCATTACAAAGTCCCAATTTCAAAGATAGACAATATGTAGACTTAGGCAAAAATGTGGCTTCATCTAGAAATCCATGGAACATAGAAAACTCACAAAGCACTATGATCCACAAAGAAAAGAGAATCCACCAAACAAATAACTTTTGCAGATAGAGAAAACAAGAAAGAATCATGTCACACCTTTGATGAACAAATATGCAGATATCCCCTTTAACATTGTCCAGAAAATGAAGAAGAAAAATTAGAATGTGATAATATGGGATGATCTATTTATCCCAAATCATAGAGATCTTCTACAAGAGGCTTTGAAGAAACTATCCCAATTTGAACCAGTCATGAAAAAAAAAATTCCACCATCCACATATGCCACTAAATGAGGAACACGTAAGAAAGGTTTAGAATACCCCACTCTTTTACATGTCTCTAATTATAGGAAAACACCTAGTGTATAATTACATGATTTACTCATGTGTTAGCACCTCTATAATGCCCAAGAAAATTGCTGATGTTTTAGGCATTGAATATAATCTAGTTTCTAAAGGTTTTTACAACTTGATGGATCAACTGTCAACATTTTAGGAGTGATCAAAGATCTTGAATTAACCCTTTATGTTTGTATAAGTCTAATTGTAACTCAAGATATCTCAGTTATTGACTTGCATCCTTTGTTTTCCATTTTTCTATCAAGATATTTTATAGCCAAAGTGGGTGGATATTTGTCTTCTGATTGGTCTCATATGCTCTTAAGAACTAGATATGGTACAATATTTACCATCAAAGATGATCCAATCTCTTCTTATCATGTTGAGTCTTATGACCCTACTCCTCTCCAATCTAATTACATGATACATGAAAATTAAGATCATGAATCAATATTAATACATCAACTTACTCCTCCTAACTCAATACATGATCTCTTGTTAGATGAATGGGCTAAAGATCATTACAAGTTTGATCCTTATGACACAACTATGGAGAGTGGTTCACCTACTTGCATTCATGAAGAATAATTTACAACCCCATACCACACAAATAAGAAGATGATGATGCTTTTAGATTATGGAAGATGTTCTTTGATGGTTCTAGAAGAAAAAATAGAACTAGGGAGGGTATAGTTCTTGTCTCTTTGATGGACAAGAAAATCTTCTTTTTATAGGATGAAATTTGCATATTCTAATAATGAGGATTTGTATATTTATGGATTAATTTTATCAGGAAAAAGATAGATTAAGGACTTGCATGTGTTTGGGGATACTTGAATTGGTTATTCACCAAGTTAGAGCAAGGTGCGCGACCAAGAATAAGATTTTAAAAGCTTATAGACATAGATTTTGGGACCTCTTGGAGAATTTTGATGTTATCAACTTGCAAGTAGTGCCAAGGAAGCTAAACAAAGAAGCATATTATATGGCATCTATTAGATCACAATTTTCACTAGCTGAGGACCTCATCTAATGCAATGAAAAACATGTTAGGATGGTTGTGAGACCATCAATTCTAGATAATGAAGTCAACTAGCAAATATTTGATAATGATGAAAAAATTGTTCAGTTCATCCAAAATGAAGCTTTGAGTTCTCCTCAAAATTACAATCTAATTTACAAGATGGTTATGGTGATCAAATCATTCAGCTAAGGACAAAAAAATTGCCTAAAGGGTTGGTCACTCTTGAAGACATCTTCAGCCCTGATGATGAATTCAAAGGAGAAAGAAAGAATATAATAGAAAAATAAGAGGACTACCAATCAGTCACCATT
The DNA here is from genome assembly GCA_018340775.1 of Taxus wallichiana var. yunnanensis. Classification (NCBI taxonomy): domain Eukaryota; kingdom Viridiplantae; phylum Streptophyta; class Pinopsida; order Cupressales; family Taxaceae; genus Taxus; species Taxus wallichiana. The sequence goes on along the minus strand of CM031237.1, from coordinate 715,330,514 downwards.
GCACAAGATAAGGAGTTATTGCTTGGAAAGGTATGTGATAAATCTGAAAATAAATATTTTATCTCCTTATGTTAGAAATTTAATGATGTCTTCTCATGGAGTTATGAAGATATTAAGGGTTTTAACCTCAACATTGCTAAACACACCATATATATTGATCCTAAAACTATGCCAACCAGACATAAAACAAAGGCCTTTCAATCCCAAAATAGACCCCCTCATGAGTAAGGAGTTAACCCAAATCATTGAGCCTAAAATTATATTCTCTATAAAATATTCTTCTTAGGTGGCTAACGTGGTCCCTGTTAGGAATACAAATGGACAAATCAGGCTTTGTGTGGATTTTAGGGACTTGAACAAGTCTTCCTTAACAAATCATTATCCCCTACCCTATATGAAACATATATTGCAAATAGTAGAAGGAGATGAAAGGTTTTCTATGCTTGATGGATACTCATGTTTTAATCAGATCAAGGTTAGAGAAGAAGATTAACATAAAACCACATTTACAACTAAGTGGGGGAACGTATGCATATGGGAAGATTCTCTTCAGTTTTTCAAATGTGGTTGCCACATTTCAAAGAGCCACAAATATCACATTCAAGGGCTATATAAATGACTTCATCCTCATCTAATTGGATGATATCATTGTTTTCTTAAAAGAGAGTAAAGATCATATCGGTCATCTTGAGAAAGTCTTTGAAAGATGTATAGAATTTGGAGAATTTTGGGTCATGTTGTTTTAAAGAACGGTATTGTCATTTACCATGAAATAATCTTCATTATCTTTTCTCTCTCCTTTCCAACTCACAAAAAGGATCTACAATATTTCCTTGATAAGATTAACTTCATTAGGAAATTCATCCCTAACTTTATAGGAATTGTCAAGCCCATTACCTCAATGCTCAAGAAGGATGTAGTTTTCAAATAAACTGCGAAAGGAAAAGAAATATTTACCAAGATCAAGTAGGAAATTTCTCAAGTGCCCATGCTTATCAAATTTAACTATTCAAATTATTTCATCCTTTATGCATATGGAGCCGAGGCCAACATTGCCAAAGTATTAATACAACAAAACGATAAGGGTTTAGAGCAACTAGTGGTCTGCTTTATTTAAACACTGAAGGATTATGAATTAAAATAAAATCATGTAGAAAATCATGTCTTTTCCATCATGAGAGCTCTCAAGAAATTCAAAAGCATGTTTTCCACTAGCCACATAAAATTTTAGTCTCACACCCCAGTGTGAGTGACTTCATTATGGGAGTAGAATTTAGTGAAAAGAGAGTTGGCTTGATGACTAAGATTATGGAGTATGATGTGACCATCAAGAATACAAATTTGATAAGATGTAGATCACTCCATGAGTAGCTTACTTTGGATTCTTAGGATAATCAAGAAACCTACTTATTCATAAAGAGGAGTAGGAAAAAAATACTTAAGACCTGTGTGACATGATGGGTTTATAGAATAAAGATAATCCAATAGATAGAGAAGATCAATATAGCAACCACATCTAGATTGATAACATGGCTATATGTTTATCCACTAATGTATATCCTCCCGGTTTAAGCAAATATAAGAGGTGGCACTTGAGATTGTAATATGTTCCTTACATGTTGATTGGAGGGATCCTTTTTAAAAATATCTTGATTAAGGGTTACTAAGGTGTATTGAGGGTGAATAGGTAAGAATTGTCTTGACAGTTCCAAAATGGTTTCTCTGGTAGACACTTCTCATCCAAGACCATAATGATGAAACTATAAATACATGATACTTCTTGACCACATCATTTGTGGATGCTCATCAATGGGTTAGAAAATGTAAGGAATGTGCTCTCTTCATTGGTAAAAAGAAGATGGTGGCCCTCCCACTTCATCTCATTCAAGCGGATGAACCCTTTTCTCAATGGGGAATTGATTTTATTGGTATGATTGATATCATGTAAAGTGAAAGTCATAAGTGGATCTTAACAACAACTGATTACTTTACTAGGTGGATGGAGGATATGACACTCAAGGAAGCTACTTGAATCATCTATCCTTGATTTTATTGAAGAAATTGTGACAAGGTTTGGGGTTCCCCAACAATAATTTATGATAATGCAAAATATTGCATAGGATGTACAATATTTGATTAGGATATTAAACATGGATATAATTGGAAAAATATTCTAACTATTACCCTCAAGGTAATGGTTTGGTAGATTATACTAATAAGAACTTGATCATAATCATGAAAAGAACAATGGAGATCAATCAAAGGAAATGACACACCAAGGTGAAAAATGCTTTGTGGTCCTTTTGTCCTTGTGTATGGTAAAGAGGCTAGGATTCCATTATCTTTGGAGTTACCCTCATTGGAGGTAGCTCAACATTTAGAGGTTGAAGGTGAAAATTAAAGAAGAATCAAAATGATGGAATTGATTGATCTTGAGGAATTGAGGTAATCTGTCATGATCAAATTAGAGGAACACCAAATATTGACCAAGAAATGGTTTGAAAAGAAATCCAAATCAAAAAATTTCAAAACAAAAGATTTGGTCCTTAAATGGGACATAGACAAAACTAAACTAGGGTGACACTCTAATTTTGATGCACTTTTGAGTGGGCCATACATCATCATTACATACAGTAGGCCAAATCTTTTGAGTTGTCCAAACTTGATGGGGAGGCACTTAAAATACCAATCAATGATATATATCTCAAACCTTCCCTTTAAATTGTTTTTTACATCTTATACATAGTTGTTGTTTTATTTCCTTTCTTTGTTGTGTTAGAGGTTCCCTCCTTCTGTTGTGTGATGATCATTGATTGAGTGCATTTCCCTCAATATTTGTGGTGATCATATGAATAAGTGCTTGTTCACACTTTATATGTTTCACTAAAAATATGTATGGTCTTCCCATTTTGTATATAGGTTTTGGAAGACCATTGCGATTTACGGAGGAAATTTTAGGTCTTAGGAATAGAGTTTCAGGGACAATTATAAATTTTTTAGATCAACTTCCGGGTTCATATTTGACTCCATGCCCATTGGATGCTTCAAGGCTAAAGATATCTACATCTAGTAGAGGGAGATATCCTCTCGAAAGTCACCAAACTATTGTCCAAAATAGTACCCCATGCTATTTTGAACAACTCATCAAGTTTCAGACTTATGTGACTCTAGATTGAAGATTTGCGTGGCATGCGAGAAATCTTAGTGCTTCACAACTTATAAATATAGTGTTACGTGGACTTGGAAAATATGCAATTCTACGAGTTGGTTAGTTTCACATAACAAAGAATATAGTCTACTAAGAAGAGGTCATGTTGCAAGGAAATGTGCCATGAGACACCGCATGAAAAAATAATCAAGTTTGAATGCGGTTAAGATTGAAGCCATAGGAAAAAAGAACTTAGTGTTCCATGAAAATAAAAAACATTGTACCGCACGGAGTTAACAAAGTTATGAGATATACAAAGAATACACAAGAAAAATATGCGAGGAAAAGAATGAAGCACCATGACATGTGGATAGGGAAAGTTAAATGTTTAATATAATGAGGTCATGAGTCATTAAAATTAAACAAATCCAAATAGTATGAAAAGTTGCTAAGTGAAAGGGAAAGTCAAGATTACAAAAAATTCATCTAAAGTCTGAGAGGCATGAAAAAAATTGTGCTTGTCTTGAACTGCACTCAACCACTCCACCTACCTGAATTTAATTTTGAATGGCACCATCCTCCTACATTGATGATTTAATGACATGCACTTGAGTGATATCAAGCACCCATACCTGACCTGTGACATCTATGGCGATTGGTCATTGGTGCCGGTGGATGGTTTATTTCATTAATCATTGGATGTGATCGGTCTCTTCTCCCCCTTTCTAAAATTATATAAATGTAAGTGTTTTGACATATAATATAGTTGTAATTTATGAAATTTGACAGCTCTACCTTTAAGCTCAAAAATCATGCTCGCGACCTTTGTAACTTGTATGTGAAGTCTTCTTGCCTTGGATTTTTTCTATAAATGGTGAAGTTTTGATATTAATGCAAGTTTGGTTTCATTTCTTTGAATGTTCTCTCAGTGCAATGTGAACATATTTGTCCTCTTGCATGCCTTCATTATTTTTTAGTTTATTTCCTTCAAATTTGTGTGCATATCTTCAAGCTTCATTCACGGGTTCAAATAGGTGTATTTTGGAGCTAGAATTGATCCATTTTCCACTTTGGTGCATCACCTCCCATTTTATTTTTGATTTTCTCTCTCTTAACCTTGTCTCTTTAGATTCTTAGTTTAGGATTTATATAGAGTTAGAGTATAAGCTAGCTAGTGTAGTTGTAAAAAATTGGGTGAGAGGATCCAACCCTTTCATCTAACGATATACCTTGATTGAAACCACGTCTTCAAGGTCCCTCATTGTTTCATTGAAATATTGAATTCTTTATTCAACAAGTGTGTGAATTTTAGTGACAATAGTTCCTAGTCTTCCTCCTCTTCCCCGCTCCCTCTACTCCTCACATTCCTCTTCTTCATCCTTAACATGGATAACTTTGGGATTTGTACATGAAGGTGGGGTATTTATTGTGCGATCCAATATGGTTTCCTTCACTATCTTGCTTATATCTTGTGTACAAGGGTCTTATCATTGTGGTAGGTATCCTTAGAGGAGTTCTATGAATAATTACACCTAGATTAATTTTTTTCCATTTCTTCCTACATGGGAACCTCTTCCCTATTGGTTTCTACATCGGTGTTCATTTGGGTCATTGCACCAATTTATTGTGGTTCTATGGATTTTTATGCATTCCTAGTCTTCCTACTATCACTCCCTTTGTTCAACTCACTTTCCCTAGTTAGGTGAATTGGTATAAAATTTTTAGTTTCCTTAATCTTCTACCAGTTCTTTTCCAAAGGCTCATTATCACCTTCTTCCTCCTTTGAGTGCTTTTGAGGGGTGGAAGATATATTCACTGGGTTTGGCCCCTTTCTCCCATAGGATTTGGATCTTAATGGATATATCATCTCTTCATCTTGTTTTTTATCCTCACGTGCATTAGTTTTCTTCACCTTCTTCTTTGGCGTTAGATAGAAGAACAACCAAACTACTTTGTTGTATACAAATAAAGTCTCAACCTAGATCAAGGCACCAATATATGAATCACACCTATGCACATAAGCTTCCTTTCCTACATAGTTGTATTATATGTGAATGGTATGGATGTTTTCGTTAATCCTCTATGCATCAATTTTGATTTTGTTGGTTACCTTGATTCGATTAATGATCACTCAAAATAGTCTAAAATGAAAGCAAAGGGAAACTTGGAAAAATGAGACATATCCCCGACTACCCTTTTGAAACACCAAAAGCAGATTATTGCATAATAGAAAAATTGGCCTCCCCTTCCAACTCCTTAGGCAACTAGAATGAAATCCTTCAGCCTTTCTCACATCCTATAGATGCCTTAACCAGTTGGTCATGAAGGATTTATATACATATTGAGGGTGATGGGCATGAAAATTCCTTATATTCCTCTACAAATCAATTATATTCCATGGGATATTCAAATTTTGGCTTTCAATATCCACTTGGGATGTTGATTTAATTGAAAAATAGGAGGATGGTGCCCCACATAAATTTTTCTCATGCCTTATGGTGTGATAGTTCCAAACTCACCATAATTTTCTTAGCTATGTAATGGTAACAATTGTAGCATGTCCTCGAGCCATTTTATGTGTCATGTATAAGATTTTTTTACCTTTATATATCTTTATGTGCCAATAGGGTTAGTTGTTAGAAGGTGCACCATGATTTTTATCATTGGGTCTATAATTTTCTCAATTAGGAAGGTGCACCCACCCTTATTATAGTTTAAGAGATCACGAAATTCATCAATCTCCTTATAATTTTTAAAGGTCCTGTCTCAAGTCATCTCTCGTGTTGATTAACATGGTTGTTTTACTAATTAACAATAGAGTAATCCTCATACATTGTCCCAAAAAATAAAATTAACCCTCCCGTGACTCACGAGATGAGATATTGAAAAATATCTATTGGCTTATTGAAGTAGGGAATCTCATAGAGTCAAGGACCTTGACCTTATCCAATGTTTGTTTCACATTGTCATCATAGATATTGCTATCTTTAGTACTCTTATTTTTAATGACATGTACCAAATCTTCACTTATCAATCCTACCAAACCAAGCACATGATGATTAAAGTCATAAATCTTGTATATTCCAACCTTGTACTTCTATTTTTCATCTTCCAACACATCTTTGGTATACTACATCTCTAAGTTGAGGTGTTGAGGTAACATTGGGTTCTGGTCCTTCTTGTCCTTCCATATAAACATCATTGGTTTATTTCCCTTTTCTTATAGTATATAAAAGAAATAGTTTGTGCCTCTACTTCACCTCCTATATATCAAATCCTTCATAGATGATTTTCTCTTATTCTTCCTCCGATACATCACATATCAAAGTACTATCAATTTTTTCACCCGACATTGACTCAAAAACTATTTGAACTTGGCTCACTTGAAGAACTAAACTCATGCACGATTCCTTCTTGGTGCACCTTCACAGTCTATTCTTTTACTTAACCTTGTCCAAATTCACTCTAGTTCACTCAAGGGAAGTTAAATTCCACAAATCTCCTCATCTTATCTTGGATCTCAGCCTCCACATTAATGGTGGTTGAGAGAGGTTTATGGGGTATATAAAATGTCGTTTCCTTATCACTATCCCTATTCCTTTCCATTGTTTTCATGACACAAACTTCATCTCTAGTACCTATAAAAATTTCTTTGTTCTTTAATAGTGGAAAGAAGGTTAATTTTTCATGCTCTGGTTGATTTAATCACTTATTCTTGTTATTTTATCACTCTAATCTCCCATTTGTTTGAATGCTTGGTAACTTATAGATGAGTTTTAACCTCCATTTATACCTCTCCAACTTTGGTAATAAATCTATAATTAATGCTTCGCACATATAAACTCTCACTTATTTTACCAACCACATTCACTTCTAGTGCTTGACAATTGTTACCCACTCGCTTAATTTATTATTGCTTTCAAACTTACATTAAATGAATTTTGCTTTCAAATATGTACTACGAGCTTTTTGGATTTGTGTTACTTTTATCCCCACACCTATAGTTGCGATGGATAGCTCACATTCTTAGGCCATGTCACATTCTCACATGCACTCATTTCCTTGCATGGTTCCTTGCCTTGTAACCTTCTTGAAAACACATTACCTTGTCCACTCTTATTATTTCACGTGCTTCCTTTCTAATCCCATTGTCCAAGTTTGTACACAAGCAATATTCAAACACCTTCTACAACCATCCTTTCTGTCAACTTTTTGAAATCCCACTAGGTTCCTTATTTTTCTTACATCCATTACTTGTGAAATCTTATTTCTACCCCACACTTATTTGATGTTTCCTCTTTTGATGTGTAATTTTATGTAGAATAGATTATTTCTTTTTCCTTGATGCACGTAAATTTTGGAGTTTTGTTCCATTTTTATTTCACCACTTTCCTCGCATAACAATTGTGTGTGGTCCTTGGTGTAGAATTAATTTAGCCAACTTGTGAAAGAGGACCTTCACATGAAATAAACTATTTTTTATTTAAAAAAATTTACTCATATATATGGAGATAACAAAGTGGAAAAAGTGTGTGCTTATTACAACCAAGAAAACATGTATTGAAATAAAATCTTCTAAAACATATTACAATATACACTAGAAATTAAAACAACATATATTATAACGAAATTATCATTATTGAATTACAAAGAAGGCCTTTAGTGGAAATATGGTTTTATCTTAATCCTATTGAAGTGACATAGTAGAAACTCTCCGTTCACGTCCTTCAATTTACATGCCCTAGATGTAAAAATAACATGTCTCTCATACAATTCTAGCCAATTTGTCTTCAATTTTTCTCGGATGTCGCATAAATTTTGAGTCGTATAGTAGTAACTTGTTGCCAAGAATTTACATGTTATTATTTAATAGTTTATCATGCCAAAGTTTTGGTTATTCATTTTATACTCCTTGGATCCATCATGCATGCACCTCTTTCATCCAACTACACCGGTTTAGTTAAGCACTCTGTAATGGAAGATTCATCATCCAAATTTTAAATATACACAATTCTTAAAGATGGAACCATAAATTCTAGTAGTAGCACTACCTCTTTACTAAAACCTAGTTGGAAAGGTGTTTCCCTATTCAATCTCTTGTATGTCATCCTATATTAACATAATATAGTCAAAATTTATCATCCCAAAATTTCTACCCAACATTACATATCTTAGTTAGAGTATTACTTATTATTTTATTGAATGCTTCAACTATTCCATTCACTTGTAAGTGATAGACGTGTCTTATGATGTGCAACCATAATTTTTGAAAAATTATGTGCACATTCTCATTGAGAAAATGTGTTCCTCTATCACTTTTTGAGATTAAAGGGAGTCCATAGTGAATAATAATATTTTCCCATATAAACCTATTCATTTTTTCTATACACTATTTTTTTCATGTGGCTTTGGGCCAATGGGTCGATAGTTTATTGTTGTTATAATATAAATTGTTCTAGTTTTTGCGTAGGTGGATTGATTTTCCCTACAATGTTGATGGCCCATTTTTCAAATGGTTCTTGAGAAATTATCGGTTTTAAAGGAATACCATCCCTTTTTCTTGAGCTCTAATGTCTTGGAAAATACTCCATTTGTGCACATATCGTATTCCACCATGATTTTTTTCCAACATAGTCCTTGCCATGAGAATATTTTGCATAGTTGCATCCCCAACATAATGTCTGCCAAATACCCCTATGTGTTACTTGTGTAATATTTTCTCATTGTCATGCTCTAGTGCACAACAACTTAATACTTCATCTCTTCCCATTTTTATAGGGTGCCACTTATTATTTGATAGGGGCATCTTTTATAGCAAGGTGCTTATTTTGTTGTGTAGTATAATTATCTAGAGTGATTTTTGTTTCTAGGAACAATGTGATATCATTTATTTCACCCATCGTAACTAATATTAATTACATCTTCTATTGATTCTACATCTTCTCCAAAGAATGCGATGCATAAGATACGATTAGGTCCCACATTATTATGTCTCAACCTAATTATTACGAGAGAATTAAAATTCTTGGAACATGATAATCAACCTATAGATTCACCCATGTAACACTTCTTTATTAACCAAATGTTTCAAACCATATGATCACCGTAGAGGATAAAGGGAATAACTATAAGATATTGGAAAAAATTTGTAGTGCATATACCATATATATACCTTTTATTTTTTTGTGGTATAATTTTTTTATGCAAGTGTCAAATTTCTACTTGCAAAGAAGATCAAATGATCCAAATTTTCTTCCCTTTTTGTGCAATGATTGCCCCAACTTCGCCAAATAAGTCCACATGGAAATGAAATGGTTTATTCTAATATGGAAACCTCAAGATTAACATGCTAGGAAGTTGATCCTTTAATTTTTCTAAAGATCTCTGTTGCTCTTTGCCCCACTCAAATAGTCTTTTTTTCTTTAGTAGCTTTACCAAAGGCATAACAATCTTTGCACACCCCCATATAATTTTTTTGTAATATCTCGCAATGTCAAAGGAATGTATGTACATCCTTTTGAGTTTGAGGGGTCTCTATTTGTAGAATAACCACAATCTTGGCCGAATCAACTAGTAATATTTTTTTGTAAATTATGTGTCCTAATAGTCACCCAAAAGGATTGGAAAATAAACGTTTCTTTAAGTTCAAGGATATTTGCAACTATATACAATTCTCAAACTTTAACCATAAACATTCACAATGATCTGAGGCCATGATTTGAGTAAGCATAGGTTGGTCCCATGAGTAAAAAAACTAACCACCACTCTGAGTCTTTAGCTACTCTCTAGGGAATCAGACTTGCTAGGAATCTCAACATGGGAAACATCATTATCAAAGGTGACTCAATGAACATTGTCAATATTCTCTCTAAGTCCCTAACTCCTAGTTGGACCATTAGAGAATTCATTAATGAAGCCCATAATTTATGCAAAGGTCTAAGTATCATTTTCAAGCATGTGTATAGAGAAGGAAACAAATCTGTGGATTCACTTGCAAATATAGGAGTTTGTATTAATGATTATAAGGAATGGCATGAATTCAATGACACTCCCACCAAAGTTAGAAATATCATTTCAAATGAAATGAACACTCTCATCAGTACTTCTTATTCGGTGGTGTCAGCACATGTGTAATCCTACAACAAGATCTCCATGGCAATTCGGGCATGCATGAATTTATTCTTCCATGCTTTCAAAAATTGAGTGATTTTTTCATACTAAGCATTTTAGGGAGAAGGAAGCGGGTTTCATCCCTACAAAACACAGGCATTCAAGCTATCAACGGGCTATTGGTGCTGGTCACACTTTCTGATTCACCATCGAAATCTTACAGGGTTTTCATAATGGGTGTTGCCCCTTTTCTAGTAGAACATATCTTCGAAACACAATGGATGGATCAGATTGAGCTCGGGAGACCATAAATATGGATGGCTTCACCGATTTCATCTAATGCATAAAAGGGAATGACTAGTATATCTCTTTACAATTTGTGGTGAATTGGAAAGACCGTAACATCTCTTTCAGAGATAGGGACTTTCAAATCACTGAAGAATTCATCTCATTTATCATCGGGCTAAGCATGGAGGGGAACAAATTCTTCAGGAACAAAATTGATAAGGAAGTAGAAGAAAATATCTTTCTAGATGATGGAGAAAATCTCAACATCAAAAAGGAAGGCATTATGGTTTCTTCTATCCCGCAACCATATGATGAGGTGACACATATGATGGTGCGTTATGTCACATTAGAGGGAAGATTCTCCACCATTCTGCAACATCACTTGGTCCTGCTTAACCACTTCAGGCATGAGGTGAAGGTGAGTCTCTCCTACTACATTTTGCAGTCAATGGAAAAGTCTATTCTAGAAGTTCAGGGTCACAAGAGGATTGTTCCTCTTCACCAGGGAGTCATTTATCTCATTAATCAATACATGTCTAATGTTGTCGCCAACAACCCCTACCCTGTTGTGGTTTCTCCTTCCCAAACAAACTCACATTCACTCCAAAAACCCCATGTATCGTGAATCTGTCTCCTGGGAACCACCCCTAAAAGGATTCTTCACAGTAGTAGGAAAGACAAGGAAATTGTGGGCACTAGCTAGAAAGACATAAATATTGGTGGAAGATAGCCCTCCCACTAGTTCTTCCTACCATGGAAGAAGGCTCTAGTTTGGAAAAGAAATTCAACATGCAAGCTGATATTGTTAAAACCCTTGAGGACAATGTAGAATTTTTCTTCAGTCTATTGTTAAGGAACAAGCTTCAAACCCCAACACCAGCCTTAAAGAGGAAATTATCACCTTGGAATCTAAGATTAAAGCTCGGAGGAAAAACACAACAACTACTTGGCTATGCATAGTGCTATTTTGGATCTTATGCAAGTCCACATCTACCAAATTTGTGACTCCAACAACATCCCGGACTCGGCATGGAAGAATGACAAGATTACAAGAAATTTTAAGGCACCCCACTACCGCCAAGCCCGAAACTCTACCAGGATTCTAGGGTTGGTTTAAAAGTTTTTAACAAATCTGTTGGTTAGTGTTATTGGCTCCTTGTTCTTGGTGTAACTATTTTTGTGCTATTTTCTAGCTACAGTTTTGTTGTTGTTGGTTTGATGTTGGGATCTATGTAGGAAGATGGCCCCTGCCTTTGTTTTCTCCTGTTTTTTCTCTTTTGGCTGGGGTGTGGACCCCACAGATCAAAAAACCACCTTTGTTATACTATGTTAATCTTGGCTGTTGAGCCTCTGGTTGTAACCTTGGGTAAGATCCTCTCAAATTTTTTTACTAATAATAAAAAAATAAAATGAGCCCCATTCTATAGAAACTATTGTCTTCATGTGATCTTCATCTACTATTTTGACTTGATGATAACTATAAAATCCATCTATAAAGGTATAGATATTTCTTTCCACTACTCCCTCAAGCATCTCTTCCGTGAATGGTGTTGGGAAGGGGTTTACTAGACATCTTTGCATTCAACATGTGGTATTTAACACAAAATCATATGAACCCATATTTCTTTATATTGATAATCATTGGGATCACCTAGCTAGATTCTTCTATTGGTACAATAACCCTAATGTACCAACTTTCCATTAATTTACTCCTTGACCTTGGTCTCAGTAGATTAGGATTCATCCCGTAAGGTCATTTACAATTTTTTTATCACCTTCAATCATTTGATATGCATTTTACCCGAGGATGGGTGTATACCTTTAATCTCTTAATAAATTATTGGGAAAATATTTTCATATTCACACATGATTTAAACTATCTTGGCAATTTTAGCTTTAGACCAATAACCCCCAATGGTTACAATCTTTGGTGTATCTTTAGTTTTAATATTTTTTTCTTGGCATAATGGGTTCATCATATGACATGTTAATTTTATCTTACTTGTCTACTATTTCTCGTGATCTATAAGTGGTTTCAAAATCTAGATGGTTTGCATCCACTTCCTCATAATTTGATATCATTTCAAATATATTTGGTAGTTCTATAATTTTCTCATTATATAGACTCAACATCATATCTTCCATTATACCTTCATTCTCAAAAATTACATGTTTAATGCTCAGATCTTGAAGGATTTAACCTAGGAACTTTATAGGTAATAGAGAATGTGTGAAAACATTTCTCTTTTAATCCGTACTCAAAAGAGTTTTCATCAAGGTGTGATTGAAAATTTACATACCATGCGTGAGCTGAAGTTTCTAGTGTATGGTAGAATGCATGAACCCATAAATCTAGTTTTAGAATTCTAGAACCCAAATTCCATGCTTCCTTGTATTGATTTTTATTCTCATCCTCCTTAGTTACACCACTATAACTTGGTAATTTTTGCATATAATTTCCCTACTCAAACATTATTTGCATTACTTCACATAATTATTCCCAATTTTCTATTCATGGTTGATGGGTATCCTACCATCTAACTACAAGACCACGTACTATATAAACCATGTAAATTTTTGCACTTGTTCTAGGGCATATATATCTCTATTTGACACAAATATTCTTATATAATCCCACCACCTTGGTAACTTTTTTTTTATCACTTTGTTTTACTTTCTCAGCATTATAACATATATTCATGTGGGAAAATACTATCCCTTAGTCAATTGTTTATATTTTTATCTTACGACACCACATTTATGCCCGATTAACTCATATAACACTTGTGACCGGTTCATATATACGAAATTGTGATAAATGAGACTGATTGTGCATCATTCCATTATAGGAATCCATCTTGATCCATTCAAAATTATCCATCCCTTCATCCTTGATGTTGTAGAGGTGTTCTAGGTATTCATGCTTCTCTACATTCTCAACAAAGGGGTCTCTTTTTTTGGGTCCATAGGTAGTATCAAGCGTTGTTCTATGTTTTTAAAAATTACATATCTTTATTTTAAATGTAGATCAACATTATTCATATAAAGCACCATGGTCTTCCAAGGAGCATAGGAAATTTGTTTTCCTTAACAATATTTATCACCTTAAATTTGCCAAAGAATTTGATACCCATGATACTAATGTTGGCATGCTTCAACACTCCTATTAGTACCACATGTGTCTTATTTTCCATGAAGAGGACATGTGGTGAAGGGTGGAATGAAGGTCACCCCATCTTACTCCAAGCATATGATGTGAGAATGTTTAATTCAATACTCATGTGCTCTAGTATATTTTAATATTATATCCATTTATTCAGTGTGTCAACTAGGATTTTACTATCATATTATTCCCTCCTAGATAGCTTGACCTCTTTATTTTTTTCCTTTTAAGTTGCGTTCCATGCACCATGATCCATATTTGATGAGATAACCATTACCCGAGTAAAATAATTACTCCTTTAGAGCATAACATCCCATAGAATTCATGGAATTCGTTCCTTTCCACATTTTCTAAGTCGGACATCCTTTATTCTTTAGTCCTAACACGTGCATCTTCCCTCAAGAATTCAATTTCATCTTGTAATTTGCATACCAATTATTTTATTTCTTGAAGGATACCTTTTTATTGCTGCATGTCTAGATACTCATTTCAAATCTTAGGGATTTCATGTTGAACATTCTCTTTTCATATTTTTTATGCTTTCATGCATGCTAAAACCCTTCTAGTTTTTATCTAAATCCTTAGGCCCTAGTTTACCTTAGGAGTTTATACTTTGTCTTAGGTTTTTGTTATGTTGTGTGAAATATTTATCATCCCAATTCCCTTTTCAATTTTCTACTTCATATCCATGTAGAGGTTAGAACAATCCTTTAACTTATCTCCTTTCCACAATAACTACATATAGGGAAAATATGACAATCTCAAGTTAGTAATGATCTCGATTGACGAGCCACACTTATAACAAGTCCTATGTGGGAACCTTCCTTTCCCTCTATAACCTCCATTATGACCTCTCCCTCTTATGTTGGCATTATGCTATGTACTATTTGTTGTTATTACTTTGTCCTATTGTTTCTTTCCTTAATCCTAAAGATCAAACTTCATGTATTTTATCAATTATTAGACAATCCTTAGTGTTATGAGCATGCATGTCACATATTTTTAATAGCATTAGACCTTCATTTAATATGTTGTAATAGCAGACACCTATTGAAATTATGTCATTTTCCATAAATTTTGTAACCCATAAACATAAATTTAATACTGTTCCTAGGGTAGTTATTCTTCAAATGGCCTTCTACTTCATATTTTGTACACCATATACTACCGCACATTTCTCTAGCACTATTTTTTGTCAAATTTTATAATTATGTGGCCATTGACATGATATGGGCCTTTATGCATGGGTTGATTCTCATGTCAATTCTCCCTACAACTTCTACGCACAATGTTTCTTGTAGATCTTCGTGCAAGTCTATAAATATTTTATGTGTGCGAGAGTCTGGAATGGGAGTAGTAAGCCACCAAAAACCACTATGTGTGTTGAGTTGGATGTATCTCATAATGTATTTTGGAGATCAAAATTTTAAACCATGTGTCATACGCTCACACATTCTCAAAGAGCTATTTTTTTACTTTCCCGAGCATTGAGATACTTTGTTTCTTAAACTCAAGGATGTCAATTCCTTCAAGAATGCAGCCTTGAGTAGATTATAATGAACAAATTATTACTCTGGGTCATATTTCTTATACCATGTATGTGTTTGATCTAATAAAGTAGTGGTGACTTAACTTTCCTTATGTTTGGTATAAGTAATCCCCTTTGTGTTCCATATTAATTCACATTTATGGAAATGTTCTACCACATTCTCGATACCACTATACTCTAGAATATGTAGTGACATCTCATAGAAAATTTGGGGTCCTTGTGTCCATTTCATAGCTATAACCACTCTTTATTATTTCATGGTGCTAGCCTAAATTGTTGATGAGGACCGACTTCCTCCACTACCAATAGTCTACGTGGTAACCATGACCACTTACTAGATAGGTGAAATGTTTCTTGGTGTGGTATTTTCTTGCATGACTATCTTCACACCTCTCGATGCTTGAGTTGTTTGAGTACTTGTCATTATCTCAAATATTTGTGCATTTGGAGTATTTGGGTTAAATTGTAACCTTCTTGGTGTCAAGTTAATTTGTTGTAATAAAAATGGGAATTTACTATCTAGTGAATCCTTTCCGTTTTCTTTGTTTACTTATTCATCACTATCAATTTTAATGAGAACTTGGTATTCTATATCTTGAGTTCCAATCACATGAGAAAGCGTGAAAGGTCGAGAAAAGGTTCTCGGAATAAGAATTCCATCTACACCATATTTCTCTTCTTCCTCCTCGAGTTATTAATTATATGTGCATCTCAACATGCTCTTAGAATTCTTATTCAATCCTTTCAATCTCCTCCATGAGCCAATGTACTTGGTCCACTTTTAAAATCTTTGAGGTCAAATCTCTCCTTCAAATAATTTATTGTTTTGATATGACCTTCTACCACGCTTCTTTATACCACTTCCTTCTCAATGTGCACTAATATGAGGAACCCATGTGTAGTCAAATTTTCACCCTTCTTTCCCTCCCTCCTTGTACTACTCACATAGGTGGGAAAATTATCCTTCTACAGGGAATTTCTTGATTCCCAAATCTACCATGAAATTTTTAATTTCCAATTAACAATGTTCCTTTTAGCTCATGGAATAATTTAAATTCAATTTTTTCATTACATGAGAAATTTGATACATGTAATCAATAATGTAACTATGAAGTATACTTTTCCACCAATAATCCATAATATGGGTCCAAGTCACGTTGTGTTTCACGAGTCTTCGGGTATGCTCAAGATTCCAAGGATACTTCCTTCCCAAATTCAAACTTTTTTCCAATTAATACACTTTTAACCAAGCATAGAGGTTCCTAACGGGTTCACTAAATAAGGTCTCACATAGTTCATCAAATAGGTTTTTCTTGAACCAATTCCTTAGAGGGAAGTTGGGAGACTAATTATTATGACTCAAGTTATTCTATCTTATCTTACGAGAGCTTAGTTATCTCCTACATAATTCAAACTATATTTCTTGTAATTCACCATCATATATTAATAGCGATGGGTCCCAAATAAAACCAAAATTTTCTGCATCTTGTTTAACCATTCATGTGTGTGGAACTCATGCCACCTTGGAGTGCATGTAAGTCTCTTTCTCCTCATGCCACCCTATAATACTAGGGAAATAAGCCTTAACATGCTCACCGAAGGTGCATAATATTATGAGATCTCACCTCATTTATCATATTGATAGAAAAATGCATTGAATTAAGCATAATACAATAACAAACACACATAACAAGAATAAGTAAGTTATGCAAATAATCGACTCCATAAAAGTTACTTCATATTTAGTAAAAAAGTCTCCACACGTTGAATCAATGCTAAAAATACAATAGTCTTACTTTTATTTGAAATCTTAACATGTTTTCATTGTTATATTACTCTCGTCTCCCTTTATTATAATTCCCTCAAGGGGTATTTATACTAATGGTGACTTTCCTTCACTAGTTCTAACAAGTCTATAACTAGCCTTAAGTCACAAAATAAAACCTAATTATTACATAGAGCATCATTTATTCCATTAGTCATCATCTCCTTGCCTCTTATCCTACATGAAATCTCCACCACTTTATTTTCTAACTTGTATACTTTAACCACCACATAGAGTTTCTATTTCTATCCAATTCACCTTTTTCTGTGCACCACCTACTTTGTTAGTATACTTAGTTTTTCTATTTATTGTGTTGTTATTTCTCACCCATGAATGCATTATTTCTTTCTATTGATTTTGTTCTAAGTATAACCTTCTTCTTTTCAGGACTTTGTAAACATCCTTGTTGATATTCTCATGCATTTCTTCCCCTTTTCCCAAATTTTTCACACAACTTCTCTCAAAATCATTTGTATGTTACCTTTCTCTTTTCCCACATAAGTATGAAACACAACTCTCCCAAAATTTTGGTGTGCATCCTACGAATACAAACAATAAAGAACAAGTTCCAATATGAAACTTAACAAATCAAAGAATGATAAAATATTGGGGCCCAACACTAACATACAACACAAAATGAATATCCATAATGGTTTTAACTAGGTGGAATACCTTTACAAGGTGAGTATTCAAAATGATTATTAACAAGGTGAGTTTTAAATCATTTAAAAAATCAAAAAGAGAGAGGGAAGAGTATGAAAAAAAATACTTCTATCACTAACCTGAGAAAACACCACCAACTTGATGTGATGAAAAAAAAAAATAGGAGAATCTAACATGCACTTGAAATCCTCAAAAAATATTGGGTGAGAGTTTAAGGAAGAGTGAATATTGTTTTTGCATACATAATATTTAATAATGAACACAACTGCAATTTTTATCCACAATTTATGAAACTACAAGAATGACTTAAATGACCAATTCAACCTAATTCACAAAATATCATGAATTTAATTTAGAATTACACTCTAACATATAATTCATGTAATGTTCCATAGACTTCCTAAACAGATGTAATCAATGATATATAAATAGTGATAAACATGCTTTCTTGGATTACATAAACTAGTATATACTCACTTTGCATTCATCAAAAACAAAATGTTTTTACTTTTTAGCTCTTTATCAAAATTAAAACTTGACAACTATCAAAATAAAGGTGAAGAGACAATACATAAATTCACAATATTCATAGTGAACACAATTACTCCTTTTTGGCATTTGTAAAATCACATCTACTTAATAAAATATCCATTAAATCATTTGTAATAAACTAAGATGGGATACAACCACATATTTCTCATGATGTATACTAATAATAGAGTTTAAACTAAACTAATAATAAAGATCTAGAAATAAATTCATTCCTTGCCCAAGAAACCAATTTAGAACTTCCTCAAATATAATTATTTCAATCACTAGATGGGGTGTAAATAATCCTTAAAAGAACCACCTTTCATGTCAATAATCTCAAAATATATAACTTGTATGTGTTTCTTATAATTTATTATATGTATGTGCCTATATTTAAGAATGTAGAGCTCTTAAACCACGACCTAAAGAGTTTTAGAAGAAGTATATATTTCCTTATAGTATATGTGTCTAACCCTCACTTTAAGTTCCAAATTGAGTTCATTATGTTATCTTAACTTAGTTTACATAGTAATTACGCATTGTACCTTAGTTATTTTATTTTTACTAAGGCAACCTGGTTGTTAATGTAGTAACTAGTTAGTTAGTAACTACTTAGGTAACTAGGTAGTTTTATGTTATTGTTATATGGTTATGGTTGTATAACCATTTATAATGTTTTTATTATGCATACGTGAGGTTGTTGTAGGATTATTGTTGCATTGTTGCAACTTCATATTTGTTTTATTATTTCACGTATAGTTTCTGGTTGCACCTGTGTAACTTATTATCTGTTTGTACTCGGTTGTGCAATATCTATAAATATTGTAGCCATCTCTAGTGTATCGATTTGATTGAATATTAAAAAAATTAAGAGGCTTTTGTACCTCTTCTATATTTGGTATCGATTTGCATAGGAGATCCTTTAAGGTTGGAGAGAGGTTGCAAAATGTAGAAATTTTTGGAGAAGAAACATGTATTCTAGGAGATCCCGTGCTACCTCTAGCAGCTTCCCAGAACATCCATACATCCTTACAACCTCATGTTCATTCTCCAGGTGTTTGAAAGAATTATTTTTGCACTGGTGCCCCCTACACCATGCAAAATTTTCTTCTTGGACCCATTTTGGTTCTGAAAAAAATTAAAATTCAGATTCATATTAAAATAAATAAATAAAATATTCATTTCCCCAAGTAGGGGTTTTGGCACTAAACATAGTTATCCATAGCTAACTTTAGTGTCTTTGCTATATTTTAAGATGGATCCAAGCATCAAGCTCTTAGCGAGTTACCCACAGAGTTGATAGGGCGTGTTGTTAAGATTCTTGAGCTGTTTTAGAGCTCTAAATTGGACCACTAAGATTTTTGCCAATGTAATCCGACCACGTTGAGGATGAGCTCCTCTGGAGCATTTAAAACGGCCGAGTCTCCTATAATAAAAACCCGAGAACTTACCATTTTTTGCGGTTGAGCTCTTTGATCCATCATCGAGCAAAGAAAAACCTCCTGTAGATTGGTTCACACATCTCTTGCACCATTTTTTCATACCAAGCCATTGCATTGGCTTTGTATTCAACGAGGAGACCAACCCCTTATAGTGAAGAGGCTATTGGGTAAAAAAATGATGGATCCAAAGCCCGAAAAGTATACACCAACAAATATGTTTAGTTATTTGAGAAGAAGGAAGTTAAAACTCCTCCTCCAGACTCACCTAATGTAGATATTTCACCTATTGTAAAAACAAAATATGACATTCCCGTTGATGATGAAAATGATGATAGGGATGATGGTGATGATCAAACATGACCACGACCCACGGAAAAGTACAATGTTTTCCCAAGTGGTATACTAATATGATTCGAGATGTAAAATTGGATGTTCCATCAGATACATCCACCATTGGACCACAAACTCGTAATAAAGCACGAGAAGAGGTAAAATTTACTTTGATGAGTAGAGTTGTTGAATCTGTTGAGCCCTCTATTTTCCAGGAAGCCCTACAGTTGAAAGCTTGAAAATATGCCATGGATGCTAAGTATCAGTCAGTAATGAAAAAAAACACTTGGTAGCTTGTCGATCTTCCATCAGGGAAGAAACCTATTGGTTGCAGATGGATATTTAAAACAAAGTAAAAAGCAGATGAGACCATAGAAAAGTACAAAGAAATACTGGTCGCAAAGGGTTATACAAAAAGGAAGGCATAGACTATGAGGAGACATTTTCTCCCATGGCTAAGATCAAAATGATCATGATGATCTTTGCTCTAGTTGCTCAGTTTGGTTGGAAAGTCCATCAGATGGACGTGAAAAGTGCCTTTCTGAACAAAGATCTACATGAAGAAGTCTACATGACTCAACCTAAGGGTTATATTATACTTGGAGAAGAAATAAAGGTATGCAGACTCAGAAAATATCTGTATGGCCTTAAATAGGAGCCCCGGGCTTAGTACATCAAAATTGATGAGAATCTCGTTCAACATGGATTCAACAAAATCAATATGATCCTAATCTCTACCTCAAAAATCAAGGGGGAGATTGTGATTGTTGTTTTATATGTCAACGATCTAGTCATCACTAGAAGTACAGTGAAGATGATTGATGCAATGAAGAAATATCTTAATCGATCGTTCAACATGACATATCTTGGGCTCATGCACTGCTTTGTCTTGGATTAGAAGTATGAAAAAAGAGAATCACATATTTTTTCTCGGTTAAGTATATCGAGACAAAGCTCAAGAAATTCAGGATGATAGATTGCACACCTATTGCTACACCCATGGAGATGAGACTACAATTATCTCGTTCAAATCCATCTCCTATGGTAAATGAAACTCTTGATCGACAGTTGATTGGGAGTTTCATTTACCTAACTTACACTAGACCAGATATCAACTTTGCAGTGAGTTATCTTTCCAGGTTTATGTAGGAAGCCAAAGTTTTTCATTGGAAGGCAAAGAAGGTGGATCTTGAGATATCTCAAGGGTATAATGGATCTTGGTCAAGAATATAAGAAAAATGATAACATCTTCTTGACTGGATATTCAAATTTAGATCATGTAGGTAACATTGATGACAATAAATTCACTTCTGGATTTATATTCTTTTTGGGATCTAGACCGATATCACGGGAAGAAGAAACAAAAATTTGTTTCAAGCTCTTCTACGAAGCCGAATATTGTGCTTCAGGTGGAGCTATCTATGAAGTGATATGGCTACATCACATATTAAAAGGACTTGGAGTACCACATGAAAAACCTACCACCATGTATGTAGAAAATGAAGGCATTATCAAAATTATTCGCAATCCATTTTTTCACGAGAGGACCACGCACATCGAGGTAAAGGTTCATTTATACGTGAGCATGTCTTTAAACACAACATTCAACTTTAGTTTTTCCCAACAACTAACTAACAAACATTCATCTTCACAAATTCACTTTCACATGACAAGTTCAAGTTGTTCAGAGAGTTACTCTCCTCATATCTTGAGACAATGCAAAATTAAGGAGGGGAATGTTAGGTAAAATTATTTTACATAGTAATTATACATTGTACCTTAGTTATTTAATTTTTACCGAGGTAGTCTAGTTGTTACTGTAGTAATTGGTTGGTTACTTAGGTAACTAGGTAGTTTTATATTAATGTTATATGGTTATGGTTGTATAACCATTTATATTGTTTTTACTATGCACAAGTGAGGTTGTTGTAGGATTATTGTTGCATTTATGCAAATTCATATTTGTTTTATTATTTCATGTATAGTTTCTAGTTACACCTGTGCAACTTATTATTTGTTTTTACTCGGTTGTGAAATATCTATAAATATTACAACCATCTCTATTGTACCATATTTTATTGAATATTAATAAAATTATGAGGCTTCCGTCCCTCTTCTAGACATTATGTGTTATAATTAGGGCTCTATTAGTAAGCTTAAAATTAGATCATCTAGTGGTATCTAAATTTCCACTTTCTACTTTTTTACCTCTTTCTAATCATGCAAAATTCCCTTGTTGATATGTTTATGCCCTAATCAAATAAAAATTCTAGTGTGCTCGATTTATGTCTTTATGACTATGAAATATAATTGGAGGTTATTAATGTCCATTCAATCTCAACCGAAACTCAAACTACCTTTCATTCAAATTTAGTCAAAAAAATACATTTATAATGGAGACTATATGAAAAAATGGTTTTCAAAAACTTCAAACATAATCTTCTCATCGATGTGCCAAAAAAATCCAAAGAGGAAACACACCATCTGAAATTTCTCTTTAAGATATTTATAATGATAATGGTATTATAATTGTAGACACTCTAATTTGGTAATTCTACTCTTTGACAACTGATAGTCTTGACATTCCTACATTTATCAAATAAGTGCACTTTACTAATTCCCATCTAGTACATCTCAAGGTCTCTTGTCCAAATTTCTTAATCATATACACTCATTTGTCAATAGTTTTTGAGAATGGAATACATCAAATCCACTAAAAACTATACTAGAAAGATTCCAAACTTCACACTTCAAATTACCCCTCTAAGGCAAGAAATGTGTAATAGGGGATAGAACGTCCATACGTTCTTAACCTAGTGCATGGTTTTGAAATTTCTCACTTTGATCTAAAAATTTCAGTTGCACATTATTCTTGGGTCGTTTACTCCTTCCCAATCGGCCTTTGTAACTTAAATGGCCTTTAAAAGCATATATAAGCAAGTGAAACTCACCTCATTTAGTACCTAACACTCTTATGGAATCTTATTACAAAAAATAGAACAAAAGGCACCCAAAATCTCCCTACACTATGAAAATACATTTTCACATTCATTAGGAAAACCATCTACAAGTATGAAGATTCCCATTAGGTATAGGGAAATACTTCCCACATTTAAAATAATTAAAATTCTCTCTCTCAAATAGATTCATAAGAGATAAAATCAATTCAAGCCTTGTCAAAGGAAACATGTCAAATTCGATTGCACTACAACTAGATATGACATGCTAGGTGGAGAACGATGTGCGATTTGAGGCCTCTTCGCAAAGTGCCAACATCAACGGTATACGAGGTGCCCAAAACCTAACTAATGTTTGTTTTGTAAGAATTATCATCCATGGTTAGGGTTTTAAAGTTTGGGTAGAGAATTTAGAGGCCCATGTAGTGTGATCGACAGTGACCAACAAAGAGTTATGAATATATTCAAATAAGCGATAAACCTAGAAAGTTATAGATCCTATTTTTGATAAATGTCAAGACCGTACATAAGTTTCTCGACCCTACTATATGGTTTTGCCCAGGTGCATCTTTAGGTCAATTTTTAGTATCAAGGCACTCTTGGGTTTATATCTCCTTATTCCATTATTCAAATCACCTTGATCATTCCGAATCACATATAATCAGCTAAGTGCACTCAATCCATCATGTTTGTGAACTTCTATTATATCATGTACATATTTTACAAGTATTAATATTTTGTTATGAAATTAAATGATTAATGTTGGAAGTTAACTAATTAGAATAACTCCATGTAGCTTTTACTTCAATCTTTTTGATTATATGTGTAAAATCTTAATCAAATCTAAAAAGGGTGAAAACATTTGGTGAACCCAATTTTGATCAAATCATTAACCTAATCTAGGATCTATTCCTTGTGTATTAGGCTTGATTATCTCCAAACCCTAGCTACCATAGGGTTGTATATTTTTATTGTATATTCAACCCTAAATTTGATTTACACAAATTTTCCTAGAGTTTCATGGTTATTTCTGCCTTTTGGATCACTTTATAGGGCTCCTAATTGCCAAGTCACCTTGTATTGCATAACTAAAGCATAAC
Source organism: Taxus wallichiana var. yunnanensis (assembly GCA_018340775.1). Lineage (NCBI taxonomy): Eukaryota > Viridiplantae > Streptophyta > Pinopsida > Cupressales > Taxaceae > Taxus > Taxus wallichiana. Next base: position 715,306,408 of record CM031237.1, on the reverse strand, counting down.
AAATATATGTTCACATTCCTTTGAGGTTATTATTTATTTTTATGTATTTAAAGAAAACCTCTTTCCCCTCCTCATTTTTATCAAACTTTTTAGAAATTCAAAATTATTGTTTTTAGTAATTAGGGCATAATTTGAAAATTTTACAATATTAGTAAAATTACTTGGACGTTTTTCTTTCATATAATAATTTTAAAAATAAATATTTTTGTTTTATAAAATTCAAATTATATTTTAAGATATGGTCATTTTATTCATTTGACGATAGTCACTTTTTGCTCAACATCACTTTTTGGGTCTTATCCCCATGGTCTCTTGATTGTTAGCCCTCCATATGCTGATCTTTATTCTTTTCTATCTAATTGGAGTTTCTTATATATATTTTTATTTCATCATGGATTATTACATAATCTTTCAAGTATCCTTGTATCATTTACTTCAATGACACCCAACATGTAGAGATACTCTCACAAAACTAGTGCACAAAATAAAGCTCCATGATAATACAACACCTTCCCATGTGAATTAAATTCTAAATCATATCTCATCTCCTTATATTAGTAGTGATGAAACCTTCCATAAAATATCTTATATTTTATTGTATCTTTGCACCATGACTTTTAAGATAAATTTCAAGTTATGAATACCGAGATCACATCTCTCAAGTGTGAGATAACACATTTAAAGGATTATTCCAATACATATATTCATCATATATCTACACATCATGATCAATATAGTTCTCATCCCACTGAGAATAAATATTACACACACATCATGCATAATACATGTTCCCATGCAAGTGAAGTCAAAGTCATACAACAGAAAACAAATATTCTGTTTGAAAAGCATACTCGACAACATGATATTCTATTTGAGATACTCAATAATTGATTAATCACTTTATTACCCACTCATTACTACCCTTTCTATCGGATTAAAAAATTCAAAGGTCAACCGATTTGAAATTATATAGAATTAATGGACATTGTGATAATGATTGCTATGCTTTACAATGAAAAATCTAACAACTTGAGAGTAAGGGCTTTATTACATTTTCTACACAAAAATCTACTACACATTCATCTAGAGTTTTCAAATATCAATGGGTTGATAAAATTGATCCATCTATGTCTTGTGAACATAATGCAATATCAAATTCTACAATTCTTGTAATAATACAAGAGCCATATATTCAACAAGAGGATAAGAATGAAATACCTCCTTGAAAGCACCAATCTTAGAAGTAGAATTACATCCTACCCTTGTGCAACTTACAATGGATGACAAGGGTAGGATGTAATTATACTACTAAGATTAGTGCTTCGAAGGAGGTATGTCATTCTTATCCTCTTGTTGAATATGTGGCTCTTGTATTATTGCAAGAGTTGTAGCATTTGGCATTGCATTATGTTCACTAAAGGACACCATATCAAAACATAAAAACTAGGCATAACCCTAATTAATGAAGGACACACTAATGGGTTTTGTATATATCTCTACTCCCCCACAAAAATTTAGGGACCAATCACCAAGTCATTAAGTTCTTGTTTAAGCTTTTTGTTGACCTAGAAAATGATCCAGATAATTAGGATTATGATAGTAGTTATGATGAATATAGTGATACACTAAGTGATCCTTCATAAAATATATCTACTCCTTAACAAAAATTGAGATGGATTATGATGCACCTATCAATACTGATTAACAACAATACAAATGATTCTATAACTATTACTAGCACAACAACATCTATTACAATTATCTCAAAAAATAAGTATCAATGAGTTACTTGATGATCTTTGGATCTCTACAGAATGGGAAACTATAGGCTAAATCCTAATTATTCATATAAACTATCCTTGATGGGAAACATGAAAAATAGTTCATATAAACCCCCTCATGAGAATTTACACAATCCTGAGCCTATTGGTAAAACATAGGACAATATTTCATTTAAAGCTTAAAATTTTCTCAACGTCTAGCTACAGAGCATATAGCTACATAAATGGAAAAATATAGCACCCGGTGAATTCAACTCCTCCTCTTGATAAATATTTATGGTAGAACCCATGTGTCACTATTTTACACATCCAACATAACAACCCTTCATGCATCTAACATTACATTCTCACTCATGACATGTTATTGTTAATTAAGCCTACTAATTGTTACTATATATTCGATCTTCATCCACATACACCGTTATATGACACCTTCTCTAATACTCAAGGGAATATCTCGATCCCCCTTCATTCTTTTATATGAATAGGTATCCTTCCATGCCCCACGCATACTTTGGTAAGGGTTACATTGACAATATATTTTCTATTCATGTTATGTCATACTTCTTCTATATGGATTTCACACATCCACCAACATCAATACTAACCATTTATAACATCTTCAAGACATGGTATCCTAATTAAAAATCTCAATTTAAAGTATTTCTCTTCATGCACTATTCCTAGAGACATTTCACCTAATGTTTCTCTCAAACCTTCTTTGGCACATATTACTACCACCATTCCATTGGTAGTTGAGTCACATTCTTTGGCACATTTGAGGCTTAGGCCTCCATCATCTGTGATAGTTGATTCACCTCCTCAGGAGGTTATCATTGGATATATTTCATGTTATCCCATTTCTTGTACATATTTATGCACTAGAAAATACAAAAACACCGATATAATCACAAAAATCAAAAACATTCAAATATTTTCAATAATGCAAAAATCAGGATTTGTTTATCTAACATACATTGTTAGCACTTTGTATTATACATTATTTTTATCCTTCTGGTTTGATAGATAGAATTTTTCTTCTTTACACACATGTTCATGAGGTATATTGAGCATGATGTAGGACATACATATTGATACATGATTATAGGAACTATCATGGTTCCTTACATACTTCTTTTGGGGGCATCCCTCCACAAACTAGGTGCTATTATTTCATTATAGTGCCTTTTCACTTCCTCGTTACAATTTATTACACACGTAGGTTATTTCTTATTTTTTAACTCATATTACTAAAACATGTATCTTATGCATTGTTGGAAACTATTGCTTCATATGTTCCTATATATCACTTGCTATTCCATTTCATCACATTATGATACTCTTGTTTTCTATACATGCTTGCTAGTTGTGTGTTTATTTACTTGTTTGCTAATTTTATTGTGGCCTAAGGGTCTTTTTTTCTTGCGAAACCATGGATGTCTCATGTTTTTAGGTGCTAATCCTTTTGTGTGACATTAATTACACCGGTATCTTTTCACTTTTTTCTACTTACATATGCATTATTATTATTACTACTACTAGTCATTGTGTTGACATTGATATTATTACTATTATTGTTGTTATTTTTACTATTTTTGTGCACCATGGTCTCCACAATGTGCATCCCCATTATAGGTATACATTCTTCTTGGTGTCCTCCCATCAAAGACTTTATATGTTTTCTATGTAGATTATTATACTTATTAGACATGGTTACTCATCTATTCTTTTGAGCCGAGTGCTCAAACACTTTATAATGCTCACCTCAAAAGAGGGGCATTCGATGGGTCTATTCTACACCTAGAGTAGACATAAACACAATTTTAGGCTTAGACACATGCGACACAAGAAAAAAAAATACTAAAAAACAACATCACACATTGAAAATAAGAAATATACACAAAAGGGTAAAAAATGTAAAGTATGGTTAGGACCGTACATATGTTCCTAACCTATTTCTATGGTTTCTCTCTGGGGCTAATTACAAAAATTTACCAATAGTTTCATATTTTCACTTATAAACACAAGTTTTCACACGCTTTAGACTCATATGACTTAGTTCAAATCAATTTCAAGGGGCATGAAATGTTTCATTCCTTATTCTCTATAGAACTTAGTTTCAGTTTCAGTTTTAGGGATATTGGGGGCATGTGTCTCCTTTCTCCAACTACATTTTAGCACATGTCGATTTATTTAGTTTCTACTCATTTGTGTGGCACATAGGGAGAGTATGGGGAACATTCATTCTTTTATATAATATGTGTCCTAATTTACAAAATTGGGCCTAGATCCATCTGTAGAAGTGCATTCTATGGGGTCATGGAAGGTATCGATGCATATACGTTCTTCTTAGGTAGTCCTTCATCTCATCTTACACATAAAGGGGAAGATATCAGAGTTATTGAATGAATTTAATGCATGGTCTTCTTCCTTTATAGGGTATTTTGGCTCCTCATCCTTCCTCTCTCTTTGAAATTCATGTCTTGGGTTCCATACACCCAATCTTGTGGAATCTCCTTGGAAAAATTAGGGATTGATCATACCCAATTCTTTGGTAAAGTTCATAAATCCAAAAATATAAGTCCAAACAAATATTGGGAAACTCTTCCCTCTATTAAATAATCAAGTACATTCCCTCAACATTTTTCATCTCTTTCTTTCTCTATTTATAGTTTCAAATTTTATTTGGATTACATATTTTCATTCGAGTTAAATTTAAATTATTCATCTTGGGAATTGACTACACTTTGTGTTGTGGGTTTCATCATAGAGCATTCCAACACCAATATCATGGGACCTTGCAAAACATACATTGATCGAAGACAAAGTGTGTTTACAGACTTAGGTATCTTTTCCTTTAAACATGTAATTTTATTTCATACTTTAAAGGGGGAAATGTAGACACTCAAATTTTGTAATTCTACTCTTTGACACTAATAGTCTTGACATTGCTCTCTTGCTCAAACAAGTACACTTTACCCATTCTCATCGTGTATATCTCTAGCTCTCTTTCCTATATTCCTTGATCATACACACGATATGGAAAAAATTTATAAGAATTGAATGCATGAAATCCACTAAAAAACTTTGTTGGTCATCTTCCAAATATCATACTTCATATTTCCTCTTTAGGTCAAAACATACAATAGGGTTAGGAACATCCATACGTTTTTATTCTAGTGTACAATTTTGATCTTGCTTACTTTGATCCCAATTTTTCAATTATACATTATTGTTTGGATTACTTAGTCCTTTTCAGTCAACCTTTGTAACTTAAATCACCTTTGGAATCATATATAATCAAGTGAAACTCACCTCATTTAGTACCTAACACTCTTATGGACTCCTATTATAAAAGATAGCACAAAAGGCACCCAAAATCTCCCTAAACTCCACAAATAGCTATGCACATTCATTAAGGTAGAACCATTTACAAGTTTGAATATTTCCACTAGGTCTAGAGAACTACTTCCCACATTTTCAAGTACTCAATGTCACTCACTCGGATAGATTTACAACAAAGAAACTCAAGGGAATCCTTATTAAAGGAAGGATGTCAAATTCAATTCCAATAGAGCTAGATATCACATGATAGGTTGAGAATGACTGTGGTTTGATGCCTCATTTGATTAGTTCCAATGTCAGGTGGTGCGTGGGGTTCCCACTACCCCATTTTAAATTTTACAGGACCTATCATCCATGATTAGGGTTTGAAAGATTGAGAAAAGGATTTATAATTCCATATAATGTGACCGACCATGACTGATAGAGAGAGAAATATATTTAGACAAGTGACAAACCTAAAAATTTACAGATCCCAATTCTGAGAAAATTTAAGACTATACAAATAGGTAAAGGCCATATGGACATTTCTGACCCTACTATACAGTTCTACCAAAGTGCATCTTCAAGTCACGGTTTCAAAGTATTGAGGAAATCTCGGGTCTTTATTGTTGTCCATTGTGTTTAGTTGTTGTCATTGATGGAAAATAGAGTCATGGTGTCATTGGTGTTTCCATGAGGTGTTAATCAAGTTTAAACATTAAGTTTGATTGGTAGTGTCCCGATTTGGTCAAGTTACTATGGTGTGTAAGCATGGTCTCAGGAGTATGGTGCAAGCATAGATGGTCTTGGTACGATTCCTAAAGGTCTTCATGAGACTAGGAAAGGTTATTTTGATGTGTTATAGGCATACATGAGTATGTAAGAAGTCATCATGGTCAGTTCATGAGTTGTATGGGTTGAGTTAGGTCATTATAGGCCTATTTCTAGTCTTAGAGCATGGTGCACGATGGAGTAACATGAGAAATGGAGTAGGGAAGTCTTGGTGAAGCATGTTTACAACATTGAAATGGTGCATAACATGAGTATGAGGAGTTCCAAGGCATATCTCAGTTGTTTCATGGTCCTTGGGAAGCAAGAAGGTGAAGACAAGGCATGATAACATAGGTAAGTCTTAGTGGCTAGAGAGTTTGAAGAATATTTGAGAATAGATGAGACTTGGGACATGTACAAAAGGTAGATATGGGGCTTCAGGACAAGTTTTAGGTCATTTTGATGAGATTTTTTCAAGATATGAAGTTTTTGGTGAAACCAAGTTCTAGAGAAGATAAAACCAGCTCAATATGGGAACTTCAGATGCTCACCCACTCATAAAAAATTTTCATGGGATCCTGTGATTTTTAGGGATGATTTTTCATTGAGATAAAAGTATTTTGTAAAAATAATGAAGTGATTTGATTGTCATATTTTATGAATAATTGTTACGAAGTCAAGTTGGTTTGAAACCTAGTTAAACCCTCCTTCTTGGGTGACTAGGAAGATATGAATATTATATTGTAAAAATGATGTTATAAAGAAAAAGTGGTGTATCAAGGTTGTAAAGAAAATTTTTAAGCTTAGTTTGGCATAGGTTTCATGTTTCAACTATTTCAGAAGTGAGAGAAAAACCCTAGTTTTGTGGAGATTTATAGTTTCAAGGCTGAGATAAAAGCTTCAAGATGTGAAATTAATTATTCCATAATCCCTAGGATATGTGATAAACAACAAAGGATAGTTTTAGGTAGCTTTAGTGGAGAAAATGGAAGATATAGGTCTTCAAAGTTACCTTACCGTTTTTGGCCTTAAGGGCTAAACATCTAGTCTTGTGCTTTGAGGTGAGCTAAGTTGATTTGCATAATGGAGTAGTTGTTTGTGGTATTGGATAACATGTTGGAACTTGGTATGATGTGTTTGAGGCTTTGGTTTGATTTGGAGAGTTTATTTATTTTCTAAGTTCTAATGGCCTAATTGGTCCTATTAGGCTTTCTAAGAAGGCTTGATGAAATAGGTGTGTTGGATCAGTTTTATCCAAATGGAATATGCTTATTAGTGCTTGAGAATTTTGGTAAAATTTTCCTTGAATTTTTATAGGTTGTTGTTAAGCTTGGAAGTTTATTTAGAGGTGTTAGTGTTTGTTTCTCTCAAGACTAGTTCTTGAGTCTTAGAATCCTAAATGAGCAGTTTCAGAGATTGGCTTGGTTGAAGGATTTGCACTATGATTTGGATGATAAAGTGAGTTGTATCATAAATTATATTTAGATATATTTCCATCCATATTATACTTGATCCTTGATGAGGAGATTTTATGTGCCAATTTTCTTGTTCTTGGTGACCTATTTATGGGCATGATCAACATGCTTAAGCGAGGTAGGAGAGATAGTTGTCTTGGAGTGTTGTGCTTTGTTTGGAGGTGTCTCATGGACCTGGAGAGTGATTTAGAGTCACGGTGCATCCATTCATGTGCATAAGAAGTCTTGAAAATTATTTTTTCTATGCAAAGTTGTTCACTCTTGTGGACTGATTTTTGGTGCTTGAAGACCTACTTGGAAGTGCTTTCTTCTTAGAGTGTTTCATAGTAGAGATGGTAGTTGCAGATGCTCCTAAAATTGTTGGTTGTTCTTGGAGGATTTTCTTGAGTTTTTGATACCTATTGATTCTTGATTTTTTTTTAATGCCTTTAGAAGTCCTTGTGCATTTGTTGGAGCTTAAAGAGTGTGTTTTGATTTAGTTTTAGTGTCTTGGTGCTTGGAAGAGTTGTCTTGACCCTTGCCGATCTACTTGGGTATTTTGAGTTGATTTATATGATGTTATTAATATTTTTTGAGTTGGGATGACTGGCCTATATGGTCATAGCTGACCTAGAGGTTATTTGAGCTAGTGTCATGTATATAAGCTAGTATATTTGGTCATTTATGACTAGTTAAAATGAAGGTGTAATGATAAACCTATAGGAGATTGAATAAGAGATTAGAGGGTTTATGGATGGATCCTAGAAGAGTGATGAATACCTAAGGAAGATTGAGGATCAGATGTGCAAGGGAAATTGACCTATTCAACCCATGAAGAAGAATAATTGAACAAGTTAGGAGAGAGAGAGATATTTGATTAGGGTTTGGTGTGTTTAGATCTTAATTTGGATCACTATCAGTTGTGTGAGTAACATATCTTTAGTGTTCATCTATTTTAAGGTGGTTGAGTGGGTTCTTGATCACCTTAGGGGGTAGTATCCTCCTTTTATAATGGGTGCTATACTAAATAGGGGTTGGTGCTCCTTGTGAAGTGGGTGCTTCACTAAATAAATATTGTGTGATGTGTAATATTCTCATGAGTCCTTTATTATGAGTAATATTAGTAGAGGTATTAGTGGGTTTTATTTCCTTTAAGGGTTTCCCACTTATATCTAGTGTTTTGTGTTCTCTTTCTTGTTGCATGCCTTTGTAAATGTTTAATACACACCTAATAAGCTCACATGGTTATGGATGTTGAATGAATGGTTTGAATGATGAATGTATGATATAGAAAAATAAGATAAAGTTTTTATGACTTATTCACCCCCTCAATTACTTTGCTTCCAGAAATTCATATCGAGCTAGGTCCTTGTGAAGAATTTTTAACGACTTGGAGGAGATCCTTGAAGCAAAATGGGTACATCACCTGATGTTTGGAGAAGAAGGTATGAAATTACGAGTCTTTGGTTTTGGATGAAAAGAACAAATTAGTGATATGGAGGTTGAGCATGGTCAAACCATCAAAGAGTTAGAGTCTCAAGTTGATAGTGTGACAAAATCCCTAAAGGACAAAGAAGAAATTTGCATCGGGTATGAAGATGAGTTGGGTTCCTTGAAAGAATAATCCAACATGTTGAATATCGATGAAAGATTGGAGAAAATTTCTGAAGCCCTAGATGATATGTTAAACCATCAAAGAACAACTGGTGACAAGATTGGTTTAGGTTTCAAAGGAGAGCACATATAAATTTGTATAGATGACAAGGTTGATATAAGCACCTATGAAGTCATAAAGGAGAAGAAGATAACTGATTCAATAAGGTCTAACCTTATTAGACAACCCAATGCAATGAGGTATGGTCATTCCTTTAATGGATATTGTTATTCATGTAATTAATTTGGTCATAGAGCTAGAGATTGCAAGAAGAAGCCCTCAAAGAATGAGTTCTCATGGACTTATGAAGGTGCTTTAAATGGTCAATGTTTTTCATGTTGTGAGTATGGTCATAAGATAGTTGATTGCGGTTGTAATCTTATTTCATATAAATATAGAAGTAGAAATGCTGTTGTTTGCTACAATTTTCACAAACAGGGTCATATTGCAAGATATTGTTACCAAAGTGAATCTTCAGGGTATAACAATAGGTTTCAAGCTCCCAAAAAGTAAGATATGAATGTACTCAGTAAGAATACTAGTCCTAAGCATGAGGATAAGAATGTATGGATGCCTAATTCATCTAAGGTGAAAGTCAATGCAACAAAGATCATGATATGCTAAGGACGGACCAAGTACAGATCAAAGAAACCAAGAAGATTGATCCATAGGAGAATCAAGTACAACTAAGATAATAAAGGATATTGATTAAGCTGATTCTAAGTTTGATATGTAGAATATGAAATTTAAAGAGCTAAAGCATGATAAGGAATAAGGATCAATAACCCTAATTGAGGAAAAGTCATAGAATGAGGAGTATCATGAATGTTTGATAAGTTTTCAGTCCTTAGGAGATAATGAGGATGTTATCATGTTTAAAAGATGTACCAAGAAGTCAAGAAAGAAGGAATAAGTGGAATCTTTAGGTTCATTTGATGACTACATCTTATTCTAGCACACTAAGTAGTTTATGTGTCTTCTTTAGGATTCTAGAAGAAATTCATCATCTAAAAGAAGCATGGCTGAGTTTTGAAGGTACAAGATTGGTTGTGAGCTCCTACATGCTATCTCAGTCCTATCAAGGTATGTTTGTTTGTACTTGTTCATTCATCAAGTCCTATTTTTGAAATATGCATGGTCTCAGTCAAAAGTTTGTATTGAGCCATCTATTATAGCCTGCATATCAGTTTGAAATGGGATAAAACTTTGTGAAAAGTGAAGTTATTGATTGATCATTCATAAGTTCTATAAAAAGGATCTAAAGTAGTAGATGAAGCTGCAAAAGGTATATGAGTGTATTTGAAGTTATTTTAAGGTCTCTTGATTCTCTACTACATCTCTGTGTTAAGTTAGAGATGTACTTACTACTATGTTGTTGTGTAATGTCCCAGTCTTATTCCAAGAAGTTTTTATGGTGTCTAGGTTTGTACTACTAGGTGAAATTTCAAAATGTTGTCATAATATGTGAGTGGTTGACATATTAAGTCTCAAGAAGTATTTGTGTCGTAGAAATCTTAAATTTTGATCATTGAGTGCTCAAGAACTTGTCCTTTGTATCTCGGTAGTCGGGGTTGTTGTATAGTGTTCCGAGTCTTGCATTTCGTGTCTCATCTATAAGTGGTCTATGTTACATAATCCATGTCTTGGTTTGAGTATGAAGTCATGTCGAAGAAGGTTGAGCTTGTAAGGTCGGTCTTTGTTGAGAAAATTTGTCACATGCTATGAAATTTTGGTCCAAATTTGAAAATAGAGTTACATATATGTTGATATCATGCTTCATCAAAGGTTAATCAATATATGAAGATAAATGAAGAAAGAAGTACATTTTAGAGGAAGGTTTGATCCCGGGGGGAGATTGGATGGCTTGAGGAGTTTTTTCAAGACAAGTACAAGAAGATTAGATGTAATGATAAACTACCGTCTTTGATCTTAGGTCATATAGAATGCTAGGTTGAACCTCGAAGGTGTGAATGATGTTACGAGCCTCTATGAGGATTGAGATGTTTTAGCATCATTGGAGTTTCCATGATGAGTATGTTAGTGAACCAAAATATGGGAAAGTATGTTTAGACAATGGTTTTGTAGTTGCTTTATTACATCAAGAGTTTGATTCAAATCGAATAAGTTCTAGTGCAAAATTATAGGAGGATTCATGTTTCACGTTGATCGGGTATGACATCTTTATGAGAAGCTTGAAAGGTTTGAAAATAATGTGAGAAGGTCAAGGTCTATTGCATTTATGTGTAGATAATGATGTTCATGATCGATACTTTGTGTCGATTCTGACAAAGGAAGTTATAATAGATATTTGAAGGTTTGTGCATTTATATTAAGGTAAGATAAGTTATGAACAAGCCATGGTAAGTTTCTCATCTCAAATTTAATTCAAAAGGTCTACAAAATTAGTTAGCATTCCAAGGAGATAGAGTACCAAGAATGTGACAGAGGTGAAAGGTCCTAAGTTCTAAGTTATAGTGTGGTTTTCAAGGTATGAGGAGTGTCTTATGACATGTCTCAATCCTTAATACATGCATTAAATTTTATCTAGTATGTATATGAATCATAAAAACTCTATGATATGTGTTGAGAATTGTCAAGACTGCGTTGTTAAAAAGAAATGTTCCCAGTTGATGATTATAATAGTGTATTGATGATTATTTCCATATCTTCGATGTGAATCATGATAAGTATGAGTTGAAGAGGAGCTTAAGTTCTCACTGGACCTAAAGGAGATGTAGCTAGAGGTGTTGATAGTCATGTATGGGTGAAGTATGCAGGGGTACTATTTTTTGTTTCATACTATTATAACGTGTAATAGGGAGTATGTTGACCTTATATGTCGGAAAATTTGACTATGATTTTCAAGCGGTGGTTAAGATATCAAGGTGGATAATATGGAAAAGTTAGTGATTTTGCAGGCCTATTGGAAAGGGGGAGCTTGTCAAAGATCTAATAGGTGTCATATTATGTAAAGAAGATAGTAGATCACTAAAGAGTTACTTCAAGATTGTGACATTCATGTTGAGCCATCTCCGTGGTAGTTTGTACAAGGTAGGTGACCTTATATTTGCTTTATCAACTAGATATTGATTATATAAATGTAGGAGGAACACTTAGATAGTGATTTAGATGTTATATTTGCTTCTACAACATTGAGAAGTTAGACTATTTTGGATTGAAAATGTACTTTAGGGCTCATAGTCCTAGTGGTGATATGTCATGTTTGAAGGCGAGTTTGGGTTTTTGCATTATATAGACATAAAGGTGGTTTTAGCATGAATGAAGTCAAATAATGATGTATCAGCTTAGGGGAGCTATTTGTTTCTCATATAAGGTCCAAAATCCTTCATTTTCTGCTATTGAAGTAAAAAATAGGTACAATTCAATGTGGAGCTTATAAGCATGTAAGTAATAGTTTCCATTGTGTTTTGTCATTTTTCATATTTAGTTATCATTGTAGCCTTTGTCATAGATGTCAAAGGGGGAGAGTAACATCATAAACATGAAAAATAAAGTCATATAGGTGTTTTTCTTTAGGTTTCCATCAATGACAAAAGAGGAGATTGTTGAACATTATGTCTAGTTGTCATTTATGGAAAAGGGAGTCATGGTTTCATTGGTGTTTCCATGAGGTGTTGATCAAGGTTAAATATGAAGGTTGATTGGTAGTGTCATGATTTGGTCAAGTAGTTATGGTGTCTAAGCATGGTCTTGAGTATAATACAAGCATGAATGTTCTGGTATGAGTCCTAAAGGTCTTCATGAGATCGGGAAAGGCTAGTATGATGTATTAGAGGTATATATGAGCATGTAAGAATTCATCATGGTCATTTCATGAGTTATATAGGTTGATCAGGTCATTATAGGCCTATTTCTAGTTCTAGAGCATGATGCATGATGAAGTAACATGAGAAATGGAATAGGTAAGTCTTGGTGAAGCATGTGTACATCATTGAGATGGTGCATAACATAATATGAGGAGTTTCGTCATATATCAATTATTTCATGATGTTTTATAGTCCTTGGGAAGAAAGAAGGTGAAGACAAGGCATGATAACACAGGTAAGTCTTAGTGGCTGGATATTTTTAGGCATATTTGAGCATGGATGAGACTTGGGTTAGTTAGAGAAGGTAACTATGGTACTTCAGGTTAATTTTATGATATTTTCTCAAGATATGAAGTTTTTGGTAAAATTGAGTTCTAGAGAAGTTAAAACCAGCTCGATGTGGGAACTTCATATGATCACCCACTCAAACACACTTTACATGGGACCCTTTTGTTTTTAGGGGCCATTTTTCATTGAGATAAGAGTTTTTGAAAAAATAATGAAGTGATTTGATCATCATAATTTTATGAACAATAGTTAAAAAGTCAAGTTGGTTTGAAACCCTAGTTAAACCCTATTTGAGAGAATGAGAAGATATGCATGGTATGGTATCCAAATGAGGTTGGAAAGAAAGAGCGATGTATTATGGTTTTAGAGAATTTTTTTGAGTTCATTTTGGCATATGTTTCATGTTCCAGCGATTTCAGGAAGTGAGATAAAAACCCTAGTTTTGTGTAGATTGTAGTTTCGGGGTTGAGATGCAAGTTTCAGATGTGAAATGAATTATTATAGAATCTTTGGGAGATGTGCTAGACAACCATGGAAATTTCTAGGTAGATTTAGTGGAGAAAATGGAAGATACAAGTCTTCAAATTTTCCCTACCATTTTTGGCCTTAAGGGCTAAAAAACTAGTCTTGTATTTTGAGGTGACCTTAGTTGATTTGCATCATGTAGTAGTTGCTTTTGGTCTTAGATAGCATATTGGGACCTGGTATGATATTTTGAAGATTTGGTTTTATTTGGAGAGTTTATTTCTTGTATAATCTCTAATTTTCCTTGAAGTGTCCTAGGTGGTAATTGAGATTTTAAGTTGATTTAGAGGTGTTAGTGCTTTTTCTCTCAAGAATGGTTCTTGAGTTCTAGAAGCCTGAATGAGCAGTTTTAGAGATTGGCTTGGTTGAAGGACTTGCACTATGAGTTGGGATGATAAAGTGAGTTGTCTCAGAATCTAGACTCAGATATATTTCCATTCATATTCTACTTAAGCCTTTGATGAGGATATTTGATGTGCCAAGTTGTTTGTTCTTGGTGACCTATTTATGGGCATGATCAACATGCTTAGAGTGTTGTGATGGTAGGAGAGATGGTGTCTTAGAGTGTTGTGATCTATTTGGATGTATCTTATGGACTTGGAGAGTGAGTTGGAGTCATGGTGTATCCATTCATGTTCCATAGAAGTCTTGAATTTTTTTATATGAGAAGTTGTTCACTCTTGTGGACTGAGTTTTGGTGTTTGAAGACCTACTTGGAGGTGCTTGCTTCTTGGAGTGTTTCATGATGGAGATGGTAGTTTCAGATGTTCTTAAAATTTTTGGTGATACTTGGAGGATGTGATTGAGTTGTGTGATGATTATTGAGTCTTAATTTTTTTGATGCCTTTGGAAGTCCATTTGCTTTCATTGAAGCTTGAAGAGTGCATTTTGAGCTAGTTTGAGTGTTTTGGTGCTTGGTGGAGTTGTCTTGACCCTTGACAACCTACTTGGGTCTTTGAGTTGATTTATATGATGTTATTGATACGTTTTAAGTTTTGATGACTGAAATATATGGTCATGGCCGACCTAGAGGTGATTTGAGCTAGTGTCATGTATATAAGCTAGTGTATTTGGTCATTTGTGACTAGTTGAGATGAAGGGGTAATGAAGGACCTATAATAAATTGAAGAAGAGAGTAGAGGGGTTATGGAAAGAGCCTAGAAGAGTGATTAATACTTGAGGAAGATTGAGGATCATATGGGTAAGGGTAATTGACCTATTCATCCCATGAAGAAGAAGAATTGAACGAGTTAGGAGAGAGATATTTGAAGAGGGTTGGTGTGTTTCGAGCTGAATTTGGATCACTATCAGTCATGTGAGAAACATATATTTAGTGGTCATATTTATTTTAGGTAGTTGCGTAGGTGTTTGATCACCTTAGGGGGTAATAGCCTCCTTGTATAATGGGTGCAATACTAAATAGGGGTGGGTGCACCTTGTGAAGTGGGTTTTTCACTACATAAATCTTGTGCAACGTGTAATATTCACACGAGTTGTTTGTTATGAGTAATATTAGTAAAGGTTTTAGTGGTTTTTCTTCCCTTTGAGGTTTTCCCATTTATATCTTGTGTTTTGTATTCTCTCTCTTGTTGCATGTATTTGTAAATTTTTAATACACACCTAATAAGATCATATGGTCATGGATGTTGAATGAGTGGTTTGAATGACAAATGTATGATATGGAAAAAGAAGTTAAAGTTTTTTCTTTTATGAATGATTCAGCCCTCCTCTCAGTCACTATGATTCCAACATCTATATCCATGTTCCATAATTTAGATCACCCAAATCCTTCCAAAACCACCTATAATCAGCTAAGTGTACTAAATCCCTTGTGTTTCTAAAATTTTATTGTATAGTGTACATTTGATATAAGTATTAATGTGTTATTTTGATATTGAATGATTAATGTTGGTAATTAATTAATCATAATAACCCATTATATATTCTATTTCATTCCTTTTTTATTATAGGTGTAAAATCTTGATCAAATCTAAAAGGGTGAAAATCACTTTGTTATGAGATTTTTCCTGATATTTATGAGATTTTTCCTTATATTTATGGGCTTATGAAATTATCAAGATCATATTGCCCCATTTTCCCTTTTTTCCACCTATTTTAAGGTGTCATTTCCTAGAAACATGTATGTATTTCATGCTTTTACATTCTTATTTTTCATTACCTTTTCAGTTTTCCATTAACTCTAATCACTTTATAATTTACATGATTTGATCATGTATATCCCATTTCAGGCTCTTGGTACTTTAAGCATTATGACTCCTTTGACTTTCCCGTTTTATGAGTCCTAATTTTAGGTCCTTGTGTAACTATTTAGATTAATTAAAATAATGACCACCATGTGTCCTCTTTCCATTTTTTCATCACCAAATATAGAAAAACCATGAAAAGAATCTATTACACATAAGAAACACTTTTAAACAAAAAATATAAACAAATGAAAAATTGTAATCTTTTCCAATTACGGGATTTGAAACTATGGGAGTTCAAAAAATTAAAACATGAAGGGATGTTTAATTTAAAGTGAGAAAACATTATCGAACATAATTTTGGTTGGCTTATTCTCACATACTCTTTAAATGAATTAGTATATATGATGTGTTTAAGAATAACATAATCAAAGGTTTTTATGGATTTTAAAGTGTAATTTTGGGACCAAATCAATACTAAGAGGGTGTTTTGAATCAAAAATCATTTAAGAAAAAATTATTTGGTATCTCCTAGGAACATGGATAGTGGTAATGTTGTATAAATGTGAAAGTAACCTAAGGAGAGTTTGTGAATCATTTGTAAAAATAACTTGATGTTTTGATTTTAATTTCTTATTTTTCTTCATTTTTTTTCTCTTCATGTTTTCTTTATTTCATATTATTGAACATCCATCTTTTCCATGAAAATGATTATTTTATTGCTTTTCAAAATTTCAAGAGTATCCCCACTCTTGTAAAAGTATGGGGTTTTATGCTCAACATGCATGTGCCAAGAATGCAAGATAGGTGAAAATAGCGTTGATGCTAACATCGCCTAGGGAAGAGAGAGGGGCAGAAAAATGGAAAAATTACACCAATGTTAAAATGTTTGGTCATGTTTCCCAAGTCATATTTTTGAACATAAAATGTTGAAGTCACAATGACATATGCCTAATGAAAATAATAAATACCCTCACCATTGAGTAGATGACATTCATTTTGACATTAAGATCTAGCAATGAAGGAGATGAAGAAGAGAAGGTGCTAGGGTTATCCATGAAAAAATTTAGAGTGTAGATCCATCCATTATGTAAATGAAACCATTGGTTGAGAAAAAGAGATGGATCAGGGTATGGTGAGGAAAATAATCACAACCTTGAGTAATTTGGAGCAAGGGAAAATGTGAAAACATAACTTTTACATTCTATGAGTAGGAAACTACCATTAACAAATGAGGAAGCTTAAATTTGAAAGGAAAAAAATTCCAGTTGTATCCATAATGGAATACCCACCTAAAATGGTAAAAGGAAATGAGATGAAATGGCTAGGCGAAGCCAAACCAAAAATATCCTACACATATGAGACACATTCATTATAAAGGAGGAACAAGAACCACCAAAAATTGATATAGAGGAAGTAGAAATACTTGAGATGTAGTTCCCCAAAGAATTTCAAATTTGGTAAAGGTAGGAGAGAAAAGTATATAGATTGAAGACAAAATAAATTGACCACTTGAAAAGTTTTGATCATATAAAGGATGAATACCTAATCAAAAGTGGCATGATCATAGATGGAAATATTGAGGTAGATATAAAATGGTGTGTGGAGTTATAAGTTCTTTAGGTATTTCAATTTTTTCAACTCCAGTATATTAGAAATGAAAATAATTTCATCAAGTTTCTACTATCATGCATCCATAATAACTGGTTCTACTCTTTTAGGTGCTGAAAAAGGATATCTATACATTTGATCCATCATCTCATAAAGATAAAAAATGACGGTACAAGTGTGCAAAAAGCCTTTGGATAACAACATAACAATAGAGGAAATGAAACAAAAGATGAACTACTAGAAGGAAAATTATGTTATCCCCACAATATACATTACATATTAAATAATTAGGATTATGACACACCTTGTGAGATTGAAGTTGTGCTACTCATGAAGGTAGGAAAACATAAATAAAAAATTTCTTTGTCTTATGCACAAAATTACCACTCCAAAGGTACAATATAACATAGAAAAATATGTTGGAAATGGAATCATAAAAGGTGTGAAGATGGTGCACGATAATGGAGACACATTTAAGTTTAGTGTTATCTTAATCATGATTTTTTTGACAAAATTGGGGCACATGACCAATGTTTATGACCCTATATTTGAGTGTACCCAAAATGGAAGGAATCCTAGTTGAGTAATTAAGAAATAAATGTGCTCACTTGATGAAAAGAAAGAAAATAGGATTTGGATGAAAAAATGGTGCAATGCACACATCAATACCTTTAAGAAATAGTGGCATATCTCAAGGTAGTTTTTGACTATTTATCGAGGTCGGATCTAGTTTAGAGTAATGTAACATTATTGATGCATGCACTATTTAAATGAGGACATTGTATACACATAATTTTTCACTTTACTAACTATTTTTCTTCACGAGACACCATTGGTGCATTAACTTCCATGAAGTTATTTATTAAGGGATATTGCAAAGAGTGGGGAACAACAAAAATGGTTACATGCATCCTTTGGGTTAGATTGGGATAGTTAGAAATGATTCTTATGATGTGTATCCTAATTATATAATATATTTCACATGTTTTCATATCCTTTATAATCATATTTTGTATCCCTTGTAGTAATATTATACAATATCCTTGTGTTATGACCTTTTTATCTCCTTGTATTTACTCTTACACTTACTTTTAATACACTCACACCTTCATCATTATCTTCATCGACACTTTATAGTCTCTCTTTATCACTTTGACCTTGTTTCTTGGCTTTCTCATGCCCATATTTCTTTTCTAGATGGAATCAAGTGTGGTTGGTGTAATATACCAAGTACATTTCCAATAATGAGTAAATCAACCATGTTTGATGCTATTGGGTTAATTTTTATCAAACCAAAATCATCGACCCTGATCAATAACGTCAACTAACATAAAATATTAATGTTATCATTATGATATTCATACTTAGTTTTTTAGCATTCATTCCACATCTAATCCATTACACATATGGTCTACTAGTTCTCATTAATATACCCTAAAAGCTTAGATCGTACTTAATTTGGTCATAGTTGTATTCTTTAGAGTACACACTTGGAGCATTGGGTACTTCATATCTAAAAGCATTTAAGATTTTCACTTGTCATGGTCTACCAAAATTTTGGAGTCATAATAATATTTAATCAATGATGTTACTAGGTCTTATTCTTATTCATTTGTGGTCCCCTACATCAACTCTTTCTCTTTATGTATTACCAAACTTGGGGGAAGTTGATGCACAAATTGTTCTTTCATACATGTAAGTGTCTCTAATCTCTATTTTTCCTTTACTTTCATTTAAGATTTAGAATTTTATGGGTGTTTTAATGCATAGATTAGGAGAGAGTATCCGATGGGATAAATCAAGTGGTTGAGTGTTGAATGCTAAATTTGGGAGGTCTTAAGGTTGATCCTTAGAATGGCCACCTTTTGGGCTGCCTCACTTAATGTACATGTCGAGACAAGTGCTCTCTCTTTTGGGTACCAATGGTTTACCCCAAATACATTCCTCAAATTACTAGGGGTGTCCGTAGATGGTTTTCCATGAGTTAATGCCTCTGAAAAAAATAAAAAAAAAAAATAAAAAAATATTAGGATAGAGTAGCATGTTATTTTCAATTGCATTATCTATCTATCAGTCCTCACCATAGAATACTTTCACAACCCTTGATGTTGCTTTGTAATATCTTGGACCTCTCTTGTAATCCTTGTAACTCTTTCCTAGAAACCTCTTGGAATTTTTTTCCTATTATTACCTATTTCTAAATCCTATTTTTAACCTTATTATCATCATCTTATAATTGAAATTTTGTTAGACACCACTACCCGATTCTAGGTCTAGGATTTGGAACCCTATACCTCCTATAAAGTGTGGAGTAATGCCTTCCTAGTTTCATGCCTACATCAATTTACAATATAAGGTATGCATATTTAGTGTGAAACTATTTATCACCCCCATCTAGAATATCCCCATTATAGAGATAAAGGAATTTTCATTATTTCACTCTTTATTTTCATACATTCTAGTGAACACGACGTGAATCAAACATGCAACCTTTTAATTAAGGCTCATTCATTTTTTTAACATTCTTAAAATCTTCCTAAATTGTTTCTAATATTCCTAAAATCATCATACTATGGATTACCTTATATATTATTCTTATAATCCTTCACATTTAATCATGTCTTCTCCTTACATCATCAAATATCTAGATAAAAACACTGATTACATAATTACCAAGGATGGTTATATAAAAATCATTCCTAAACCATTTATAATGGTTGAAGATCCAAAAAATAAATTTCCCCTTTTCTCCTATTTATCATGGCCAAGGACCCACAGAGGATCTTCCCATTTATGATCCATTTGAACACACCAAATTTGAACTTGTTCTTAGAAATGATTTCTCATTGTTTCACTCTCCCAATTACCCTTCATTACAAAAGACCAATTGGGTTCTTTAAAAAATTTCCACATTTTTCTATCATCTTATGAATTTATACACATTTGATGGTATTGCTCTATTTGATAGCATCGCTCTTTTAAGATAAAATATAATGTCATTAAATAAAATTTTCTCCCTCCCATTATATCGGCCACCCTAAATTAGTAGGTTTCTGCCCATCTAAAATTTTAATTTTGATGAACCAATGTCGTCCTACAACATACCTAATCTATTTTAACCATATTATTTCATTAGATCACTATTCTAATCAATAATGCATGGGTCTCAAACCTAATCTAACTCATAACAATCCATTACCCCACATTTCATCACGTTTTGGGGCATCTCTTAATGTTCATCATCTTTCTTCACCAAAATTTGGGCCACCCCATGATATCCACACATACTATAATTTAACCTTTGGGGCATCTTCCAATGTGTAGGCACTCAAATTTGGTAGCTTATCTTTTGCAATGACAAGTTTGGCTATGTTCCCTTACTTAAGACAAATACTCACATTCTAAGCTTTCTATCTATCTATCTATTTGATTTCTCATATCCACACTCATTACTGTCATTAATTTTATAAATATTAATTAACAAAAGTACTCAATCACCTCTTCAAATCATTTTAGAGATTCTAATTTTTCATTTTTAATTGCCTAGGTGAAACCGTTTAGTTTTGTCCATAGTGGACTAGGTCCTATTTGACTGTATGTTTTTATCCCCTTTCATATTTTGAATTTATTTTCAATTGGATATCACATGTCTTTTCACATTCCTAGGTTCAACCTTAGTATGATAATTTATCTATGGAATGTTAGAAAATAAATTCAATATCACTTCATAACTCATCTAACACTTTCATAAAATCCTATTGCAAATATAAATACAAAGGAATGTAGTTATCATAAATTGGAACCATAAGAATATTGATAAATGTGGGTCTACTATTCCTATAATATCTGACCATTCTCCATGCCACATGCACTACATGTACTCATTTGGGTACTTCAAGTGTCTATCTTCATTTATTCAGTCAACTTATTTCCATTCTCACCTCAATCTCCATCGTTGGGATATCATAACATTGCATTGAATATTGTGGTATCTCGAAAAAGATAATTGATATTTAATGCATGTTAAAGGTGTAGAAGAAGTATATACAATGTCAATGGGTGGTAAATATAATAACTTTTTTATAGAGGTGTTTGTATATGCTAGTGTTTGTTTATTAGATGTGAGTTTCTTTAGATAGTCACTTATAGTTATTTAGATTTTATAAGTTTCAATAGAGTTTTCTAGATATTTTTAGAAATAAATATTATAGTGTTATTCCTTATGTATTATTAAAATTAAAGGGGTTTATTACAATTATCAAGAAACTCTTTTGTATGTGTTGTCAAATTACTTCTAGTCAAAAGAGTTGGTGTAAATATATATATATTTTTTTCTCATGGATGCATTTTTAGTGGAACCTAACATATGATGATTGTTTTTGAATCAAGGGGGATTAATATCTCATATAAACTACATAAAATTCAATAAAAAAAATCATCAAATTAGAGGATGGAGGAAACAAAGGCAAGAGGGCAATCAATGTCCTCGAGTTTGTCACTACCTCAGAGGCCGCATTTTTATTTAGTGACACCTTTTGGTTTGTTTTTGTGTGATTCAAAATGAGAACATAAGAAAGAATCCATGTTCATGTGTCTAATTTTGATGATTATGTGGAGTTCCAAACCACAAATACTAAAGTAGGAAGTGTTCTTGATATCTTGAATGGTTCGGTTAATGTGTTTGCATGAGTTGGTTGATGGGTCCTAATTCATGAAACATGTATTCACATAAATAGGTTGATGGGTCCCTATTCATGATAGATGTAGTTCGTATAGTTAGTGTGAGTGTCGAGAATATATGAAAGCTACAGAGTGGCATGTTGATTAGTTGAAGGTGATACTTTCTCCCATGTTTATACTCGAGTTGGGGGAATGTTAGAAATAAGCTTGTTATTACTCACATGGGTAAGTTGTTTATTGATGTAGTTTCTTTACATATGTTTGAGTATTGTTATATGAGTTATAAAAATGACTTAAAAATAGTAATTGTTGAACTATTGTATCACTTGACTTCTATTATTAAGGATATATACCAACTTACTTTTATGCATTATTATTTCCGTAAGAATGAATAAGGAAGTTTTTCATATTTGATTTATGTAAATCTTAACCAAAAAAATTAGAAGATTTCCTAGAACCATGTCTTAAAAAGAGAAAAGTCACTCCAAGAAAATTTAAATGTCTTTAAAGGTATAAAGGGTTTAGTCTAGTACCTAAAGCATACCACATCATAATACTACTTTGCATTGGGTACATCCTCTAATTTATATTTATCCCATTATCTTTATGTCAAGAGAGACAAGGGAACCCATAAGGTGTTATATTATATCACATTAACACTTGCACATACACCTATGAGAACTACATGAGGGTTGATCCCACTTGAGGGCATGTAGTGCAACACTTAAATTAGTTTAGAAAATGTTGATAATATGGGTATTCTAACATCACCCACACATTGATTTCTCTTTTTGTTATCTAAATTTTTAACGAATTATATTATAGGTATCTAGGGTTTCTACTTGTTATAGGTAATTATAAGTTGTGCCAAGGTTGTGTGAGCTAGAGAGACATACAATGATAAATCTCTCTAGAAAAGTGAAATGTACAAAAATTTATAAAACCTCATTGTAATAAGGTCCAAGACCATATAAAAAAGGGAAAACTATAAATAATAAGGGAAAGAACATTTGTATGGTCTTGAACCATAAAATTTCCATTTATATTATTAGAAATGAAGCATATTTAGATTCATAATAGCTTGTTTTCCTTGATGAGTCCCAAAAATGGTTTCATATTGCTATTTATTCTTACCTAAAATATATTTCCTTATTTCTATCATCACTCTTTTTATCCATCCTATTTTGATATATGAACATATTATATAAATATGTATACACATGTTTTTCTTGGTTTGAACTAGTTATTTATACATATATTAGTATGATTTAATGGCTTGATTATGTGGTACTTCTAATGGAAAGTGGAGCATGAAAGATATACATATTGTAAAGTTTTTTTACATGCATATATGAAGTAGAAAAAGGATCGGTTTTATCCAAGAATGTTGGTTTTATTTCTCGGTTGTTGATATAATCCAAGAAGTCATGCATATTTCAAGGGAAAATAAATATAAAGGCAATTTCTAAACATGAATCTAATTATATATTTGGATTCTGACGAGCATTGTTGATAATCACACTTTAATAATTAAATTTTCTATCAATACCGGAAGTGTCCAAGGATATTTGCAAAAAAATAAATGGTTTGGAATGTATTGAGCATTTAACTTAATCAAACTAGAAATAACACAACTGCTATAATTAAAATATCTAACATGAACTTATTGTAACTGGTGAAAATAGAGGAAAATACTTCTAATTATATGACCATGGAGAACTGAAACATATAGAAATGAAATTATAATTTGAATAATTGAAACACAATAATGTTAGAAGTAAAACAAATTAAAATAGTTGAACAAGAAATGAACAAAACTTCCCTTCACATTGGGGAGGAATGGCCCTTGCTCCTTCCTCTTTGATGATAGTTGATTCGAAGCATTCTCTTTATTTATAAATAGTTTATCTTACAATGCACTTACTCTTTTTTAAAACCAAACCCTTATTTTATAATGATCGCACCTTATATATTAGGTGGAGTCCAATTCCCTTTTTAATAGAATTTATTATTCCGAATTACATGTAAGAATTAAGTAAGCATGTTATAACAAAACAATCATATAACTAGTACTTGTCAAGTTGATGTATAAATGTGCATGTAGATTTCCGGTCGAACTTGTCTTCTTGATGGAGGAGTTCTATAAACAATACTTGACTAGATCTGGAGATATTTGGAAGTTTAGACAAACTCAAGTAATCACATTCCTCGTAAGGTGGAGGATTCCATGAAATAAGGACTAGTTACTACACTTATCTTTAATGCACTTTGATTGAAAATGATATTTATGTAAAAAAGAAGCAATTTCCACCTAAGCGAGACTAGGTTCCATGATGAACTTTGTGATGACTAGGAAATCCCACAAATTGTGTGAATCTTGTGCTAATTGAGTGAGTCTTACGCTAGGCTAAGTTAGTCTTGCGCTCGGATGAGTGAGTCCTTCCATTTACGTATGTTAGCACCAAAAATAAATTTATATCAATGATTTAAGAAGGCATATAAAAGATAAAAATAACCAAGACATGTGCTCAAAATATATCTTTAAGTCAAACAAAAGTTTCATTTATAATAAAACTAATAATAGTTCAATACAAGCTAAGATGGACATAGTAGCAAAAATTGGGATTGGAATATAAATTTCGAAAGGCTCATCAATTCTCCTTGAAAATTTATGTACATTCAAAATATAGTACTTCTTGAGTCTCAGTATGTGGAATTTATGGCTCCTAGAAGTTATAAACTTGTTTGTTGGAAATCGTACACACCAACTACTGTAGGTCTCCTATAGAAATGGTTGTAGGTGACTATTTTGGGGTATGAAAAATTATCACCATATGTAATCTCCAGAACATTCAACAAAATTTAGAGATCATGGGACATGAAAATAAATTTTTGTAATCTGAATGGGGTCTTCATTTAACCATTTCAACTCCATGTTATCCATGTGGTTGTAACACATTAAATTTTCAAGAGTTGTTTCTATAATTATCTTTAAATTCCAAGATTTTGGGATCATTCAATTAAATATTTGAAGAAAATTTTCATGTTGAAAAAGGGTTGAAGAGGAATTGCAATAAAATATAATCCAGTGTATTATATGCAAAGATTAAATAAAAGTTGAGTTTATTGCTCCAATTTATTTTTTCCATTTCCAAATTGTTATGTGTGTTGTCACCCTCAAAATTCCCCTCATTTTCCAAGTCTAGACTTAAAATTTTGAGTTGGTGCCTCTAAAAATATTGAAAACAAAGATTGTGAAATATGGTTCTTTCCAAGGGCTTGTGGTCTCTGGAAACTTCTTCATTAGATGGGAAATTTCTTCCCATTTCCGAAAAGGTAAAGAAGTCCTCCTAACTCTTCATATTTTTCAAGTTATGGCCCGATGGACTGCTGAGGTGGTATTATTCTCCCAAAGTAGGCTAGTGGGGCTGCGGGAGTTTTTAGCACTTAACACCTTTTGGAAGGGCACAGTTGGCGATGGTGGGCCCACAAGCCCGCGTAGAGAGATAAAAAAAATGCCTAAGGTCCACCACTAATCAGATGGTGCCATGTAGCCACGTTGAAAAGTCAAAGTGGGGATGCGGGTCGGCGGAGAATTTTGAAGTTTTAAGCTTTTTGATAAAAAGAGTTAAAAGTAAAAAGTGATCCACGACCCCATCACCAAGCAGATAATGCCACGTGTCTGACCATTGAAAAGTCAAAGTGGGCAAGTGGGCCAAAATGTTCCAAAATGCCTTTTCACTGTAAAAGTTATAAAACGTAAAGGTTCCCCCTGCGCTGCTCTAATCAATTTCTTCCACGTGGGTGACCCAAATTTAAAGTTGTAAAAGCAAATCAAATGGCCCATATTTAAACTGGTGAAATAATGTAATGACTATATATTTGAAAATCTGGTTTTTCCATTAATGTTTCTTTGCGAATCAAGAATTTGAAAGGGCGTGAATGATTGGAATGATTTGTAACTATTTCTTGCTTGCTCGAGGAATTTGTAACCATTTCTTGCTTGCTCGAGGAAGTTGTAACCATCTCTTGTGAGCTATTTCATGGGCTTTCAAAGCCATTGTACGGGTTGGAATTTTGAGATTCTGGAACTGTAATTTCGAATATGAAGAAATCAATACAAGGGTTTTCCCCTTTTTCCTCTAGTTTTCTCTTTCCTTCTTGCTCTGATCTGTGAATCATTTAATCCTTGCATGCTTAGAAACTTTGTGTTCTAGTTTATACAATCTCAAGAACTTTGAGTCTATGGATTTTGCTGTTATAAACGTGAATGGTTCTACTCTATATCTCATTTTCTCAATACATATAAGGGTTTTCTTTGCCATCTCTTTTCCCTGAAAGTATTGTCTTCTTCTGCCTCCCTCCTCTCTTCAAGTCTTCTATCCTCATGTATTGATAACTTTCCAGCATAAAACACATTTCAAGATATCGAGAAACCACCATTGAATGAAATATTGTGTATTTGTACATAGGTTTTGCCCCTGCTTTCAATAAGGGAACCTCTCCCATTAAAGAGGAGGGACTTGCTTGTCCCTTGACTGTGGTTTCATTCCAAGTGCAAATATGAAACCCAACATTTTTGTGACTCTATTGGGGATTTGTTCAACAAATTTCCTTTCTAAAAAGAACAACTAATTTGATCATTTCTTTGATCTAGTGACTCTAAGATACACTCATGGTAGAAGGGCTCTTGGAATTGAAGATCCCCAATTTCAACTCCTAGATCAACAAGGTTTTCAAATTCCTCCAACAAGAAGAAATAGAAGAGCTCATTCCACAAGCACACCTCTTGTTGAAGATAAAGCTTCAGTAGTAGCATTCCTCAAACACAACTTAGCCCTAATCTCTATGCCCTAATTCTTGTTGGTGTCTCAGTTCCACTTCAAGTAATCTTTCCAAGGATGGCAATACCTTGCCTTGGGGACAAAGAGTTGGGCCTCTGGCTCTTCCTCAACCATTGCATGAGTTACCTAGGGGTAACAAGAAGAATTTCCCAAATTTAGAGGTGATGGAAAAGTGCACCCTGATGAACACATTGCAACCTTCATTATTACATGTGGGGTCCTTGGAGTTGAACATGAGGATGTCTCTGTTAGGATGTTTGTGGAGACCTTGCAAGATAATGCTGCAGATTGGTTTTACCATCTTCTTGTTGGGACCATCACCAATTGGACTACTATGAGGACTAAATTTGAGTAGCGTGTTTCAAACCTGCTGAGGATGTGCATGCTTTGTTATCTCAGATTTCTCAAATCAAGAAGGAGCCACATGATCCTATGAGAGAATTTGTGGCCAAGTTTAACAAGTTGATTAACAAGATTCACTAAATACTAGACACAGATCAGATTCAAAGTGTTTCTTCTTGAATGATCAATTACCAGAAGTAAGCTATGCCCTGAGGAGAGAAATCTTGCAACTTTGGATGCTGATCAGAGATTGGCTGTCAGTGTGGAAGATGACTTGATCATGTCTAGCAAGCTGAAAAGGGATTCTTTCAAATCCAAAGCATCTTCTTCTTCCTCTTCTCCTGGAGGTAATGCAGATTAGTTGGTGCAAAATTTGGCTAATGACCTCATTGCCATCAAGAAACAATTGGCTCAACATGCTCCATATCAAGATGTTCCAAGGAAGAACTTTCAGCCTAGGAACCACTTTCCCTCTTCTCAAACCAGGTTGGCCATTGAAGGTCCACCCCTCAAGGTGCTGTCAATGCTACTTGTGAGGTTCTTAAGCTTGATGATGAGGAAGAAAATGGGCTCTATGATGAAAAAGAAGAGAGAAGATGATGAAGAAATGGAGGATCTGGTGGTTCTTGAGTTCATTTCCTCACCACTGAAGGTGTGGATGATGAAGATGACTATGATGATGTAGTGGTTGAGATGAACAGTGAGTCATATGTTGTTATGACCTAGGAGTAGACCAACAAAAAGGAAAAAGTGGTGCAACTTGCAAAAATATCCAAGGAGTACCCCATCACCATCCCGTGATTGCAAGAAGAGGAGATCCTATTCCTACTACTTCCACCCAAAAGGTAAGCTCTACTAGTCCTTCTCCCTCTACTTCTACTTCTAGGAATTCTTGTCCAACAAATGATAAAGTGATAGATCAAAATATCCTCCTACTCCTAGTAGTGATTCCCCATCCACATCTGGATCTTTTGACATTATAGACCATCTTAAAAAGACCAAGATTCAGATTTCTGAGGTAGAGTTATATCAAACCCATCCTAAAGCCTTTGCCAAAATGGTTAACTTGTAAATTCTAAATCTAAAACCCCAGCCCATTCTTCTAAAGGCATTTTCCCCACTCCTTCTTCTCCACCTCAACCCAACCTCATGGCTACAGTCACTTCACCCAATGAGAAGATCAAACCCTTCTATGTGACTCTCCTCATAGCTAGCCACAAGCTTAGAAATTGTGTCATTGATTCTGGTGCATCTGATAATGTAATGCCTACAAAAGTGGCTCATGCTTTGGGTCTAACCTAACCCACACCTATGGCTCTTGTTATTCCATGGAAAGTAGAGAAGTGCCTTTGGTTGGGAGAATCAAGGATGCACAAGTAGCTTTTGTTGATTTACCAAAGAAGAAGGTCTTGGCTACCATCTTGGTTGCTTGATATCCCTCCTTCCTATGGCATCTTTGCTAAGTAGGAACTTTTGCAAAGATGTTGGAGGTGAGATCCAAATGGATTGGTCACATGCCTTGATCCCTGTCAATGGGAAGATGAAGAAGCTACTTCCTGAGAAACAAGCAGAGTATATTGTGCAAAATACAGATGATCCTAAAGCACAAATATTGTATGAAGACATTGGGCATGGGAACTACATGATCATGTCACAAGAGGAGAAAAGTTTGTCAAAGGGAGTGTTGCTTGATCCTAATGGTGTGTGGACTTTGGAGTTTGATGGAAGCTACTCTTTAGCTAGTTCTAGAGCTGGTGTAGTGCTCATTTCTCCTGGGGGTAAGGTTCATCCTTTCTCCTTCAAGTTTCAGTTTGAAAATACCAACAATACTACTGAGTATGAGGCCCTCATTCTTGGGTTGAGCATGGCGAAGGAAATGGGAGTGAAGAACCTTCTTGCTTGTGGAGATGCAGAGCTAATTGTAAAACAAGTTAGAGACCTTTATCAGGTAAAGAACAAAAGGTTGAAGCACTATAGGAATTGGTCTAGGATTCCATTGAATTCCTTGATGATTTTTCCATTGAAGTTGTGCCAAGGGAAAGGAACACTAGGGCTGACTCTCTAGCTATTTGGGGTCCTTGTTGATTCCTCATCTGATTTCTCTCGGAGAAATTCACCATTGAGATGATCCATAGACCCAATGTGCCTGAAAATGCAAATAATTGGAAAGTTTTCAATGATGACCAAAATTTTCTTTCTTTCTTGGAGCTCAGAGACAAATTTGATCAACTGTACTTTGAAGGAAGTGACAATCTTCCTAGAGAGTGTGTGTCATCAAATGAAGAGGGTTTCAAAGAAGAGATGGATCAAGATGGATGCATCAAAATGAAAGGCAACAAAATCCTAAAGGGATGGTGAGTTTGGAGGATCTTTTTGATAAACATGATAGGTATATGAAGTCTAAAGTTTCCCAAGGAGCCCAAAAATCTGCTGAGATCGAAAGTGAATATTGGGAGTCTTGATGATCCCAAAATGGTCAACATTGGAAAATGCTGCACTCATGAAGAGAAAAAGAAGGTGGTGAATCTATTGAAGAGGTATGTTGATGTTCTAGCTTACTCTTATGATGATCTTAAGGCTTTTCAGCCTAAATAAATGCAACATTTCATTCCTCTTAAGCCTGGGATCAAACCCTTCAAACAAAAGCAAAGGCAATATAATCCAAAGATAGCTGATACAATTTTCCAAGAAATACAAAAGCTTTTGAAGGCTAAGATCATCTTCCCCATCCACCATTCAACGTGGATTGCTAATATAGTGCATGTCAGGAAGAAGAATGGTGAGATCCGGATCTGTGTGGACTTCAGAAATCTAAATCAGGGTTCTTTGAAGGACAACTACCCTCTCCCCATGATGGACCAAGTATTGCAAGTTATCACAGGCTCGGAGATGCTATCTATGTTAGATGGATTCTCAAGGTACAATCAAGTAGAGGTGAATACTTGTAGATCAACATAAGACTGCCTTTACTACTCCTTGGGGCACCTTTGCATACAAGAGGATGCCATTTGGTCTCATCAATGCTTGGTGCTACTTTCCAGAGGGCCATGGACTTGGATTTTGGCAGTTTGAAAGGGAAATGCATTGTTATGTATTTGGATGACTTGACAAGTGTTTTCTAAAGAAAGAATAGATCACTTCCAACACCTTGAAACAATATTACAAAAGTGTAGAGAGCATGAGATTTCTTTAAACCCTAAGAAGTCTGTGTTTTGTGTCACAGAAGGAAAGCTTGTTGGGACACATTGTTTCAAAGGAAGGGATCAAGATTGATCTGGAGAGAGTTCAGGCCATCCAAAAAATTCCTCTTCCATCAAGTAAGAAAGGTGTCCATTCTTTCTTTGGTAAGATCAATTTCCTAAGAAGATTCATCCCCAATTTTGTAGAACTTACTATGAGCATTTCTCACATGATGCAAGGGAAGAAAACTTTTGGTTGGTCCTCTGAAGGGAAGAAATCATTTGAGGACATTAAACAGGATATTTCAAAGACTCCAATCTTGGCGTGCCCTGACTTTAGGAAATATTTCATTATCTATTGTTATGCCACTAAAAATACCTAGCTACTATGTTAGCCCAAAAGAATGATAAAGATCATGAGCTCCCAATTACATTCATGAGTTATGTCTTGAAAACTCATGAGCTGAAGTACACCATGATGGAGAAACATGCTTTTACAGTTGTCAAAGCTGTCAAGTAGTTTAGGTTTTACATCCTTAATTCTCATTCTATGGTGTTGGTGCCTGATACAACAATCAAATCCATTATTACTCAACAAGAATTTGGAACCAAGAGAGGTAATTGGGTAGCAAAGGTGCAAGAATATGATCTTGACATCAGGCCAATAAAGATGGTTCAAGGTAAGGGCTTGTGTGAACTCATTGCTGAGGGAGCTGCCAAGGAGTTGTCCAAAGATGGAGTTGATGTCCCTGTTGTTCTATTCCTCAGCTTGATAGATGTATGGTATGCTTGACATTGCTCACTTTCTAACCTATGAAGAGTGTCCATCTCACTTGAGTGCCAAAGAGAAGAGAACCATCAAACTGAGGTCTGCATAATATGTGTTATGGGAGAATGCTTTGTTCAAATGAGGCATAGATGGAAGGTTTTTGAAGTGTGTAGACAAGGAACAAAAAAAGGTTGTTCTCTGCTTTTCATGACCAGGCTTGTGGAGGTCATTTCTCCTCTGCTTTGTAATAACTCATAAAATACTTCGTGTTGGTTATTATTATTGGCCCACTCTATTTAGAGATGCATCAAAATGGGTTGGTAAATGTGAAGCATGCCAAACGTTTGTTAGAAGACCTAAGTTGGCTACTTTTCCTCTCAAGCCTGTAGTGATTGAAGAGCCATTTCAACAATGGGGTTTAGACTTCATTGGAGCACTCAATCCATCTTCTAGTGTTGGGCATACCCATGTGTTGATTGCCATAGATTACTTCACCAAGTGGGTGGAAGCCATCCCAGTCAAGAGCACTACTTCCGAGGTAGTTTACAACTTCATTAAGGAGAACATATTGATCAGGTTTGGGACCCAAAAAAATTGTGACTAAAATGCTTCAATTTTCTTCTAAGATGATGGACTTCTGCTATGGGTATGGGATCTCCCTTGCTCATTCTTCAGATTACTACCCCCAAGGGAATGGATAGGCAAAATCAAAAAACAAGAACTTGGTGAACATAGTTAGAAAGCTTGTAAATGATTCTCAGAGGAATTGGCATAAGAAGATATATGATGCACTTTGGGCTGATAGAATTACACCCAAGAGAGAAATTGGAATTTCTCCTTTCCAAGTGGTGTATGTGTGGAAGCTCAACTTCCAGTCATGGTGGAATTTCCAGCCTTGCATCTGATGAAAACCATTGAAGATTCAAGTTTTAGTAGCTCTTTGGACAAGAGAATTTTGTACCTTTAGAAGCTTGATGAGGACAGATTGCAAGTGGTTGATAGAATAACAGCTCATCAGTTGAAAGTGAAGGCTTTGTTTGACAAGAAAGCCAAACCTAGAGTTTTCCAAGTGGGAGACATTGTGCTGCTTTGGGACAAAAGACATGAGCCACAAGGAAGCCATGGTAAGTTTGATTCTCTTTGGCTTGGTCCTTTTAGAATCAGACATTTTTTTTGGAGAGAACTCTTTTTATCTGGATTACATGGATGGATCTCCTCTCCCACTTCCTTATAGTGGGCAGTACCTAAATTTGTTCAAGTCCTAGGTGGCTAGGAAGTCCTTTTGTACATTGCATTTGGTTTTTGGTTTTTGGCTTGTTTCCCTTTCTTGTTCTTTGTTGTGTGGTGTGTTTTGTTTTGGGTCTTCCCTTTTGGTTTGTTTTGTTTCTTTTCCCATCTTGTGTGTGTTGCCTTGTATTGGTTTTGATTTTGACTCCTTTTCCCAATGGATAAGGCACTGGTCCTCTTTCCCAGAGTTATCTGTAGTTCTTGATCTTGCCTTGTGTCTTTGTTCCAAGCCAAGTCATCCCCAGAAAGAGCCAGCTATTGTCACCCTCAAAATTCCCCTCATTTTCCAAGTCTAGACTTAAAATTTTGAGTTGGTGCCTCTAAAAATATTGAAAACAAATTATTGTGAAATATGGTTCTTTCCAAGGGCTTGTGGTCTCTTGAAACTTATTCATTAGATGGGAAATTTCTTCCCATTTCTAAAAAGGTAAATAAGTCCTCCTAACTCTTCATATTTTTCAAGTTATGGCCCGACGGACTGAGGTGGTATTATTTGCCCAAGGCGGGCTGGCGGGGTTGTGGGAGTTTTTTAGCACTTAACCTTTTGGCAAAGGGCGTAGTTGGTGATGGTGGGCCCGTGAGCCCACGTAGAGAGATAAAAAAATAATGCCTAAGGTCCGCCACCAATCAGATGGTGCCATGTAGCCAGCGTTGAAAAGTCAAAGCGGGGATGTGGGTTGGTGGCGGAGAATTTTGAAGTTTTAAGATTTTTTGATCAAAAAGAGTTAAAAGTAAAAAAGTGATCCATGACCCCATCGCCAAGCAGATAATACCATGTGTTTGACCATTGAAAAGTCAAAGTGGGTGAGCGGGCCAAAATGTTCCAAAATGCCTTTTCATTGTAAAAGTTATAAAACATAAAGGTTTCCCCATCCCTCTCCAATCAATTTCTTCCACGTGGGCGACCCAAATTTAAAGTTGTAAAAGCAAATTGAATGGCCCATATTTAAATTGGTGAAATAATGTAACGACCATATATTTGAAAATCTGGTTTTCCGCCATTAACGTTTCTTTGTGAATCAAGAATTCAAAGGGTGCGAATGATTGGAATGATTTGTAACCGTTTCTTGCTTGCTCGAGGAAGTTGTAACCATCTCTTGTGAGCTATTTCATGGGCTTTCAAATCCATTGTATGGGTTGGAATTTTGATATTCTAGAACTGTAATTTTAAATCGAAGAAATCAATACAAGGGTTTTCCCCTTTTTCCTCTATTTTCTCTTTCCTTCTTGCTCTGATATGTGAATCATTTAATCCTTGCATGCTTAGAAACTTTGTGTTCTAGTTTATACAATCTCAAGAACTTTGAGTCTGCATGGATTGTGCTTGTTATAAATGTGAATGGTTCTACTCTATATCTCATTTTCTCAATACATATAAGGGTTTTCTCTGCCATCTCTTTTCCTTGAAATTATTGTCTTCTTTTGCCTCCCTCCTCTCTTCAAGTCTTCTATCCTCATGTATTGATAACTTTCTAGGCATAAAACACATTTCAAGATATCAGAAACCACCATTGAATGAAATATTGTGTATTTGTACATAGGTTTTCCCCACTTTCAATAAGGGAACCTCTCCCATTAAAGAGGAGGGACTTGCTTGTCCCCTGACTGTGGTTTCATTCCAAGTGCAAATTTGAAACCAAACAATGTGCATTTGGAATATTCTAATTTAATTACTAGATCTCATAGAGGAGGGAATGAGGCACGATTTCACCCAAGCAATGATCCACTTGAGGGAGATTGTACTTGAGTTCCTATCCGAAAATAGTATATGTTTCTTCTTTCTATTGTGTTTACATACATTTTACTTTCATTATTGTCATTTTAAAATCTCATTGTAAAACCACGAGTTCTAATTTTTGTATGTGTTATTTAATTTCTTTAGTGTTTTAGGAAAGCTTTCTATTCCTAATATTAAATTTCATTTTCATGTAATTTTCTATTTCTTTACTTCACATTTTTTCCTTTGGAAGCAATTTCCCTATTTGCAGTGATGCTTGATTTCTTTACTTCACATTTTTCCTTTCAAGCAATTTCCCTATATACAACTTAGATATTTAATCTCTCAAATATTTCAATGTCAAATATAATACTAACACCATGTCAATACATACATCCATGAGTTGACAATTAATGAAGCAACATCAATGAACCAAGTCACTACTTGATTAGTGGATAACCTATCCATCAGGTATTCCTTTGATTTAATTGGGAAGTTATTTTTCCCAACATTTGGAGTCATTTTCGGGAGGGTGTCAAGTTTTGAGATATTGGGAGTTTGCGTTAGATTTCTTGCTTTCTAGATTACATTTATTTTATTGTAAGTATAAATTAAATTAAAAATATGTCATTTCACGGGTAAACATGGGTAGCTCATATCCATGTTTTTGTCTCTACATGATATAGAATTAATCTTAAAAATTTGTAAATTCCCAAAAACATATTAACCATGTGCATGTGAAGCATGGCGAGATTTTTTTAAGGGAGCATGGGTTGTAAATCTTAATGTAGAGTGGATAAATAATATATTGGTTTTTGTATTTGAAGAGATGGACTCCCTCGGATCTATGGTTAAAAAGGTAGAGGGGAAAATATCATGCTGAAAGTAGTAGATAATGTGGTAGAAGTGGATGTAGAGACACCCAACTTATGGATACGAAGAAGATTCCTATAGAAATTTCTCTCACAAAATGATTTTATCCACTAATGAAGAAAAAGTACAAGTAGAAACTACTCCTATAGTATATCATGCACTTGCTGATGAGAGACAAAAACCTATAACAATTGTATTTGCACCAAATGGTATAAAAGGACAACATGCAATATTTGATATTGCACACACACAATGAGGAAAATATGCAAATGTTGCAGACTTCATGCAAATTTCGTTCCTATGTTAGAACAAGAGCACATAATTGAAGAATTTATAGAAGTAAATTTTAAAGAGAAAATAAAGGAGACACATCTAACCATTTATTATCTTGATTGCTACAGAAAAACTCGATTATGAATGCAAATTTGTTTGGGCAAATGAGGGCATCATAAAGAAGAAGGCATCAATTGCACATGCATTTGAATAATTCAAAGATGATTTTTTCCATTAATGCAATGAAATAAAGGTATTCCTATTAAATATTTGTCATTTCATTATGTTTCCCATCATCATAATCATTATGCATTCCATACTTGGAGTTATATGTTTCCACCATCTCAACATTGTCTAAGAGATTACCAAAAACATTGGATTCAATTTTTGATATATCAAGGGAATTTATGGCAGCCACCACCCCACAAATGAATACCATAACCAAGGGTTGGGATTAAATAAAATAAGCATATCTATACTAGGCTATGTTGATCCAAATGATTGATAACCAAATCCACCCTCCCATTGTAGCACCTACATTTTTATGCTTCACATAACCTTATTCATAAGCTAGATTAACTAGTTTATAATAATTAAATGATGGAATTCCCATCAATTAAATCATGTACCATCACACCCTTATTCAAGGATTATAATAGGACCACGTTTGCATCACACATAATAGTAGAAACCCTTGAGGTGGTCTCCAAATCCATGATTAACACCTCCTTACAAATAAATGAGCCAATACTTAGAACTCTCCCATTCAAAATAAGGTTTTACCACTATATTTATCCGTGTACAAACTTTTGAATCATCATAGGAATATTATCAATTTTTTTAAATTTTGTATATAATATAAAGACCGCATGTCTGTCATTTTTTGGTATTTGTGATCCCAAAATTAGTGGGCTACAAGAAATGGAAAATTTAAGTTTCTCATAATAAAATTTGAAGATATGTGACTTTGATGTTGTTGTTAGAGAAGAGGCCATGAAAATGAAATAAAAACATGCGAAAACCTTGAAATAAAACTTTGAAACAAGTTTTTATCCAATTAGATATGATGAAAACAATCCTATTTTTACCCATCTTTAGTAATTTTTAAGATATCGAGTCTTCTTCTCACTTGCAAAAAATGGAAACGGTAACTTGTAGCAACTTGAAAAAAATAAAAATAAAATCTTCTCATAATAAAATTCTAAGAGAGGTTTTTGTTTATCATATGTTCTTAATGAAAAAATATTTTGGTTTTTTCACATCTCCAATATGTTATGGGATATTTGGTTTTAATAGAGGAAGTCAATTCACATAGAGGGAAACAATTCAAATACAAAGGAAGAATTCATGATACTCATGTTTCTGGTTGATTTAGAAGTTGTAATTAGTTATGGTACAATCATTTCTAACTTTTCTTCATGTCATCATTTATTTCTAATGATCTCAAAACTCTTCAACTTTGGAATTATCCACAGAATCACAATTAATCGTTGTTGTTCTACTTTCTATTAGAAAATAACAGAGATAGCTAGTGAATGAATTATACTTGTGCTTAGAATCAACAATTTGCAGAAAGGGAAAGAATATAGACTCATACACCAACAATTTTATCTTGGAAAACCTCTAGAGGAGGAAAAACTAGTCGGGAAGGGCAATTGCTCTTTCTTCCCACTTTTATTGGCCAATTCAATAATAAGTATAGAAATTACAATAAGTATGAAAGAGAAGTAGATAATATCTCACACTTCCTCCCAGTTACTTGCTTTCTCTAACTCAATTACTCCTTGCTTCTACAAATCACAATTCCAACACTAAGAGCTTCTTACTCACTTGCTTCATGCTTCAATGCCTTTGTTCTCTTCCATAACATGCATTTATAGTCTTTCTCATGTTCTCCCGTGCATTGGAGAATGGGAAAAGTCATGCAGAAGAAGAGACATGGACACCCTTTGGAATTCTGGGACTGTTCACATCATATTTTTATTTTACTGTCTCTACAGATCCCAGGACCACCGTCCAATGCGGACAAGGTCCCAAGACCGCCCCGCACTGCATAGTAGGGCGATGGTCCTATCACTAAATAGACAGAACCTCCATGTATATTTTTCTTCTTCTTCATGTTGGCTGATTTGATAAAGTAGAGTCATTTTAGATCCCTATGGATCACACCTCCCCTACTTAGGAGGCTTTTGGTCCCACAAAAGCTTAGTGGGGGAGTAGATGAGGAAATAATTCCCTCACTTGCTCCTTCGGGTACCACCGGGCATGCCTTGGTGTCTTTCCTTTCAATCCAATCTGCCAAGACTCTTGCGGACCTCTCCTAGTCTCTCTGACCTTTTGCTATAGTACTACATCCTCCTCCAATTCACCTTGTGAGTCCAAGATGCAATCCTCAATGGAAGGTAGCAAATGTAGTTCTTCATCTTCATCTAGCATGGATGGCTCATATAGGTGTAATTTCTCATAGTTTACTACAGTACATCCTCATGAATGACGACAAATCAAGTTGAAAGGAATTTTCTCCAACCTCCTCCAATATGGTGATGGTTCCATATCATAATGGCTTGAGCTTCCGTGCTTGACCTTATAGTCTCTCCTTGCTCAAGTAAATCCAAACTATATCTCAACATGAATTTTATGTTCCCTTCTATTTTGATTGTGCCTAGATTTGCACTTGGCCACAGATTTCTCTAGTTGTTCCTTGACTTTGAGATGGATTTTGATCCTCTCAATGAATTTGTTTGCTCTAGTCACCTCTGTGTCTTGTGTATCCTTCTCATCCTGCTATCCAAACTGCTATGTCCAGTGGATTTATAGGTAGATATCCCAAGCATGCTTCAAATGGTGATTTCATAGTGGATGTGTGTACTGCTTGGTTATAGGAATGCTTTGAATGTAGGCTAAGGACTCATCCCAAGTCCTTGGGTATTTGCTGTTATACCCTTTGATCAACTGTACCAAAGTCCTGTTTACCACCTCTGTTTGTCCATCTGTCTGTGGATGGAAAGTTGTGCTCCTCTGTAACTTGGTATCCATCTTTTCCCACAAAGTAGTCAAAAATTTCCCCAAGAACTTGGAATCCTGTCAGAAACAATAGACTTTGGCAAACCAAAATTCACCCATACATTAGCAAAGAAAAGATCTGCTACCTCATGTGATTTTACTTGTATTTTTACATGCCATAAGAATACACATCTTACTAAATCTATCAATAACAACATAGAGATAGTCATGGCCATGTTTAGAAATAGGTAATCCTCCTACAAAATCCATAGAAATGTCCTCCCATGGATGAGTAGGTACTGGTAAAGGCATATACAAACCTTCCTTCCTAGTCTTAGGCTTGCTAGTACAACAAAGTTTACATCCCTATATAAATTTTGATACTTCTTCTTGCATATTGGGCCAATACACGTACCTTTGCAAGTGGGCTAGGGTCTTACCAACACCAAAATTTCCCACTACTTTCGAGGTATGTGCTTCCCTCATCAATAGAATTCACTCTTATTTTGGCATGTAAAGCTTCCCCCATCGGTAGAGAATCCTATCTTTGAGATAACAATTTTAAATCCCTATCCTTTCAGCCCTTTGGGACTGTAACTGCTGAAATGTCACCCCAAAGTCTTTGTCCTGGGCATATGCCTCTCCGTAAGCTTCCTTTGTGAAGGGCTCGATCTAAGAGATATTGGCCAAATATGAAAAATTACTCCTGTGTGGGTGATCTAGACAACATGTCTACCACCAATTTTTTACTACCATTCTTGTATTTAATCAGTAGATGGAACTGCTAAACATCCATTTGTAGTGCATTTCCTGCTGTAATTTAGATTATGCTTGCAAATACTGGAGAGGTTTGTGGTTAGTGTGCACAATAGTTTCTTTACCCAACAAATAATGCTTCCATTTTTAATTTCCTGAACTAGTGCATACATTTCCTTATCATATACTGAATATCCTTTAACTGCTGAAGTGAAAGTTTCAGAATGATAACATACGGGTTTACCTCCTTGAAGCAACATTGCACCCATGGTGTAATCACTGTATCTGTCTCTACTTCAAAGGCTGCTGCTGCTAAAATTAGGAAGAACAAGTATGGAGCATGACTAATCTTGTATTTCAATAACTCATAGGAATTTTCTTGTTCCTTACCCCAGTCAAAACTCTTACTCTTTGCGGCCACTATGTGTAGAGGTGTTGCAATTATGGAAGACCGGAATGAACTTCCACATGTATTGTACTGCTCCCATAAAACTCCTAGTTTCTGTGGCTCTTGTTGGTGTTGGCCAATTAGTGATGGCTTCCACCTTCTTTGGATCCACTTATAGCTCTCCTCCTCCAACCATGTGCCTAAGATAGACAAGTGACAGTTTGGAAAACTCACATTTCTTCATATTACAAAACAAATGTTTCTCCTGAGAACTTGCAAGACTTGTTGCAAATGAGTTAGATGTTCTTCCCATGTGGCACTAAAAATCAAGATATCATCTAGATATACAATGACACATGAATCTATGAAATCTTGCAATACATCATTCATCAATCTCATAAATGTAGCGGGTGCATTGCATAACCCAAAAGGAAGTACTAACCATTCATACAAACCCTATTTTGTCTTGAAGGAAATCTTCCATATATCCTCCTCCTTCATTCTGACTTGGTGATAACCTGACTTGAGATCCAACTTCATGAAAAATTTGGCATGTTGAAGCTGGTCTTAGAGATCATTTATGCGGGGAAGTGAATATCTGTTCTTTATGGTGATCTTGTTCAAAGAACGGTGGTCAATGCACATTCTCTAAGAACCATCCTTCTTTGGCACCATCACAATAGGCGAACCACATGGTGAGGTTCTCGGGCATTATCATCCCTTGGTCTAGTAGTTCATGGAGTTGTTTCTTTACTTCGATTTCTCGAGAAAGTATTGCCTATACAACCTAATGTTTGGTAGAGGGATTCGAAATAGCCAAATCTCATGCTCTACTTCCCATTTTGTTGGTAACCTGTTAGGATCCTAAAATACTTCCTAAAAAGACTGAATAATACTATCCAAATCATGCTTTCCTTGGTTAGAAATCTCTGTAATTTCTACCCCATCTTGTTTATCCTTCAATAAAAGTAAACAAAACTAATTATGATTTGCTAGATAAGTCATTTTTCTTAGTTAGCACTTACCATAGTAACCCATGTCTTATGTTGGTGTGCTCGGATGTTGTAGCTGATCCCATCCTTGACCCATCTGTACTGGTTTTCCCTCCTCATAAATATAGCATCCCTAACATACAAGTAAGGACTCTCAAATACAACATCAAAAGCATTAAGTGGAATACTGTCAGCTTCAAAAACATCAATATATTGGGAATTTATCCCAAACTTGACCTTACATCTTCTTGTTACCTAAATTTCAACACCCTTCTTCACCCAACCCAAAGGATAAGGGTGTGGATGCTCATAAGTCTCAAGACCAAGCTTCTTTACAACTACTTCAGAAATTAAGTTAGACTAAGAACCGGTATCAACCAAAGTGTTTACCTTAGTTCTCTTGATCTGGAATAGTCTACTCATCTCCTCTTCCTAGGATGTCCATGTTGGTGGTCATGCATCCAAGCCTCTCATCTACATCAGAGTCATATTTGATTTCCACCTCCCCTTCTGTTTTCACAGCTGTCATGGACTTCTTTGAGTCCTTGGTTCGGTTCTTCGGATGCAACTCCGGATGTAACTTCCAACATGTAGCATTAGTATGACCATTGATATCACAGTTCTTACAAAAATTCTTGGGATCTTTACAAGTATTCAAAGTAGTGGCAGCTTGTTTACCTTTCCCTTTCCACTTACCCTTGTTACTTGTTTTCCCAAAATCTTTCTTCTGCTGATTTTTTGACTACTTTACCCTTGGCTCTGCTTCTCCTTACTTATTTTCATCATCTATGTAGTACGCATATACGCATGCTTCGTTGAGATCTTTGGGTTTTGTGGAGATGACTTTTCTTTGAAGGTGAGTGTGAAGTCCTCCTAAGTACTTGGTCAGAATATCCTCATCCTCCAAGTCCATGTTAAGCAACATGGCTTGCCTCCAAAACTCCGTAGTATATTCCTGCACACTTTGACCACTACCTTGTCTAAAATACTGCCATTTAATCATTTGGTCAGTCTTATGGCCAATAGGATAGAAGTTAGCTCTAAGTAGTTCTTTAAATTCTTGCCAAGATTTCACAATAGGACGCTTTTTCTTTTCACAAGTGGCTAGATGGGTTTCCCACCAAACCAGAGCATGTCCCTCCATCTTGAGGTGTGCAAAGGTGATCCTTTGTGCCTCAGTGGCATTGTGGATGCTAAAGTAGACATCTAATTATTTTAACCATTTATCAAGCAACTTTACATCTACTTGTTCTTCAAAGCTTTTAATCTCAACTTTTGTTTTAAATTTAAAAGGAGTATGATCGGATTTTACCTTTTCTCTTGTCTTAGAAGTCTCTTCTTCATGTTCTTCCCCATAACTTTCCTCATGGTGGCTCCTTCCTATGCCAAAATTTTCAGCTAAGCCCCGAACCACTGAGTCCATGGAGTCTTGTTTGAAAAAAGCTATCTTCGTAAATTAGAAAGCTCTTGTTTCCTTCTAAACATCCTATCCATCATGGTCTCCAACATCTCGATTCTACAAACCAAGTTCTCTTCCTCCATTTGTCCCCGAATTCTCGGTTTCAACTTCGTGTACAAATTTACGGATCGCAAGGTAAAGCCTCTTTGCCTTTAGATCTCGTCACTGTCATACAAATCCAAGAACGAATACCACAATCCTAGATAATTGTTAGATCTGATACCAAAATGATCTGTAAACTCTTCAACTTTGGAATTATCCACAAAATCACAATTAATCACGATGTTCTACTTTCTATTAGAAAATAACAGAGATATCTAGTGAATGAATTATACTTGTGCTTAGAATCAACAATTTGTAGAAAGGGAAATAATATAGACTCATACACCAACAATTTTATCCTGGAAAACCTCCAGAGGAGGAAAAACCAGTTGGGAAGGGAAATTGCTCTTTCTTCCCACTTTTATTGGCCAATTCCATAATAAGTACAAAAATTACAATAAGTATGAAATAGAAGTAGATAATATATCACACTTCCTCTTAGTTACTTGCTTGCTCTAACTCAATTAATCCTCGCTTCTATAAATCACAATTCCAACAATAAAATATTCTTACTCACTTGCCTCATGCTTCGATGCCTTTGTTCTCTTCCATAACATGCATTTATAGTATTTCTCATGTTCTCCGTGCACTGGAGAATGGAAAAATTCATGCAGAAGAAGAGACATGGACACCCTTTGGAATTCTGGGACTGTTTGCGTCATATTTTATTTTCTATCCGCAAGAGCCAGGACCACCACCCAATGTAGATCGGCGGTCCTAGGACCACCGCCCTAGTGGGGCGGCGGTCATGTCACTAAACAGACATAACCTTTGTGTATATTTTTCTTCTTCTTTGTGTTGGCTGATTTGATAAAGTAGAGTCATTTTGGATCCCTATGGATCATCTAAAATAATTGAAATTTCAAAAAATATGAAAACTAAATATAAATAAAATTATGCGTATCTATGATTTTCTAACACATGGCTACAATTTTTTTGATCTTTATATTGTTGTTGTAGGATACTTTTCCTTACTACAAAATAGTTTTTACCCTTAACACTAAAGATACCTACATAGGTTTAAGTAGTATGCATCATTTCAAGTAAAAATTACAGCACTTGAGCAATACATTTTAATGGTACATTTCACAGAGATTGAAGGGATTTTTAGTGAAACTTGTTCTCTATCCTAGTTTGCAAACTCGTTCTCCCCTTACAATATTCACATATAAAATTTGATATTAATGAAAATATTTTCTATAGCTATTTTGGTGCTAAAAATTCTATTTGCATCCCCTCTAGACATCTCATTCACGTGTTTTCTACTAATCAATGTCTTCATCCCCATCCTCTATCCACTCATCTCTATTTACAACCAATTTTCTTTCCATAAGTTTTTATCAACCCATCATCAATATGTTATTTCCTTTTGTCTCTCGTATTGTAAGCATTTTTATTATTCCATGACCATTTTGAATTGGTTGTTACCACTTTGGAGTGTTCATTCCATTTCATTGAACATTCCCGGAAAGTGCAAAAAAATTATTAATAAAATAAAAAATGAAAACCTTAAGGAATTGTTGACGATTGGTTAGAAAACCATCTTCTTTGGATGACCGAGTACCAAACAATGCACCATGATTAGAAAACCAACTTGTTGGCTAATCAAGGGGAAAAAATACTCAAAGAAAATAAGTCATAGGCGATGGACTATATATCTTGCAACAATTTTAGATCCGCATGACAACAGTGGAGTCTTCATCAAATGTAGATCCTATGACAATTATAGAAAAAACATAAAATAAAGAGCCAAAAATAATTACAT
The DNA here is from genome assembly GCA_018340775.1 of Taxus wallichiana var. yunnanensis. Taxonomy (NCBI): domain Eukaryota; kingdom Viridiplantae; phylum Streptophyta; class Pinopsida; order Cupressales; family Taxaceae; genus Taxus; species Taxus wallichiana. Next base: position 715,262,540 of record CM031237.1, on the reverse strand, counting down.
TTCATGGAATAGCCAAATTATGGTGCTGTAATAACTCTATTACTTCTAACAAAGTAGTTTCCAATAAAAATTATAGTTTTTGGATTAATTACACTTTGAATAACCCAAATTTCAAGAAATATGTAGACCTTCACTCCAAGGATTCTCACATCTTTATTGGATCTGTTCATTAAGCGGATTTGAGGTTCCAATCTACTCTATTCTAAATGTATTATCTTCATAACCTACAACTTGATCCATTGAGATGTTCTATTCCATTCAATCGAACATCCTCTTCAAAACATCTACGACTCGTCGATGTTCCAATTTCTTGATTTAAATAATAAGCCTCTTTTCAAGTCTCAACTCTCCTACATGTTCTATTCTTGATTCTATATTTTCTTTGAAATTGGCCACACGACTTGAGAGACTATATGTTGTCACTTGATGGACATGTTCTTTGCATCTTCTACAACATCATCATTTTTGGTAATCCAATACCAACCTAGGTAATTTTACTATTTATCTAGAATAATTTTTTTCCATTTTCAATATCTATGTACAATATTTGTATTCTATGTGTTATCCCTCACTACTTGCTAGAAACATTAACTAGTACTTATGCCAATCATCCCATTTTTTTCACATCCATCTAAAGTCCCTCATGTTTCCATTATCTTATGCCCCATTTTTATTCTTATCACACCCATCTCAACACCATATATTACACCAAAGCATACCTTCTAGATCATGGAAAATATAAGGGGATTGCATGGGACATGTAATTTCTTAAGTTAGGGAGTGTGTATATAAATTGAATTCATCTCCTTTTGATTGATATGGACTTAAGCTATTAATTTGGGGGTATAGTGAAAATTTATGTTGCATGTAGAAATGTCACAAGAGAGGTGTCAATTGTTTCATATAATTTTGATAAAGATATATTCGTTCTACCATGAAATATCATGAAATTATATATTCAATCAAGAAATAATGCAAATATTCATTATTTAAAATTTTGTATACATATACCAATTTTATACACCACATATATCCATTGTTGTAACAACTGTTGTAGCTTGTTATTTGAGTTTCCAAATGCCATTACCAAATCATCTACATTTTAAAATTTTTTCAACATGTTTTTGAAGAATCCGAGTTGTTAATGTATTGATGGAAATATTCAATTAAGAATATTGATGTGAATTGAGGATAAAAATGAGTTGGTGTATTTATTCTAAGGTAGAGAAATCTACATAACTAGATTTCAAAGAAGAATACCCATGGATAGAAAGAATGAGTGACAAACAAAAGAAGCATACAATTCATTTGATGAAGAGACCTCACCAATCTATTCCAGCTAAAACAAAATTGTTTTGGTTACAATTTTAAGGCTGCAAGCATTAGAACATATTCTTGAACAATAGAAGATGAGAAAATAGGAGAAAATTGAGAAATATAAAGGTTTTATTATTAAAGGATCTTGTTTCCACTTGGTGATTTGGGTGTACTTATGCACATTTCATGTCACAAAGTTAAACTAATATCCTTTGCATAGGGATGTGTAATAATTAAGTTGGGGGTGTGATGAGTCCCAAAAATGACCTCATATTGCTATTGCTTCTTCCCTAAAATAGATTCCCTTATTTCTATATTCACTATTTTGTTCCATACTATATTGATATATGCACATATTATATAAATATGTATATGCATCTTGTTCTTGGTTTGAACTAGTTATTTCTACATAAATCAATATGATTTAATGGCTTGATTATGTGGTATTTTTAATGGAAACTGGAGCATGTAGGTTATACATCTCATAAGGTTGTTTTTACATGCATCAGTGATGGATAAAAATGATCGGTTTGTTCTAAGAATTTTTGTCTTGTTTCTTATCCTTTGATGTGATTTGAGAATTCATGCATATTTTAAGGGAAAACAAATATTAAAAAATTCTAAACATGCATATAATTATATATTTGGATTCCCCTTGAAAATTGACACCTTGTTTAGTCCGTAAGTAAAATAAATGGCTCTTGGAATTTATAAACTTGTTTGTTGGAAATCACCCATAACAACTACTGTAGATCATTGCATCAATGAGTTTAGGTGACTATTTTTGGGTTATGAATAGTTGTTACCATATTTCATATTTGAATCATTTCCATCTCATTCAAAAATTTGAGAGATCATAGTAGCTATGACTTCCAAGATTTGTGGATTAGTTAATTAAATATTTGACTTATCTATTTTAGAGATACTTTTCATGTTGAAAGGGGGACGAAGAGGTATTCCATTTGATTCCAATCCAATGCATTGTATGTAGATATTTAAAGAGATTAAATAAAAGATAAGTTTGTTATTCCAATTTATCTTCCATTTCATATTTGTTATGTGCATTTAGAATATTCTAATTTACTTACAGATCTCATAGAGGAGGGAGTAAGGAACAATTTTACCCAAGAAAGGATCCACTTGAAGGATATTGTTTTGAGTTCCCATCTGGAATAGTTTAGCTTTCTTACTATATTATGTTTACATATGTTTTACTTTAATTATTTTCATTTTAGAATCTCATTGTAATTTATAGTTCAAATTTTTGCATGTGTGATTTACATTATGCAATGTTTTAGGAAAGATTTCCTGTCCTAATATTATATATCATTTTCATGCAATTTCCTTTATTTACAGTAGTAATTGATTTTTATACTTAACATTTGTCCTTTCAAGAAATTTCCCGATACAAAAATTATATACTTACGCTCTCAATTATTTCTAAGTCATACATACAGTATTGACACCATGTCAATGCATTCGTCCCTAAGTTAACAAATTATTAAGCATTATCAATGAGCCAAGTGGCTTCTTGATTAGTGGATAGCTTAATTAAGGAATTGGCAAATTGATTTTTCTACAACATTCCCAATCCGCACATACATTTATCCTTTATTCCACTTTTAACAACTAATTCTTCACCTCCTCTTGGGTTATTTGATATATATTCTATCGAGATGATCATTTTACAAGTATTAATTCTTTATTCAGATTTTGCATGGTTAATTATAAATTAGTTATTTCATAATAACCCTTGTAATAAACGTTTACATTTGACGTATTGTTTTACACTATGTATTCATACATTACATTTTCAGTGTGTAAACATTTGGTGAGCTTGAATCTTGTAATAGAATATAGTGTTGTCTCAAACCCTAGTTCCCCTAGTTTTCCTTCTTCCTTTTTTGGTTTTAGATCTTCCAATCTTCTAAGGCTTTTATGATCCTATTTGGTATATAATCCTTTATTTTATCTAGGGATTATTTTTTTGGTACTATCATTTCTTGTTTTGATGCTCACACCATGCCATCCCTTGAGTTCATTCAAATCCATCTCGTATGTAAATACATTCTCTATGAAGTATTTTAGGCTAAAAAATCCATCCTACTACACTTTTTGATAATACATCTACCCTTATCAAATTTTTAATTTATTTGATGAAACTACAATATTATCTTTTGTTGTTGTTTATGATTCTTCTAATGTTCCCACCATGTCTGTAATTAATCATATTCAACTTAATCCCAAATGTAAAGATATTATTCATGAATTATTTGAAAATGTGCTAATCTATCCTACACATACCTTATATATGTGGCATCTTATCTCAAGACAAGTTTTTGTTGCACATTTAATATACATCATATTGTGGTTGCAATTGTGATGATAATTCAAGAAAAAACCTAATGATATTAAACATGATGATAATTATATTCCTATTTTACGTGATCATACATATTTATATTATTTTGAAATTGAAATAATAAATATTAAACTTGAAAACCCTTTTTATATTAATAATGTTATAATGAAAATTACAATTCACCATGATGTACTTGTTTGTGATTGTAGACACAAAATCATGCACTTTAGGCATTATTTAGACCGGTCTTATAATTATATTTAGAGGGTTCTCAAGTGAAGAAATTACTAATTAATCCCACCTTTTTGCCATCTTATTTTTACCTTTTATTTCATCATTAACACGTATTTTACTATAAATATCCACTTATTTCGCAATTTTCATTTCATTTTAGCATAAATTGGGGTTCCTGTGCTCAGTCTTGGGCGCCCCAGGCACCCTGGTCCCACCTAGGGTGCCCCGATCCATGTTCCACTTTCTCGCTTCTTTTTGGGGTCTTTCTAGTTGTTTTTCATCCTTATCTTTTTCCTAGTCAGCCATGTCGGGGTTAATTACAAAATTAGAGCAAGAGAACCCTATAAATACAAAGTTATGAGACCATAATGAGGGTCCTAGCGTCACATAATACTATCACTCCATCTAGAGTTACATCCATTGCATCACTTGCATCCACATAGTGTCATGCATCAAGGCTAGGAGATTTGCATCAACACACACAACATAGGGGGATGATTCTATTCTATTTCATGCACACATGCTATTACATTTTATATAGTTATTATTGATTTCACAAAGTGCAATTGACACAAGAGCACCTAGGGCACGACATGCACACACACACCATAACTACATTTGGGTCTGAAATGTAGTGCAATGCTCAGTTTAGTAAGCCCACTATTGTGGTAGTTAAGGTCAGATCCGACCCATTCATTTTGCATATTTTATTTTTAGGGTTTTGATACTTCTTTCTCTCTTACAGGTCATTACTTCATCTTCCATCACTTGGCACATTTGACGCAACTCGGAAAATTTAGTGTGACAGACAAGAAATATTCTAGATCATCTTGCGACCAAGTAAAAACTAAATTCCAAGATTTTACAGAGACCAGGGTGCCTATTCTCAGTAGATGAGGGCACCTCGAGGCACCCTAATACCTTCCCAAGCACCTCAATCTACTTAGATCCTCTAGATATGGCCTTTTCAAGACTCTTGAGTGATCATTCCTACATATGAATTTTACTTTTATACCTCTGACAACCTGCAATGGATTCTATAATAAGCTAAGTCATTTATTCTTACGTATTTGCACATTTAGGGTTTTATTTCACTTAGTATAATATTTACAAATATTTCATATTGTCTTAGTGTAGGTTCTGATGGTTTAGTCATCCTATATTAGATTAACTAGTTGTTATACTTTCCATAGTATTAGTTTAATTTTTAGTTAATAATTTTGGTGAGGCACCTCGAGTACCTTCCCAGTGCCTCATTCTACTTAGATATGGCCTTTTCGGGACTCCCGAGTGATTGTTCCTACTTCGTATTTTACCACAAACCTACAACAACTTGCAGACAAGATTCTACAATCAACTAAGTCATTTTTTCTTACTTCTTTGCACATTTAGGGTTTTATTTCACTTAGTATAATTATTTAATAATATTTCATATTGTCTTAGCGTAGTTTACAATATTTTAGTCCTCCTATATTAGATTAAATAGTTGTCATACTTCCCATAGTATTAGTTTAATTTTTAGTTAATCATTTTGGTGAACCCAACAAATTTCATGCTTAGGATCCTTATTCTTCTTCTATTATGGGTCAAGTCTCTTTATCTGATTTACTTAAGAGACATCCCACTTGTCAGGTTGTTTTCCAAAAATCTCTAGACACCATGTATTTTGATGACAATACACCACCACACAAATTAAGTAATTAAGTTCTATACTTCATAGTTTATTTGTCGATCCTAGTCTTGATGAAACCATATCTAATCAACCACTGTTAGACTTGATTCAAGCCTTACATACATTATTTCAAGATAAATTTCAATCCTTGCATACATTCTTTCAAGATAAATTTTCAGCCATCGAATCCACCATTACATCCCTTAGATCTGAAATCCAACAACTTAAGGATGCTTCAAAATTACATGTTTTTTCTCCTTCGCCATCTCCTATTCAATTTATGTCCACTACATGTCATTTAGTTGAACCTCGAGATGTCCCATTGCCTGAAACTCTCATATTTGAGAATAATACTAAGCAACATGACATTTTTATAGAGCTTTTTAGTCATCAATTTCTCACCTTACCGCCTACTCATTACTATCCTCCTTATCGACTAAAAAAGTATCAAGATCATCCATATTACAATTATCATTGAATCAATGGACATAATGACCACGATTACTACTCTTTACAACATTGAGTCAAACATATTAAGCATCAAGGCTTTTATTTCATTTAATGGAAAACATCCTATTACATGCCCACCTACAAATACTACACCCACATGGGCTCCTAAGTCTCTTTCTCCTTCAGTTAGTCAAGATCCATCTAAACAAGCTCCTACGGCTACTAGTGACCCTCCTTCTCATCTTTCTAAGGAATTTCTTGATGATTCTCTTATTCGTTACATAAGTGATATTGAAAATCCCTCCCATGTGCATAGTGATGCTTATCCTAGTCAAAAAACACTTCACTCATTCCTGATGTTACTTCTTCTCTATCTAATGAGCATTAGGCTAGCGTCACTCCAACAACTCCTAAGCAACCACCTATCACAATTAGTTTGCAAACCCTCTTGCTAAGTCATCTCATACATTATTATAACTACACCTAAACAATCTTCTATGAGACTCAATGCAGCTAGGCCTCCTCTAAAATCTACGCTCCAACCAATTAAGTTTTTCAAAGAAACTAATCCTCCTCTTAGTGTTTATGATACATTTTCACTTTCACCACCACCACCTAATTCTACTACAAACTTTTTCCAACAAGGTCCCATTGTACGTAAAATTGGCCTTTGGTAGGTGACTCTTGTTAATCTACCCTCCTGATGAAACACTCATATATGTGGGGTTCTTATATGAATGTTGCAGGGGTCTTTTACCTTGAATAACCTCATTTAATCTTACATTCCTCTATTACATCCCCACCTATGCATACACACATCTATAATAATTTAACACTCCTTACACATCATCAATTAAACAAAATCCATCATGTTTCATCACCCCTATACATCATTTATTACATAGTACACACATTATCATACACTTGGGGGCATAGCATCCCACATTCCCCCCTAATCTTAGCATCCACACATATTTTACTTTTACATTTTCATACGTCAATATCATAGCATACACATACTCATCCCACATTTTAACACCATTGTTACTGATGACACACTCTTGTGATTCGGTTCACACTTGATTGTTGAGGGATTACCATTACACTGAACCCCACACACCACATCATAGGCACTACATATTACATTTCATCCTACATTGTGCATTATACACCATTCATTCTACATCTATTTCTACATTATGCTAGTCCTCATCTACGCATTCCATCTATGATGGTACCTACGCACTTAGTCACACTATACATTATGCATTATTACATCATACATCTTCCACATACTATACTAGTCATCATTTCCTATGAGTTTAGTTTTACATTCCATCCATACATTCTACATACTACACTAGATTACATTACATATGGGTCTAGTTTTACATTTTATCACTACACATTCTATTTCCTATCTACACCTATCACCGCATATTACATATTATACACACCCTACATATCTTACATTGCATGGTTCATATGGCACATTTATACATCATCTATATTCTACATACTATGCTAGATTACATTTCATATGGGTCTAGCTTTACATTTTACCATTATGCATTCTATTTCTATATACACCTATTATTGCACTTCACACATTACACATCCTACACACACTACACATTCTATATTACATTGCCCACACCGTGCATTCACATACCCTATTCTTCACTTGGTCATTTATACTACGTTGTTTTCTACATGTTTTCATCACCACCCTATGATGCACTTTAGTTCCTTGGTCCATACTTGACTATCGAGGGTTTACCAATTAAATGGACCTTACATTCACCATGCAACATTTCCTCATACGACATTTCCAATGTTAGTGACATACACCTTAGGTTAAATCATCACCCATTCTATCATTTTGTAGTGGTATACACCTTAGGTTACATCACCACTCCCTTATTATTCATCCCATAGTGACATACACCTTTGGTTAAATCATCACCCATTCTATCATTTTGTAGTGGTATACACCTTAGGTTACATCACCACTCCCTCCTTTCATCTTGTAGTGACATACACTTTAGGATAAATCGTCACCTATCTTCACCCTTTCATCTTGTAGTGACATATGCTTTAGGATAAATAGTCACCCATCTCCATCCATTTATCATAGTGATATCTTCTTAGGGATAAATCATCACTCATCCATTCAATAATTCATGATATATGCTTCAGCTATAGGGTTTGCGTACATCTCTTTATATGTCATATATCATCACCATTACATATACACACTCATCACAATGCGCTAGAAACAACCAACACTACTTGACCATTTCCCGATGATGCACTCTCGTTTATGGTTCATTCTTGACTACTAAGGGGGAAAAAATTAACCTCATTACATACACTTCCATCCACTCGGGGGGCATGCTGCTCCTATCATTCCATCTTGCATTCCATTCCATCCATCCACATCATACTTGCATTGTCTTGGGGAATTTACTTTTGCTTACTAGTGTTTTGCATGATCACTTTAATACACATGTTAGACTGCTTTCTTATATGTCATTATCATACACACATGCGCATTCACACATTTTTAGTGTGATCATAGATACAAGACTCTACATGTGGCATGGATGCTCACCTTCTACCCTTCCTATACCGGTCACTAGGGGCATCCACATTCATGTTATCCAGGTTTTATTGTTTCATTTTGTACTTAACATATTATATTACTTTCTCATACATGATTTGACATATTGGTTATCGCTCTAACATGATAATAGATGTTCCATGTGCAAAACTTGTTTTACATGATTACATGTTTCCATGACTACTTGTTTGTTTCTACTTGTTTATTTTGTTTGCCATTGTATGCGGGATTTTCCCTTTGATTGTGTGCACACTTTTTTTTTGTTTGTGGTCATGACAACCTTGTGTGTCTTGCAAAATTGTGAGTGATGTCCCATGTTTGTAACCCACTTTTTCGGGCTACTTGTTTTCTTGCATGTTTACACTACTTAATTTGGTTGTTACATCATTTTCTCGCGTATTTTACACTTGTCTTATTGCATACATGTGTTTTCATACTAATACTTGTTTTGGCTAGCCATCCCATTTTGTGTGTGCCTTGGTTTCTACAAATAACTTTCCCTTCCCCCTATAGGGTAGATTTCTACAAGTTAGAGTGTGGTAGGTCCTCTTTTGGGGCCGCATTCTCCTTTTAGAATGTCACATGCACCCCCAAAGAGGGGGCATCATTAAATGTTTCTACTAACACAACATATTTACACCCATTCAGACAATACACTTTCCACCTTTAACATTGTAGTTTACATACAACGAGTGAGTTCAAACCAGTCTACAAACTCCATACGCAGTGGTCTTTATAGGACATGATGTCCTTTGGAATTTATGTGAAGAAGTTATAGGCTTGGAGGTTACAGTGGGTGTTCCTCTCTACACTACTTCATCCAGTGGCATCGGATCACCGAAAAAACCAAGAAAATATAGAGATCTCTTCACACATTTTAGCAGAAGTAGTTTGTTCTCGTGCAAATGTGCAATAGGGAAATTGACAATTTCCGAGCACAACTATACCCACATGTTAAAATTTTCAAGTTTATCATTCCAAGACACCCCGATTTATCTAGTCGGTCAAATGACCTCCTGGATAATGTTATCTCATCCTCCTTAGGTGATTTAGGAAAGTCCATTCATTCCCCTAGGTGAGTTTAGGAGTTCACTTGCAAAGCTACAGGGCAATTGTGGGAAGGGCTATCACTGGCTTTCCTAGAGATGGAGCAACCTCACGGAGCAGAGAAGAAGAGCCTAAGTGGATGTGGAGGTGATCTAAATGTCTTGGGAAATCATGGAGATTATTTAGGAAGATTTGGGAAGGTCTTGGAGAAGTTGGGGTAGTTTTTCCAGAATTAGGGTTCACAAGCCTAGTCAGTGCACATGCCTAAAATAGTTGTGGGCTTCAAAAGAAGATTCCGGGAGCTTCGGATGGAGTTATAAGTAAAAAAACATCTCTGGAAAGAGGATTCCAAGACATACATGATGGTGGAATCATATTTTTCACAAAACCTTAGTGCATAGGATTTGTAGGCAGCTTTTCTTAGGCACAAGTGGAGTCTCAAATCAAAAATACAAATTTTTAGGGATAATATGGTTGAATCAATACATGAGACCCCCATCATTAGATTCAAAATCCATTTCAAGTTAGGATCATATAAAATTTCACCAATAAATTCCATCGGGAGCTCAAGTTATCATTGTTCCAAGTTGCCCTCTCAAAGGCAGTTCAGGAGTTAGTCAATTTTCGAGAGGACACATGTCAGCACGAAGATCTTGGTGGGATTTTATATCCCCAAAGTCCTTGAGGTTAGGTACATCAACCTTGGAAAAATGTTCCCAGTCCCCTATGTGACCTTTGGGACCCTCATATGACCTTCGACTTGACAATTCAGCCCCCAGGTGTAATTTTGGAGCTCAAATCCTCGCCGTTGGATCAAGGACATGTGTCAGCTCCAGGATTGTTGTGCAAACTGATGTCCCTCACGTACCTCATAGGTTAGGGACATCAGACCTTGAAAAATTCACCCATCCCTCTAGGAGAGATTTTTGGTCACCCATGTGACCCGCTTCCATCCCCTCAGTGCTTTAAAGTTGATTTTTGAGCACTCATCCCCTGCCGTCAGATCAAGGACACATGTCACCTCCAGGATTTCCATGAAAATTGATGTCCCTCACATCCCTTTGAGGTGAGGGACAAGAAAATTTACCCAGCCCTCTCCCCCCATGTTTTTAAAAATTCAAAATTTTGACCTGCTTTCCATGCTTCTAACTGCTTCCACTCCTGTGCACAGCCATACATACATTCTTCCTCTGCAAATTTCTTCCATCACTCCGCCATTGAAAAAAATCAGACCATATCAACCAAGGAACTGAAATACCTTTCCCATGGTGATACAAAGGTCTCGAAGGAATTCTCATCAAGCTAAGAAGGAGAAATGAAGAACAACAAAGAAGAGAACAATAAAATCTCCATAGCCAAAAAATGGAAATATGAACAAATCTTACAAACCAGTGCACGAATCAAAAACCATTTATTTCTATTTGTTCCTCTATCCAAGACCATCAAAAACATACCTTAAACTCTCCTCTCATGTGATAGAGCATCCACAACGAAGAAATATCCTTTCTAGCTCAACGAAGAAAGAAGTGGGATTTCCCATCAAACTGTTGGGTGAAACGAAGTAGAATTACACATGAAGCATCAAAATATAATTTTTTTCACAAATGGAGGAGAAAACCAGACCTGTAATTTTGAGGTCCATTAGTGGCTACCATGTTTAGAAGCATCAGGTCTGAAATTTGAAAGTTTAAAATCTCCTGGACTATTAAGCGGGTGAGTTTGAAATTTCAAAGGGGCGATGTTGGGAAAAAACCCATATCAAATTTTTTTGTTCCACATCAATCTGACATCCAAAAGCCCACTTTCTAAAAATGGCAGGTCTCCTACATAGAGGAATACTATTTTCGGAAAGTCAACAATAGAAGAACTTGCGAAGAAGATAGAGACAATGAAGATGCACTGTGGCTGAGAACTCTTCATAAATAACATTTTGATCCAATTTTGGCACTTGCTAAAAATAGTAAGTGGTCCCACAAGCACCGCCAAAAATAGAAAATCAATCCAGAAGGTGGGGGATGCGGGAAGAAAGGGTAATTCAAACTACCATAATCATCTCGAGGTCTAGCTAATTTGTGCACTTTCCAAAAATAGTAAGTTGTCCTGGGGGCACTTACTAAAAATAACATGGTTACTCCAAAAGGTGGATTTCTTAGAGAGAGCACACTGAGAGTTGAACATTCAAGTTGACATCACCAATTAGAGCCCAGAAAGGGAAAATTCTCAACACTTTCTAGAAATAGTTTCCTTTTCCAAACATAGTGGGTGTCAAGGAAGAGTGAAGTTCATATTCACAAGGAGAGAACTATACAAGTGAAATCACTTTCATGGATCTCAATAGTGTCTTTCAACACTCATGTGTGAGGTGGAATCCACAATCGACACCGTCATACTGCTCAATAGTATGTCTCATCAGGATCATGTCCAAATCAACTAAGTAGTGTGGCAATGCCATAGGGTGTCAGGGAAGGATTTGTTCCAAAGAATTCAGTCTCTTTAGAGGATATCTTCATAAGTGACACTTTTGGTCGCCAAGGGTTCCATTTAATAGTGTTTATGAACACTTAGTTTATGGTGTCTCTAAGTCATTTAGGCGGTCTCTCACCTGTAGCCAAAGAAATTTCCCGTAAAGACCCATCCACAACATAAGAAAATCATTCACCGTGAAGGATTCAAAGGTATCGGGGTTAATCTGATCAAGATTTCGAGGAGTTGACAGGAGTAGATTCTTCATCGGCATGATTCATCTTCTCCTCTTCTCTCTCTTCCCTCTCCCCCAACTTTCTCTCCCTTCAAATGTTCTAATTCTTTGTTGGGGTTTGCACTTTTTGATATGCCTTTAAGTCACTTAAAAGTGACTTTAGAAACATAATGTAAATTAAGTCACCTTGATTTTATAAAAGGGACTTAAATATTTTGTAGGAATATGAATAGTCTAAAGTTGGAAATAAGGCATATGGAGGGTCATGAAGAAGACGAGGAGTCAATTTTATTATATAAATTGTAAATCCATCCCCATCTCAAAGGGTTGGTGATTGATATTGTAAACTCAAGAGTGCATTGTACTTAGAGAAAGCAAAGGAGATAGCCATTTTTCTTCTACTTTCCTCCACTCTCAAATTTCTCCCATTCTCACAAAGATGTACAACTTCTATTTAAGCATCAATACAAGAAGGAGTTTCTATATTTCTTTGACTAAGGGATTTCATGATACTTTGTGTTCATCAAATTATATTTGGTCTTGTTTCCATTTGTAGGGTTGTTTCCTCTTAATTTAGTGCATGCGATGAAGTTTCTAACTAGTGTGTGTGTAGGAATTTGATTTTATACTTTACAACATTAGTTCTCCTACCTCTATTTATCACTCTCCTTTCCCACTATTTAGAAAAATTCTTCCCTAGCAAGAGATTGCTAGCTTTGTCAGCAGGTCATTGGAGTGCCCTTGTTGGATCCCAGTCGAAAGGCCACCATAGAAATCCACATTTTCTCGTGCATGCATATACAACATCTGCACTAGTTAAGTAGAGGGACTTAAATTCCTAGAGCGTTGACAAACAATCTACAAGTTTTTCCACTGAAAGTTTTCTCACCAACACGGTTAAAGGTTGGAGGACATAGAGCAGCCTTCCTCCCTATAACTCTTCAAATGAGGGTGGTGTGAGATCAACCAAAAAAATCATGACAATATATGATATCCTTCTACACCCTTTTCTCGATATGGACTAGGTGCACATGTTCCATTTACACTTTTAATTTTACATATTTTACATTTGCATACTTTACACATTTCTTTATACATGTGTATTTTACACAACATTTTTACATATATATATATATATATATATATATTTGAATACTTGATCATTTTTTCCTTTTAGGTCCGCCGTATGAGAATCAACATTATATATATATATATATATATATATATATTATATTTGAATACTTGATCATTTTTTCCTTTTAGGTCCGGCCGTATGAGAATCAAACAATCAAATTGGGGGAAACAACAAAAAAAACAACAACAATGGCAACACACCATGACGACACTTGACTTTACTAACTATGCGGGTACACTACACACCGCAAAGATATCTATGCACACGTTCTACCCTAGGTTCACTCTCATCACTTTTTATGCACATTTTTCATTTTTAGAATCCACGCTCCTCCATTTTTTTTTTTTTTTCATTCCAATCTTAAGTCTAGTTCATCGGTACATCTCTTCTACACTTTACATGGATATCGGTATGCATCTCTATCTACTTTATGTTACCAAGCCTTCCTCTCACTAGCATAAAGTGGGGAAAATGTTGACACAAAATCATACACTTTAGGCATTATTTAGCTCAGTCTTATACTACTATTTAGAGGGTTATCAAGTGAAGAAAATACAAATTAATCCCACCTTTTGGCCAACTTATTTTTACCTTTTATTTCATCATTCTCGCTTATTTTCTTATAAATATCCACTTATTTCACAACTTTCCCATAATTTTAGCCTAAACTGGGGTGCCCCAGGGTGTGTCAATTTATGTTCCTCTTTCCCGCTTACATTTGGGGTCTTTTTAGTCAAGTTTTCATCCTTATCTTTTTCCTAGTCGGTCATGTCAGGGTTAATTATGAAATTAGAGCAAGAGAACCCTATAAATGAAAATTCATATGAGACCATAATGAGGGTCCTAACGTCATATACTATTATCACTCCATCTAGAGTTTCATCCATCGTGCATCACTTGCATCCACATAGTACCATGCATCAATGCTAGGAGATATACATCAACACACACAACATAGGGGGGTGGATTCTATTTTATTTCATGCACACATGCTATTACATTTTTTTATAGTTATTATTACTCACTATTTCACAAAGTGCGAGTGACATAAGAGATCCTAGGGCAAGACATGCACACACACACACACACACACACAAATACATTTGGGTTTGAAATGTAGTGTAACACTCAATTTAGTAAGCCCACTGTTGTGGCAACTGAGGTCAATCTGACCCATTCATTTTGCATATTTTATTTTTAGGGTTTTGATACGTCTTTCTCTCTTGTAGGTCATTACTTCATCTTCCATCACTCGACACATTTATCGCAACTTGGTAGATTCATTATGATAGATAGGAAATATTCTAGATCATGTTGTGACCCAACAAAAACTAGATTATGAGCTTTTACAAAGACTAGGGTGCCTATTTTGTAGACCAGGGTGCCAAGTACCTTTCTAGGCACCTCGCCTACTTAGATCCTCCATATCTGGAATTTTCAGACTCCTAGTGATTTTTCCTACTTCTAGATTTTACTATCTAACTCGTGATGGATTCTCGCAACCAAACTAAGTCATTTATTCTTACTTATTTACACATTTATGGTTTTATTTCACTTAGTATAATTATTTACAAATATTTCATATTGTCTTAGCGTAGTTTACAATGTTTTAGTCCTCATATATTAGATTAACTAGTTTTTATACTTCCCATAGTATTAGTTTATTTTTGTTAATTAGTGATAATTATCTTATACATGATAATGAGGATATTGCTTACACTAAACATCTTTTTCCTATTATGACAAAACACATTATTAAAGTTTCTCAAGATGCACTTATTTATCTTACTTTTGTTACAACTAATATACATACTGCTATTGGTGATGTGTCTCTTAGTCGTCCTAAGTGGTTCTACACCCCTAGTTCACAATGTTATACTTTCACCTATATCTAGTGATTCATCTACTATGTCTATACCCAATGTGCTTACATCTATGGTGCTTACATATTTGAGGGAAACCTATACCCCCTTCAAAAGGTTACCTTGTCTATGGGATTTGAAACATATTACTTTACACATGTTGAAGTCATCCATAGGATCCTCATTGAGAAACATTGATCTATGATCTTCTCATAATCAATCACAAGTAGTTGCATTACGTAGAGAAAATTGAGAGCTTTCTGGCGATATCTTGTTTACTAAAAATGAGCCTGTATGCAAAAGATATAGCCCACCAAAATTTTTGGCCAATTGGAAAAATAATGGACTACATGTAGGTGACATGGACACGTGCACATCCAATAAGTAGACCAATGAAATTACAAAAAGTGAAAACGGTGGTATGAATAAAAATTGGGTTTGCAACACCATTCTTTGACACTTGTTTATGATGGGTGTGCCCCACTATTTGTTGACCGGGGTCCTCGGCCAGATCGACACACTCTTTTTGTGGAGGGGTTCCTTTTCCTCCAATATTCATATCACCATTATTGAGCTTATGTGTATATTTGATTATGTTTTCTATTACAAGATGCATGTGGGACTTATTTCATTGTATATTGAAATGCTTTGTAATTTCTTTACATTGTATGGACTCGGTGGATATATCCCAATCGGTGAGTCGAGTTGCCTTAGCTTAGCCGATTGATTCGACCATCCCACCTTCTAATCTCACTATCCTATTTTCCTTATCCACAAAATTGGCCATCTTATTTTCCACGCAACACTTCCAACCCAATCTCCTCATCCACCCAACTAACCTCCACGCTAGCTCATTCACCAAACAACCTCTCGTGGCTCAACTTAGTAGCAAATCCAATGGCCTTACACTTGGTGATCCAAAAAAGTGACTCTTAATCCAATGTTACATGGCCACCAAAACATATTTAAACCACTCTCCTAACAAACCCACAACACATGTGGGATATTTACCCACAAAGGAAATCACAAGAGATGGATGGGGATAAGGGGTTCGACCCCATAACCACCCCATCCCAAAATATATGCTCAATTGTTGCATAAATTAGTGATTGAATGCTATAAAATAAGTGATGTTATATTTTAAGGGTTAATCGAGAGAATATTGTGTATAGTCTCAAGGCTTATTGTGAGAGCTAGGAGAAAAATTGGAGAAAATTTCAAAAGAGACTAGGCTTTATTTTACTAGAGGAATATTGTGGCAATTGGAGAAGATATAATTCTGCCTTATCATTCATTTGTAAGTGTATTAAGGCATATTTTAATATATCATTCACATTTTAATTATGTGTCTCAAATTTCTCTGTTTTAGTTTGGTTTTTTCTCTGATTTACATAGAGCTTGCAGATTTTTGAAAAATAATTAAAAATAAGGAAAATTCGTAATGTCGAATTTAATCCATAAAATCATCTTTTAAAGAATTTTTTTGTGAATAGTTTTGCAATTTTATTATGATTTTGGATCATTTTTATCAGATCTAGTCTATGATCAGTTTAATAGTGTTTGGATTGCAATTTTGTACTTGAATGTTAACAAGGTCCCGTTCTAGAAAGGGTGAAGGAGAATTAGCAGTGTTGATCTAGAAATTGGTTCAAGAAGATCATGAAGCCCAAAATTGCTGATGAACATGAAGAAGAGTTTCATCAATCATTCCTTCAAATGAAAGAGATGGTGGAGGAATTGTATCGAGATAGGAGAAGATAGATGGAAAAAGAAGCCAAGAAAGGAAAAATAAAGATGGATCTTCATCTGATTCTTGATTCTCCTAAAGGTGAGAAACAAAAATCTGATTTTCCTAAAGGTGAAGCACAAAAATCTGATTTTCTTCCTTCATTAAAACTAGATATCAAGTTTGAATTGCCAATGTATAATGGAGAGCTTAATGCAGAAAAGTTGGATAACTAGATCAAGCAGATTGAGGTATATTGCAGGGTTTAGAAAATTGTTGATGATGAATAAAAATCCATTTGGAAACTCTTCAAATGGGTGGCACAAAACTCATATGGTGGGAGAGTAAGATTCAAGAAGTAGATGAGAAAAAAGGTAAAGAAATCTCTTCATAGTCTGATTTTGTTTATGATCTAAGACAATAATTTTATCCTCTAGGATATATGCAACAAGCTATGATGGATTGGAAAACTTTGAAACAAACTAAGGGAAAGAGTTTTCAAGATTACACACATGAGTTTAGGAAAATGGATCTTATTCTTGGTATGTCTCTCCATACACAAGAAACACTGCTAAAATATATTGGTGGATTACATAGTTGTTTGAGACATATTATTCTCATTCTTAATCCCACTAATATTGATGTGGTGCGTGTACACGATACTCAATCGGGAAGCAAGAGGGAAAATGACTAAGAAGTATTCCTCCTCAAAATATAATAAAAAACAATCTGAAGGAAAGGAAAAAGGTTCAAAAGTACAAGGTAAACAAAAGGGTAAGAAAAAAAATAATTCTATGTTATGAAAGAAGATGAAAAACCATTTTGTAATCATTATAAAAAGAATCATGATGAATTTAATTGTTGGAAGTTACATCCGAAAATAAAGCCTAAATGATTTAATAACAAGAAGGGAAAAGATAAGAAAATGAATATTGTGGTACATGATCTTGTGTCTGATTTAGGAGATGAAATCAAGATCACGACCACATGAGTTTTCAAGGTTGTAATTCTTCCTCTTCTTCTAGCACTAGTTCATCTAATGTTGCATCTTCTTCTAAAAACAATCTATGCATGATGAAAAGAAAATAAATGAGATTTTCCACCTTAGAGTTATTTCAAAACATACAAAAATAGACACTCTATTTGATAGTGGATATCAAGCTAATTTGATATCAGAGGAGGTTGTGAAGACACTTGGGACTAAAAAAACAAACCACATCCTAAGCCTTATCCTTTGGGATGGGTTTGTGATGATGCAAAATTACAGGTAACAAAAACTTGTAGATTCAGATTTTCCATTACAAACAAGTTTATTGATGAGGTTGATTTGGATGTTGTTCCTTTAGATATTTGTGGTGTGGTTTTGGGAAGTCCTTATCTATATGATCGTAAAGCAATATTCTACAGGGAAGAGAATAAATACTTTTTGTTAAAGATGGATTGAATATATTGTTAGAGATTATCGTGTGAAAAAAATTATTTCCTTTATTACTATAGGGTAGATGAAAAATATTTTAAATTCAAGCAATAATTTTGTACTCATGGTGATCAAAGCCAAAGAGAAAGATCATGAAAAGGATTTTGAGGATTGTGATCCTAAACATCGTAATGAATTGGTTAAAATTGTTTCTAACTATGATGATGTTTTTCAGGATCCACAAGGTCTACCTCCTAAAAGAGGGGTTCAACATGAGATACAATTGTTGCAGATGCACCTCTTCCTAACATTGGTATGTATAGATTGTCCATGGTTGAAAATGAGGAAATCAAGAAATAGGTGATGGAATTTTGGAAAAAGGAATTATCCATCCAAGTTCATCTCCTTGTGGTTTGCCTATCATTTTGGTGCCTAAGAAAGATGGCACATGGTGGATGTGTGTTGATTTTCATGCCTAAAAAAATCGCGGTGAAAAATCATTACCCTCTTCCTCACATTGATGATTTATTAGATCAATTAAAAAATGTTATTTATTTCACTAAGTTAGAATTAAGAAGTGGTTATCACTAGGTTATAATCAGTGAAGGTGATGTTTGGAAAACTAATTTTTAAAAAAAAGGTTTATTTGAATGGCTTGTTATGCCTTTTGGATTGTGCAATGCACTGGCTACATTCATGTGTGTGATGAATGATGTTTTTAGGCCATTCATTGATGATTTTTTTATAGTCTACTTAGATGATATTTTTGTTTTTAGTAAATCATGGGATGATCATGTCATTCATATTTAGAAAGTATTAGATGCTTTAAGAAAGGAGAAATTGTATATGAAGATGTCTAAATGCGAATTTAGGAAAAATATTTGGTTTATTTTGATTATGTTGTGGGACATGGTGAATTGAAAATTGATCCTGAAAAATTTGAGGTCATTATTAAATGGCCTAAACCCAATAATGTAATGGAAGTTAGAATATTTCTTGGTGCAATTAAATAATGGAGAAAATTTATTTCTAACTTCTTGTTTATTGCATCTCCTTTGCATTATTTGACTAGTACTAAACATGTCTTTCAGTGGGGAGGCAAACATCGAGATATTTTGATACACTAAAGAGAAAATCATTACTGATCCTGTCTTAGCACTTCTATATTTACAATAATCATTTGAGATCGAGATGAATTCCAATGAATATGCAATGGGGGCAATCTTGATGCAAAACAAAAAGCATGTTTTGTTACCATTATGAGACCTTCACGAGTGCAATAAGAAACTATCCAACCTATGATAAAGAGTTGTATGCATTGGTTTAGAGTGTAAAGAAATGGAAACATTAATTGATGGGTAAGGAAATAATGATCCATACAAATCATCATCCCCTCCAGTACCTTCATACACAGACCAAACTACAACAGTCTAGAAACTTCTGTTGGATGGGATTCTTGTGGAAGTTCCACTTCGTGATCAGGTATAAGAAATGTATACAAAATATGGTTGTTGATATACTATCTAGACCTTCAATTATTGTTGCATTTGTTCTTTTACAACATAGTTCTTTAGCTCATGATAGTTATAAAGAACAATATGTTTATGATGCTAATTTTAAAGAAGTGTATGAAGATTTAATGAGTGGAAAACAAGTAGGAGAATTAGATTATCATGTGCATGATGGACTCTTGTATCATTCTGGTAAACTTTGTATTCCACAAGATGAAAGAGTGTATATGATTAGGGAAGCTCACACTTCTCTTATATCTGGTCATTTTGGTGTTGGTAAAATAGTTGCACATTTACAGATGTATTGCTATTGGCCTTGAATGCAAGAACATGTAACCAGATATATAAAAGGATGTGTACTTTGTGCCATGAGCAAGCCTAGCAATAGAAATTAAGACTTTACACTCCTCTTCCTGTCCCTACACGTCCATGGGAAAGTATTTCCATGGATTTTGTAGGAGGTTTTCCCATGTCACGAAGGAAATATGACTATTTATATGTGGTTGTGGACATATTTAGAAAAATGTGTGTGTTGATTCCTTGTAATAAAAAAATAACTGGTGAAGTGGCTACACATTTATTCTTTCAGTTTGTATGGGTTCATTTTGGTTTTCCCACTTCTATTGTTATAGATCAGGATTCTAGGTTTCTTGAGGACTTTTGGTCAACTTTGTGGGGTTTGATGGACACTAAAATGAAGATAAGCACTAATTTCCATCCATATACCGATGGTAAAACAAGGGTTGTGAACCACATGGTGGTACATCTACTGAGGGGTTATTGTAGTAAACATCCTAAATTGTGGGATGAACATTTGTATTATGTGCAACATACTTATAATCGTGCATTAAATTATTCTACTATGAAGTATCCTTTTGAGACTTATTTTGGTTATTTTCCTAAATCTCTATTAGATTTCTCTTTTGGATAAGAAACTATTGTTAGTGGACTTAGTGATATTGAAAAATATAAGAAGTTTGTGTAGAGAATACAAAAAGTCCAATCTTTTTTCCAAGAACAATTGGAGAAAATTCAAGAAAAATATAAAGCTAGGCATGATAAACATATAATTGATCACAAGTTCCAAGTGGTTGATTTAGTTTGGCTTCACATTAGCAAGGAAAGACTAACAAGTGAAGGTAAAAAAGTTGAAACCAATTCGGTATGGTCCATTCTAATTTTAGAGAAAATTGGTAATAATGATTTTTGGTTGGATTTACCACCTTACATGTAGATTTATTCAGTTGTAAATGTTGAAAATATGAAATTGTATGAACCACCTATGATTATTGATCATGATGCTAATGTTGTACCTTCTGTTGATGATTTTACACTTGAGTATTTGGATGAGTTGTAGGAAGATATCATTTTGGATAGAAAGGTCGAACCTCGTGATGGGGTGATGTTAAATATATTTGTGTAGGTTTGAAAGGCATGCATCCAAAAAAAGTGAAATGGATGGAAATTGGAAAGGTGAGGAAGAAGTAACCTCACCTCTTTACCAATTGAAAACACTTTTGGAGGCCAAAAATTTTTTCAGTGGGGAGGAGTGATCCATAGGATCCTCATTGAGAAACACTAATCTATGATATTCTTAGAATCAATCACAGGTAGTTTCATTGTGTAGACCAAATCGAGAGCTTTCCCACAATATCTTGTTTATTGAAAACTGAGCCCATATGCAAAAGATATAACCCATTGAAATTTTTGGTCAACTAGAAAAATAATGGACTGCACACAAGTGACATGGACATGTGCACATCTACTAAGTGGACCAATGAAATTGTGACAAGTGACACTAGTGGTATGAAGAAAAAATTGGGTTTTGTTGTCAGCTAATTTTCACTTCGCAAAATCAATAAGTGTGGAATTTAAAAAAATAAAAATTTCAAAAGTGTTATTTTGTGTGATTTTTTCCTCATCATCATCATCTTATTCCCATGGTCATTTTGGCTTTTATTTCATCCATTTTGAGTGAGCCCTTCTCCTGATACAACACAAACCATCCTTTAATTATTTAATTAATATTTAAAATTAATATTTATTAAATTTTAGGGTTTTTAATTAATAAATATTAATTTAATACTCATGGAAGTTGTTCGAAAAACTTGGGAGAACTTTTCTTCTTTTTATTAATTTTCGTAATTGTCGTGAGCAAGTGTCGGGGGCAATTTTTCTTCCGCTTCCAATTTCGTAGACAATTTTAATTTTTCTTCTATCATCCAGAATTGATGAGGAGATGGTTACAAGAGGTTGTAAAAGTAGAGGAAATTGGGAAGAAGGAGAAACAAGGAGATATTACAGATATCCAGAGCCGAAGAAGAAGAAAAGCTTATTCTACAGACACTACCAACTTTCACATGGAAACCTGGCACGGGCATTAGCTAGAGCCAAGAAACCTTGAGAGTTTTAGGTAGTTGTCTCCATTGGAGATTACGAAGATCATATGCAAGAAATTTAACAAGAAATTTCGATCCACACTTGCAAAGGAGAAGGAAATTTCATGCATGTGCAAGGATTGATCTGGAAAACCAAATGAATCCCTTATGCAACAAAGAAGGTGAAATTTCCCATAGTTGGTAGTTTGTTTTTTTTTTGTTGATTTGTGTATGCAGCTAGAGCAGCTAGTCACCATCCTCCACATCACCATAGAGAGAAAATATCTTTCATGCAAGCCCGAGGATAAATTCCATGCACTAGGAGGAGACATGATATCTATGTCACGAGGAATAAAGATCAACACATTTCAGGTTTCTCACAAGTTTCCATGCATGCATGCTTGGAAATCCACATGAGGAAAAAGGTAAAGTTTTTTTTACACGCATAGCTTGAAGAGAGAGGAATAATTTCCACATATCATATTGAATTGAGATCTCATTCATTGAAAGTGAAACAAAACAAAAATTAAAATAGAAATCCATGCATGCCATAGCCAAAGTCAGGTTGAAAATGAAATTTCATTTCCTGAAGGTGAAAGACCATGTGATTAATTTGTTTTTGAATCCGTTCACTTCAAAGTTATCCACCCATGATTAAAGAATTTGTTTTCACCACAAAATGAAGATAATGCCCACGTAGCTTGCTGAAAAGACAAATTTAAAATGCCAAAACATGAGAGGCATAAGTGAACAAAATAAAATTCCATTGTCAGAGGAAGGAAAATAATACACTGTCTAATCCACCCAAGAAAATAAGAAACAAAATAAAAGATTAAAAATAAATTTCCACGCATTTCACACATGGAAGGAGGAAAAGATTAAAATACAAACCAAAATAGAAATCTTACACATGCATGCACAAAGTTCAACGTGGTTCACTTGTGATTTCTTTTTATTATTTATTATTTTAAAAAGGAGATATTCATGGTGCTACGCATGCTGAGGAGACAACAACTTTCTCACGTCAAGGGTGGATGGAGATACTCACACACACAATGAATATTTTAAAAAATAATAATAAGGAGCTTCGAAGATTCGACGCATTGCTAGAAGTGTAAAAATGATCTAAAATTGTATTATTTTTTGATGGTGATTTGAGCTTTGCCTCAATATTTTTGTATGGTCATTTTGAATTCGGCATTCTAAATAAATCTCTTTTTTTATAAAAAAAATATAAAATATAATAGAAAGAGTCGTATTATTCTTGCGACAACGGTGGTCCGGAGACTTAGACTCGA
This sequence comes from Taxus wallichiana var. yunnanensis, assembly GCA_018340775.1. NCBI lineage: Eukaryota > Viridiplantae > Streptophyta > Pinopsida > Cupressales > Taxaceae > Taxus > Taxus wallichiana. Next base: position 715,238,810 of record CM031237.1, on the reverse strand, counting down.
CACCTTTCCAGTGTCTTGGTTTTCTTTTTCACTTTTCCAGTTTTTTAAAAAAAAAAGAAATTCATAATGGGTGAACATTCCAATAAGTTGGCACTAAAATATGCATACCAAGGATTAGTTCCAACATCATCTTTAAATTCAACATATGATAATATTTTGGATACCGATATGGGTCACGTAGATATGGTTCAGTTCTTGTGATAGGGTAAGATGGGAAGGGAGGATTGTTTTCTCAAAAAGGCTTTATCGTTGTGGCTTACCTCAAGCGCAACATTTCCCATTGCCATACAATGCCCCAAATTTGTCCTAGCTTGTGTTGAATATTATGACCTGAGCATCGGGAATTTTTAATGACAGAAATGAACCTTTCCTGCTCAATTCTCCAGATCATATGGAAGATTTGTTAAGAGTGCCACTCCATGAAGAAAATGTTGACATCACGCAAGAATCGACACAACAATTTTGGGATGAAAATCCTTTGAGATGGTCAAAGATGGTTATAAAAACTGGTTGGTCAAACCAAAAACTCACACTTCAAGAATTCCCAAAGAGTTGTTTTGGGTAGAATTTCATGAAGAAATAGGGGATATGATTACTCTCCTCAGTAGGGTTTTTGGTCTTCCTTCTGCTAGAAATTTTCATCCTTGGATGTACAAGTTCATTTGTATCATTCTTGATGCAAAGATGTTTATTGATTGGGCAAGTATCATTAGCAATACTCTCCATAAGCAATTGATTGAGGTAAGGATGACAGTCATTTTTATATGACCTCTTATTTGATTTATGTTGTAGCAAGAAGGAGGATATTTTTAGGGCTAACAACTAGAGGTACAATGGGTCCTAGAAAGAATAGTGTTTTTCACTTTTACCCACAACTAGAGTTCAAGAATGGTTCTCACCATTTCCGAAGGGTAAATGATGCTTTCCTATTCTATATAATCCGGTCACTAAGGAGAAACCCAGAGGAAATATTTTTAGAAGATGCCAAGGCGGTGATAAAACAATGGGGAACTTGGTTTATCCAGTTTCCCTCTTACTCCTATATACGAGTTGATGGATTTGTGGGAGCTCCTTACAAACTTCCTAAATATGTCAGTGATAAAATAACATTGATGGAACTTTCACGTCATCTTTTCAAAATCCATTGCTTACTTGGTGGATAAACAAAGGAGGTATTCATTTCCCAATTCAGATTGGGGAATACAAATGTCCAAATTCCCACAGTGTAGAACTTATGGAAAAATAATTTTCTCTCATAACTATACATCCTTTCACAAGCAGGCTCAATTTGATATTAAAGGATCCATGGAAAAATCCCTAGGAGCAAGATATAAGCACAAGGAAACATAGAAGACTATTGGGAAGAATGTGCGATGACAGGGAGGTAAGATGATGACAATTTTCTCATCTCACACTTGGCTCAGATAGAAAATTATGGATTGAGGGATCCTCCTTGACCCTTGTTGATAATGGGATTGATCTTATGGATCCTGCCTATGATCAGATAGTTTTCACTCCACTCCCTAGTATTGATTGGAGTAGAGGAGATGAAACTTCTCTAGATGTTATGAATCAACTTGTGTTAAAAAGGACTATGATGTGGTATGAGAATCAGATAGCCAATCCTCTCCCATTTCAGGCACATATGTCAAAAATACAGAGGTTTCCAACGAAAGGAGGATTGACACATAAAAAGGTGGTGCAAACTTCTTCACACCAGTCCCCACCAACATCATCACACACATCTCAGAGGAAAAGCTAGTGGTTACCCAAACCTGTCTCTAATAAAGAAGAGTTGTCTCAAGGATCGGTAAAAAGTGTGCATCTTCGTGAAGGAAAAGAACGTGTTTTAGGTATTTCTACCCCAAACTCATCTATTCACATCACTGAGAGTTCCAATAGGCCTACCAAAGATCCAAATCATCAATGTCATACACCAGAGTCCAAGAAAATCCCAATGGTACAGATATCTAATTCTTTTGAACATCCAGGTGATAAGGATATTCCACAAGAACATGAGGATAATCAAGAATGTGTTACAGATGCTACTTCACCAAGGATTGAGGCCACAAAACAACTGCCTACTTGGTTTTAGTCATGAGAAAGGCAAAGATGATTTTTCTTCCAGTTCTCGACTTTTTTGTCAAATTAATGAATGAAACACCGACTTGGGTTGACTCTGAAATAAAAAGAGAAAGAGATTGGTCAAAGTGGCCAACATTGATTTGGAGTCTCTTTCTTCCCTCTCCAATAAAGTTGTGCCCAAAAATCCTAAGGTCTTCTCCAGAGTAGTGATTGATGATAGCGGAGATAAGTTTGCAAATTATAGTTCCTACTACTGAGAAGGATCATGGGGACATGACAATCACTTGATTATGAAGTATCCAAGATAGCCCTTGGTAAGACCACTTTTGAAAGTGATGTTGCTATGGAAAAGGATTCAATGAATAGTGTGCTTAAAAGGTTGGAGAGATACAAATCTCAAATTTCCCAACTCAAGGAAGAAAAGAATCAGTTGATTTCATATGTTCAACATTTGATCAGCCCAATTGAGTCTTCTTTTCCTGTTCCAGAGATGGTGGCTATTCCGGATCAAGAAATTCTCAATCAATCAAGGATGTGATCACTCTAGGGCACACTCTAAGGTCATGGGTTTCTGAGATAGAAAGTGGTGGGTTGAAAACAATTGCTTGAGGTGATAAAAATATCTGAGAATATTTATGCCTACCTTGATCCAGTGTTTCCATTCAAGGAGTGCCTCATTACAAAATTAATCACACTAGATCATATTTTTCCAAGTCTTCAGGATCTTTCTCACATGGAATCTACATTCTTAGCCTCAGAGGGGATACTTGAGTTTGATCATCGTATGACATGAATTCTATGGCTAAATCATGCTAAGGCCAAGAAAATGATTCTAGAAGACTTGGTAATTCAGTTTGATAGTTTGTATAATGAAGCCTATACCTGCACTCTCTTCCATTCAAGTCTTCATCGAAGAGATTCCTTGCACCTTCATCAATGAACACAACCAAAGGAATTCAATACAACATCTGGTGGAGCAGTTTACAAAATTGATACATGAAATGTATACTCCTGTTGATGTTTTTTCCACTTCTTCTATGGATCAATGTTTCAGAATCAAACACTTTGTGAGGAGATCCAATCTAAAGTTGCAGACCTGCATACCATACTAGGTAAGATTCTCGAAATGCAGGTACTTTGTGAGGCTAGTCTTCTCTCGAGTTGTTTTCCAGAAGAAGAAAAGATGCACTAGACATTGCAAAAGCTCAAATCTTTTGAATTGGCAAAGAATCAGGATCCTTGTTTTGCCAACAACATGGTAGGATGATTTCCTATATTTTCTCATGGGTGGGAGAGTCCATTTCTCATATGATTGAGATAGGTGGACCCCACCCCAATGGATAAGGCACTTGGTTTTTGTCGAATATTTTGAAAGTGGTATTTTAAATGATGTTATTGTTAAATTCACTTTTGAGGAAACTTATGAAATTTTCTATTTTTAGTTGTTTTTAATAAAGTTGGTTGAAAAATTCAAAGTCACTTAAGTGCCCTATTTAATGTGCATTTAAAATCCTAACTACTTTGTAACCAACTTTTGGGTTATAAAAGGAAGTTAGGGGCTCATTTGTAAAGGGTGACTTTGAGAGAGGAGAAGAAAATACTTTTGTGTGCAAGCTTTATTTCAAAGAAAGAAACTTTGTGTTCTTTTGAGAAGACATTTTGGAGTTAATGAAATATGAACTTTGTGTCTCATTCATTATCTCTTTAGCATTTGATGTTCTTATGTTCATTAGATGTTAGATGTTTAAATCTTGCATGCAAATATTGTCTTTGATCTTATTGTCAACGTTATTAATCTGTTGTTCTTGTTCAATGATCAAGCTCTATTATTTACTTGCTCATGTGTGTTCCCTTTTACTCATTCTCATTTAGCTAATGCAAACTCTATTTTATTTGTGTTAGTTATTTATTGTTCTTCTCCATGCAATATTAGGCTCTGCTTTTACCTAACTCTTGCATGTTCCTTCCATTCATTCCTTTCCATTCCTTTCCTTCATTCCATTCCATCTCCCTCATTCACTTTTCTTTCCATTGATGTTCCAAAACACCCCCACATACAATTTTGAATGTACAGATGTAAATACAATTTTGGTTTTCAATAAAGGCAACCTCACCTTCATTGAGGAGGGACTTCATTCCCACACTTGTTGCATGTCATTTGCATGCATGAAAATCCATATGCTAACAGTTTTGGTGACTCTACTTGGGGATTCAGAATCATTAACCAGTGCTTGGTTAAATCTTTATGACTATCCCCTCTGCACAAGCTCTCAGTTCTTCAACCAAACCTTGTGCTCGATAAATATTTTCAAGGAGACATTGCTTGCCAACCTTTGAACAATAGCTTGGGAAAACCATGAAAGTTGCAAAAATTTGTGGTTGTTGATAGAGCCATTGATAGAGAAATCTACATTGAAGACCTTAGAAGAAGAGCACCCACACTTGTGGCCAAAAGACCTCCTGGACACGTGTTGATCATTGTTCATCGATGCACGCGGTCCTCTTCCACCAAGGTAATAATTTGTATGACTATTACAGGTAACCCACCTATCTTGCAACCAAATCTTATTTTTTGTAGATACTCAAGAAGACATATCATCGATTTGAGGCAAGCTATTTGGGAAAAGCACATGAAAACTATCATTTTCATCTCACCACATCAATACTAGATAACGAAGAAGATCAAGCCACGAGAGTTGTTAGAGTTATTTAGGCACAAATAGCTCAAGAAAGAGAGTGAAGAGAAAAGGCTAGAGCTGATCAGAACATGCCAGTGATCCCTTCACAATAAAGATTTCAAACTTGGTAGGAAAGAGGTTTATGCGAGGAGAAAAAGCTAAAGGTCGATCTGATCCCATTTTTGACTTTCAAGGAAAGTTTGGTTTCAAGTTATCTCCTCCAAAGAAGAACACACCTCGTAGATCTATAAGCCTTGCATCAAGTCTGAAAGAGCAAGCAAGGAAGGAATCACTACCAAGTCAAGCACTTGTCCTTGCTCACGTTGTTTTTCCTTCGCATACCACCTTTCCCAAATGGCGGTTAACGTACCATGGGGAAATGCCATAGGCCCATTGGCCTTACCAGCTCGACATGACCTCCCAAGAGGATCAAGGAAGATTCTTCCCAAGTTCGATGGAGATGGGAAGACATCACCAGATGACCATATTTCTACCTTCTTCATTGCATGTGTTGTTTTGTCGGTAGAATATGAAGATGTTGCTATTTCCTCTTCATCAAAACATTGCATGATGTTGCTGTAGATTGGTTTCATCATCTTCCAAATGGATGCATTACAAATTGGAATGATATGAAAACTAAGTTTGAAGATCGATTCAAGATGGTAAGAAGATGAACATGCTCTTCTTTCCCAACTATCTCAGGTGAAGAAAGAGCCAACAGAACCCATGAGGAATTTCATGGCTAAGTTCAACAAAATGGTGAACAAAGTTCCTGTCGAGGATTCATCCAAACCTTGATGGACAAAAATGTTTCTTTATTAACGCACAACAACCAAAAGTGTGCTATCAATTGAGAAGGGCTAGAGTGGCTACTTTGGAACTTGCTCAATCCTTGGCCATAGAAATTGAGGATGACTTAATCATGGCGGAAAATTCAAGAAAAATTCCCTCAAGGGAAAGAGTCAAGAAACCCCAATGCTTCAAAGCTATACTCACTAAGTTGGCTAATGATGTGTTAGCTTTGAAAAAGCAAGTTGCTCAAAGTAGTAAACCTTGCTCCTTACAAAGACATCCCAAGAAAAGGCTACGTTCCCAACAAATCTAGATTGGGTGCTCCAACGAGGCTTGCTATTGAAGTAGCTCCCATGACTAACTCAAAATGTGATGTCGTTGAAGAAAGTGATGATGAAGTTGAAGTCATCGAGGTTGATGAGGAAGAGCCAATTTGGAACATCTGAACCTAAAGTTGAAGATCTTGAGGGAGAAAGTAATAATCATTTCTTCGAGTACCATTTCAAAAGAAGAAGATGAATACGAAGAAATTATAGAAGATATGAATAGTCAATCCTTCATTGTCTTCACACACTCTCAGAAAAAGGAGCAGAATACCACTAAGGTGGGAGATAAAGAGGTTTCCAAGGAACTTCCAAAAGAATCTAAGACTAAGGAAACTTCCAAAGAATCCAAGACAAATGAGACTCCTAAAGAGTCCAAGGTGATTGAGGTTTCCAAGGTCAAAACTATCTTAAAGAAAGGAGGGCCTTTGTCAAGTCAATCGAGTTGATAAATCAGCTACGAAAGAAAGTTTCTTCTTCCACATCCGTATAACAACCAAGCCCAAGCAAAGGTCAAAAGTGCCATCATCAAGTTCGAAAGAACTAGTATCTGAGACATCAAGTATGGTTACTTTTCCCAAATTTGATATCATTGATCATATCAATAAAACAAAAATTTCCATGTCACAGGTAAAGTACTTGAAGTCCAATAAGGATCAACTCGAGAAATTGGTCCAGTTTATCAAAGGTGACTCTACTTGTTCATTCCTCCAAAGGAATTCTAAAAACTCCCAAAGATGGGAAGACTCAAAATATTGTGGCGGCCACTACACCTTTAAATGAAAAGATTGAACCTTTCTTTGTGTCCTTTCTGATCAATGGATGCAAATTAAGTAATTGCATTATAGATTTTGGAGCCTCGGATAATGTGATGCCTGCAAAAGTAGCACATGCTCTTGGGTTGAATTGTACGAGAACATTCGGATCTTGTTACTCAATGGAGACAAGACAAGTTCCTCTGATTAGGTAGATTAAAGACACTCAAATGGTTTTAGCCCAATTTCCTCATAAAGTGAGTTAAGGTAACTATTCTAGTTGTTGACATTCCTGCTTCATATGGTATGTTGTTGAGTAGGAAATTTTGCAGAGATCTGGGTGGTGAGATTCAAATGGACTGGTCTCATGCCATGATCCCTATCAATGGAGAAATGAAGAAGCTAATGCGAAACTCAAGAAAAGTTCATGGTAACTAAAACCGAAGATCCTCATGCACAGTCTTGTTTCAAAACTCAAGTATGGGTAATTATATGATGACTACAAAATTCATGCCCCTGAGGTCACTTGCCAAGATTCCAATGAGATATGGACTCTTGAGTTTGATGGAAGTTGTTGCTCAATAGGTTCTGCGTGCAGAGTGGTGCTCATATCTCCAAATGGTAAAATATTTCCTTTTTCTTACAAACTCCAATTTTCAAATACTAACAACATTGTAGAATATGAGGCATTAATCCTTGGCCTCCAAGTTGCAGAAGAGAAAGGGATCAAAAATTTGAAAGTCTTTGGAGATGCAGAGTTGATTGTGAAACAAGTAAAAATCAGTTCCAAGTAAAGAATGATCATTTGAGACACTACAAAATAAAGTGTGGGACGCGATAGAAGTCTTTGATGCTTTTTCCATAAAATTGTCCCTCATGAAAAGAATGAAAAAGCAGATTCTCTAGCAGTCTCAACTTCATTAATGATTCCTCATTCAGAGTTTGATCAAGACAAATACACCATTGAAATGGTTTTTAGGCCAAGTGTTCCTGACAATGCAAAAATTGGCAAGTATTCAATGATGATCAACAAATTATTGCCTTCTTGGAAAAGAGAGATAATTTTGAACAGTTGTACTTTGAAGGAAGTGATTATGCATTTCATGAATCGAATGACCTCACCCATTCAAGGAGTTGAGAATGAAGATCTGGTGATGGCATCATTCAACTCAAAGGAAATAAAATTCCAAAAGGATTGGTTTCACTTGAAGAAATTTTTGATAAACATGACAGGTTTATCAAAGAGAAAGAGCAAGCAGGACCTACAAATTCTTGTTGACTATGAGCAAGTTAACATTGGTACCAAGGACAAACCTCACCTAGTCAACATCGGTAAGTGTTGCTCACCTGAGGAGCGCAAGAAATTTGTAAGCCTCCTTACCAAATATTCTGACGTCTTGGCTTACTCATATGAAGACTTGAAGTCTTTCCAACCTAGGAAATGGAGCATGCCATACCCTTGAAACCTAGTGCAACTCCATTCAGTAGAAGCAAAGACAATATAATCCCAAGATAGCGGGGACAATATTCCATGAGGTTCAAAAGATGTTAGACACATGGATAGTGTTTCCTATTCGACATTCGACTTGGATAGCTAATATTGTATCTAGTTCGCAAGAAAAATGGAGAAATTAGGATTTGCGTGGATTTCCACAATCTTAATCAAGCTTCCTTGAAAGATAATTATCCACTTCTAGTCATGGACCATATTCTACGCAGGCAATAACTGGATCGAAATGCTATCCATGCTAGATGGTTTCTCTGGTTATAATCAGATTGAAGTGGCTAGAGAAGACCAACATAAAACCATGTTCACCACCCCCTAGGGTACATTCACATATAGAAGAATGCCTTTTGGTTTGATCAATGCCAAATGCTACTTTTTCAAAGGGCTATGGATATGGCATTCATAGATTATAAAGACAAGATCATCATGATATACCTAGATGACTTGACAGTGTTCTCAAAAAAACAGAAGATCACCTAAGAGATTTAGAAAAATATTGCAAAGGTGCAACTTCATAAGATTTCTCTAAATCCAAAAAAGTCCATGTTCGGAGTTACGGAAGGGAAACTCTTAGGTCATATTGTTTCTAAGGAAGGAACTAAGATCGATCCTGAGTGCATGTTCAAGCTGATCAAGAATCTTTCCTTGCCTACAAGTAAGCCTGGAGTCCACTCATTCTTTGGGAAGGTTAATTTTTTGAGAAGGTTCGTGCCATATTTTTGCCGAGCTGACCAAAGAAATCATGATATGATGAAAGGAAAAGAATCCTTCAAATGGTCGAAGGAAGGTAGAGAAGCATTTGAAAAATCAAGGGTGCTATTGCAAAAGCTCTCCTACATTGGTGTGCCCCGATTTTAAAAAGGATTTTATAATCTATTGCTATGCTTCACCACACACAATCTCTACCATCTTAACTCAACACAATCAAGAGGGAATCGAATCTCCTATTGCATTCATGAGTTAGATTCAAGAAACATGAACTCAATTACACTCCCCTTGAGAGGCATGCGTATGCGGTGGTGAGAGCCTTGAAACATTTCAGGTACTATGTGTTGAATTCACATACCAAAGTCTTAGTTCCAGACACCATAGTTAAATCGATGTTGACACAACAAGAACTAGGATCTAAAAGAGGTAATTGGGTCTCCAAGATTCAGGAGTATGATTTGGATATCAAGCCTACCAAGTTAGTTTGTGGAAGAGGACTCTGCCAACTCATCACGAGAATGAGCCACGAGATGACTCTAAAGAAGAACCAGTTGAAGAAAGTTTACCACTGGTAGTTTTTTTCATCAATACCACAGATGAATGGTATTCTGATATAGCCTACTTTCTCACATATGGTGAATGTCTTGAGAATCTGATAGCTAAGGAAAAGAGAGCTATCAAATTAAGAGTTTCAGGTACGTCATTTGGGACAACACTTTGTTTAAGAAAGGAATTGACGGCATGTTCCTCAGATGTGTCGATAAGGAACAACAACCAGGTTTCTTGAAGCCTTTCATAATCATGCTTGTGGTGGTCATTTCTCTAGCCCAATTACAACTCATAAAATTTTGTGAGCACATTATTACTGGCCCACTATGTTTTTTGATGCTCAAAATGGGTAACAAAATGTGAAGCTTGTCAGCAATTTGTTGGAAGACCAAAATTGGTAGCTTTGCCTTTAAAGCCAGTTGTCATTGAAGAACCCTTTCAACAATGGGGTTTAGATTTCATCGGGGTTTTGAATCCTAATTCTAGTGCTGGTCATACTCACGTGCTCACTGCAACTGACTACTTTACAAAGTGGGTAGAAGCTATACTAGTGAAACAAACATCTACTGTGGTAATCTGTGACTTCATCAAAGAAAATATATTGGTTCGTTATGGAATTCCACACAAGATCGTGATGGAAAATGCCTCAAATTTTTCTTCTGCAGAGATGATAGGTTTTTGTTATGGGTATGGGATATCTTTATCTCATTCATCAGATTACTACCCTTAGGGAAACGGTCAAGCAGAATCCAATAACAAAAACATCATTACTATCGTGTGCAAAGTTAGTCAAGAAAATCAAAGAACTTGGCACAAAAAGTTATATGATGCATTGTGGGCTGACCACATAACTCCCAAAAGAGCAATCGGGATGTCTCCATTCCAACTCTTGTATGGAACCGATGCTCAAATTCCCATCACATTGGAGTTACCAACATTACGATTGGCTCAGGAAGTTGACGATGAATGCTTCACCAATGCGTTAGATAAAAGGATCATGTTCATAAGCAAGCTTGAAGAGCAGAGAAGTCAAGTGGCAAACAGGATCGAGGAACATCAATCCAAGGTAAAGAAATTGTTTGACAGAAAACTAGGGAGAGACAATTTCAAATCAATGACTTAGTTCTTCTCTGGGACAAAAGACGTGAACCAAAAGGAAAGCATGGGAAGTTTGATTCATTGTGGCTAGGCCCATTCAAGATCAAACATTTATATGGAGATAACACTTATTACTTGGCGTATCCCGATGGAACTCATTTTCCTTTTCCCTACAATGGGAAATATCTCAAGCACTATCAAAATTGAAAATGGGTTGTCCCCATATGTACATAGGTAATTAGGATTTTTTTGTTTGTTTGTTTTCCTATTTTTTTTTCGGTTTCCTCTCTTTTGTCATCCCATTTTTGTGCTCCATCATTTTTTTGGGATCATGTTCATTGAATATTTGGGTCTTGGGTCCATTGTTGCATCCGTGAAGTCCTTGTCCCCAATTAGAGCCAATTGTTATCAGCTAATTTTGACTTCACAAAATCAATAATAAACGTGAAAATTTAAAAAAATTTCAAAAGTGTTATTTTTTCACGTGATTTTTATCCTTCATCATAATCATCTTATTCTCATGGTCATTTTGGCTTTTGTTTCATCCATTTTGAATGAGCCCTTCTCCCGATACGACACAAAAACCATGTCCTTTAATTATTTAATTAATATTTATCCTGTTATTTAATAAAATTAATATTTATTAAATTTTAGGGTTTTTAATTAATAAATATTAATTTAATACTCATGGAAGTTGTTTGAAAAACTTGGGAGAACTTTTCTTCTTTTTTTAATTGTCATAATTATGTGAGCAAGTGTTGGGGCAATTTTTCTTCTGCTTCCAATTGTCGTAGACAATTTTAATTTTTCTTCTATCATCCAGGAATTGATGAGGAGATGGTTACAAGAGGTTGCAAAAGTAGAGGAATTGGGAAGAAGGAGAAACAAGGAGATATTATAGATATCCAGAGCCAGAAGAAGGAAAAGATCTATTCTACAGACACTACCCGACTTTCACACGGAAACCTGCACATGGGCATTAGCTAGAGCCAGGCAACCTTGAGAGTTCTAAGTAGTTGTCTCCATTGCGGGATTACGAGTTTAAGAGATCATACACCTAGAGGGAAGAAATAGCAAGAAGTTTATGAGGTCCACGCTTGCAAAGGAGAAGGAAATTTCATGCACGTGCAAGGATTGATCTGAAACCCAAATGAATCCCTTATGCAACAAAGAAGGTGAAATTTCCATAGCTGGTAGTTTGTTTTTGTTTGTTGTTGATTTGTGTAGCAGCTAGAAGCCAGTCAAGATCCTCCACGCAGGTAGAGAACAATATTTTCATGCAAGCTCGAGGATAAATCCATGCAGAGAATTTGTAAGAATGAAACGCTTCCCATTTCGAGGAATAAAGATCCAACGTAGAAGAGAAGTTAAGACAAGTTTCCACGCCATGCTTGGAAAGGAGGAATAAATTCAGTTTTTTTTACATGCACAACCTAAAGAGAGGAGATAATTTCCAATCATTCTGTTGGGAGATCCACACATCCTCATGGGAGTGAGACAAAATATAAAATGAAAAAAAAGAAATCCATGCATGCCATAGTCAGGTTGATATGAAATTTCATTCCCTGAAGGTGAAAGACCACGTGATTAATTTGTTTTTAGAAGTTGTTCACTGCAGAGTTATCCACGTAGGATTAAAGACAAATTTCAACGCACCAGATGAAGATAATGCCCACGTAGCTTGCTGAAAAGACAAAAAAAAATGCTTGCCAAATAGAGGACAAATTTTTTTACCACATGCTTTTCATTAATCAATTTCCACATGAAGTTGAAGGTGTCTCACACCTATAGAAGAAAGAGAAACAAAACAGCAGTTAAAGTCAATTTCCACGCATGTTTTTGAGGAGGAATAAGTTTAAAAACAACCCAAAATAGAATGCTTACGCATGCACAATGTGGTGAAGTTCAACGCAAGTTTACTTGTGTTTTTTTTTATTATTTATTATTTTAAAAAGAAGATATTCATGGTGCTACGCATGTTGAGGAGATGATAGATTTCTCATGTCAAGGTGGATGGAGATATTCATGCACACAGTGAATATTTTAAAAAATAATAATAAGGAGCTTTGAAGATTCAACGTGTTGTTAGAAGTGTAAAAGTGATCTAAAATTGTATTATTTTTTGGATGGTGATTTGAGCTTTGCCTCAATATTTTGTTGTATGGTCATTTTGAATTCGGCATTCACTAAATCTCTTTTTATTTAAAAAATATATATATAAATAATAAAAGAGTCATATTATTCTTGTGACAATGGTGGTCCAGAGACTTAGACCCGACACCTTTCCAGTGTCTTGTTTTTTTTTTTCTTTCCATTTTTTTAAAAAAAAATTCATAATGGGTGAACGTTCCAATAAGTCGGCACTAAAATATGCATACCAAGGATTAGTTCCAACATCATCTTTAAATTCAACATATGATAATATTTTGGATACCGATATGGGTCACGTAGATATGGTTCAGGTTCTTACGACGATAGGTAAGATGGGAAGGAAGGACTATTTTCTCAAAAAGGCTTTATCGTTGTGGCTTACCTCAAGTGGAAACATTTCCCATTGCCATACAATGCCCCAATTTGTCCTAGCTTGTGCTCGAATATTATGACCCTGAGCGTCGAGAATTTTTAATGACAGAAATGAACCTTTCTTTCTCAATTCTCCAAGATCATATGGAAGATTTGTTAAGAGTGCCACTCCATGAAGAAAATGCTGACATCACGCAAGAATCGACACAACAGTTTTGGGATGAAAATCCTTTGAGATGGTCGAAGATGGTTGGTAAAAACTAGTTGGTCAAACCAAAAACTCACACTTCAAGAATTCCCAAAGAGTTGTTTCGGGTAGAATTTCATGAAGAAATAGGGGATATGATTACTCTCCTCAGTAGGGTTTTTGGTCTTCCTTCTGCCAAAATTTTCATCCTTGGATGTACAAGTTCATTTGTATCATTCTTGATGCAAATATGTTTATTGATTGGGCAAGTATCATTAGCAATACTCTCCATAAGCAATTGATTGAGGTAAGGATGACAGTCATTTTTATATGACCTCTTATTTGATTTATGTTGTAGCAAGAAGGAGGATATTTTCAGGGCTAACAACTAGAGGTACAATGGGTCCTGAAAGAATAGTGTTTTTCACTTTTACCCACAGTTGGAGTTCAAGAATGGTTCTCACCATTTCAAGGGTAAATGATGCTTTCCTATTCTATATAATCCGGTCACTAAGGAGAAACCCGAGGAAATATTTTCAAAAGATGCCAAGGTGGTGATAAAACAATGGGGAACTTGGTTTATCCAGTTTCCCTCTTACTCCTATATACGAGTTGATGGATTTGTGGGAGCTCCTTACAAACTTCCTAAATATGTCAATGATAAAATAACATTGATGGAACTTTCACGTCAACTTTTCAAAATCCATTGCTTACTGGTGGATAAACACAAAGGAGGTATTCATTTCCCAATTCAGATTGGGGAATACAAATGTCCAAATTCCCATAGTGTAGAGCTTATGGAAAAATAATTTTCTCTCATAACTATACATCCTTTCACAAGCGGGCTCAATTCGATATTAAAGGATCCATGGAAAAATCCCTAGAGAAAGATATAAGCACAAGGAAAACATAGAAGACTATTGGGAAGAATGTGCGGATGACAGGGAGGTAAGATGACGATGACAACAATTTTCTCATCTCACACTGGCTCAGATAGAAAATTATGGATTGAGGGATCCTCCCTTGACCCTTGTTGATAATGGGATTGATCTTATGGATCCTTCCTATGATCGATAGTTTTCACTCCACTCCCTAGTATTGATTGGAGTAGAGGAGATGAAACTTCTCTAGATGTTATGAATCAACCTGTGTTAAAAAGGACTATGATGTGGTATGAGAATCAGATAGCCAATCCTCTCCCATTTTAGGCACATATGTCAAAATACAGAGGTTTCCAATGAAGGAGGATTTACACATAAAAAGGTGGTGCAAACTTCTTCACACCAGTCCCCACCAACATCATCACACACATCTCAAAGGAAAAGTCCGGTGGTTACCCAAACCTGTCTCTAATAAAGAAGAGTTGTCTCAAGGATCGGTAAAAGTGTGCATCTTCGTGAAGGAAAAGAACGTGTTTCGGTATTTCTACCCCAAACTCATCTATTCACATCACTGAGAGTTCCAATAGGCCTACCAAAGATCCAAATCATCAATGTCATACACCAGTCCAAGAAAATCCCAGTGGTACAGATATCTAATTCTTCCAAACATCCAGGTGATAAGGATATTCCACAAGAACATGAGGATAATCAAGAATGTGTTGCAGATGCTACTTCACCAAGGATTGAGGCCACAAAACAATTGCCTATTGGTTTTAGTCATGAGAAAGGAAAGATGATTTTTCTTCCAGTTCTCGACTTTTTTGTGTCAATTAATGAATGAAACACCGACCTAGGTTGACTCTGAAATAAAAAAGAGAAAGAGATTGGTCAAAGTGGCCAACATTGATTTGGAGTCTCTTTCTTCCCTCTCCAATAAAGTTGTGCCCAAAAATCCTAAGGTCTTCTCCAGAGTAGTGATTGATGATAGCGGAGATAAGTTTGCAGAAATTGTAGTTCCTACTACTTGAGAAGGATCATGGGGACATGACAACCACTGACTATGAAGTATCCAAGATAGCCCTTGGTAAGACCACTTTTGAAAGTGATGTTTCTATGGAAAAGGATTCAATGAATAGTGTGCTTAAAAGGTTGGAGAGATACAAATCTCAAATTTCCCAACTCAAGGAAGAAAAGAATCAGTTGATTTCATATGTTCAACATTTGATCAGCCCAATTGAGTCTTCTTTTCCTGTTCCAGAGATGGTGGTATTCCCAGGATCAAGAAATTCTCAATCAATCAAGGATGTGATCACTCTAGGGCACACTCTAAGGTCATGGGTTTCTGAGATAGAAAGTGGTGGGTTGAAAACAATTGCTTGAGGTGATAAAAATATCTGAGAATATTTATGCCTACCTTGATCCAGTGTTTCCATTCAAGGAGTGCCTCATTACAAAATTAATCACACTAGATCAGATTTTTCCAAGTCTTTAGGATCTTGCTCATGGAATCTACATTCTTAGCCTCAGAGGGGATACTTGAGTTTGATCATCATATGACATGAATTCTATGGCTAAATCATGCTAAGGCCAGGAAAATGATTCTAGAAGACTTGGTAATTCAGTTTGATAGTTTGTACAATGAAGCCTATACCACTCTCTTCCATTCAAGTCTTCATCAAGAGATTCCTTGCACCTTCATCAATGAACATAGCCAAAGGAATTTAGTACAACATCTGGTGGATCGTTTACAAAATTGATACATGAAATGTATACTCTTGTTGATGTTTTTTCCACTTCTTCTATGGATCAATGTTTTAGAATCAAACACTTTGTGAAGAGATCCAATCTAAAGTTGCAGACCTGCATACCATACCAGGTAAGATTCTCAAAATGTAGGTACTTTGTGAGGCTAGTCTTCTCCCGAGTTGTTTTTAGAAGAAGAAAAGATGCACCAGACATTGCAAAAGCTCAAATCTTTTGAATTGGCAAAGAATCAGGATCCTTGTTTTGCCAACAACATGGTAGGATGATTTCCTATATTTTCTCATGGGTGGGAGAGTCCATTTCTCATACGATTGAGATAGGTGGACCCCACCCCCAATGGATAAGGCACTAGTTTTTGTCGAATATTTTGAAAGTGGTATTTTAAATGATGTTATTGTTAAATTCACTTTTGAGGAAACTTATGAAATTTCTATTTTTAGTTGTTTTTTAATAAAGTTGGTTGAAAAATTCAAAGTCACTTAAGTGCCCTATTTAATGTGCATTTAAAATCCTAACTACTTTGTAACCAACTTTTGGGTTATAAAATAAAGTTAGGGGCTCATTTGTAAAGGGTGACTTTGAGAGAGGAGAAGAAAATACTTTTGTATGCAAGCTTTGTTTCAAAGAAAGAAACTTTGTGTTCTTTTGAGAAGACATTTTGGAGTTAATGAAATATGAACTTTGTGTCCCATTCATTATCTCTTTTAGCATTTTATGTTCTTATGTTCATTAGATGTTAGCTGTTTTAAATCTTGCATGCAATATTGTCTTTGATCTTATTGTCAACGTTATTAAGTTGTTGTTCTTGTTCACAATGATCAAGCTCTGATTATTTACTTGCTCATGTGTGTTCCCTTTTACTCATTCTTATTTAGCTGATGCAAACTCTATTTTATTTGTGTTAGTTATTTTTGTTTCTTCCATGCAATATTAGGCTTTTTTTACCTAACTCTTGCATGTTCCTTCCATTCATTCCTTTCCATTCCTTTCCTACTTCATTCCCACACTTTGTTATATGTCATTTGCATGTGTGCAACTCCATATGCTAATAGGTTTGTGACACCGATCTTCGACACTCGTTAACGAGATGGGTGGGCCCTTCTATTTACTAACCGGGGCCCTTAGCTAGGGTTGACACAATATTTTTGTGAAGGATTCCTTCACCTCCAATATTCATATCGCAATTATTGAGATTATCTATATATTTGTTTATATTTGTTATTACAAGATTTATGTGGGACTTATTTCATTGTATGGATTTGGTGGACATCCCTTGGAAAGTTGAGCTTCCTCATCTCGGTCGATCAAGTCGACTCCGGACACCCGCTAATATCACTATCTTATCTTCCTTATCCACTAGCTTGCCATCTTATCTTCCATGTCTCTCAAATTTATTTGTTTTTGTTTGGTGGTTCTATGATTTAAATAGAGCTTATAATTTTTGAAAAATAATTAAAAATACGGAAAAGTCGTAATATTGAATTTAATCCATCAAATCATCATTTAAAGCATATTTTGGTGAATAGTTTTACAATTTACTCATGATTTTGGATCATGAAGTCCCCATATAATGCTATGAAAAAGGATAAAATGACTTCTTATGATATTACTTTTACTAAAATTGATGCACTTGTCTATTCTATGTTGGCTACAAATGGTTTGCATGATACCCTTCATGTTAATAATACATATGATGCTTTGTGTTAGACTATGTATATTTCTAATTATTTTAATGATTATACATCAAATATTTTACTTGTGGCTATCCTTGTGTCTCTCCCTCTTATTAAGATTGATACAAGAAAGCCTCATGATACTAAGTATCTTGTATATTTTTTTATACTTGGTTTTGTAAATTATTATTTCTCACTCTTACACATGCTATGATTACTTTAACCACTATTATCATTGGTACTATTTTTATTTCCATGTCAAATACCAATTTTTATATGCTCATCTTGCTAATACAATTATAATTATTCCATATGTTTATAATATTTTTGTCTCTATATGATTCTCCGCTCACTCTCCTATCGCACATACTACTTCTAGTGGGCCACTTCTTCTTAGACCTCTTCTAGGTATTCTAGTACACACGTTACTTCTAGTGGTGAAATATTTCTTGAGGCTCTTGCTAGGTACCTCTCTACTTATACTAATTATCATAAGACTTTCTATCCTCATAATCCTATGGCACATGTTATGGATGATAAAATAATTATACACTTTATCATCCTTATTCTCTTATCAAAATTGTGAGGCCCAAGCCTCCTTCATATTTTGGGGTTTTCTTACCTCCTCATGAGGCTATTATTAGGTAGATATTTTTGGTCCTCCTTCCCGTACATAGATATTTTATAAATGATAAAACATTCAAAAAATCACATAATACAAAAACATTGACATATGTGCATGGATACAAAATGAGGACTTGTTCATGAATTTATTTGGCTAGATTTTCACTCTACATATGTTGTTTGTCATATTGGTTTGATAGATAGCATATTTTTCTATATAATCTTTACATGCATGCACTCATGAGGTATATTGATCTTGATGCAGGACACACAAATATTGATACATGAAATTGGTGTTGAATTTATCCCTTCCCAATGATACTATTTGTTGGGGACATCTACTACACTACACTTGTGATTTTATTTCATTTCATTTACTTTACACTTCACCATTAAACTTGATTACATATCTTATGCATATGTTATATTTTAAGCTAATAGGACTAACAAATATGTATTGTGCAACACTATCCTATCTTTTTACATGTGATTTTCATTATGGATTGCTATTGTTTTTTACTACATTGTTTTCTTACTTACTTATGTGGACTAATGGATTTTTGACTAGTTGAACACTTATTGTATCGATCTAAGTCCCTTTATTTTTGTGACATTGTGTGTGTCCCATGTTTTTGGCTTTATTCCTATATGTAGTGCCCCTCCTATTACCACCTCTTGATTGTAGATGCATGGGCTCGAGGCGGTCCTTGGTAGGATCGAGTGTGTTATTTTAGCGTTGTGCTCATGATATGAATAATTCATAAAATGAAATGATTAAATAGAGTGTAAGAAAAATGATACTACCTCCCTAAATTAGAATATTAGTTGTTAAAAGATAAAAGTAATTGTGTGTATCCTTTATCGTTGGTGGTCGTCTTTCCTAAGGCCAAGAACACAATTATTTTAATTACGAAAGCTCTAAAATTCAAGCTTCCGAGATGCTTTACCTTGATGGGAGCCAACCTCTAGGATTTATGGGTTATTACCACCTCCAAGGTGGTTAGGAGGACTCTTCGACCTTTGACGTGAGATAGGTCCGTAAATAGTGAGGCCGCATTAATTGTATCATAATTACCTTTATTAATTTAAGGAAATAAATTCGATATGTTAGTAACTTACCAAGGTGTTGTGGATGTAAGGGTACTAATAAGTTATAAAATAACCAGATTAAATCATGAAATCAACATAAAATAAGACTTGTCATTCAATTTAAATATTTCTTTAGTATTGTTAAATCTCTCCAAACTTATTTTAGAGCTTGAGCCAAACCACATCTCAAGAAGAATTTAATGAAAATACTTTGACCTTGTATTTTGGTTTGCTGAGAAGGAATTAATGAAAATTTGGGTTTTTTTGTGATGTGTGCGTGAGAGAAATTTTAGTCAGAAGAATGTTTTAATAATTTTTTTGGGCATGCAGGAGGATGTATTTCAGATGGAGGCTTTCATGGTGGGGAGGAAGGTTGTGTAGCATCCTAGTAATGCTTTGTGTGGTCATGAAACTCTATTTTGAGTTTCTCTTCACCATTTTGGGCCTGGTCTAATTGATTTCTATTGCAAATGGTGAACCATTTTTAGCACCTGAATTTGATTCTCCTCATGCCTACCAATAGTATGGTATGGCCTCTCTTAGAAAATATTAGCTTAGTATTCTGTTGGAATGTAAAATACCTCTTAGGCCTTGGACAATTTAGATGATTTGGGATGCCGCAAAGAAGTTTGTTCAACCCTTACGCCAGACATGGAAATTGTTTGGTTAGATTCCTAAAAAATGTGGTCTCGTGGAATGCCTAGGTGCAAATGGCTATGTTGAAAGCAGTTGGAGGATTTCAAACAAATGCAATTTGTAGTCAAGACAAAACTCCTCATCTTTGCCAGCATCCTCTCCAGCTTGTGTCCACACAGGGATTTTAATAGGTGTAAAGGGAAACACCACTTCCATTGCTAGCACATGCCCAGGTACTTCCCAAAAAGAGAAGCTTTGGAAACATGTGTAGACATGTGAATTGTTTTACAAATTGCCTAAACACAAAATGTGGTTTCTTGGACAACATGGCTTAGTGGATGTATTGGTTGCTAGGAACAGACAAATGGTTTGTTTGTTTTGGTTTTTTTTTAGAAAAGGCTTGAAAATTTTCAATCAAATGCATATTGGCAGGTTGAAATTTGTCCCCACAACGTTATCAAGATCCTCTTTTCATGTGTCGAAAATGAGTCTTGGAGTACGACTTGGACAGCCATAAAAGTATAATGGATATGGAATTTGTTTTTCAGTTGTTGTAGTTGTTAATACCGCGGTAGATATATATGCAAAATGTTTGAAAGAATGCATCAAACAAGATGTAGTCTCATGGAAAGTTTGATCGCTGGATTAGCACAAAGAGTTTGGTGGAATGGTCTTGGAGTTTTTTTTAAATAATGCAAACATTGGTGTAAAACTCAACTCAACAATCTTTGCCAGCACATTCTCCGCATGTACGAAAATGGAAGCACTCTCAAGGCCATAAGTTGGTTGATGGAATTATTAGATAGAGTGAGCAAGAATTAGTTTGACGAAATGCTCCAAGAGATTTTGGTCTCATCGAATGCGGTGATGGTTTTACGTGAAATAGGTATGGTTTTCCCCTTCTTGCAATTAATTTACACATGTTATCATATCCTTTGTGGTTAGGATTCCATAAATTTAGATAATTGAAAATTCATCTAGAATGAACGTTACAAAAATAGCGTGCATCCTGGAATCTTTTAAACATAGAAAAATTGGCCTAAAAATAGCGCGCATGGGCGCCACACCTTTTTACCGTGAATCCATAACTTCAAATTTTGATCCCTAGTAACGTAGGAAACCGTGGGAAAACTTAAATCAATTGTTTGAACCATTTTAATTCCTTTCCGAGTTGAGTATCGAAGCCTATGTATGTATATCAGCCACTTGTGGTGACAGGTTCAATTTAATAAAATATGACTAGTTCCGCTCGCATATGCCTCTTTGTTTGAGAGAAACTGAAAAATATCACCACCTACCTCTAGAATGCCAATAAGAGAATTGGAACCAACTCTCAGTTATGTAAAAAAACTATCGGGGATTAGTTTTTCAAGTGGGTTTTGAGGCCCTCTAGCCATTGTGTGACATGAAATTTTAGTTGTGCTTACGATTATCAACCTCGGAGATACACTTGTAACTTGAGAATTGTTTGTCGTATTCGACTTCCATAAAATGTGATGAAGTCTCTGTATATAGGGGAATAATTAGGATTCATCCAAATTTGTGATTGAACTCAAGATGAGTATTTTTGAGACCCAATTTGTAGGTAGTTTTGTTGTTTTGTTAGTTTTCTCAACTTGGTACTTTTGGCTAGAAACTCCTTATTAGGGTCCCATTTGACCTCTAACCACGTGTGAGATCCTTCTCATATCGTATCAATGATATATAGAGTATTATTCAATATTTTATCTTGTATGAATGAATTTTGAAATGTATGGTGTTTTTCTCTCTCCTCCCTCTTCTCTCTCTATAAATGACTATGATACTTTAGTTGATTTGAAAACGTAAATGAATTAGAAAATATAAATTGGTTTGAAATGAAATGAAATGAAAATGGTTATGAAACAATGAATGGAAGATAAAGTTACTTTTAACCTTCTCTCTCAACCTTACTCTCTCTCCAGAACCAAAAATGTAAAGTGCACATGAATGTGAAAGTGTGAATGCATGAGAAACGAAGTCTCTCTTCTTCCCTCTCCCTATCTCTACTTCTCTCTACTTTTTATTTGAAATTGTTCGAAATGATGAATGTGTGGATTTATGCTTGAGTGTAGGGGATTTCATACCCGTTCTAAGGACCGACCTACTTGGGTTATAGGTATCTGGACAATAGGAGAAGTACAATGACACTTGTGTATTTTATTAGCATGCTATATGAAAGTAATGTAATTTTATAGAATATATCAGCAATATTGTTATGAATGAAATGCATTATTACAATGTTTCCATGATGTACACCATATTGTTGCATGTTGATGAAATGTACTATTTCTTGTGTAGTTGTACCTTTGTATGTTTGAATAATCCCACACTTGGTCATATTTCATTATGTGTGGTTATGTAAGTGAAGTTGATTGTATCATGTTGTATTAGAAAAAATTTAAGAGGATCCCTTTTATTATATCTGAATCATCATCAAGAGAATGAAATTGAAATCTTGTTATTAAAACTGTTTGTACCATCGTAATTTTGGATGTGATTATACTAGTAAAGTTGATTGTAGTATTATGGTAATGGCGTAATTCATCTATCTTATATTAATGTATTGACCTAGGAAATATCTTAGCCTTCAAGAAAAATTATAACTTGCATGTGTGTGTTTCATTTTGGGTGGAAAGCATCAACCAACTTATATTTTTAATTATCAACCCTTGTTATATGAAACGGTCCCCTTGAAATTAACCTCGTGCCTTGTTTCTTTATTGTAATCAAACACCTCTTGGGACATTACTATTCCTTAGGAATGGAAGTGGTTTTCTTAGCCTTTGATTATACAACACCTTCAAGTTTTGGAGGTCTTGGGGGGAATTAAGTTGTTGAACACTAGCTATGTCCTATTAGGGCATAGATATTTTGAGGGTAATTGCAAATAAAATTTGAAAAATAATCCTAGGACCCTTTTGAGGGTAATATGTGGACAAAATTTTGTATCTATACCTTAGTAGATGGGATTGTTAATGATAGAATGTTGACCCATTGAAAGGTGAAAATTGTGACTTGTTCACTACTCTTTGATAAGTCTTGATTTTTGACATTAAAGATATTATGAGATATCTCCTTCGAGAATATGATATTCTAGAACATTAAATTTTGAATTGAACACTAAATATAGATGAATCTTTTGTATATTAAAATTATTCCAAACATCTCTATCCCAAGATGTACCACATGCATAATATTATATTAAGTTTCACCTTTTATTATCTCAAGATCTTTTCCCTCTCAATAAATGCTTGTATAATGATGAGTAACCATGCTCTTTAAGAAATGAACCCATAGTCTAATAAGGAGTGGTGGGTGACGTATATGTGTTCAAAATGTTATAACTAACTTTGGGTTTTGTAAATTAATGGCAATTGAAATATGAAAAATATAGTTCACTTTTATAAGATATTTGCAAAAACCACTTTTCATAAAGGGAGTTTATAGCTTTCTTTTGATTGGAGATTGTACACTTGTGATGTCGGGCCATGAATTATAAGTACCATGGAGATTATTTTGCAGCCTATTAAATATTTCTAGTGATATGAAGGTAGATGTGATTTGAACCTCTCAAAAAAAATATTGAGAAGGCATAGTTTATAATTTTTGGGAATCAAAACTTAATGTATAAATGTTAAGAAACTTCTAGTAATCAATCAGGGTTATCTAATGAATTCACAATTATAAAAAACTTAATTGGATGAAAATAGTATAAGTTAAGTGATAAACAAACCAAAAGGAATGTGGTATCCAAAAAGGAAAAAGTGTGCTTTTACGTTAAATACTCCCTATTGCATTGAGGTTAAATAATGAAATATGAATATAATAAATATGTAACCTTCAAATTGTGGTAATGTGGATGGTGGCCATGGGTGATGTGTAATTCTTGGTTGGCTCATGGTTTTGTACCCATTTTTTATAAACACGTTTTGTGTTGTGTTGTTATTTGCACAACCCGCATGTAATATGGGTGGGTTTGTGTTTGTCTTAACGTCACATGTTGTGTGGATTTTGGAGAGTTATCCATGTATTCTCTCAGTAACAAGTAATGAGCGTAAAAAAATTATTGTGTTATGTTTGGTCTTGTGTTTGGGTCCCACATGAGTGGGAACTACAATTGATATCAGAGCGAAGGTTCTTACTCTTGAACCTCAGGACAATTTGGTATTGTAGTGATTATGCATGATGGTGGAAGAGTAATGTGTTAATTTGTTGTGATGTGACAAACTTGGTACTTGTGATAATGTGAATGCACCTATTGTGCATACCACTTGGTGTGGGATTGTAATGATGTTGATGTGATTCCCGATGAGAGTTCACTCTCTCTCTCTCTCTCTCTCTCTCGTATTCAATGTGAATTTCAAGTGTGTTACCACCTTTTTGTGTAAAATAAATGTCATTGTGGAATACAAAGCATTGTATGTTTCATTATCATGTGATATTGTATATGGGTACTAATGTGTTGTATGACAAAAGTGCTTCATCATGAAATTTGTCTTATCATGTTTCCACCATGTTGTGATGTATCATGATGTTATCTTACAAGTGATGTTGTAATGGTGTATATGTGTGATGTTAGTCACTATATTCATCATACATTGTACTCATACGATACATGATAGGTTCATGTTGAGAATTAGGGACATATGGTGATTGCATGACCCCTAATGTATTGTACTAGCACCCTCGGTGTGTTATGTGGAAGTGTGCGTGTTGTTAGCCATGGAATATTATTATGTTACCCCATAAATTTTACCATGCGTAAGATGTTATGGTTATTGTGTATATATTTTATTGTTCTAGTAATGTAGTTTTGTGTATGTTGTGTACCCTACACTAACTGACCCTAAGGGAAGTAAATAGTAAAAGTGTATGTATGGAGTGAGAAAAGTGGACCGTTGACCATTTGAATTGAGTTGGGTATGACCCAAGAATGGAATCTAACATAGACTATAAATCCACTTCTATTCATTTGGTATATATGGTGTTACTCTACGGGAGCCATGCATATTGTGTTGCGTAGACACCTTAAGCTCAATAAATGGAAACATGTACCTCTTTATCTCTCTTTGTAACTAGTTGTCTTATAGACAACCTTGTGTGATTACAACTATGTTGAGCCTTGTGGGATTTTGGAGGTGATGATTCCGATATAGACTATGGCAGTACATGATCTTGACTAGTTATTATTTATAGTTTCCGAGAAGCTAAAGCTCGATATCGATTTCACCAACTCAATGAGTACCCCTTTGGTGGCCACAAAAGGGACACATAACTATTGTAATATGATATTTCTATGTTCATATTTTATTCGCAATTGACACTCTTTTCTCCTTCTTGTAAGAACCAACAATATTTCTTGATTGACACTCTTTTCTCCTTCTCTTAAGAACCAACAATGTTTCTTGAGTGATGTATCTTTAAATATTTGGGCATTTAATTGGTTTTGTGCTAACAAAGGCCTCTCCATTAATACGGTTATTTATCCCTTTATTTTTCTTAGTTTGAAACTTGCTTTTGGAGTTAAAATTTTTCTAGCCTAGCTATAGGGTTGTGATTTGTTGTCATTTGACATTTGAATTTGATTGTTATTCTTGTTCTAATGTCATTATGTGTTGGTTTAGGGTCATGGGAGTCACCATGGAGTGGTTGGACATATGGAGTCATTTCTTTGTATAGAGGTACACCCCAAGGAGGTCATAGGGATGTGTAGTATTGAACTATAGGTTACTATTCCAATTGGGTGGAGGTGATAGGGCTCCATGTGCCTAGGGCCATGGGGTGACTCGGCCTCATTAAATGGAGGGATAATGTTCTAGGACTCTTGGTGAGTGACCCGATATAGAGAAATAAGGAGATGGTGTTGTATGGTGAGTGACCCAATATGGAGAAATAAGGTGATGGGGCTATATGGTGAGTGACCTAGTTTGGATTTGACGTTATGATTATTTCTCTATTAGGAGGCATATGGAGTCATTTTGGAAGGCATATGGAGTTGTGTGGAAATGTATTATTCTTATCTTGATACTATGTTTCATTGTGTAAAAATATAAATTCTCCCTTTGTGACATCTTATCATTTCACATTCTTTCATATCAAGTGAATATATATTTGTATTAAGAAACATGATGAGAATTATTAAAACCTTAACACTCAACCATACCACCATGAGAAAAAGTATGAAAATGACCTTGTGTAAAATAATCCCAAAAGGAAATACTTGTAGCTAATCATTCTTACCATGTTTTTCAAGACAAAAATAACCTCCTATAATTGAAAAGCACTGATCAATCTTTGTGATGGAAAGATTCTTTTCATGTTAAAACAAATGGAAATAACCGTAGATCATACTCTTTACATTTTAGTCCTCGAATACATCTTTTCTCTTCTATATGTATCACCACATGTGCAAAATAAACTATCACCTCCGACCCTTCAACCAATTGGAAACAATGAAAACTTTTGGCTTATGGTATTTAGTTATTTTGATGTATGATAGTGACTTTTTTGTTCACGATATTGGGATGTGGTGGATCGTGCTTGGTAATTTGGGAGATGTTATGACTTGTTATTACTTAGATCATGGATCCCATTTGGGAGTATTGATATTCATATGCCTTATTGCAGTGTTTATGTTGATCAATGAGTTACTCCTGTGAGTCCTGTTATGTACCATGATGTTTAATGTTTGATGCTCCCCTTTGTTTTCATGTGATGACAAATATGTGTATGGGGAATAATTGTTGGAATTTCTATGTTGGTGGACTACTTTGTGTCTTGAGTTAGAGGTATTGTGATATGATTCAATCATGAAAATGTGCTAAAAATGTGTTTTTGGGTTGTTGTAATGTGTTTTATACCTTTTGCAACATTTGAGGTCAACTGTTTAGGCAACCTATTGGAACATTGAAAGTTGAAATCCTTAACAAGTGCTAATATTGTGAACATTGAATAAGTAAACTGGAAAATCGACACATCTAATAAATGGTGAATACCCTTATGAGAAAACACACGTGAGTGTGTTTCAAAATGAATATCAAAATTTGGATTTGAATCCACTATGGATTTGAACTGTTGGATAAAGAGATCATATGAGATTTGAAACTAAGAACATGTATTAAGGAAAATATTAAATGAGTAATAAAAATAAAGAGAAATACAACTCAAATTCTTAATATTCTGTGTAACCTGTTGATGGTTACGTTTTAAACAACATAACCCTTTCTACTGGTTAGAAATTGTCATTGTTGGCTGCCCATGTTTTCTCTATCCTCTTAGTGCATGGAGTGTGTCGCATCGTAGGACGATGCTTTTATAAGGGGAGGGAGATGTAGTGCCCCTCTCATTATGACCTCTCGATTATAGATGTGTGGGATCGAGGCGGTCCTTGGTAGGATCGAGTTCGTTGTTTTAGTTTTGTGCTCACGTTATGAATAATTCATAAAATGAAATGATTAAATAGAGCATAATAAAAATGTTACTACCTCCCTAAATTATAATATTAGTTGTTAAAATATAAAAGTAATTGTGTGTATCCTTTATCGCTGGTGTTCATCTTTCCTAAGGCCAAGAGTACAAATATTTTAATTACTGAAGCTCTAAAACTTCAAGCTTCCGAGACGATTTACCTTGATGGGAGCCAGTATCCATGATTTATGGGCTATTACCACCTCCAAGGTAGTTAGGAGGACTCTTCGACCTTTGACGTGAGATACTTCTGCAAATAGCGAGGCCACGTTAATTGTATCATAATTACCTTTATTAATTTAAGAAAAGAAATTCGATATGTTAGTAACTTACTAGGGCGTTGTGGAGGTTCGGGTAATAATAAATTATAAAATAACCAAATTAAATCATGAAATCAACATAAAAAAAGACTTATCATTCAATTTAAATATTTCTATAGAATTCTTAAATCTCTCCAAACTTATTTTGGAGCTTGAGCCAAACCACATCTCAAGAAGAATTTAATGAAAATCCTTGGGCCTTGTATTTTGGTTTGCCAAGAAGGAATTAATGAAATTTTGGGTTTTTGTGTGATGTATGTGTGAGAGGAATTTTGGAAAATTCTGGTCAGAAGAATGTTTTAATGAATTTTTTTGGGCATGCAGGAGGATGTATTTCGGATGGAGGCTTTCATAATGGGGAGGAAGGTTATGAAGTAACCTGGGAATGCTTTGTGTGGTCATGAAACTCTGTTTTGAGTTTTCTCTTTACCATTTTGGGCCTGGTCTGATTGATTTCTATTGCAAATGGTGAACTCTTTTTAACACTTGAATTTGATTCTCCTCCTACCCGCCAATAGTATGGTATGGTCTCTCTTAGAAAATATTAGCTTAGTGTTCTACTGGAATGCAAAAGACTTCTTAGACCTTGGATGGTTTATATGATTTGAGACACTTAAGAGAATTTTTCTCAACCCTTGCAGTAGGCATGGAAACTGTTTGGTTATATGCTTGTTAAATGTGGGCTCGTGGAATGTCCAGTTTGCAGGATATGCAAAAATGGTTTTGTTGAAAGTGGTTTGGAAGCTTTCAAGCAAATGCAATTGGAAGTCAATCCGAAACTCCTCAAATCTTCTAGCATCCTCTCCAGCTTGTTTCCACGCAGGGGATTTTACAGGTGCATTTGGGCTATTAACAAGTGTAAAGGAAAACACCACTTCCATTTCCAACACACTCCCAACTAGTGCCAAAAATAGAATCTTTGGAATCATGCCCAACCATGTGAACTGTTTGCCGAATCGCCTAAACAAAAAAAATGTGGTTTCTGGACAACTTGGTGGACACATTGGTTGCGGGAACTGACAAATAGTTTGTTTGTTTTGGTTTTTGTTTAGAAAAGGATTGGAAACTTTAAATCAAATTCAAATTGGTAGGTTAAAATCCATCCCCACAACCTTATCAACATCCTCTTTACTTGTGCCAAAAGGGAGCCTTGGAGTACGACTTGGACCACCATAAAAGTTTAATGGATATCAGTTTTTTTGGTCAGTTGTAGTATTTGATAATACCCTGGTAGATTTATATACAATTTTTGACATAATGTAGCAAACAAGATGTAGTCTCATAAAATGTTTGATCATGAGATTTACACAAAGAGTTTGGTGGAATGGTCTTGGAGTTTTTTAAAAAAAATAATGCAAACATTGGTGTAAAAATCAACTCAAAAATATTTTCCAACACATTATCCGCGTGTACAAAAAACATAAGCATTCTCAAGGGACGCAAGCTGGTTGATTGAGAATGCTTGAATGTAAGGAGTAAGAATTGGTTTGAAAAATGCTCCAAGATATTTTGGTCTCATCGAATGCGGTGATGGTTTTACGCGAAATAGGTATGGTTTTCCCCTTCTTCTTGCATTTAATTTACGCATGCTATCATGTCCTTTATGGTTGGGATTCAATAAATTTAGATAATTGAAAATTCATCTAGAATGAATGTTACAATTTCTACCCTACCTTGGAACCTTTTAAATATAGGAAAATTGGCGCGAAAATTACACGCATGGAGTGCCACACCATTTTTACCGTGAATCCATAACTTCAAATTTTAATCCCTAGTAACGTAGGACACCGTGGGGAAACTTAACTCAGTTTTTGAACCATTTTAATGCCTTTCTAAGTTGAGGCTCAAATCCTATGTTAGTATATCGACACTTGTGGTAATGGGTTTAATTTAATAAAATGTGATCGGTTTCGACTCGCATATGCCTCTTTTTTGAGTGAAACCAAAAACTATCACCACCTACCTCTAGAATTCCAGTAAGAGACTTGGAAATGACTCTCGCTTATGTAAAAACACTATTAGGGATTAGTTTAAAAGCGGGTGTGTAGGCCCTCCAGCCATTGTGTGAGGAGAAATTTTAGTTGCGCTTATTATTATCACCTTGAAGATACACTTGTAACTTGAGAATTGTTTGACGTATTCGACTTCTATCGAATGTGATGAAGTCTATGTATATAGGAGAATAATTAGGATTGATTCAAATTTTGCTTAAACTCAAGATGAGTGTTTCAGGACCTATGTTTTAGGCACTTTTGTTGTTTTGGTTAGTTTTCTCAACTTGGTACTTTTGGCTAGAAAATCCTTATAAGGGTCCTGTTTGACCTCTAACCACACGTGAGATTGTTATCATATCATATCAATGCTATATAGATTATTATTCAATATTTTATCTTGTGTGAATGGATTTTGAAATGTATGGTATTTTTATCTCTCCTCCCTCTTCTCTCTCTAGAAATGACTATGATACTTTGGTTGATTTAAAAACGTAAATGAATTGGAAAATGTAAATTGGTTTGAAATGAAATGAAAATGGACATGAAATAAAAATGGTTATGACATTGTGAATGGAATATAAACTACCTCTTAACCTTCTCTCTCATCCTTTCTCTCTAAAACCAAAAATGTAAAGTGCACATGAATGTGAAAGTGTGAATGCATGAGAAATGAAATCTCTCTTCTTCCCTCTCCCTATCTCTACTTCTCTCTACTCTTTATTTGAAATTATTCGAAATGATGAATGTGTGGATTTATGCTTGAGTGTAGTGGATTTCCATACCAGTTTTAGGACTTACCTTGTGGTGGTTGCACAGGTACCCAAAAATAAGAGAAGTAAAATGACACTTGTGTCTTTTATTAGCATGCCATATAAAAGTAATGTAATTTTATAGAATATATAAGAAATATTGTTATGATTGAAATTCATTATTACATTACACAATTGGTTTTGGTGAACTTGTAAAACCAATTGTGTAAGGTTTTTGGTGAACTGTAAAACTAATTGTGAAATATTATTGGTACAATTGCAAAACCAATTGGGTAAGGTTGTTGGTAGAAGTTAGAAAAACATTCGGTGGAGGAAGAAATGTGCATTGGCACATGTGAGAATTTTGTACAAGCCGGATGTTGTACAGCTTAAGGAGTTGGTCATGACAAAGCGAGAGGTTGATCACTACGGTCAAAGAACGAGATATGTTTTACCATGTGAAAACTAGGGGTGTTAGGAAATAGTTTTTACATTGGGTATATTGTTATTTTGTTGGTATTGTATTCTCATAGGTTTTTGTTACCCATGCCTATTACCGGGTATGTTGTTCCTATTTATTAGGAGATGGTTGTGATTTCTATATGGCTATATAATAGCCAAATTTATTGTTGAGAGATGTGGAGAGTAAATATAATATTTTGTTGCTATAATTTTGGTGTATTTTTAGAACCTTTTTTAGGGTAATATGTGGACAAAATTTCATATATATACCTTAACAAATGGGATTTTTAACCATATGATGTTGACCCATTGAAAGGTGAAAATTGTGACTTGTTCCCTACTCTTTGGTAAGTCTCCATTTTTTTACCTTATAGGAGAACATGATATTCTAGAACATTAACTTTTGATTTGAACACTAACCAAGATGAATCATTTGTTTCTTATAAATTCTTCCAAACATCTTTATCTCCGAGATGTACCGCATACATAAGATTAGCTTAAGTTTCTCCTCTTATCATCTTGTGATCTTTTCCCTCACAATGAATGCTTGTAAAATGACGAGTAACCATGCTCTTTAAGAAATGAACCCATAGTCTAAGAAGGAGTGTTGGGTGATGTATATGTGTTCAAAATGTTAGAACTAACTTTGGGTTTTGAAAATTAATGGAAATTGAAATATGAAACAATTAGTGTACACTTTTATAGGATATTCATGAAAAGGTGCTTTTCATAAAGGGAGTTTGTAACTTACTTTTGTTTGGAGATTGTACACTTGTGATGTCGAGCCATGAATTATAAGTACCATAGAGATTATTTTTTAGACTATTAAATATTTCTAGTGATATGAAGGTAGATGTGATTTAACCCTCCCAAAAATAAATATAAGAAGGCATAGTTTCTAATTTTTGGGAATAAAAACTTAATGGATAAATGTTAAGAAACTTATAGTAATCAATCAGGTTATCTGATGTATTCACAATTATACAAACAAACTTAATTGGATGAAACCAATATAATCTAAGTGATAAGCAAACCAAAAGGAATGTGGTCTCCAAAAAGGAAAATGTGTGCTTTTACGTTAAGTACTCCCTATTGCATTGAGGTTAAATAACAAAATATGGAAATAATAAAGATGTAACCTAAAAATTGTGGTAATGTGGAAGGTGGCCATGGGTGATGTGCAATTATTGGTTGGGTCATGGTTTTGTACCCGTTCGTTATAAACATGTGTCTTGTGTTGTCTTATTATTTGCATAACCTACATGTTGTATGGGTGGGTTTGTGTTTGTGTTGGCGTCACATGTTGTGTGGAGTTTGGAGAGTTATCCATGTATTTTCTTGTAATAAGTAATGAGAGTAAAAAAAAATATTATGTTATGTTTGGTCTTGTGTTTGGTTCCCACATGGGTGGGTGCTACAGTTGGTATCAAAGTGAAGGTTCATACTCTTAAACCTCTAGGACAATTTGGTATTGTAGTGATTATGCATGATGGTGGAAGAGCAATGTGTTAATTTGTTGTGATGTGGAAACATTGGTACTTGTGATAATGTGAATGCACCTATTGTGCATAACACTTGGTGTGGGATTATAATGATGTTGATGTGATTCCTAATGAGAGTTCTCTCTCTCTCTCTCTCATGTATTCAATGTGAATTTAAAGTGTGTTATCACCTTTGTGTGTAAAATAAATGTCATTGTGGACTACGAAGCATTGTATGTTTCATTATCCTGTTGTATTGTATATGGGTACTAATGCATTGTATGAAAAAAGTGCTTCATCATGAAATTTTTCTTGTCATGTTTCCACCATGTTGTGATGTATCATGATGTTACCTTACAGGTGATGTTGTAATGGTGTATATGTGTGATGTTAGTTGATATATTCATCATACATGTTACTCATCACGATACATGATAGGTTCATATTGAGAATTATGGACATATGGTGATTGCATGAACCCTAATGTATTGTAATAACACCCTTGGTGCATTATGTGGAAGTGTGTGTGTTGTTAGCCATGGAATATTATTATGTCACCCCATAAATTTTACCATGCATAAGATGATATGGTTGTTGTGTATATGTTTTATTGTTTTAGTAATGTAGTTTTATGTATGTTATGTACCCTACACTAACTGACCCTAAGGGAAGCTATCAGTAAAAGTGTATGTATAGAGTGAGAAAA
Source organism: Taxus wallichiana var. yunnanensis (assembly GCA_018340775.1). Taxonomy (NCBI): domain Eukaryota; kingdom Viridiplantae; phylum Streptophyta; class Pinopsida; order Cupressales; family Taxaceae; genus Taxus; species Taxus wallichiana. The sequence continues at coordinate 715,205,738 of CM031237.1, read as the reverse complement.
GTGGACTGTTAAACATTTGAATTGAGTGAGTATGACCCAAGAAGTGGAGTCTAACTGTTTCACCAATAACTTTTACGCTTTCTAGGATGAAACAAATAGAAGGTAAAATGGTTAAGGAGGAATACCTATGAGGCAAAGGTGGAAGGTAGAATGCACGCATTGTTGACGTTATCCAAACTGATCATAGAAAACTCATTTTTGTTTGGGAAGGACTACCTTTACATGAAAACAAGACCATAAAAGAGTATTAAATAGCATATGACAGTGGAATTCCTAGCATATGCTAAATGCTGGGAAGCGTGGTGCTTCCTAGAGAGACTGTCAATCCATTGTTTTATAACAATTCAATGTGAATAAGAAATTGAAATAAATAAGTCCTATTACAATGTAATGATTTAGGTTTCTCATACACACAATACACTAGATTTTATGCTAGATATCAAAATAACACTAAATCTAATTAGAACCGAGGTTTTTTCAGTTAGACATGTCTTTCAAAGGTATGGGGCTGATTAGTTAAGGTCTAGGTTGGTTTTGGGTGAGTGGGAAGATTGGTGAGACCGATATCATTTTGGTGATTGATGCCGGTATGGGGACTAAACTGACGACGGTTAGGGAACTGATGTCGGTAGGGGAAATAGGTAATGAACTATTAAAAATGGGTTTTTAGGCTCCCTGTGATTACATAGAGAGTTAGTGTGGGTTGGGTCGTAATATGGATGGGAAGAATCAAGAATACTAAGAACGAGGTTTAGAAGGGTGAAATGACTTGGGATGGCTGAAATCTGGGTTGGTGGGAGGAAGATGATGTACATGTAACAAAAGAAATAAAGTACTGAAAGAAGCAAGAGATCTACAATGGGATAAACATGAAATTTTAAAGTCATAGTAGTTACTTGGTGTCTTGTAGATCATGTGAGTTGAGATGGTTGATGGTTGATTAGAGAAGAGTTGTTTGAGTCCAACGCCATGACGATCAAGACAACTTGTATGCTCCCGTGAGTATTCCAACGCTCTGGAAGGAGAATTGATGCTTGTCTTGCACTTTGTGGTTGTGTGTGTTTGTCATATGGATGTAGGAGGGCTTGAAGATTCGTGCTTGAATGCAATAAGGCTCCAATAACTGAATGAACAACTTGGGTAAAGGGTTGTAAAATTCTATATAAAGGAATCGATGGTAGTTTAGGTGATCGACGTCGACCGAGGATAAATTGGCGTCGGTTAGGGTGAAATAGTCCTATTTACCAAAAATAGGCAGATCTTCCCAGATTTGGCGTGCTTTCCTTGTTGGGTTTGCTTAGGGAAGTAGAGTTCACGTGAGAGAAGGCATGAAGATCTTAGAAGAAGTCCAGTTAGGTTTAGGAAGAATTCTTAGTTAGTTAGGTCAAGTGGTGACTCAACACTGGGAGTGATGACTTGGTCACTGTGAGTTAAATGCCCCTGGAATGGGTCTAGGGTGAGGTGTAATGATGAGGTGGAGGTGTGAGGATGAAATTAACTTAATTAAAATAATTAAATTAATTAATAATGTGAGGATGAATATTAATATGGGATGAAGGGGTCATGATTAGTTAAATGTGTTATGTTAATTAATTGAAGGGGACCAAGGGAGTGTGACCTAAATTTTATGTCTACATTTGTCCCTTTTTGTCGCGTAGCTTGTATTGATAAGTGACGCTAAAAAAATAGGAAGTTGGTGCTCCAGGTATGAGTGAGGGTTAGGTTTCCCCAAGTGTGGGTGGAGGTGATCCCCCTCAAACTAGGAACAAATGAGGTGTTAAATGGAGTCGGTGAGTGGTTTGATATATGGGTAAGTGATGAAAACAAGGGTATGTTGGGTGTAGGTAAGGGTGATTTCAGTTGGGTAATAGGTAGTGGTAGTCTAATGCACACACGCATATAGAATACGATAAGGTACCAGGTTGAAGAGCTTACAAACTCTATGTTGTCAAAGGTTGATAGGTTTATCCAAACAAGGTTGAAGTGGTTTAGGTATCCAAGGTATAGGATATGGTCCTGAAACACAACTAGGCAAGGTGTTGGAATGGGAAATAGGTTTGTTCTAAGGAACCAAAGGGTAGGTCGGGATAAACAACATGACATTAGGCAAGGTAAGGTCAGTAGGTTGAATAACACAAGTAGCAACATCACAAGGTATAGTGAGTAAACGAATTTGAGTGTCACCATGAGCGAGGTTGGGTTGGGTGATTTAGGTAAGGCTGTAGGTAAGGCCACGATAGGGGAAAAAACATGCCCCAATTGATTATGAGGTTGGGTGATAGGTAATAAGGTCATGAGGGTGAGGTGCAAGGTTAGGGTCAACTTTGGGTTAGGCAAAAAAAGGTTTTGAGCAAGAAGAGTTGGTGTTATATGGTGTAATGAGGTGAAAAAGGCTAATCAACCGCAGTCATGGCCAACCGATGGCAGTCAAGAGAAACTAAGTGTGGTGCACTAGGGCACATGACTGATGTCATTTTAGGAAACCGACATCGGTTAGGTTGGATTTGGGATAAAAAGGTAAAATCCATGAATTACGGATTCATTTGTGCTTTTGCCATTTGTGAAAATGACAAGCAGAGAGGCATTTTCGTACCATTGACGAGAGTGACCGTGATTAGGCTAGATTCTAGGCTGATTTAGAGAGAGGTGAGTTGGAGGATAAGTGTGGAGGTGGGCCTACGAGATCTTTTGGTGTGATTCGATTGGTGGAGAACCAGGGTTTCATTCATACAAGGCGATAGAAGGAGGAGGTGCGGTAGGACCATCGACTCGAGACTAGAGATCCTAGCAAGGCAACGCCAATATTTAGAGGTAGGATTTAATCCTTAATGGTTGTTTTTGATTGAAGTTTTATGAAAAAATGAAATAAAATAGGGGAATGAAAAATTCAAAATGTAGTTAAAAATGGAAGAATTTGGGTATGGGGTGGGTGCAATGTAGATTAATTAGGGTGTAAAATGGAAATGGGTGGGGTTGGGTGGTTTTGGGTAGGTTTTAGATGTGTTTGTTAAATTTGTAGAAAATTGGGGGCATGGGGTTTGGCTTTAGAGCCAAACTAGAGATCGAACATCGGTCTATCATGTTTGGTATCGGAGGAAAATAGTTAATCGGCGTCGGTTTAGGGGTGACCTAGTATCGGTCAAGGTGACCGACGTCGATCACTATGAAAAGTGACTTAGTTTGAATAGGTTAAGTTGAGAAGGCCAAAATGGGGTAAAAAATGAAATTGGAGGGTAGATAGGTAGTGAATAAGGGAAACAGAGAGGGATGAGGGAGAGAAGTAGGTGGGTGAGGGTAAATATAGGTAAACATAGGCGGTAATAGAGGAAGATTAGGTCACAGTGATGGAATGGGTATGGGAACTTGATAAGCTAAATTAGAAGAAATGATAGGCCAGGGAAGTAGTTAGGAAATAGATAGGTGGGGTAATTAGGTTGTAAAGAAATGGGAAAAGTAGTTTAGTTTTTGACATTGTTGATTCTTTATGGATGTAGTACGATATCATTTGACGATGCGAGAACCGTGTCCCACCGTTATTAGAGAAGATACATCCAAGCGTTCGAGGACGAGTGGACACATATGCAAGATGTCAGATTGGTTGGAATTATGTGCTATAGGAAGATCCGATGGGATCATAGTCTCATGGTTGTGCTCATTGATAGATGGGATGCAACAACTAACACCTTTCATCTACCCACCGATGAGATGAGCATCATGTTGAGGGATGTATATAGGATTCTGTAGTTTCCTATTGTTGGGAGCCAATATATTCAGTATTAGCGGCACGAAGCCTTCAAGGTGATGATTGAGGTATTTGGGGAGACGACGAGTGACCTCATAGAGCACATCGCCAATCTTATTTATGAGGATTTGTATGTTGGACATCCGTAGGAGACGTGGTTAGTAGTGTTGATGATGGTAGCGGTGGAGTGTTATGTGCTTCCCGATTCATAGGGTGGCCGGTTCCCAAAGGGAAGATGGGAGTATTAAGAGATATAATTGAGAATCGGAGTTTACTTTACATGAGAACCTGCATATTTAGTGTAGCTATATAGGGAGTTGTGGGCTTACCAGATGATGCGACACTATGACATATGTTGTAAATTCCTACTGCACTATTGGTCATATGAGAATATTGTGGTAGTGTGGTCGCGATGACTACCGGTACTAGATTAGCACCATGCGGGACAACGGGCAAAGTTACAGGGGAGGTGGGTGGCCATAGGTGGTCATTCTCGAGTGGAGGAGGCAGCGCATGATGTAGTATCCTACGGGTAGAAGATGGATGGCTTGTATGTGATGGACATAGTCTAGCAGCCGTATATTGGTTTTCCAAATTTTAGAGGGATGGATGAGGAGCTAAATGAGTTGCAGTTAGTACACTGGATATAGGGAAGACATTTCGGTGAGCATGAGATGATCTCGATCGACAAATCCTGAAGCCAGTTCGGTTTACAACAAGATGTGCCGCCACCCTTCCCATCGTATCATAGGGATGATGTGGAGAGAAATTTTTCTCCACCCCAACCCACATACGTAATAGGACAGGAGGAGGTACAAGTGGATATGAGACTGGACGATGCAGGGACCATAGTGACATATAGATAGTGGTGGGTAGTGGAGTTACATACATCACCACTATGGCCAAGTTAGTTGAACTTAGCCAAAGTGATGGTTTAGAGGGATGCCCTATAGGGACAGGTGATTGAGCTAGGAATTCAATTGACAATGGAACATACACATGTAGTTACTTTGATAGGGCAGATGACTACATTACAGGGTTAGCTGATTGCTTCCCAAGCTTAGGAACAAGTACATGTGCATGTATAGGCTCCTACGAGGGATAGTGCATAGGTATCGATGTTATAGGTGCATGTTATTGGTTTACAAGGATGGTTGGCAGCTACGTAGGCATAGATCACGACCTTACAAGCCCGAGTAGCTACATAGGTACCAGAGATAGGAACTGGGACAAGGTCTTGTAGTAAAGGCACCGACACCAAGAGAGGGTCCTCTATTGGTAGGGAAGAGTTCATAGGTGGAAGTAAGGTCAATGGTACCGCCCTATACCATATCTATGATGAGGTTTAGGAATGCCATGAATGATCCTACTTTACTAGGATCATCTAGCCACTACAGGTATTGATGTTCCCTCATATGCCAAGTATAGGGCCCATTAAGAAGCTAGCGAGAGGACTAGTTCAAAGACTCAAAGCTCAGGTAGCACAGGTGGTCGTCGGCCTTAGAGATAGGGTCAGGGTGAGGCTACTAGTTCTCCCATATCGAGCATAGCTGAGGGCCAGGAGGAGGATATGGGTGAGAGTGGAGAGGAGGGCCTCAAGTGGGGTTGATTGATCATGACATGGATACTTGTATGATGATTTTTGATTTATATATATATCATCCTGCGTGTCAAATATTTTGCGAGATTGTATATGAGATTTTTTGAGACACTTTGATTATTTATCCTGTGTATATATGTATTGATACATAGACATTCCTCTTTATATAGTTGATGATTATTATTGGATGGATGATGTACTCTTTTCAATTCCCATTGTTATTGTGTGCCATGGGCACTAGGTGAGTTAGGCATGATTGAGTCTAGGTCATTTAGGCATGATGGAGTCGATATAGGCCTAGTTTGGTTAGGTATAGGCATGGTGGAGTCAGGTATAGGCATGGTGGAGTCTAGGTATAGGCATGGTGGAGTCTAGGTAATTTCCAAGTTACTGATCTTATGGAAATAATGTGTTGTATGTATGTTGTGTTCAAATTTCCAAGTAATTGATATCATGGAAATGCTAAATGATTGATGTATGATATGGTTGATGTTATAAAATGGTAGGTATGTATGTTTTACGATATATTAATTTCCAAGTTTTTGTGTAAATGGAAACTAACTAGGGTATAATGTGAATATAAGAGGGAAAATTGGTTAAGGGAAAAATTGGTCGAGCTAACCTCCAAGGGCACCATGCCCTCAGAGTGCTGCCTACATAAACCTAGAGAAAAGGGGCCTCAAACCAATGTAGTTCTCCCATAAGTTAGGGAAGAATATGATAAGGGAGATGAATGGGTCGGTAGGTTTTAGGCATGATTGAGTCTAGGTCATTTAGGCATGGTTGAGTATAGGTTGAATAGGCATGGATGAGTATAGGTTGAATAGGTGTGGGTGATTTTGGTGGAAGAGGAATTCCTAGAATGTAGGTGTCGAAGGTCTAGTCCTATGAAGGAGGATCAATAAGTAAGAAAAGAGGTGAATGGTAAGAGGAGACAAAAATCTTCCTAATTAGTAAGAACCATTATGAGTCTATCATACCAAAGATGGCTTATGAATGTAAGACCCTAAATGCGTTACATGATTGACTATTCTAAGGGTGAAGAAAGTCACATGACCATGAAATTTCACATTTGTGGCACGTCCCTTGAGTAGGTGGAAGATGAGAAAGAAAATACGGTGAGGTGAAATGGGTTGTTTTAGCGTAACCTTGGTGTGAGACAACATGTCTCTTTTACAAGATACCCAAGACCAGAATAAGCAAGTCCATGACAAAAAGGTATCTTCTTCTTTTTGTTTTTGTTTTATAGACTGATCGATGTGGGAAGTCTATGTGGGATGAATAGAATATCTCCTTGAGGTCTTCATGAAGTTGATCAATGTGAGAAGTTTCAGAATATTTTTATTTTATTTTTACAGAAATAATATTCTTTTTGGATAGAATACGTACACTATGGATAACTTTATATAGCTATCCTTCAAGGGAGCATCTCTTTGTTAGGTTAATTATTATTTACCTAATATTATTAATTATGAATTGTGATTAGTTAGATTATTAATGGTTATATTTAACCATATAATTGTTTTTTCCGACTATAAAGATTGGTTAAAATAATGTGTCTTTATTTGATTCCCGTATGGAATTTGTTGCTATGTTGTAACAATTATATTTGTATTAATCATTGTATAATTCCTAAAAGAATTGCAGCACTCCATTGTATTTTTGGTTGATTGATATTAATAAAAATATTAGGCTTACTCCTTACGATGCTCAAGTTTACATTTGGTACCGTGAGTGGTTGAAGCTCCTAGCAAGGTTGGGGAAAGTTTGTAGAGGAAATATAATTCATGGAGAAGAAATATGCAATAATGGAGAGCCGTGTTGCCTCAAAGAACTTCCCGAGACCTCCTGCGAGACCCACAACTTCTGTGTGATTTCCAGGTAAACAAAAAGTAGTTTGTTTTCCTTAGTGCCCTCTCGCACTAGGAAAATTAGCTTCTCGAACATTTTTGGTTTATACAAATCATATTATAATTTTTTTTTGTATTTTTCCCCATTAGGGGTTTTGTCACTAAATTTTTGTGACAGTGTTAGCTATAACTAACACCAGTGGGCCTGCCAAGTCTAGAGGACTCTCTGCTAAAATTATCCTAGTTTTGCATTTGGAGGAAAATTGTGACTATATTGATCGAGCTACTTTCGTCAAATTGAAGGATGAGTTGCATTCTAGATACTTTGACTAGGCCATCAAGTTGTTTGCAAAGTTTTGTAGTGACTTACATTGGTTTTGATTGGCGAGGTGAAGCGAGCTCCTAGCCCTAACTAAGCCCACTAGGAGGTCAAGCCTTATAATGGAAATACAAAAATAAGAGCCCATAAATCATTGGGGTGAGCTGATCTCTGTGCACACCATTCGATATAACATACACCAAATCCAAGCGGTCGAGCCAACATTGTTTGGAAAATTAGTGAAGTGAGACAAAGACTTTGGATCGAGGTCATTGAATACACCACTTGACCTTCATTCTCGTGGAGCACAGTAAAAACAAAAGGTCAAGTTGATTATTGTTGCCAAATTGATTAACTCTGTGGCAAAGGTGTGACCTGTGCCCCCAACCATCGACCAACAAACCTGCGCAACACAAGGTAAAGCGGTGGATCAATTCAAATGCCCTACATAATAAAAAATTAACAAAATAGTGAGAATAATATATCAAGTGACGACCATAAATAAAATACCAAGAAAGTGGTATAAAATAAACAAGCAAAGTAAAAAGGCGTATCAAATAAATGAATTCAGATCCTTATCACACGAAAATGAAACCCTAATTCATCCTCCACTCAGTAGTAACCACGTGGAATCCCACCAAAGCACCATGTCACATTTTCAATGGCGAGTTTTGTTTTTAAAATTATTTAAATACAAAGTGCTTCGAAATATATGCAAAGTGCATTAGTGGCTTAGTTGGATAGTGCAAAACAACTTGGGTGGGTAAGGTGCGAGGTTCAAATCCCACCACAAACACAAGATTTTGCATTTTGACATTTAGAGGGAAAATTGGAAAAATGTCAAACTTGGAGGAGAATTTGGTGAAAAACCATCACTAAACAACTAGTTATAACTAAAACCACCTCTAATTTTTTTAGTGAGAAAAACCCTAATTTAGGGTAATTTTTTTCTCTAGTAGGCCTTTTCTAATTCTAGACAACATTTGCTAAAGGAGTATTGTCTAAAAACTTCATTTTGAGCTATTTTTAAAAGTTTTTGCATTGAGGTTGTCTTTGAGCTCTGGAGGCCACCAGGGCCCGCAAAACAATTTTTTTGCCTACCATTCAATTTTTCCAAATTTTTGAATGTAATTGCATGCATCAGTATATTGTAATAATTTACGAGTTGTCATAGTCAATTGTAAATATTTTCACTTGCTCATAAATTGTGACAGAAAGTTGTGATAAAAAATAGTAAAAATTGGTTTTGAAACACTCGTGAGATCTTAGATCTCATTCACAAATGGTCGGTATATACGGTGTCTCGGGAAGTACTTACGAGTAAAGCCACCTCAACTACTACCGCACTTAATGCCTAATATAGCTGCAACAATGTCATTTGAGCATTGAACCTTTAAATCGACAAGGAGTAATAAGGTCACATTGCACACACTATGAGCCATCCCATCTGTCTGTGAATGATTACACGACATAAATCCAGACTGAGAAATTATCCAAGTATATAGTGAAGTTACACGAGCGTGTGAGGATATTTCTTTGAGCTGGTGTTAATAATCACATAGGCCCCTTTCAATACTGTCTTGGTACCACGTATCAAACTCTTTCACGTAAGTTAACACCTCTTTCAGGCACCATCGGGTATATCGAAAGGGTGAGCTTTTTCCACATACCGATGGGTATATCGGAAGGGCGCATATATAGAAAGGTTTGGTACATCGGATTAACGGTATATAGATCGGGAGACCTTATACCTAGAGTGATAAGAGCTAAACCCTATCAGTGATTTATGTAAAATGGGCATCAATGCCCCCAAATGTTTCTTCTAGATTCACAACTACTCATAGGAAACAACTATGTTTCCTGGAAGACAAAAATCAAGACACAACTTGAGTTTGAAGAGATCTAGACTATTGAGAGTGGTATTCGACCGGATCAACAAGCGATACAACATAACAATGATAGTTTGATAAAGCAGATTAGAGGGCCAAACTCATCATCTTGTTTGGAGTGTCCAATGGTGTGTAACCCCACATTTGAGATGCCAAAACAACCAAAGAAGTGTGGGATAAGTTGAGCACAATATATGAGGCCAAAAATAAGAATGTCATATTGAATTTGTAGAGTTAGTTACACACACTGAAGTTCAAGCAAGAATGAGAAAATTGAAGCTTTCTTAAGAAGAGTTACAAAGTTGAGGGCTTCATTTCTAGCCCTGGGAGAAGTGGTCAAAGATGATGCTATTGTTCCCATTTTTATGAGAACACTCCCCTCTTCTTACCATATGTTTGTAACAAAATTAAACGTGTCAGATACGATAGCTAGTTTTGACAAGCTGGTAAACCTACTACATCAAGAGGAAGCCATGCACAATAAGGATGATGAAGAGGAGTAGAAACTTTCTTCGCATCAAAAATGGAAAGGAAAAGGTAAAGGAAAACCTAACTCCTATCAAAATTCCCAACACCAGAATTAGTATCATGGGGACAAACAATAAAAGAAGCAATGTCTAATTTGTAAAAAGAGGACATGACTTAAAAGATTGTTGGTATAATACTTACAAGAAAGGTTCATCAAGAAACTCTCGACCTCCACAAAAACAATCTCAAAAGGGACATTTAAACTAGAATTAAGAGCAAAAAAAAAATGGGAACTGGAAAAGAAGTTCCCATTAGCAAGAAATATTGTTGAGCAAGAAGAACATTAAGATGATGAAGATTTATTATACACTACTCAATCAAGTGAACCCTCCACGTCATCTAGTGATGTTTGGTATGTTGATTCGGGAGCCACTCGACACATGACCAGCCATAGAGACTGGTTTACTTAAATGAGGGAAGCACCTTCAAAAACCATGTTTTGTTGGGAGATGATTCTTCATATATAATTTAGGGGATTGGGAACATTTCTCTACCCATTGGTTCATGCAACTACAGACTATTAGATGTCTTATATGTCCCTGGGTTGACAAAGAATTTGATTTTAGTCAGTCAACTCCTAGATCACAACTTAAAAATTGACTTTGATAGTCATTCTAGAAAGAAAACGTGTTTGATTCGAGACAAATCACGAGGCTCAAAAATAGTTGCAAAAGCCTCCAATGTGGGATGCATGTTCCAACTTGATTTTGTCCATAGAGATGATTAGGAACTTGTGGCTAAGAACTCTACCTTAGCACAATTGTGGCATCAGATACTTGGTCATGTTAGTTTCAAGTATCTCAAGACACTACTGTTGACACAATATGGTACATGGGATACCATCTCTTTAGAAGGATATAGACAAGTGTCCTCACTGCCTAGTAGGAAAACAACACAGAGCTTCATTCCAGAAGAGTACATATCAAGCTCATGGTAAGCTTGATCTAGTTTATACCGATCTTTATTCTCCGATGCAACCGAGTCATTCTGGATTTCAGTACTTCATGCTATGTGTTGACGGCTATTGAAGAAAAATGTGGATTTTTTGTCTTCATAAGAAAAGTGAAGCTTTTGAAACCTTCAAAAAGTTCAAAGTAGCTGTTGAGAATGAAACTGGTCGTCACATCAGAACTCTCCACTTAGATTGAGGGGGAATTCACTAGTAATGAGTTCAAAGACTACCTACAAACTCATGGGATTCATCGACAAATGCCTCCTCCACACACACCACAATAGAATGGTGTTGTTGAGAGAAGAAATTATACTATCATGGAAATGGTGTGATGCATGATTAATGAATTTGGACTTGCAAAGACATTACAGGTAGAAACAACGAAAATAGTGTATTTTTTGAATAGAATGCCCACATTTGCTCTTGATGAAGTAGCACCACAAGAATCATGGTCAAAGAGGAAACCATCTATTGCACACCTTAGAGTATTCGAGTGTAAAGAAAGCATGTACATACCCAAGCGTAACAAAAATAAATTGGGCATGAAGAAATTGAAACTCATCTTCATTGGGTACAGTGAAGAGACTCTCTGGTACAAATTGATGGATCAAAAGACCCAAAAAGTCTACACCAAAGCAAAGATGTTGAGTTTTTTGAGAAGAAGGAAGCAGAGTCTCCTCCTCCGGACTCACTGATGTAGATTCTTCTCCGAGTTATAAAAATTGAAGCTGATGTTGAAAGTGATGACAGGGATTATGGTGTTGATATGATAGAACCACGACCCATGGGAAGAGTTCAACATATGCCCAAATGGTGTACTAGCACATTATGAGATGCAAGAATGGATGCTCCACCGAGATAGATCCACCCATGGACCACGAACTCACGGTAAAGTAAGAGAAGAATTTAACTTTTCTTTGATGAGCGAGTTATCGATTCGATGAGCCCTCTAGAGTCTAGTAAGCCCTACATGCAAAATCTTGGAAAGATTCCATAGACAATTTGAATATCGATCAGTGATGAAAAATAACACTTGCAACTTGTAAATATTCCATCAGGGAAGAAACCCATTAGATGTAGATGGATATTCAAAATGAATTACACATCAGATGGGACAATGGACAAGTACAAAGTGATACTTGTAGCAAAATTGTATACATAAAAATAAGGCATTGACTACGAGGAGACATTTTCTCCCACAACTAAGATCAAGATGATCAGGATGTTCTTTTCTCTAGCTGCACAGTTTGGTTGGAAAGTCCATCAGATGGACGTAAAAATTCCTTCCTGAATGAAGATTTACAAGAAGAAGTCTACATGACTCAACCTAAGGGATATGTAGTACACAGTCGGGAAGAAAAGGTATGAAGACTCAGGAAATATCTGTATGGTTTCAAACAAACAGCCGGACATGCTACATCAAGATTGATGAGCATCTCATACAACATGGATTTGTTAGAAATCCATACGATCCCAATCTTTACCTCAAAAATCAAGGGGGATTGTGATTGTCGTTGTCTATGTCAATGATCTAGTCATCACTGAAAGTTTAGTGAGGATGATCGATGCAACAAAGAAAGATCTTAATCGATCATTCGACATGATAGATCTTGAGCTAATGCACTATTGTCTTGGATTAGAAGTATGGCAGAAAGAGAATCACATATTTGTTTCTCAGATGAAATATACCAATACAAATCTTGAGAAATTAAGGATGATGGATTGTACATTGATTGCTACACCTATGGAGAACATATTGCGATTATCTCATTCGAGATCCATCTCTTGAGATAAATGCCACTCTCTATCGGCGATTGATTAGGATTCTCATTTACCCGACCTACACTAGACTAGTTATCAACTTTGCGATAAGCTATCTATCTAGGTTCATGCAAGAACCCAAAGTTTTCATTGGAAAGTAGCAAATGGCATCTTGAGATATCTCAAAGGATCAATGGATCTTGGTCTCAAATATAAGAAGAATGACAACTTCTTCTTGTCAGGATATTCAGATTCAGATCATGCAGGAAATATGGATGATGTAAAATCAACTTTAGGATTTGTATTCTTTATGGGATTTGGACCAATATCATGGGGAAGCAAGAAACAACACTTTGTTTCTCATTCTTCCACAGAAGCTGAGTATCGTTCTACAGGAGAAGTTGTCTGTGAATCAATTTGGCTACGTCGCATACTTGAAGGACTTGGAATACCACAGGACAAATCGACCACCATGTATGTTGACAATGAAGGTGTTCTCAAACTTGTTCGCAATCCAGTGTTTCATGAAAGAACAAAACATATTGAAGTACAAGTTCATTTCATACGTGAACATGTGTTGAAGCATAATATACAACTTCATTTTGTCCAACAGTTGAACAAAGAGCAGATATCTTCACGAAGTCACTTGCATGTGACAATTTTGAGTTTTTCAAAGAGTTCCTCTCCTCATCCCTTGAGACAATGCACAATTAAGGGGGATTTTTAGGTTAATTATTATTTACCTAATATTATTAATTATGCATTATGATTAGTTAGAATATTATTGGTTATATTTAACCATATAATTGTTTTTTCTAACTATGGAGAATTGTTAAAATAATGTTTGTCTTTATTTGATTCCCATATGGAATTTTTTGCTCTATTGTAACAATTATATTTGTATTCATCATTGTACAATTCCTATAAGAATTACAACACTCCATTGTATTTTTGGTTGATTGATATTAATAAAGATTATCAGGATTTCACCCCTGTTTCTCAAGTTTACACTATTTATAGTAGCAAAATAGAAAGATACATGTCCTTTTTAGGAGTCATCTATTTCTTTAGAAGTTTGACTCAAGGAGTTTGAATTTGAAAATTCCCATATATTACTTTTGATTTTTTTTTTTTTGGACTTTTAGGTCATGGAAAAGACTATAGAGAAGTATAGGCTTCTTTTATGAAGACAAAACCATAACACACAAGGGTTAGCTATGAAAGAGAGGTTTTAAGTGACGACGACCATGGGATTCCATCTTGAAAAGGATGAAAAGTATCCATGAGAATCATGCCATGAGTAGAGTTATGGTACTCATATTGAAGATAAGGCTGAAAGGTGATGGGTAATCACATGATTCTTATTTAGTCATTGATCCTTAAAATAGGTAAGTGGAAGGTGAATTTTGTTCAAGGGATGAGCGTTTAATAGATAGAAGGTGATATAGGACTTGATTCAACAATAGAATGGTTAAAGATGTAAGGCATTGAGGGCTCAGGTTTGGGTTTATCTTTAAGTGAAGGTAAACGATAAGCACTTGATCCATAGGCATGAGAAAATAATATAGGGTCTAAGCCAATTAGGAGTGAACTTGCCCTGTTTATTTTTCTCCACTTTTTGTTACATGTTGATTTTCCTTTAGGACGAGGTCACCGACATAGAAGGTTCATTCTTAGACACGTTTATCATAGGCATGTTTGATATGTTTTTAGTAGATTTGGAGGTGATCGAGAGAATTTAGATGGCACTCGTGTAATACATCTTTGAGTGAGATATGAAGAGATGGAATTTGGAATTTGAGAGGCAAGAAAACCTCTGTACCATAGACCAAAGAGAAAGGTGTGGTAGTAGTTGAGGTGTAAATACTAGTGTGATAAGCCCATAAGGAAAAGGAATGTGCGTGTGCCAATCCTTACTAGTATTGTCAACCACTTTCATAAGAATTTTATTTAGATTTTTGTTAGTCAATTCAGCTTGGCCATTTGTTTGAGGATAATAAGGTGAAGAAAAATTGAGTTGAATTCCAAAGGCATCACAAAGTTTCCATAGGGTTTTGTTTTTGAATTGTTTTCCGTTATCAATGATGAGGCGATGAGGAACACCAAAGAGACAAATGATGTGATGGTTGATGAATTCACATATTTTCTCAACTTTTGTATAAATGAGAGGGACGACCTCCACCCATTTAGTGTAATATTTGGTAGCGGTAATAATCTATTGATGACGTTGGGAATAATGAGGGTTAATCTCTTTGACAAGATCCAAACCCCATTGAGAGAAAGGCCAAAGGTCTCGTGTGACTTGTAAGGTGTGACTAGGGGTGTGATGAAGATTAACATGTTGCTGACACATCACACAACACTTGACATGGTCATAACAATTACGGTTTAGGGTTGGCCAGTAGTAGCCAAGGCAAAGGATGTGCTTAGTGACAGCCAAGCCACTAAAGTGACCCCTAAAAATCCCATCGTGAACTTCCTTGATGGTGTATGGAATTTTAGAACTCGTAAGGAATCATAAGAGGATACCATTAAAGCCATGTTTATAGAGAATACCACCCATGATGACATAGCGAGAGACACTTTTGAAGAAGGCTTATTGTCCATTGTGAGTAAGATCTGGAGGTATAATTGAAAGGGAAAGGTAGTAAGAAAACTTCTTATACCAAAGGTCATGTGAGTCAGTTTTAATGTTTCCTATAAGGTTGACGTCTCAGATTAGATAAGAAGGTGATTGCAACCTTTATACTATGACAAATATTTTTGAGTCGGAGGAAAAGCGGGGATTTGAGAAGCAAGACATGTCATGGTGTCCACAAATTTATTAGTGGAATGTGAGGTGGTTTGAAGTTCATAATGGTCAAATGTATTTAAAAGCATGTCGACATGATGTTTATAATTTTGAAGTATCTCGGTATGAAACTAGTATATACCATTAACTTGGTTCACAACCAGTTAAGAGTTGCCAAATATATTAATTGATTTAACGTCTAAGGTTATGGCAGTTTAAAGACCTAACATGATTGCTTCATATTCGGCGATATTGTTAATATAATCAAAATCTAGTTTGAAATATAATGGCATAGGCTCACCATTAAGAGGAATGAGGATAAATTTGGCACCACCCCTATGCTGAAATTTGGAACCATTGAAGAATAAGGTCATTTGGTAAACAATATCATCCAGGGAGAGGGTAACGATGGATTTATTAGGGATATAAAAGTTAGAAGATTGGTTTCTAGAGAGAGGTGCGTCTGCGAGTTGGTAAACAATGGTTTGTCCTTTCACAATTTTTGATGGATGAATTTGAGATTTAGGTCTATAAGAAGTATGAGCCAACGTGTAGCATGTTTATTTTAGTAGGGCTTAGCCTACATGTAATGTAAGGGGTAAGTATTGGTGATAACAAATTTTTTGTGGTTGAGTAGGTAATGGTGAAGTTTAGTGGCAACAAAATCTAAGGATTAAAAAAATTCAGCATGATTATATCTAGTTTCGTAGTCTCAAATCTTATGACTTATAAAATAAACCTCTTTCTCCCTATGTTTCTTGTCATAATGAGAAAACATGGCACCTAGGGAATGATTAGTAGAAGAGATGTAAAGGTAAAATGGTTGGTGATCCTTAGGAGGAATGAGCACGGTGGTTGGATGAGGTATTTTGTTAAGGCATTGAAGGGTTTGTGGCATTCATCATCCCATTTAAAGGAGACATCCTTTTGAGAAGATGATGAAATAGATGAGAGCGGAAAGAAAGATGAGAAATAAAGTGACAAATAGATTGCAACTTGCCTTGTAAACTACAATGTTGAGAATGTTAGAGGTGGAGGAATCTTGAGAATAGGCTTGATTTTAGCCGGATCAAATTCAATGCCTTACAAAGAAATGATAAAACCAAGGAGATTTCCAGAGAGAATAATGAAGACACACTTCTTAGGTTGAGGGTGAACGCATATTTGATTAAAGGTCAAAGAAAACCTTAAGGACATGGGTTCTTAGCTTGATGTTTATATTTGGAAAAGCGATCGTCAACGTAATCTTTCAATATGCTATGCATAATTTCATGAAAGATATAAGTCATATCCCGCTGATATGTAGCACCAACATTTTTAAGACCAAAGGGTGACATGATAGCATAAGGTCCCCCAAGGAGTGATGAAGGTGGTTTTGTTTTTATCTTCTCGGGGCAAGTATTATTTTGTTATAACTTGATAAACCATCCATGAGTGATAACATCTCATGGTGACGGTGAGATCAACTAGTTGGTCAATACTAGGTAGAGGAAAGTTGTCTTTGGGGCAAGCAAAGTTAAGGTTACAGAAATCCATGCAAATACAGAGTCCCCCTATCACTTTGGTGACATGAACGATGTTAGAGATCCATTGGGGATAATCAATGGGTAGGATGAAGGAAATCAAAAGAAGGCGCTGAGTTCTTCTTTGACAAGAAGGGAAATGTGAGGATTCTTTTTTCACAAACTTACATTTCATGGGTTTGGCATCAGGAATGGTTACAATATTGTAGACCACAATTTTTGGGTCAATACTAGGCATATCAACGTAGGACCAAGAAAAAGCATTATTATGATCCTAGAGGAAAGAAGTGAAAGCTTCATGTTCAACAACATCTAAATATTGGCCTATTTTTAGAATGTGCGGGTTGTCCTGAGTGTGAATATTGATTTTGATGGTTGATTCATTCAACATGGTTTGCGTCTCGAAGGTCATGATTGGTGAATGTAATAATCTTCCACAATAAGGTAGGTGATAATATACTTATTGTCTTAACATTGAACATTGTTAATAGAATGTGTATCGTCATTGAACATGTCATGATATAGGAAGGGAGAGAAGAGGGAGCCTCACCATCACACCGATAATTTAGAGGTCCTAGGATGATGGTGTTCACAAAATGTTTTTTTAGGAGGAATGGATTTTGGATCCATATAATTTGTAGGTGAAGGTGGTGAAGTTGGTGAATGGGGTGGGGAATGTTTATTGTCCTCAATGAGTTTGAATTGAGCCTTCTTGGAAGGTGGTTTGGAAAATCCAATACCACTATGGTCTTTATGCTTACGAGTGGTGCAAGGAATGACAGTATGGTGGCCTTGTTCATAGAAACAAAATCCAAAGCCCTTCCAAGCACAATGATGGAGGAAGGTGTGGGTGAAGTGGTGGTTGGTGAGAGATTGGAGGTCGGAGGAAAATGGTCAAGTTTGAGAAGGTGGTTCAAGTGAAAAGGTAGAAGCATCAAGTCCCCCATACGTTAAGTTGGTGCGAAGGTGGGTAGGACTGTAGGGGAAAACCTCGCCTATGCGGTGATCATAGTGGGTATGTTGGTGAAGGTTACCATACTCTTGAGGAGTAAGGAATGTATCAATATTGTAAAGGTGGTACTCCCCCAAAGTGAGGCATTGAAAAACACCTTCTAAGGGATCAATAGTTGATATGTGGGTAGCGGGAATGGATGAATCACTAGGTAGATGGGAAGAATAAGTATTGGATGTTTGAGAAGTAGATGGGTTGGATGATGGGTCAGGTGTAAGAGCGGTGGGAATAAAGGAGTTAGTTGTGGAAGATGTAGCGGAAAAAGTGGCATGATGAGGCGGTGGGTGAATAAGAAGTGATAGCGGTGGTAGATGCCTTAACTGGTATAAATACATCATTAGGTTGATGCAACATGTTACAAGTCTTGAATGGTGAAGGGTCGGCTGGAATGGTATATTTTTTTCCTTCATGTTCAAATTTTAAACAATGGTGTAAGGTTAAAGGAACACAACCCATGGCACAAATCTAGGGTCGGCCAAGTAGCATGTTGTACTAGAATTAACCCTCTAAGACATAGAATAATTCAGGAATGTCATGGGGCCTACACGAATGTAGAGAATGATGGTGCTAAGGGTGGAAGTCAAGACATCATTAAATGAATGCAACCTAACTAGGTTATTATGAATGTAATTGCGAGGATGCGCATTTGGCTATATGCATGGGAGGAAATTATGTTAATACTGACACCACCATTGATCATAACACGTCAAACACATATATTATTAACTTAGATGGAAATCAATAGGGTTAGGTCAGGATCATTTGATTAGAGAGGTATAATCTCATCGTCAGAGAAACTAAGAGTGACTACTTGATGAGTGGTAGCGGGAGCGCAGAGAGGAAGGGTGAAGTGGTGAGAGAGTGATAATGGATACAACATGTATAGGTTCATTAGATAGAACCTTAATAGATTGCAGGACTTCAATGAGGGCCTGATGATGAGACTCAGAGGTTTGGACAAGGTCATATAAAGACATTTTGAGAGGATACTTTGGTGTAATTGTTTAAGCATTGTACGATGGGAAACCCCATTAGAAATAGGGTATGTGGGTCCATGAATGGTGATTTTGGGTGTAGGTGCAGATGGAATATTGGGTAAAAGAGTAGCGAGATGAGCTGGTTGTTTTCTCCTTTCCTTTTTCCTTCTGGGATCAAGTGGAAATTTGAACCATATTGATCTATGGTAAAGGAGAAAGTGAGTCATAATAGGTGTAGTGACAAGATGGGAAAAAATATGGTGAGGGCATATAATGGTTTTGTGAAAACAATGAAACACAAAGTGGCATTTTTGTGGAGGTTTGACTAGTTCTCTTATGCGAGACCATATTGATCTTAAATGTTGGAGGGGGATAAAAGGGTTATGGAGGTGGAGACGAAGGTCGTTAAATAGGTAAGGGACAAGGATGTGTGGAGATCGGTGAAGGTGGAATAAGGTCCTCATCTAAAAGATCATCATCATCAAAGTTTTCTTCGAGAGGACATAGTTAGAGAAGAATAGTCTTAAAAGCTTTACAATTTTCCACATCATGCCCTGACACACAATGGTAAGAAAAAATTTTGGTATCATCAAACCCTTCTAGTTTAGGTTTGAGTGGTTTGTAAGGTCTAAGTAGTAGCAATGCGATGACAAAGGTTTCCAAAACATTAGCTAAGATGTTTGTGTAAGACCCTACCAATGGATCACAATGTGAAGTAAGTGTGGGTTTGGATTGAAGTGTGGGTGAATTTGCCCGGAGAGGCGTCATTATAGGTGGAATCATAGGTTGAGTAAGTTTGACCACTTGTTTGGTAGATAGTACAGTTTTATGTTTACATTATACCTTCTTGGGTAAAGATGTAGCGGGTGAACTTGTTATTGAAGGTGATGTAGGTTTAACTACATCTTTGGAAGGTAATGGGTTCTTGGGATTTGATTGCACCTTCTTAGGTAAAGGTGAAGAAGAAGTGTGTGATGTATAAGGGAAGGCAGATGGCGGAAGGGGACGGGTTAGCTAAGGTGATAATGGAGGTGTGGTGAAGGTTGTGGTAAGAGGAAATGTGGAAGGTATTGGTTGAGGGGAAGGGAATGACATAGGTAATGATGAGGATAATAGAAGTGGTGTAGGTATAGGAGGTATAAAGGATGTAGGTGATGTCGAAGGCATAAGCTATGTAGGTAATTTGGGTGTAACAGAGGATCATGACAAGGTGGGTTATTGTGTTTTTGTTTACTCTGGGTAGGAGGCTGTTTGGCCAAGGTTGATGGGTGGGGACCTAAGATAAATGGAAGTGGTGAAGGTGACAAAGGGGTAGTAGGTGAAGCTGGTGTATGTGGCCTAAGAGGTTGGGTCTTCCTCTTAGGTGGGGAATAGTATTTGCGATGACTTGTGAGGATGTGGCTAAATCTAGTTTGACAGGAGGATGGACTAGAATTGATGTCAACATGACTCCTAATGTGGTAATGGGTCTGGACACAGAGGAAGGTATAGGTGCAGGTAAGGTTTTAGGCATAGGAAAAAAATTGTTTGTTGGTAAAGGTTTAGGTGTGGGTGAGGGTGATGAAGAAGAGGCCGTTACAATTGGCATGGGCATGGTAGGTTTGGTTATGTCAAAATACCTTTGGATAGATCATGGAAGTGTCAATAGACCATATCTACATTTGAGTTGAGACATGCAGTTGAAGACGTCCCCAAAGCATGGAATTGTCAACATAATCCAATCAATCAACCAAATGTGACAACAGAAATTGATGTAAGAGGGGATGATTTTGATTTAGGAATAATCCCTATAAAGAATGTCTATGAGACAAGGAAATGGTTGGCTTTAGACTCTGTGGGTAAAAGAGACGAGAGAAAATCAATAGGATCTTTAAAATCCAATAGATAATTTTCACCAATAGGAAGGGATGTTGCTAATGGATCCCTGATGGGTAGGTGAGATGGCAAGTTGGGTGAGGTAAGTTTGTCTTTTGGCGAAGAAGAAGGTAAGCATAACTATCACATGGGTTGAAGAGTAAGTATTGCGGGTTATTTGTCGGGTTGGGAGGTGAGTGGGAAACTACGTCGAAAGATATGGTGGAATTCTCCATGGGTGAAGGAGAAGATAAGGGAGAATCCTCTATGAGTAAAGGAGAAGATGAAATAGGTCCCTTTGTGGATGAAGGAGCTCATGCAAGAATCTCCTCAATAGATGGAGTAGGAGGAAATTGAGCAGGAAGAGTTGGTATGATGTCGAAAAAAACATGCACCTCACGAAAATTACTATAAATGGTCGAGGTTTCGCTAATTTGGTTGGATGATGGGGTGTGATTTGGGAATGATTTCTTGAAGATGTGAATGTTCTGATTAGCCGTGCATTAGGATTATCCGAGACAAGATCTCCATTATCTAACATTTCTTGGACGATATTTTTGAAAGTTATACATTTACTCGTCACTATGACCTCTAACACGATGATAGTTGTAGTAATCATTTTCTTTGTACCATGCAAGCACATGACGAGAGGGTCAAAACCAATATGTGGTTTGACGGGTGGAAGAGTGATTGCTCCAGCTTTTAGAAGTTTTTCTAAAACTCGAAGAGTAGGGTTCTCCTATGGGAGTATATTTTCATTTCTCCCACTTGAACTGAAAATCTGAACAAGAGAAATATTGGAAGAAGGCTTTGATTGGTTGGATGGGTGAGATGGGCCAACTTTAAAAACTATTGCATTGGCATATCCTTTTTCTTTAGAGTAATTATTTTACAGTTTGGAAGAAGAAGAGGTATCGTTTGATTTAAACGTAGTGTTCTTGTTATGCAATTGTATCTTCTTCTCTTCAATGGCACAAATTTAAAGTTTCGGGCCATGGTGAATGCCTCATCAAATGTGCGGAAGGTTTGAACTTAGAGAGTTGGCAAGATGTGTCTAGAAAAATCTTTGGTGAACAAATCTATTAACTTAGTTTGAGGTAGTTGGAATGTGAGTTGGTTGATCAAGCTCCACCAACAAGCAAAAAAATATGTGATAGATTCGTCTTCATATTGGTGTGTCACGTATAAGTCGGTCATGGTGACCTTCTCGAAAATGTTGATAGAAAAGTGGTCTATAAAAGCATGAGCTACCTAATTAAATGAAAAGATGGAATGCCTGGTAGAGCACTATACCAATCTAAAGCTGGTCCCGATCAAGGACATTGGGAATGTTCGCAAGAGCAAAGTGTCATCATGAGCGATCAGATAACACACATGTTTAAAAGACCACAAGTGTTGTTATGGGTCTTATTTTCTATTGAACCAATTGAATTTTGAAATTTCCCAATGGGGAGGGTATGGATGAATCATAATGGATGGGTGAATGGGCCCATTACAAATCTTGTCATATGTTAGAGAGTTACGTGAGTGGAGATAGATGCTTCCAATGTCTACATCTTATCCATCATCATTTTGATAAGATCATTGGTAGATTGTGATGATGACCGGGAACCCCCGTAGTATAAGGAGGTTAAAAAGGTGGGTATGATGTGGGTAGAATCCCGGTATGTGGTGGTGCGGAGTACGGAAATTGTGAGGAAGGAATATAGGTTGGAATATATGTAGACGACACGTATCCCGAATAAGCAATAGATGAAATAGGGGACTATTGGTGATAAATGTAGGTAGGTGGAGTGGACATAAAGATTCTCGTAGCAATCGGAGGACGAGACTACGGGATGAAGAGGACAATTTTTTTGAAGGGAGTATGGGCTGCCGACACTAATGGTGGCTGAGATGTAATTGGTATATGAGAGGTGGCAGGTGCGAGATGGAACTACACTCAAGGTGGTTGATAAAGTCATGGTTGACATCATAGGAGTGAGAGACGTCAAAGGTGTGATATATGCCATAGGTGCAGCAAAGATCAATGATATAGGGTTAAGTTTGGGAAACCAAAGGTGAAAAGGTAGAAAATGGTAGGGCCAAGCTAGTAGTAGCTAATGCAAAAGTGGGTGTGAGGGTAGGAGGAATGGACACAAACATGTCATATACAAGCTACCATGATGAATCGTGGGTAGATGAATAAGTAAGATAGTACTACAAAGTGCTAGGGTTTTGATCAAGGAGTCTCACAAACTCCTCATCACTAGTGGGTATGGCAAGAGCTTGATTAGGGTCCATAGGTGATGAGATTGAAGGGGGCGATGGGCTAGGTGGGAGTGGTTGGCGGCTAGTGTGAAACACGAGAGTGTTAGCTTGTTTATGAGTCAAAACCATGTGATGATGATAAAACATGTATTTTGAGCTTTTATGATGATGCGAAACACAAAAGTAATGGGGAAAAATTAGTCTAAAATGAGTGATTAGATTGTTGTTTTGATTAGAAAATCAAAATACAGAGATAAACATCGGTTGGGGTAATCAATACCAGTATGAGGGTAACTACCGTCGATCAGCTTAGACCAATGTCAGTTATTGTGAAAAATAAGAGATTCAAAGATATAGAAATGAAAGGTGAAAATGGGTCAACCTGGACTCTGAAGATGATATCAAAGACCCAAAAGTGTGATAAAATGGCAGAACAAGACACAAAAAGAATAGAAAGGTGGAGAATACTATTTTGGTAAAAATAACCAAAAAAACATAAAATCGACGCGTCGATCGACTAAGCGATGGTGGTGAGATGATGTAACCGATGGTGGTTGCTGGACCATATCGATTACTGTGAAATCTAGGAAGATAAGGAAAAATAAAGTTTTGGTGATTTATATCAAATAAAAGGGCCAACCCAGAGACTGAGTATGGCTATGAGGAGTCCTAATAAACCTATAATAAAACTAGAATACACCAGTTGTGATGTGGGGCATAAAAGGATAAGAAAGAATGAAGAAACACAACTCACACCTCAAAACGCAAGTAGATAAAAAGATAACAAACACGAAATCCTAAGCTTTAGATTTTATGTTGTGGCTTATGCCATTTAGGATTGATTGGAAGCATGATAGAATTTTTGGTTAACAAAAGGTGCCCTATCTCTATGGCTAGTTTTAGGTAAGTTTTGGTGTGGGTGATCCTTCTATGAGATGATGACTAGACAGAGAAACCACTTGGAGCCCACTATTAATCCTCTGATCATGTGATTGTTGACAACTTCTTCTAGGAAAGATGTTGTTCAAGAATTGTGTAGTTTGTTTTCGTGATTTGGTATAGAGAGTGTGTAAAATGTGAGCTATGGTTCAATTTTTCAACCATCAGTTGGGCATGACTTCCAGCATATAGGTTGCCCACAATTTAGATGAGCTATAATGCAAAAAACTCAAAAATGCAAGTGCACAAGTTTTAAAACCCAAAACCACAAATTATATTCGATGAGAACAAATTATGAAGAGGTTAAGGGTATGAATTTCACTAAGTGCAATGCAAGAAAATAAAGAAGAGTTCTTTTTAATCCCGAAAAACAAGTGTCATTGAGACAATCAAAAGAAAATAATATTTCCAGAGAAGAAGCTTAATGTGAAATTATTTCAAATGAAAATAGACACAAAAGATTTTTCTCTAGGAATGAACAATGCAAAAAAACCTAGATGGGTCCCACAGGGCATGCCAAGATGTTTCACCAATAAGTTTTACGCTTTTAGATGAAATAGATAGAAGGTAAAATGGTTAAGGAGGAATACCTGTGAGGCAAAGGTGGAAGGTAGATTGCACACGTTGTTGATGTTATCCAAGCTGATCGTAGAGAAATCCTTTTTTTCTGGAAGGACTACCTATAGATGCAAAGAAAAACCACAAAAGAGTATTAAATAGCATAGGACAATGGACAACCTAGCGTATGCTAGATCCAGGAAGTGTGGTGCTTCCTAGAGAGGTTGTTAATCCATTTTTTTATAACAATTCAATGTGAATAAGCAGTTGAAATAAATAAGTCATATTGCAATGTAATGATTTAGGTTTCTCATACACACAATACACTAGATTTTATGCTAGATATTAAAATAACACTAAATCTAATTAGAACCAGGGTTTGTTTAGGTCAAATAGGTCTGTCAAAGGTCTGTAAGGGTCTGGGGCTGATTGGTTGAGGTCTGGGTTGGTTTTGGGTGAGTGGAAAGCTTGCTAGACTGAGAATATGAAATGACATAGAGACCGATATCGGTCAGGTGACCGATGCGCATGGGGACTAAACGGCGACAGTGATCGAGGCCGACATCATAGGGGCAATAGGTAATGAACTATTAAAAATGGATTTTTAGGCTCCTGTGATTGCACAGAGAGTGAGAGTAGTGTGGTTTGGGTCATAATATGGATGGGAAGACTCGTGAATACTAAGAAGGAGGTTTAGAAGGGTGAAAGAGATTAGGATTTCTGAAATAGTGGGTTGGTAGGAGGAATTTCATGTACGAAATAAAGTACTAAAAAAATCAAGAGATCTACAATGGGATAAACACGAATGATTAAAATCACAATACTTGTTGTATTTTGTAGATCTTGTGAGTTGAGATGGTTGATGGTTGATCGGAGAAGAGGTGCTTGAGTCCAAAGGTCTTTGTGAGAGTAAAACTTGTGTGCTCTCATGAGTATTCCAACGCTTTGGAAGGAGAACCAACTATTTGTCTTGTATCTTGTGGTTATGTGTGTTTGTCATCCGATTGCAGAGGGCTTGAAGATTCACAATTGAATGCAATAAGGCTCTAATAACTGAATGACCAACCTAGGTAAAAGGGTTGTAAAATTCTATATAAAGTAACCGATGGCGGTATAGGTGACCGATGTTGGCTGAGGATAAATCGGTGTCGGTTAGGGTGAAATAGTCCTATTTACCAAAAATAGAAAATGTTCCCAGATTTGGCGTGATTTCCTTGTTGGGTCCTCTTAGGGAAGTAGAGTTCACGTTAGAGAAGGCATAAAGATCTTAGAAGAAGTCCAATTAGATTTATGAATAATTCTTATTAGTTAGGTCAGTGGTGACTCAGCACTGGGAGTGATGACTCAGTGCTGAGAGTGATGACTTGGTCGCTATGAATTAAATGCCCCTAGAATGGGTCTAGGATGAGGTGGAGGTGTGAGAATGAAATTAACTTAATTAAATTTATTAAATTAATTAATAATGCGAGGATGAATATTAATATGGGATGAAGGGGTCATGATTTGTTAAATGTGTTATGCTAATTAATTGAAGCAGACTAAGGGGAGTGTGACCCAAATTTGGTGTCTACACTAACATAGAATGAAAATACACTTCTATTCATTTGGTATGTATGGCGTTACTCTGCAAGATCCATGCACTATATGTTGCATGGACACCTTAACCTCGGTAAATGGAAGCATGTACCTCTTTATCTCTCTTCTTAATTAGTTGTCTTATAGATAACCTTGTGTGATTACAATTGCGTTGAGCCTTGTGGAAGTTTTGAGGTGATGATTCTGGTAGTGACTATGATAATACATGATTTTTACCAGTTATTATTTATGTTTTATGAGCCAAGGCTCAATATTTGAGTTCCAACAACTTGATGAGTACCCCTTTGGTGGCTGTAGAAGGGCCACACAATGATTGTAATGTGATATTTCCATGTATGCATTTTATTCATAATTGACACTCTTTTCTCCTTCTTGTAAGAACAAACAATATTTCTTGAGTGTTTAATCTTTAAATCTTTGGGCATTTAATTGGTGTTGTGATAACAAGAGGCCTCTCCATTATTGCAGTTTTTAGCCATTTATTTTTCTTAGTTTGAAACTTAATTTTGGAGTTAAAATTTTTCTAGCCTATCATAAGGCTTGGAATTTCTTGCTACTTGGCATTTGAATCCAATTTTTATGTTGGTTATAATGTCATCATGTGTTGGTTTAGGGTCATGGGAGTCACCATGGAGTGGTTGGACCTATGGACTTGTTTCGTTTTATGGGGTACACCCCAAGGAGGTCATATCGATGTCTATTATTTAACTACATGTTACTATGTTACTTGGGTGGAGGTGATGAGACTTCATGTGCTTAGGGACATGGGGTGACTCTCCCTCATTAAATGGAGAGATAAGGTGACGAGACTCTTGGTGATTGACCTGAAATGGAGAAACAAGGAGATGAGGCTCTATAGTGAGTGATCCAACATGGAGAAATAAGGTGATGGGGCTCTATGGTGAGTGACCCAGGTTTGGATTTGCCACTATGATTCTTTCTCTATAGGGAGGCATATGGAGTTGTTTTGGGAGGCATATGGAGTTGTGTGGAAATGTCTTATTCTTATCTTGGTACTATGTTTCATTGTGTAAAAATATAAATTCTCTCTTTGTGACATATTATCATTTGGTATTGTTGCATATCAAGTGAATATATATCTATATTATGAAACATTATGAGACTTGTTGAAACCTTCACATTGGACCATACCACCATGATCAAAATTATGAAAATGAACTTGTGTAAAACAATCCTAAAAGGAAATGTTTATAGCCAATCATTCTTACCATATCTTACTGAACACAAAATAACTTCCTATACTTGAAAACCACTGATCAATCTTTGTGATGGAAGGATTATTGTCATGTTAAAAAAATGGAAATAATTGTAGATCATATTCTTTGCATTTTATTCCTATAATACGTCTTTTATATTCTCTATGTATCACTACATGTGCAAAATAAACTATCACCTTCGACCCTTCAACCAATTGGAAACAATGAAAACTTATGGCTTATGGTATTTGGTTATTTTGATGTATGATGATGAATTTTGTTGTTCATGGTATTGGGAGGTGGTGGATCATGCTTGGTACTTTGGGAGATGTTATGAATTGTTATTGCTTGGATCACGGATCCCATTTGGGAGTATTGATATTGATATGCCTTATTGCGGTGTTTATGTTGATCGATGAGTTACTCCTGTGAGTCCTGTTATGTACCATGATGTTTGAGGTTTGATGCTCCCATTTGTTGGCATGTGTTGTTAGATCTATGTCTGGGGCATAATTGTTGGAATTTCTATGTTAGGTGGACTACTTGTTGTCTTGAGTTAGAGGTCTTGTGATATGATTCAGTCATGAAAATGTGCTAAAAATGTGTTATGTGGGTCATTGTAATGTGTTTTGTACCTTGTGCGACATTTGAGGTCAACTATTTAGGCAACCTATTGGAACATTGAAAGTTGAAATCCTTAACAAGTGCTAACATTGTGAAAATTGAATAAGTAAACTAGAAAATCTACACATCTAATAAATTTTGAATACCCTTATGAGAATACACACGTGAGTGTGTTTCAAAAATGAATATCAAAATTTGGATTTGAATTGTTTGATAAAGAGATCATATGACATTTGAAACTAAGAACATGTATTAAGGAAAATATTTAATGAGTAATAAAAACAAAGAGAAATACAACTCAAATTCTTAATGTTCGTGTAGCCTACGATGGTTGTAATTTAAACAACATAGCCCTTTCTACTCGTTAGAAAGCTGTCATTGTTGGCTGCACATGCTTGTTCTATCATCTTAGTGCAGGAGTGTGTTGCATCGTGGATGATGATTTTGTAAGGGGAGGGAGATGTAGTGCCCCTCCTGTTACCACCTCTCGATTGTAGATGTGTGGGCTCAAGGTGGTCCTTGGTAGGATCAATTTAGTTTTTAGTGTCATGCTCATGATATGAATAATTCATAAATGAAACGATTAAATAGAGCATAAGAAAAAATTTACTACCTCCTAAATTATAATATTAGTTGTTAAAATATAAATGTAATTGTGTGTATCCTTTATCGCTGGTGTTCATCTTTCCTACAGCCAAAAGCATGATTATTTTAATTACAAAGCTCTAAAACTTCAAGCTTCCGAGACACTTTACCTTGATGAAAGCCATTCTTCGAATTTACAGGATACTACCACCTCTAAGGTGGTTAGGAGGACTCTTCAACCTTTGACTCAAGGTACTTGAACAAATAGTGAGGACACATTAATTGTATCATAATTACCTTTATTAATTTAAGGAAATAAATTTGAGATGTTAGTAACTTACCAGGGTATTGTGGAGGTTTGAGTAATAAAAAATTATAAAATAACCAAATTAAATCATGAAATTAACATAAAAGAAGACTTGTCATTAAATTTAAATATTTCTTTAGTATTCTTAAATCTCTCCAAACTTATTTTGGAGCTTGAGCCAAACCACATCTCAAGAAGAATTTAATGAAAATCCTTGGGCCTTGTATTTTGGTTTTCCGAGAAGGAAGTAATGAAAATTTGGCTTTTTGTGTGATATGTGCGTGAGAGGAATTTTGGAAAATTCTGGCTAGAAGAATGTTTTAATTTATTTTTTTGGGTATGTGGGAGGATGTATTTCGAAGGAGGCTTTCACGATTGAGAGGAAGGTTGTCTAGTAACTGGTAATGCTTTGTGTGGTCATAAAAATCTGTTTTGAGTTTCTCTTTACCATTTTTGGGCTTGGTCCGATTGATTTCTATTGCAAATGGTGAACCTTTTCCAACACCTAAATTTAATTTTCCTCCCGCCCACCAATGGTATGGTATGGTCTCTCTAAAAGAAATATCAGCTTAGTCTTCACTGCTGGAATGCAAAATAGGTCTTAGGCCTTGGAAATTTTATATGATTCGGGACGCCTCAAAGAATTTTGTTCAACCTTGCGCAGCAGCATACATGAAACTGTTTAGTTAGATGCTTGAAAAATTTGGTCCCATGGAATGCCCTGGTTGTGGGATATGCAAAAATGGTTATGTTGAAAGAAGTTTGGAGGCTTTCAAACAAATGCAAATTGAAGTCAATCCGAAACTCAAATTTTTTAGCATCCTCTCCACTTGTGTCCACATAGGGGATTTTGCGGGTGTTTGGGTTGTTAAAAGGTGTAAAGGAAAACACCACTTCCATTGCAAGACATACCCAACTAGTGCCAAAAAAGAGAAGCTTTGGAAGCATGCGCAACCATGTGAACTGTTTGCCAAATTGCCTAAACAAAAAAATGTGGTTTCATGGACATCATGGCTTGGTGGACGCATTGGTTACTAGGAGAAGATAAATGGTTTGTTTCTTTTGGTTTTTGTTTAGAAAAGTATTGGAAACTTTCAATCAAATGCATATTGGTAGGTTGAAATATTTCCTCATAACCTTATCAAAGCATACTTTTTTCCTATGTGAAAGGGGAGCCATGGAGTATGGATTGACAACCATAAAAGTTTAATGGATATGTTTTTTTTTTTTCATTGTAGTAGTTACCAATACCCCAAAGTAGATATATATGCAAAATTTTTGAGAGAATGCATCAAACAAGATGTAGTATAATGGAATGTTTGATCATTTGGATTTGCATAAAGAGTTTGGTGGAATGGTCTTGGATTTTTTTAAATAATGCAAACATTTGTGTAAAAATCAACTCAACAATATTTACCAAAGACATTCTCTACATGTATAAAAAAAAATCACTCTCAACGTTGTAAGCTGATTGACGAATGTTTGGATGGAAGGAGCAAGAATTTGTTTGACGAAATGCTCCAAGAGATTTTTGTTTCATTAAATGCGATGATGGTTTTCCGTGAAATAGGTATGGTTTTCCCCTTCTTCTTGTAATTAATTTACGCATGTTATCATGTTATTTGTGGTTGGGATTTAATAAATTTAAATCATTGAAAATTCATCTAGAATGAATGTTAACATTTCTACCATGTCCGTAACCTTTTAAACATAGAAAAATTGGCCTCGAAAATCATGCACATAGAGCGCCACACCTTTTTTTTCATGTGAATCCATAACTTCAAATTTTAATCCCCTGTAACATGGGACACCATGGGGAAAATTAAATCAGTTGTTTGAACCATTTTAATTCCAAACTGAGTCAAATATTGAAGCCTATGTTATTATATCAGCCACTTGTGGTGACGGGTTCAATTTAATAAAATGAGATATGTTCCGCTTACATATTCCTCTCTGTGTTTGAGCGAAACTAAAAGATATCACCACCTACCTCTAGAATTCCAATAAGATAATTAGAACCAACTCTCGTTATGCAAAAACACTATTGGGGATTAGTTTTGCAAGTGGGTTTTGAGGCCCTCCAACCATTGTGTGATAGGAAATTTTAGTTGCACTTACAATTATCAGCCCCAAAGATACACTTGTAACTTAAGCATTGTTCACCGTATTTGAATTCCATCAAATGTGATGAAGTATTTGTATATAGTGGAATGAGTAGGATTTGTCCAAAAATTTTCTTGAACTCAAGAAGAGTGTTTTTGGGACCCAATTTTTAGGCACTTTTTCTGTTTTGTTTAGTTTTCTCAACTTGGTACTTTTGGCTAGAAACTTCTTCCGAGGGTCTCATTTGACCTCTAACCACATGTGAGATCCTTCTAATATCGTCTCAATTATATGTAGAGTATTATTTGATCTTTTATCTTGTATGAAAGGATTTTGAAATGTATGTTGTTTTTCTCTCTCCTCCCTCTTCTCTCTCCGTAAATGAGTGACACTTTGGTTGATTTGAAAATGTAAATCAATTGGAAAATGTAAATTGGGTTGAAATGAAATGAAAATGGACATGAAATGCAAATGGTTACGACATTGTGAATGGAAGATAAAGTGCCTCTTAACCTTCTCTCTCATCCTTACTCTCGCTATAACCAAAAACGTAAAGTGCAAATGAATGTGAAAGTGTGAATGCGTGAGAAACGAAGTCTCTCTTCTTCCCTCTCTCTTCTTCCTCTCTCTATCTCTACTTCTCTCTACTCTTTATATGAAATTTTTCAAATCATGAATGTGTGTATTTATACTTGAGTGTAGGGGATTTCCATACCGATTAAGGACCGAACCTACGGTGGTTGCAGTACCTGACAATAGGAGAAGATCAACAAAACTTGTGTCTTTTATTAACATGTTATATGAAAGCAATGTAATTTTATAGAATATTTCAACAATATTTTTATGAATGAAATGTATTATTACAATGTTTCCATGATGTACACTATATTGTTGCATGTTGATGAAATGTATTATTTATCGCTTAGTTGTAATTTTCATGTTTGACTAATCCCACACTTGGTTGTATTTGATTATATTTGGTTAGGTAAATGAAGTTGATTGTATCATGTTACATAATAAAACGATGTAAGAGGATCCATTTTATTATATTTGAATCATCATCAAGAGAATGAAATTGAAATCATGTTATTTAAAACTATTTGCACCATCGTAATTTTGAATGTGATTGTACCCATAAAGTTGATGGTAGTATCATGGTAATGGAGTAATTCGTCTATTTTATAGTGATGTATTGGCTTAAGAAATCTCTTAGCCTTTAAGAAAAATATAACTTGCACGTGTGTGTTTCAGTTTGGGCGGAAAGTGTAAAACAAATTATAGTTTGAATTATCAACCCTTGTTGTATGGAACACTTCCCTTGAGATTAACCTCATGCCTTGTTTCTTTAGTGTAACCGAACACCTCTTGGGACATCACTATGCCTTAGGAATGGAAGTGGTTTCCTTAGCCTCTGATTATAGGGACACCTTCGAGTTTTTAGAGGTCTTGGGGGGGAAATTAAGTTGTTGAATGCTAGCTATGTCCTGTAGTAGGGCATAGATATTTTGGGGGTAATTGGGAATAAAATTCTCAAACTAATCCTAGGACCCTTTTGAGGGTAATATGTGGACAAAATTTTGTATCTATACCTTAGCAGATGGGATTGTTAACGATAGGATGTTGACCCATTGAAAGGTGAAAATTGTGACTTGTTCCCTACTCCTTGCTAAGTCTCCATTTCGACATTAAAGATATTATGAGATATCTCCTTCGAGAACATGATATTCTAGAACATTAACTTTTGACTTGAACACTAACCATAGATGACTCTTTTGTATCTTATAAATTCTTCCAAACATCTCTATCTCCAAGATGTACCACAGCATAAGATTAGCTTAAGTTTCTCCTCTTATCATCTTGTGATCTTTTCCCTCGCAATGAATGCTTGTAAAATGATGAGTAACCATGCTCTTTAAGAAACAAACCCATAGTATAAGAAGGGGTTGTGGGTGATGGATATGTGTTCAAAATGTTAGAACTAACTTTTGGTTTCACAAATTAATGGAAATTGAAATATGAAACAATTAGTGTACACTTTTATAGGATATTCGCAAAAAGGTGCTTTTCATAAAGGGAGTTTGTAACTTAATTTTGTTTGGAGAATGTACCCATGTGATGTCGGGCTATGAATTATAAGTACCATGGAGATTATTTTTCAGCATATTAAATCTTTCTTGTGATATGAAGGTAGATGTGTTTTGACCCTCTCAAAAACAAATCTTGAGAAGGCATAGTTTCTAATTTTTGGGAATCGAAACTTAATGTATAAATGTTAAGAAACTTCTAGTAATCAATCAGGTTATATGATGTATTCACAATTATACAAACAAACTAAATTGGATGAAACCAATATAAGCTAAGTGATAAGAAAACCAAAAGGAATGTGGTCTTCAAAAGGAAAATGTGTGCTTTTACGTTAAGTACTCCCTATTGCATTGAGGTTAAATAAATAAATATGTAGCCTAAAATTGTGGTAATATGGAAGATGGCCATGGGTGATGTGAAATTCTTGGTTGGGTCATGGTTTTGTACCCATTCATTATAAACATGTGTCTTCGAATTACGTCTTGTGTTGTCTTGTTATTTGCATAACTTGCATGTTGTATGGGTGGGTTCGTGTTTTTCCTGAATGACATGTTGTGTGGAGTTTGAAGAGTTATCCATGTATTATCTTGTAACAAGTAATGAGAGTAAAATAAATAATTATTCTATTATATTTGGTCTTGTGTTTGGGTCCCACAGGGGTTGGGCGCTACACTATCTTGTGTCTATACACTTAACTATTTACTTCATCATGAGTACCTCTTATGTGACTCTCTTGTGACACTATGGGTGTCCCATATTTGCATCTCTTTACCTTGATGTGAATATTTATATGTTATTTTAATTGCTTAATTTATTATATATGTATGTATATTGTCATTCTTTTTTATTTCATGTTGCATTTATTATTATTTCTTATTTTATGTTGTATTTTGTTTTCTTTGTGCATCAAGGTTTCCCTAATGCACAACCCATTTCTGCAAGAACAATTTCCCAACAAAGTGGCCACCATTACATCCTTTTATGTGATCCAAAATAGATTATTAGACTTATCTAACATGGGTACACATGTTTTATTTTTATCTACCCACTCAAATGCTTTATCACATGTGCCTCAAAATATGGGGCATTCATCGAGATATATTTTACATCTACATCCAACATCTTCGATTACAAGACACATGAATAAGTTTTTACAAGGTACATATCCTCAAAAACATGTACAAATATATAAAAGTGACAGAAATAAACACTAAGAAAAACTCGTACACTTTGATTCAAGACCAATATGGTCTAGACCCTATTTAGTTTTCCCTAACTCGAGGGTATATTCTCATAAAGTTTTAACATTTTCAAAATTTTATACCTATTTACATGCTTATGGTACATATTCTGACACAAATGACACATTTCAGAGTATTATATAGGGGGCATGAGTACATTCCTTCTCCATTACAAATACAATTACTAGAATAGGGTTTGGGGTATGGGCCTTATTCTCCTCTACATTATTTCAAAATTTACATGCTCATAATCATTTTCACAAAACATAGGTGGGGCATGGTGCATCCATTACTTTTTAACTATATGGTTTATTTACAAAATTGAGCCTAGATCCATTTGTACTAGTGTGGTATGTGGAGTTATGGAAGGTCTCAAATTTAATAAGCTATTTCTATGTTTTCCTTCTCTCATATTTCACATTTGTGAGGGAAGATAGCATGGTTACTAAAAATACGGATACATAGTCTTCTCCCTTGACATGGTGCCTTGGTACATCTCTCTCTCTCTCTCTCTCTCTCTCTCTCTCTCTCTCTCTGTGTTGGGTACATGTACTCAACACTCTAATTTATCCTTTGGAACAATTGGGGATTGACCACATCCATTCATTTGGTATTTCAACAACAATTCCATATCTCCAAAGTATAACAAGAACATGATATCCTACCTTTGCAAAATAAATAGGTGTATTCCTTCAATGTTTTGCATCTCTTTCTCATTACTCTATGCAAGTTCAATTTATATATAAGTTACTAACATTATTTACATTTTGAGTTATAGCTTAGTTTATATCGTAGACATTAACTACACTCTATGTTACAAGTTTAACCACGAAGCATGCTAACACCAACACAACAAAAGACCACTATCGAGAAAAGAAAAAATGTGTGTGAATACTCTAGTATAATTTTTCCAGAAGCATGAAATTTTCAATTACACATTTATAGGGGAAAATGTAGAGACTCAAATTTGGTAACTTATCCTTTAGCGGTGAAGAGTTTTCATATGTTCTCTTACTAAGACAAATGATCACATTCTAAGCCCAATCAACACATATTTATATCTCTCTCTCTTGAATTTATCATCTCCACACTCTACTTTATCATTCATTTGATAAATTTTAATTAACCAAAGTAGTAAATCACCTCTATGTACCATTCCAAAATTTCTGATTTTGAATCACTAACTACTTGGAAAAACATATAGTTTGGTCCAAAGTGGATTAGGGTCATGGCCGAACTATACGGTCTATCCCCTTTTTCTTGCAATTTTGTTTGTAATTTTATTATCTTAAGGGTGTCATTTCATCTTCCTAGGTTCATCCTTAGTATGATATTTAACATACAAAAGCTATATAAGCAATTCAATATCACTTCATATCTCACTTGACACTTTTATAAGCTCCTTAACAAATATTAGTAAAAATCAGTCAAGGATCTCCTAAATATTTCTAAATAATTTGCACATCATTTAGAGTAGTCACTTATACATACATAACACACTCATATAGGTGAAAGATTTTATATTCCTCTATTTCCAAGCATGTAAAGGTCTTAGAACCATATATTTCAAAGATCAAATTCACTCCAAGCATCATCAAATGTCTTCAAGGAACAAAAGGGTTTAGTATAGTAGTTGAAGCACACCACATCACCCTACTACCATATTAGGTACATTTCCTAATATATAATTATCCCAATATATATTTTTCAAGATACACAAGGGAACACATAGAGGGCTAGATTAGATCACAATCACACTTGCACCTACACCTAGGATAACTACATGAAAATTGATCCCACTCAAGGGAATGTAACGAAACACTTGGATTTGTTCAATAGGGGTGGAATACCAAGGTTAGTCTAGAATCACCCACAAACTAATTTATTATTTTCTATTGTAGGTATCTAGGATTTTTAAATTTTGCGGTTCAATAAAGGTTATGTAAGATAGAGTGACATACAACATCAAATATCTCCACACAAACAAAGAGAAAATATTATATAACCTCATTTTTATTAGTTCCAATACCATATGATAGAGGGAAGAACCATAAAGAATAAGGGAAATACTTTAAATTAGTTGTATGGTCATGAACCTAATGATTTTCTAGCTATAATATCATAAATGAAGTATCTTCAAGTTTAGAATAACTTTTTACCAAGTTTTCACATTTAAACTCCTTTGTTCCACTCTGTACAAATAAGTCTTCATAGTCTCTTATGTTTTTTGAGAGATTGTTCTTCTTCTTATCATTATTTCAAATATTAATTTATTATTATGATTATGCATGATTAATTGTAATTCAACTATTTCATAATAACCCCCGTAATGAACACTTACATCCTATATATTGTTTTACACATCACATTCATACATTATATTTTTAGAGTGTAAACATAATTATTTCCTTTCTTATTCTCTAGCTTCTGGGGATATTATGGTGCCTTTCCTAATTTAACATGTTACATTCCAACCAGAAACCTTCTACTCATTGAATTCAAATAAATTCAACTCTAAGAGATCTTTATAGAAAAACATCTCACTCTTTGAGAACATACCCCACCAAGGGTATTATCTCTTTGTGCCTTATATATCCATGTTATTTCTCATGTCATGCATATTTTTTCTTTTATCTTATCACATTTATATTATATTTTTACTTTCCTACATTTTACTTCTTATTTTTTACATTTTGCAATACCGAGTAACATCCTAGATTAGACAAGTTGGTTGTTCAATGTTTTAGATACCTCTTACACCCCTAGCTTAGACATGATGGTATCTCAAAAATTTGGATACCCTTTACCTTCCATATTTTATATAGGATGCTAGTTCAATATTTTGGCTACCCCTTACCATCCATAGTTTATACAAGATAGTTAGTTTAGAAACCTCGGCTACCCATTACAACCCCATAACAATCCTACATTATTTTACTAGATGGTTAATTCACATATATTAATTACCCCTTTACATCATATTTTTACTACTTATCGAATCCATGTGTCATCCTTCATATTTAATTTTACTATTTGTTTCTTACTCAATATTTTAATGATATTTTATACTCACTTTAATTTACATGCTACTTGTTTTACATCTTAATTGATTTATTTTTACCGTTTGCTTCTCTCTTGATATTTTGGTATGTAATTTATCCAATTTTAATATCACATTATCTTGGATAGTATATCAATTTTCATGCTTTCCTTGGACCTATCATAGGTTTTCATCTCTTGCTCTTAACATCTCTAGTGATCTTCAATTTCATCTATTACTTAATTCATCCATTATTTAGCCTTCATCCCGATACAAAGCTCCTATATATCTCGATTATATGTTTCCTTATGATCAACTATCAGTTCTATCCATCATCAAATCACACTGTTACATCATTTAAGATTTCACTTATCCCACATATTCTATCACTTGAGGCACACTTAGAATGGATATGTGATTGCAATCTTTCATTAGGGTAGGTCTAGAGATACCTAAGCATCTCCATCTTTAGGTTCTCCTTGGTAGATATTAATTGTAAGTTACTTTGTGCTAGTCATTTGTCAAACCCACAAGATTAATTTTTTTATTCCATAAGGAAAATTAAAATCCAAAAAAAAGAAAGGAAAGTCAAAACCATGTTCTGAAAGAAAAATAAATAAAAGAAAAAATAAAGAAGGAAATATTCACCAAAAAAAGAAAAAAAAGTAATAAAAGTCAATCAAAAACACAAAAACGTGATAATACAATATTTGGCACCATATCCTATTCATGTTGAAATATCAACTCGATATTTGGCCTTAATGCAAGGCTTGAGATCCTTTAGAGTGTGGTATTTTTGATTGGGATAGGAGTTCTCATATTTATTATTGGGTACCTCTACTTTCTCACACTAGTACCTAATCCTCATAGTAGGAGTATATCCACTTAAGTGAGGTCTTAAGGAATGGGTAATACATCATGGGGAGGTAGAGTTCATAGTTACTATCATACTCTCTATCATTTAATATCATATATAACTTTAGGATATATATTTATACTTCACTAGTTGGCCTAAGTCGAACTCACTCCTTTGGATTCCTTATTTCCTTGATGTCAAAAATATTTAGTCATATCCTTTTGATTACGATGTCTTATCTCTACCAAGGACCTTGTATCACCCTTGTGACACCTTGTTTTTTTCCTTTTCATTTTCACTCCCATTATCCCCTTGATGGATATTGTTGATGTGTGACCACGAGTCTACATAATTCCTCTCTAAACTATATTCACATCATTTTCTATTTGTGAGTACGATTGTAATCCCTTTAGTAATTCCTCATAAATATTTACATATTTATTTACTCTATATGAAATTAGATGGCAGTGTCCTATTTCATAAGAAAATCCATCATGAGCATTGTTTGTGACTCTATTAATATCTTTTGATGATTCATTTTTAGCATATATTATGTTTTATTTTCCCATGCCTTATATTTCATTTGATATGTATTACACACTTTTTATTCCTTTGAGTTCTTTCTTAGGTTTTATTAGGTTTCTTAGAATATTTTAGTGTCTTTTTATTTATTTGATAATGTTCCTAGATTGTATAAGATATCATTCTATTTATCACTTTTTAACACACATTTTAATTTTTATATTTTATTATCTTTTTCATTAGATGTCCATAATTAGCATTTGTATTCATTTTTCCTTTTCACTTTTATAAGGCATAGATGTTGTCACATTTATGCAAACACAAACATTGGAACATAGGTAAATCCACAAACAAACAACATACTATAAGACATGTACACCATATGTTAGAATGTGTATTTCGTGTGTGGATATATGTATGCATGTATGTATATGTATTTATATATACACATACATACATATGCATATATGTGTATGCATATCAATGTTTTAAAATGGGTACATAATATAATCATCACATAATTACCTATCTATCATAGCTCTCATTTTCACCTCAATGGAGGATGTGTTATGTTATAGATGGATGTGGTATGACTAGTTTATTAGGTAAATTTATCCAAGGAGGTTTCCCTATATATGACACATGAAGCCTCACCCTCTACCCTAGCCAACCTAACTTCTAATCTATTAATCTGATATGTCGCAATAAGTGCACATCAAATAGCTTCTTAATCTACTATGCTACTAGTTTCACTTGATTTTTCATTATTATGCATATAAGCCTACCAAAATCCCACTACCGTGTAGCTATGAGTATCATTATCCACCACTACATATTTTGATTTACCTCTCCATCCAATTGAAATTCACACACATACTTTCCAACTAAGGGTATAACTAGATATGACATCAACATAATGTCTATCCTCTATAGATATGGGTTCAAAATATCATAATTCACACCTTATATCAAGGACCTCCAATTGACTATAGGATTGTTTGCAAGACATGACACATATAGAAAACATTAGCTCCCCATATATTTTATTCTACTTCATAACATCAACATCTACTACAGAAAGGAAAACAAATCAAATACACAATCATACATCACTAACTTGATTAGTTCTCAATGACTACCCTATCTACCTATCTATCAAATATGGCATCATCCTCATTATCTTTTGGCCTTGCAATAAAAATATGTAGATATCTCTTATGACCAGAAACATAGGCATCTACCTCTATAGTTGAGAAGATCTCACCGAATATCTTTCCAAAATATCACATATCTTGACACCCTAGGGAGAAAAGTAGCCCCCAGTCATCTCAACCTCCACTCTCAGGTCCCAAATGATAGGAATTTGTATTTCCTCCTAAACTAGGACATCACTCTTGGGGATGTCTCCCATGTCTATAGTATGCACCCACAATGTAGTTCCCTATTATATCCTCCATTTTCATATCTTATGCATTCTCCCGTGTTGGCATGGCCTCAATAGTGGGATGATAGTCTCTGGTGCCTCCCTTATTTTTCATCATGGCTCTCTAGCATGCCTTTTTGGGTATGGAGGGACTATCAATGGAACAATCTAATGAGTCCACCCAAACTTCTCTAACACTCTATCTACATGATGTGTCCTACCCACCACTAATAGTGATTTGTGATCTTAATGATGTCCTTTTTGACAATGTTATGGGCCATTTGTCCCATCCATATTTCAATCCCACATATGGGGTCCATATCACTAGATTTTTCTACATGGTGTGTAAAGCTATAAAACCAACTTTATCTTCCACTTCCTCACTTGTATCCCACTATAACATCCTTGAGTTATCCACTACTATTTTTAATGGGGTCCTAAGTGGTTTATACGCAAGAAATATCTCATATATCCATGAATATAGAAAAATCATGGGCCCAATTGTCCATTTTTATCTCACTTAAAATCTATAAAAATCATGGGCTAATTGAACCCAAATAGTTGTGCTCCAATTAAATTGAACACCCTATGATAATGCCTATCTACAAGCCACTT
This sequence comes from Taxus wallichiana var. yunnanensis, assembly GCA_018340775.1. Taxonomy (NCBI): domain Eukaryota; kingdom Viridiplantae; phylum Streptophyta; class Pinopsida; order Cupressales; family Taxaceae; genus Taxus; species Taxus wallichiana. The sequence goes on along the minus strand of CM031237.1, from coordinate 715,164,979 downwards.
CAAGGTAAACAAGGGTATTGCACCATCTAATTTGTGACACATAATTTGTGTCATAACCATCCCTATCACTGTCATTTAGATATTTGAAATGTCTTAATCATATATAATATTGATTTGGATTATAAGTGATCAATGGTTAAGTTCCTCAGTACCTATATCCCACTATGTTAACTCACTCCTCTCATCTATTTTTAGGCACATTGAAAATATGCATGACCCTATATCGAAGTATCATATTAACATGGAAATCCTCTAGTATAAATGTCATCACTATAGCGTTCCCACCAGCATACCACCTAAAAGTGTTGGTGTGATACTCCTATACACAAAAATATACCTATGTGAAATAAAAATCCAATGGGATCTATGCCATATGCATAATCAATCTCCAAAACCCAATCTGTGTAACTAGGTCCTATCTCGCAACTAACATTCTTTGTAATAAATTTGGAAACCATGTTGTATCTACTTGGTCTCCAAATTCATATCCTTTAATGGGATCTAAAAATATCAAACAACGATCACCCATTAGATGCATTCATAAAAAAATCAACACCAACATCATAAATAATCAAAACATCACTAACCATCAATCACAAATTCTAAATAATCATACATCACTATCTCTATGACATCAAACCACTTACCAAATGACATTAAAACCTGTAAAAACCCCAACTTCATATTCATGGCATCATCCCTCTTACCATATCACATTAGTCATGTTTTTCTTCCTATGATGTTGGTCATTCCCGTAGATGGAATTTTCCATGATAAACTTCCCGACACCATTTGCTTTTCTACGATGTCATCTACCTAATAAGGCTGATGCCATCTACAAAAATATGTGTGCCCTTTTTCTAAATTTTCTCAAATATCGTGCTAAAGACACCAAAAATTAAAATTTTCCCAAACCCACCTAAATATCAACCTAATCTACATTTTGACTATCTTTTCCCAAATTTCACTAGCCAAATTTTCCTTAGGATGCTTTTCTTTAATTTTCTCCTAACCACCCCTTACCGATTTAAATGCAACACCTACTTGAGGATTCCTCACATCTCTTCCTCCTCGCATTTACCTCATCCACCAACACCCCTCATTTACTTTCTAGCCACCTCTCTTGTTTCATCTAAATTACATAGCTAGATCTCTAGAATTCCAAAAATAGCTAATATACAAAATGAAAAATGAATCACATTATTTTCTATTTATAGAAAAATTCTTCCTCCTCTTCTTTTGATTTCTCAATTTATTGAAAACAAAATATATTTTTAACCTCAAAGCCAATTTATATTTGAAAAGAAAATCCCCGATCATATTCCCAAAATGAATTTAATGACATATTACACATATTTTTTGAAAATATTCAAAAATCACCTACTTTGTAGGCTTGAGGTTGTTACTCATCCAATTTTCACTTACACCTTCCTAAACATATTTCACTATTACGACTTATTTACTCACTCATCCTCCCATGGTCGTCTCCTTGTACTAGGGTTTATTTCTTATTTATCTAATGTCTTCTATTGTTTCTTTTCACTTGTGATGGGTTTATCATTACAACTTGTTCTACACTCGGTTATTCAATATGTAGACACACTCATGGGAAGATAAGTATATAGTTAGGTATACTTTATTTGAGTTCATGACTTTTTTCTTTCCATTATAAACATCATTTTTGTGAGTAATTTGATTTCGGTGTTACATATTCCTTTCCTAAAGACCATCTCATGTACACATGTTATGACATGCAATAATATTTGATTAGGGAATATATATATATATATATATATATATATATATATATATGCATTTTTTTACTTTACTTACTTTTTTATTTGCATACAAAATTGTAACATTAACTTCCCTGTAATGATGTCCTCAAGGATACTATCGGGACTAGGAAGTAACTAGAAATGGTTACATGCATCCTTTGGGTTGTATTGGGTTGGTCAATAATGGTTCTTATGAGATATTTTGATGTGTAAACCAATTATATCATCTATTTCACATGTTGTTATATCCTTTACAATTATCTTTAGCATATCTTGTAATAATATTTTACATTATCCTTGTGTTCATTCTTACACTTATTTTGAGCACACTCAAAGATTCATCATTATACTTGTTAGCACTCTAGGTTCTCTCCTTGTTAGTTTGACATGCTTTATTGGATTTCCCATGTCCAAATTTCATTTTTGATGGAATAAACCATGCTCATTACCTTTGGATAGAAAAAAATATATGAATGCTATCATTAGGATATTCATAATTGGTCATTGTGCATTAATTCCATGTCTCATTCATCACACATGTCATCTACTAGTGCTCACCAATTTTCCTTAAAAGATTATAATGTCTTGAAGTTTGAGTCATATTTCTATTCTTTAAAGTCCATACTTAGAGCATTGGATACTTAGGATCTACAAACATAAGAGTTACATTCGGCATGGTCTACTAATATTTTGGAGTCACAGGAGTCTTCAATCGAGGTTGTTTTTAGGTCTTCATCTTATTCATTTGTGTTCCCACAAATCAACTCCCCATCTCTCTCTCTCACACACACACACTCTCTCTCTCATAAGGTGTTGTTGAACCCTGGGGAAGCTAATGTTCTAATGGTTCCTTCATGTAGGTAAGTATATCTAACCTATCATGTTCCTTTACTTTCATTTTAGGTTTGGATGTTGTGGATGTGGTCATGCATGTCTTAGGATAAGGCCCTTATTTTATATTTCATTATTTATCTATCAGTCCTTACCTTACAATCCTTGCACAACCTTGCACAACTATTGATATTACTTTTCAATATCTTTTACTTCTCTTGTATCCTTATGAATCTTACCTAACAACATCTTGAATCACTTATATTCTTACTACCTTGATTAAAATCCTATTTACAACCTTATTACCATCATATTATAATTAGGAGTTAGATACCACTATCATATTCTAGGTATAGGATTTGAAACATTTGAAACCTTATACCTCCTATAGAGTGTGGATTAATGCCTTCCTAGTTCCATGCCTACATAGATTTATAATCTAAGGTGTGTCTATTTAGTGTGATCCTATTTGTTATCCGAGTCTAGAATACCCCCATTATAGAAAGATGAAATAAAGTACATCTAGGCCACTCTTTATTTATGTATAAATGACACCTAGTATATGTGGTGTTGGCTACCTCATGAATTTTCAAGAGAATATTTTAATTCCATCATCACCAAAATTGATGATAGCATCTACTTGGAGAGTACAACCAATAAAGATGATGTCATCACCATGCTCAAGTTAGCAATGTGCTATCCATCCAAAAAGGTGGAAGATGATAAAGACATGGATGATGATTCACATGTGGTCAAGGAGTAGTACACCTTCCACTATAAAAAAGTGTTGTTTAGCCAACTAACCAAGTAATAACATGTGTGTTGAGGCCATATAAGAAAAGTAGGCAATAATTCATGGTCACCCACTGGCTAAAGAAGAAATCAACACACAAGCCACAAGTGGTCTACTATGAGTAATAAGAGGAAGAGGATGGCCAATTAATGTGCCTGGAGAAAATAAAAAGGAATAAGCCAAATGTCAACAAGTGGCACGAAAAAAAACCACTGGACCTACCCAATGCGGGTAGAGGAAACTTTAAACGTAGAGCATAAGAATTACACCAATCAAGAAGGAAAAGAAGGATGACTTGAAGTGACTAAGGTAGTTTTTTTGCCCTTTATGCCAACAAAAATACCTTCTCCTCTATGATGGCATTGTTAGATCCCAAATCTAGGCAAAAACTAATGCATATGGGAACTTAAGGGGCCACAATCTCAACAAATCCACCAACATCCCATCCTCCATACTACTCCCTAGTGTGAACAGAGGAGTTATAAGTCTAAAACACAAAAGGACTTTAGGAAGGGCCCAAGATGGAAAGTTATGGGGAAGTGCACAAGGAAAACAACACATAGAAGAATATGAATACATACAATGTCAAGAAGGAAATTCCATGACAAGAAGATCTAAGGAGAAATTCATAAGACTATTCAAGGCATAAAGAAGGCCTCAAATATAAAGAGACAAAGGCCATCCAAATATAGAAAAGGATCCCGAGACAAGAGGAGGAAGTTGGACCCAAAAGAGAAGAAGTAGGAAAAGAGAGGGAAGAGAAGTATAAGATGGTGTGAGTGTTTTATAGTAGACCCATATACCTTCACGGATCCATATATGAAGTGATTTATAAGAAGTTCATGGATGAGGAGACAAGATTAAATTTTCTAACAAAAAGATGAAGAAGACCTTAAATGAGAGCCCTTAGTGGCCCCCAAGCCCAAATAAGAACCATAGATGGTGTGGGTAATACACCAAAAGATATGTGAAGCTGAGAACTTGTATCTAGAAGGAACCTTATGCACTAATTGGTAGTGTTAAGTTGAGTTCCAAAGAAATTATACTTCCAAATAAATTTGTATGCTTTGATGAACCTCCCTTTGAGGTAAAATAGGTGGTGCTGGAGGAGGTAAATTATGTAGGTAGGGAGATCATCTCTTTTATGAACCCCTAATGACCGACTAAGGAACAAGCCTCCAATGTACTTATGAAACTTGTGGCCAAGGTCAACCGGTAGAGCCTTGAAAATTGGTACACTACCTAAAAGAGAGCCAACAAGTTGTGTCATGCCAATCATGCAAAACATGAGATGCTAAAAATTTTCTATGACTAGGATTTAAGTGTAAAGAATCTTTGTATAAAAATAATGGACAAGGGATATGTGTTAAACTAAATTGTCACAGTGGAAATACCCCATAACTCACCTTGAGTTTCTTGTTGAACAAGTCTTCACAAACATGCCTTTCCAAGCACCAATGAAGGGCCTAGATGAAATGCTAAAGAAAAATATTGACGTGCAAATGGACTCATGTAATGAAACCTTAATTGAACTAAAGAAAAAAGTATTCATGGCCAATTAGGTGGTCATGAATGTTCAACATGTGAGGGAAGTGATTTTGGATTGACTCAAAGAAGATGCATAAAATAAGAAGGCAATCAAGAGCTAAATCTTTGCATTCTAGGATAGGACCGAGTGGACTTAGGTGAGCAATGAGGCTAATGCCCTAGGGGATTAGATTATGGTGAAACATACTTCATTAGAAGAAACATTTAGGAATCTCCAATTTGTGGGCCTCAGAGGATGCCGATGACATTAAGGATGCTAAGGGAAACTTCTTAGCTAAAATCAAGGTAACATGTGAGACCATACAACAATAGGATGTAGTAATCGGCATTATATGTAGAGTTGTTGCAAATCATTGAAGTAATTAAGGCCTCACTCCTTAAGTGGATAACATTTTAAGCGTAATTACAAGCACTTGTGCCTAAATTTTTGGGACCAAACAAGGGCTTTGCCAGAGGACCAAAAAGAAAGTTGGTCTAGGGATATATTTGTCCCTAAATTTTGGAGACATTAAGTGGTGTTTCCACGCAACTATAACAACATGACATAATGGACTTAAACTACATGTGATGTGACATGTTAGATAAATTTACATGTCAAGGGTGGTAGATGGATACGAGGATTGTGGGATGAATGAGGCTAACAAATGTCATAATCTATCCAAACAAATCATGGAGACATGGTGTCACCCCCACTACCCCGTGAAGTTGATGTATTTATGTTGTTGGAGCACCTTCGATATTAATGGTGACCTCCTTCATTTATGTGGGAAAGGCTCTTATTGTGAATATGAAATGTAATGTACATAAATGTATGGGCAAGGTCTAGAGATAAGGTTTATTATTGGTTTTTACTATTTTTATTACTATGAGACTAGTGGGTAAGTTCCACTTTATTTTTTAATTCGTCATTATCAACCCGTATTTGAGAGCTCCATAATAGAAGGTTAGAAATGATCATGAGACCTGCATTGTAAATAATATTGTCATGGAATGAATTAATGAATGTTCCTTTAACTATTGCATGCAATGTGGAATGAGCATCTTAATTACATATACGGTGTTCACTCCTATTTTTACTTGAACGATGTAAGTGATTTATATTTGTTAGTTAATAGTTAAATAGATGAGATATCCTACTAAGTATAGGAGCATGCACTTTATTCCCCAAACTAGCATGGATCCCGCACAATGAGTGCACTTTGGGTGAGTGCGTGGGGTAACTCCTGTGTGATATGCCAACGTGCTCAATGAGTAGACATGGCTTGTGTACTAGGGGTCGCAAGTCCCTCTAGATAAATGGAAAGGGTAACATAGGGAAATAAACGCCAACAATAATATATTTAACTTGACAACATAAAATAATGTAGCCAAATTCTAAACAAACTCCATATATTGCAAATAATATGAACTCCAAAAGAAAATAGATCTCCTTCTTCGTTATTGAATCATGAATTACAATGTTTCCTAAATAAGAAAACAACTCCTAACTCGAGTTGCTAAGAAAACTCTAACTAACTTTGACTAAATCTACTCTAGGTGGCATAAATTACTATTTTTAGCAGTTTACTAGAACATGCTATTCTTAGTAAGTTCACATGCTTATTCATACGGACACAAAAATTGCCACACATCTTCTACATTCCTAAATTAGAGGAATTGCCAACTTTCCAACTCATAATGCAACTAATAGACTAAAATTAACTAATGCCCTAAAATAGGAAAAAACCAAACTACAACTTAAATCCTAATTTTTAGCCTCAAGATGGCGGATTTCGGGCCAAAATGTGTCAAATTTTCTCAACTGGTAGGGCAAGTTGATTGGTGTGTTCGTCTTATCGAAATATGTGGTTTCAAAAAAAAAAAAAAAAACGGACTCAAATAAACACCCGAAACTCAAGTTATAACCTTGTCAAGTTCCCCGCTAATTTTAGCGCATCATAAAAGTACCGAGTTCACACCACACAAACAAGTCACCAAAAGACTTCACTAAGAAACAATGAAACAAAGACTAACAACACTATTAAAAAAAAAAAAAAAACCATAACATTAATGAAATCAAGATCAAAAGCTTACAATGAAAACAAAAATGCCAACATCCAAAATCATGCTCTTAAAATTGTACCAGGAAAACAAACAACAACAAAGAAGACACGAAGCTAATGATGACAAGTAATACAAGAACACTTTTACTCTACCCTAGTTTGATTTGATCATATAGATATTTGTTGAATTTCACAATTACGTATAAATCTTCAATATTTAATTATCTACATGTGAATTTGCATTAGGAGTTTCTTTGTTTCTAATAGCTATCTTCATTGAGGACCCTAATTCCCTCTTATCAAACTCATTTCATGCACACATCCCACCTTCCTCTCGAATTCTCCTTCTTTTTAATGAAGAAGGCATGCACAATAGCATTTATTATAAAATCCTTTTTTCTTGAATGACCATGTTTCTATCATCCATGATGATTATAATTTATTGTGGTTTCCATTGTATTCGTAAACATTAATGTTGATCTCAAAGTGGTTTAAAACATAATATTGGATTTCACTTGAGAAAAAAATTAATAAATAAATTACAAAAACAGTTAACAAACTTCTTTTTCTAAATATATAAATGCAATAAATCTTTATATATAAACTAAATAAATATGTTTTAAATAGTTTCACACAAGTATTTTGGATGGAGAGGTGTTTACGAAAAAGTGGAACACTATTAAGTTAATACTAATCATCATGTTTTAAGCATCACTTGAGATTTTAAGTACTCATCATATTCAAATGGGTCGACGCTTCTCTTCTTTAAACAACATTGTTATGAAGATTTAAGATGATGTAAATTAGTTGAACATTTGATTTTTCAAATTTGTAATGTTGGCGGTATTCCTCTCAATAGTGAAAGAAAAATCTATCTTTAAACTCCATCATTTCAACAATACACAATTTGTTAGTTTTCATACACCCGTATACGTGGTTGCTTTCATTCGTATTAGTAATTCAAATAAATCATAGCTAATTAGGTGTAGATGAGTTGGTAACATGGACGAATTCGCGGTAGGTGTTCTCCTTTGAAGATGCTCCTGCTGGAAAGTGTCAAATTCCGGCGGATCCAATGTTTACAGGTTGCCGGATTTTAGATATTTGTTGTTTGCCGGATTTTGGATATTTATAGTTGCAATAGTATTCACAATTAATATATTTGGTGAAATAGTGTGAGTTGTCTTGCATATTTATTTGCTAAAGCAATGTTTTTTGTTGAACAGTGTTTGGAATTAATTAATTTGGTGAAACAACATGAATGCAGAAGTAAATATCAAATACATTGTCACACTCAATTCCCTCCATAATAAATTTACAATCTAACCTCACCGGCGTTGATTGCAACTCATGTGCAATTGCTAGTTATGTCTAAACCCACCTAAATTCAAAACCTCTCAAAGGCCCCATCAAAATTCAAAATTATTAAAAAAAAAAAAACCCCAATTTTTATTTTCTAAAATATTGTTTCAAATGGGTCTTTCTCCATCGTTATCATAAAAATACAAATTAAGCATAGCTTTCCATTTTCTAGAATGTTGTTTCAAATAAGTCTTTCTCCATCGTTATCATGGAGTTAATGTTTGCTTTTGTGAATCATTCCTCTTTTGGCACATGGTCATGTCATCTGTAGGAAATTCAAAAGCATGGCCACCTGTCGCCCTAGAATTCTACATCAATTTTAATGGGCCACCTCACAGATGAGAGTGTGGCTTTCATGTAACCAACAAACACAATACTAATAATGGAAGAAAAAACAGTGACAGTGATAGCCCCTTGAGTGGATGAGACCTTTCATGGTCGGACAATATATTTAACACCTTTCATGGTCAGACAATGTATTTAACCACTCACCTAAATTATGACTCGGAAATAATGAGGCTCTTTAGGTTTGTGAGGCCAACATTATTATTTTTGGAACTTTGTCCTCATATCTATACAAGGATAAAATATAAAACATACTAATAAAATAAGGCCTACATGGCCACCTTCACTACTGAAATGGAGGGAATAGTTCCTATAAAATAAATTCTAAAGGTCGTTCTCTAGAGTAAATTATTGCTTCAATTATTCAAAGTAGGTACAGGCAATTCACTGAGGGAACTTAATTGTTAAAAGGAAATAAACCTGCTACTGAGACTTGGTTTATAAATAACTCCAAAGGATTCTAAACTTTGTCCAAGTCTGGCTGCCGGCAATTTTCAGTGTTTTTACCCTTTTATACAGAATCGAGTATCATAGAATCCATGGCGGCAGTATTTTCTGGATGCCCATCTTTAATGTTAATAATGTGTTTAGTACTTTTCATTAGGTTTAGGCCAGGTTGTGGAAATAAAGTATTTGTACCAGCTGTTATAGTATTTGGGGACTCCACCTCTGACCCAGGCAACAACAACTATATTGACACTCCTCTCAAGAGTGATTTTCCTCCCTATGGAAGAGATTTCATTGGCCATTATGCTACAGGCCGTTTTTGTAATGGAAGATTGTCTACAGACTTTATGGGTGTGTGGGTGTGTGTGCGTGCGTGCGTGTGTATGTGTATATTTAATAGTATTTTTTTCGATTTTACACGTTGTAATTAGACCATTGAAATGGGTTTCATTTGCAGCGGAGGCACTTGGTGTTAAGAAGGCAATACCTCCATACTTGGATCCTCATCTCACTCCTCAAGACCTAATGACCGGTGTGAGCTTTGCATCTGCAGGGACTGGATATGACAACATGACTGCATCTATTTTGGTACCACATATTCAGTGAATATATACATTTATGTTTGTAATGAAGAGCTGAACACGTTTGAGTATATACTCTGTCAATCCAATTAATGATATTGATGTGTGAGCTGTTTTGCAGAATGTCATACCCCTGTGGAAAGAAATAGACTACTTCAAGGAGTATCAAGTACGTTTGAAACACATGTTGGGAGAGCAGAGAGCATCTAACGTTATAAACAAAGCGATATATCTCATCAGTATTGGCACCAATGACTTTATAGAGAATTACCTGCAAATTCCCACCCGTCGCTTACAATTTAATCCTTCACAGTATGTGGACTTTATTATTGGCATAGCAAGTAGCTTCATCGAGGTATGAAAATGGGTTCATCTCAATTTTATTCTTAAATTTTCGCTGTATTGGAATAGTAAGACCCTATCTATCACATAGATTAGTGTGGTCTCTGAATCAATATATTATTTAATTTTTTTGGGTGGTATTTTTAATTGCTTAGTCAGCAATTCAAGTTGTTAATATTTTGTTTTTGGGTGGTATTTTTCAATTTTATTCTTAAATTTTTGTTGTATTGGAATAGTAAAAGCCTATCTATCACATAAATTAGTGTGGTCCATGAATCAATAGATTATTTAACATTTTTTTGGTCAAGTTGCTAATATTTATGGAGATTTTTGGGTAGTATTTTTCATTGATTTATATTTATGCGTGGTTTTGGGTGAGATTGAGTTTTTTCATTGATTAGTCAAATTCTAAGTCTTAAAATTTAGCAATTTTTTGGGTGATATGTTTTCATTGATTAATCAACAATTCAAATTGCTAACATTTATGAGATTTAAGTAGAGTAAAACATTAGTATACATTTTTACATTTTTTGGGTGGTATTTTTTCATTGGTTAGTCAGTAATTCAAGTTGCTAATATATGTGGAGGTTTTTGGATGGTATTTTTTCATTGATTAATCAAATTCAAATCTTAAAATTTGCCAAAATTTTAGGTAATATTTATTCATTGATTAATCAACAATTCAATTGCTAAGATTTATGAAGTTTTAGGTAGAGTAAAATATACTTTTTAGAGGTTTCTTATTAATGTATAATGATAATCAGGAGGTGTATAATCTTGGGGGAGGAGAATTTCTCTGGGTGGGCTTCCACCCATGGGTTGCTTGCCTTTGTTAAGAAGCACGAATTTATCAGGGCACGGGAAATGCATGGAGAGATACAATGATATTGCTGTCCATTACAATACAAAACTCCAAGGTGCCATTGAAGACCTTGGGCATAAGCTTCCAGGCCTCCTGATTGTGTATAGTGATACCTACAATGTCCTCCATGATGCTATTTACAATCCTGCTAAATATGGTAAAAGGGAACTAAACTCTTAGTTTTTTCTTCTTGTTTTTGGTATATGAAGAGAAAATATGATGTTTATTTGGGTGTTTTTATAAGGATTCGAGGAAGTAGCAAGAGGTTGCTGCGGAACAGGGACCATCGAATTGGGATATCTGTGCAACAAATTGGTACCCGCTTGCAGGGATGCCTCCACCTTCGTGTTTTGGGATTCTGTTCATCCTACTGAAAGATTGTATAAACTTGTTGCAGACAATGTGCTCACAAATTTAATTCCAAGGCTACTTTAGGAAAAATTTCCCTTCCCTTAACATTAAGAAAGGTTAGTCTTCGTATCATTTGTTTGGAGAGACGTGAATCAAAATAAGTGTTTCCTCAGTTTATATTTATTTAGTATTGTAAGTTTGTTATATGTTTCTTCAGTCAGACAGAGATAGCCACCATCATTATAAGTTGGTATTAATTATTCAATTTAAAAAAAAGAAGTGATTTTTAAAGATGTAGGTACTTGAAAACATATAATTCAAGTTGATGGGGAAGTTGATTTATTCGATTTCATATATAATTTATTTTAATAATCGCATTCAAGATACCTTTCGTTGACTATGAGTAGCTGAAAATGATGTGATAGGTGGTCCTTTTAATAAGACATTAGTTGGGAATGATGGTGTCTTAATTAAATTTAAATTAATTTTACAAGAGATTGGATGGATGATTGATGGTCCTTTAAGCAAGGATTATTTAGGAATGATCGTGTGATGTGATTAAATAGAACTTAAATAATATGTATAATTATAAAACATATATTAATTAATGAATTATGTTTAATTAATTAAGAAATTCATAAATAAGATACGAAAAATAAATTAATTTATTTGATAATTTTGATATATATATAGTGTTGACGGACATAATTTTTTTAAAAAAAGTCGTGGTCAATGAAAATACTTGCATAAATTGTCACTTTTATTTTGGAACCATGAAAGTCTCAAAAATCTTGTTGTAGATGAAGTGTTCAAAATTGATATTTTATCTGACAATTAGATTCACCTATTCATGCCTTTTGAAAACCCTTTGAAAAATTTAATTGTATCACTTGAAAATCAATTTTTCGTCCTCCAAGTCTTGATTAAATTGTTGAATACGTAATTGCAAGGAAAATTGTGTATTTGGCACAAAATAAAAAATAAATAAAATTAATTTCTTAGTTAGGTAAATGATTGCGATGTAATATGTATCTTTAGCCCTTCAATGAATGTTTGCTTTACTTCTTATAATTTATTGTACCTATTCAATAATTATCATATCATATAACTTTCACTTGAAAACTTCTTGAATGCCTTGATAATTATTGATGATTCACTAGATAGATAGATGCCTAAATAAACTAGGATGCTTGTGTATTCCTAAACTATTGAAATTCATATTAGGATCTCATTGGCATGCATGCCTACAAGGTTGAGAAAGTGAAAATGATGAGATAATGGTCACATAGTCTAATAAAGGGAAGCACTTAGTCATGTAAATATAGTTTTATGCCTCTTTTCAATGAATGTGTGCTTTCTTTAAATTATTTTAAATGCTCAATAATTGCCTTGTCCTTCATTTTTAAAACTTCTTGAATGCCTTGATAATAATAGATGCTTCCCTAGATAGATAGATGAATGCCTAAATGAAATAGGATTATTTTGTATCTATAAACAATTGAAATTCAAATTACGAACCCGTTGGCATGTATGTTTTTCTACAACATTCAAGAAAGTGGAAAACACAAGCAATAGTAGATTTTGAGGTTTTAGCGGCATTTTTAACATCATACAATAAAACTATGTTTTGAAAACATGTTACTTAATTTTTTTGTAGCAAAAACATTAGACTTTGTTGATATTATACAACCATTTTTAGTGGAGGTTTAGCAAAGGTCCTCATGTTTTTTCTCTGTCAATTTTTGCATTGATATTTTTATTAGAAAGGCAATTTTTTTCGTCATATTTTCTCGATGTAGAGGTCCAAGAATATATGACACACTAGTGAGATGTGTGAGGTCTATCAACTTGGTCATGTACAAAGTAAACTGAGAAGAGGTCATGCATGGGTTAGGTGTAGGCCTAAGGAGAATGAAGAAGAGTATTTTGTGATAATATTCTCAAGGTCAAGAGTGTGTGGATTGATTGCCCACATTAGAAATTTTGTCACTAGATGATGAAAATTTACGATGTCACAAGATTGAATATGGATAAGAAGAAAATGTGGAATATTTTGTAGGAATATTTTGTATACCTAAAGTGTCTAATAACTTAGAAACACTTAGAAACGCTCCAAGGTATGTCATAATGAATATTATAACATTTGTAGGCCAATTGAAAGGCCAAAATCACAAAAATCTTATAAATACCCTCACATGCTCATCATTTCAACCGAATTTTTACATTCGTCATGGTGGGATGCTTTGTTGCTTCACAACAAACCCTTAATTTCAAAAGTGAAATCATGGAATCCCTAGGCCATTCTTAAGGTGATATAATTTTTTTCTCTTATTCATATTTTCATCTTTCAAGCAATTCATTTTCTTTCTACACCAAAGTGTTCATGTTACATTACTTGAGCTGGAATTTCATTTCCCACACCCTTTGCAAATGCATCCTTTAACCTTCACACAACATTTCCTTCATACAATGGCTTATGCAAAACATTGCACACTCTTATGTGGAATCTTATGTAATGTCCCCTTTTAGGAAAAGTTAGGAATTAACACAAATCGGTCACACACAACTAAAAACAATTAATATTCAAACCTTGAACTGCTACAATTTTCAAAAATTAATTCCCGCTTAACCATCCAAGAAAAAATTTTCAAACTTTGGATTTTGGGTCACAAAAATATGAAGAATAATATCCCAAAACCATTTTTTGCACAACCAACATGAAACCCTAATTTTTCCCTAAAAAGTAGGTCGCCCAACACATTTAGGGCACCAAATCTACTCCAAAAATTATGAAATTGCTTTCTCCTTATCTCTCCTAATTTCTACAACCAAAACCAATATCAACCTGACCCCAAAAGTGTAGATCTAAGATAAATATTAATTTATAAGAACCAGAAGCTTACAGACAATTGAAATCTTCTAAAATTCATAACTCCTTTAATACTTAGAGTTTTACCGTGAAACAAGATAAAAAATAAACTAGAAATTTAGGGTTTTCCACTGCATTAAGGACCTGAATTTTATAAGCATTAAAACTAGGCCAAAACAGTCCTAGAAAACTGATTTCAAGTTGCTAAGGTTAGATAAAATTATATAAAATAATTCCAGCTCTTTCCTAGCCTCCAAATACACCAAAATATCAGCCCCTTGCTCTAAAATAATCAATAACACATGACAGATTGCAGATATAGTATTTATGGCATCAAACATAATCAAATCATCACCAACCCAAGTCTTTATGGTAAGAATATTTACAACAATAATAGAATAAATTAAAGGAGCAATATAAAATGATTTTCACACTCTAAACTTGGCGCCAAAACTAAAATAACTCAAGCAATAATGACAACTCTAAAATTGATCAAAACCACTCACTAACTTCCCATGCACAGAGAGAGAGAGAGAGAAGTTAGGAAGCATTAATGGGCATACATCCCAACTCTAAGCATGGAGTATCAAAATAAGTTCATCATAACATAAGTCTAACAATGATCCTAGCACTCCTTTTATAAGCAAGGGGCACAAAATTCAAAATCCCATGAGAGGGAAATTATTAAATAAAAGTAGTTTATTTCCCTACGTGTGGTGTCCCCTTTTCAAAGGGTGATTTTAATATTAAAAGCCACCTAAATATTATTTAATTAATTCCCCTTTTAATTTACATTTTGGGAATTTAATTAAATAATTAAATACATTACTTGCTCCATAAATATTAAATAATTAAATAAATATTGCTTTATAATGTCAAATGATTAAAATCACTCTCCAGACAATATTATCTAATTATTTAATATAATTTTTCCTTGCAACATCCCTAAAGCCCACGGGGAATGATAGGCTAAGGGTCTTCAAAAATGGGGACATTACAGTCCTCCCTTCCCAAGATTGCTTGCCCTCAAGCAATAGCAAGCTCATGTGTCCGTGTCCAAAAGTGTGGTACTCCAAAATCATGCTCTCATGCCACTTAAGTGAAGTAGCATTTGCAATATCTTGGAGCACTCCATTCTCCTAAAAGTTAGAGTGTAATCTTCTGCTGTAATTTCTTCTTCAAACTCTGCATGATGAAGAAAACAAATTAGAAAAATAAGTGTTGAATAACACTTTTCCAATGTGTCTCCATGGCATGTAAGACTCCTCCATGTATGGGCTTCCCCCAAATTCTATTATGTGGCCCCAAGTGCTGCTGTAATCTCCAAAAATCAGAATTGGAGTGGCTGGTTTCCACCCCCAAATAGTCACCCATGAGTCAAAATCAAGTACCAACACCCATATCATCAACTGCATGTGAAAAATCTGAATGATGGAAGTGATAGTAGAGCTGGTCATAAAGATATCTTCCATAAAAATGAGAGGACAACAACTATCATATTTCAGAATTCTTTTCCCCACATGAATGAGCAACAATCTAGTGAATGAGATAGGCCCCCATGCAACTGAAATTCCATTCCCAACAATAACAAACTGAAGACTATCCATATGCTTGGCTGGAAATGAAACTCTTACCATGCAAAATGTGGTCCATGTGATCCATTCTTCATCTTCACAACCCTCAATACATTGTTCCCAAGAAAACAAATGTTGAAACTCAATCATATGCATGATATAGAGCTGATCCAAAGTGAATCTCATGACAAATGTGGTACTTCTCACTATCATGGCTGAAAATACAACATGCTTACCTTTTTTCTCAGAACATAACATGACAACTCAACACCATACCTTCCTCTTCACTGCTCCCAATGTAAAAGAAGTGCTAAATGGTCAAAAGAAGAACCTGTAACATGTACCAATGATGCTCCAAACTGAAAATCAGCGTACCATGTGACTAAATCCTTTTGTAAGCATGCTAACATGTCCTCAAACAAACCAAAAATGTACATTACAGCAGTGTGAACATTAAGCATACACATATTCCTCTTGGTTGCCAATTCAAACATGCATAGATGATGCTCATACCTTCCTCTTATGACCTCAACAATCAAAAAGTGAATTTTATCAAGGTATGAGAACAATAGAATACCCATCTTAATCATCTCATGAGCACTAGTAAATACAAACAACTTGTTATTTACTTCTCCATACCATGTAGAGGGATGACATCTCACTATTTTTGTTGCACCATGCATATAAGAAAAAGAGAAACCATAATTCATGCATCCATAAACCATATCACCGTAAACCCAAGGAACTTCAAACCTTTGATTGTGCCCATGTACCTTCCTTATGGATAAAGAAAATAAATCTAAAACATCATGCTTGGGGCTGCTCATTACATTTTCGTACCATAAAACACCACTTCTCACCTTGTAATTATGTACCTTTACTTGACATGTGCATGGAGCTTCCTTGGAACTTGATTCTAGAAGAGAAAGCACACTTATTTGTTCCCTAATAATCATTGTTATACACAGACCAACAAGCTTACTATCATGATTTTCATTTGTAGAAGGAGTCTTAGGCATCCCTTTCCTCTTGCCATGTTGACACTTATGCACCCAAGTGTTAGGAGAAAAATATCAACAATAGTATGACCAAAATACCTTTTATCCATCCAATCAACATGCTCATACCCATATTCATCAAATCTCAACATATAAGGAAGAAATAAACATGAAAAATCATACCTTGGGCTGCCCCCAACATCTACAAAACTCAGAATTTTTGAGTTTAGGACAACGCTCTTTCCTTCATCATTTTCTTCATCCAAACCCCCTTTTTCTTCCTCACAAGCCTTCATACTTGGTGGGTGATGACTTGGGACATTCATAAGACTCATGCTTGGGTGAAAAACCTCATTCATTTTCCCATTAGGGCATGTTGTTCGGAAAATTACAGAAAACTACAAATTACCATAAGCATTCCATGATGTCCTTCCTTCATAAGCACACCTCTTCACAAGCCCATCTTCATAGTCCTCTTGAAAACCTGGTCCTTTTACACTCATGCTCAACTTGATGCAATTAGTAGGCACTAATAATTTTTCAAACATCAAAATATTATTACCATGCAATGAATGTTACAAGATTTCTTCTTTTTGCCACATAGAAGTAGACACAAATGATGTATTATGTGAACGAGTATACCCTTCTATGGTGAGGTCATTGACCATGCCTTCTCCTTGCCCTTCAAATGGCTCGTGGTGGGGTTGAAAAACTCCCCTCAAATCTGATTTTTCCATCACATGTTCCCTTGTCATCATTTCTCCTTGATCATGCATATTCTTGACACTAAGTATCCTCTTCATGCCTATCAACCAAGTTTGATTTCTCCTTGCACCCACTCAAACCCATGCAATCATTAGATGCTAAAATGTATCATCAAAAACAAAAGAGCTCATACCTTGGAGAATCATAGTCTTTACTTTGCTTGAACATTGCTCTAGAACACCTTTGGCAAGTGTATGAGCAACACATGATGCCTCTTGACTCAATCCTTCCTCAAGAAGTGATAGCAACTGTGGTGGGGGATTCTCATATTCATTTAACACCAAAGACATAATGGTTTGCATGGGAACCAATACCTCTTGAGTGTGATCATCATGTACAACATCAAGGAACACTTCAAACATGTGAGAAACAAGATCATTACATTCTAGGTCCATCATTATCACACAAGATCTTACCTTTGCCATAGTGTTTAAAATACTAACCCTCTTACCAAAGCAAGGGCTTGCAAGGTCCCAAAGGCCTTGGAAACTTCCCACCATGACCTCAAATATGTCCTCCATGATGGCATCACTATACGGAAATTTAGGGGTTGCAATCCTCATGACCTCACTAATGCAGAAGATGACCATAATTTTGACTTCCCCATCTTTGTGATCCAACAACTCGTGCTTAGCCAACTGCATCACCAAGGAATCCCTTGCAAGAAGCATGGATCCATAATCATCTTTCTCTATTGTTTCCAAACAACTTGTTTCTTCTTCTAGAATTTTGAGCAACTCATCCTTTGATGGAGGTAGGTGCTTGAGTGCTCTACCAAATTTTCAGAATCTTTCCTTCATGTTACCTGCACTAGATAAATCCATGATCCACTAGCAATGTCAAACCTCACAGGTGCATAAGAACATGCTCTGATACCACTTTAATGTCCCCTTTTATGACAAGTTAGGAATTAACACAAATCTAGTCACACACAAATTGAAAATAATTAATATTCAAACCTCAACTATCTGCAATTTTCAAAAATAATTCCCGTTAACCATCCAAGCAAAAATCTTCAAACTTTGGATTTTGGGTCACAAAAATATGAAGAATAATATCCCAAAGCCGCTTTTTTCACAACTAACATGAAACCCTAATTTTTCCTAAAATTAGGTCGCCCACACATTTAGGGCATCAAATCTACTCCAAAAATTTGAAATTGCTTTCTCCTTATCTCTCCTAATTTCTACAACCAAAACTAATATCAATCTGACCTCAAAACTGTAGATCTGAGATAAATATTAATTTATAAGAACCAAGAAGCTTGCAGACAGCTGAAATCTTCTAAAATTCATAACTCCTTCAATACTTAGATTTTTACATGAAACAAGATGCAAAATAAACTAGAAATTTAGGGTTTCCACTGCATTAAGGATTTGAATTTTCTGAGCATTAAAACCTAGCCAAAACAGTCCTAGAAAACTAATTTCAAGTTGTTAGGGTTAGCTAAAATTATATAAAATAATTCTAGCTCTTTCCTAGCCTCCAAATACACCAAAATATTAGCCCCTTGCTTTGAAATAATCAACAACACATGTCATTATAGATCTAGTATTTATGGCATCAAACATAATCAAATCATCACCAAACCAAGTCATATGGTAAGAATATTTGCAACAATAATAGAATAAATTAAAGGAGCAATATCAAATGATTTTCACACTCTAAACTTGGCGCCAAAACTGAAATAACTCAAGCAATAATGACAGCTCTGAAATTGATCAAAACCAGCTCACTAACTTCCCACACA
Organism: Taxus wallichiana var. yunnanensis; assembly: GCA_018340775.1. Lineage (NCBI taxonomy): Eukaryota > Viridiplantae > Streptophyta > Pinopsida > Cupressales > Taxaceae > Taxus > Taxus wallichiana. The sequence goes on along the minus strand of CM031237.1, from coordinate 715,145,741 downwards.
AGAGAGAGAGAGAAAGCATTAATGGGCATGCATCCCAACTCCAAGCATGGAGTATCAAAATAATTTCATCATAACATAAGTCTAACAATGATCCTAGCACTCCTTTTATAAGCAAGGAGGCACAAAATTTGAAATCCCTAGGAGAGGGAAATTATTAAATAAAAGTAGTTTATTTCCCCTACATGTGGCAACCCCTTTTAAAGGGTGATTTTAATATTAAAAGCCACCTAAATATTATTTAATTAATTCCCCTTTTTAATTTGTATTTTGGGAATTTAATTAAATAATTAAATACATTACTTGCTCCATAAATATTAAATAATTAAATAAATATTACTTTATAATGTCAAATGATTAAAATCACTCTCCAGACAATATTATCTAATTATTTAATATAATTTTCCCCTTGCAACATCCCTAAAGCCCACGGGGAATGATAGGCTAAGGGTCTTTAAAAATGGGGACATTACATCTTAGACTTGCATGGATTTATATTTCAACTTGCAACTCATGTAGTTCATGTGAAATGCTTTGTAGCCTTCCCATTTATCTTAGAATTGTCTACTTAATCCAAAGCATATCATAATCTCCCACATTTAGCTAAACCTAGATCTTCATCACGCGATGACATCATGAATCTTAGAAAATTGTTGGTGATATAATTTGTTGCTATGCAGATGATCAATTTTCACCAACGGTCATGGGGCTAATCCCCTCCTTCTTGGGTATGGGAAAGTTCCTATTTATTGAGTGTAAACTAAATAGAACCGTGGGTGGTCAATAAATCAGGATCACACAATAATACTCCACTAAACCCGTGGAAAAATGCTTGTATAGTGTACCGTAGAGGAATTTGCTTTGAAGAGAGGTATATATGAGATGAGGAACTAAAGAGTGGGGGTTAATGATGTGAGTAGACTTACATGTTTCACATACATTATCCCGAATAGGTCCACAATCAATAAGAATAAATCAACTGTGTAAGTAATAATAAGACTAATAAATTAGAGACACAAAGTTCCATGAATTCATCAATCAAAGACACATAGAAGGCTAATAGCTAAGAGACCATAGAGGATAAGACCCAAAGGTGATGTTTAGCAAAAAATAATCATCTCTAAATTAGTAAAAAGACCATTATTGAAAATAAATAGTGAAATGAACGAAACCAAAAGAGATAATTTTTAATATGAATATGTGGAATAAAAACATCCTTGAATTATAAAAAGTGTATATTTTCTAATTATGCCTTAATTATTCAAAATATTAATTTTGAATTTCCAAAAAGAATGCTAAAAACATGCCAAACAAAATGAGTTTTTCATTAAATATATAAAAATAAAGAAAAAACCTCAAGGTAATTTGAAAACAAAGTTATTATTTTTGAAACATGTGATGAAAGATGCTTTGATAATTAGGAAGCCCTAAAAAGAGACCTAAATGTTAAGACCAACCATGAGACCCTAGGGAAAATTGTAGAAAGCAGATTTAGGTCATGTCATAGATAAAAATAAAGGTTGGATATGAGTATACAATATAGAAATGGAACCCTAAGGAAATTAGGGTTTGAAATAAGGTGCAAGATTCAATTGCTTATTGGGTTCACCAAATGTTTACACCCTATTAAATTTTAGAATTTTATAATTACGACTAAAAATGTAAGGGTTTACAATAGGTAGACTATTTTGATCTAATTAACTTCATGTATTTATCATACACAATTGGAATAATGCATTCAAACCGAAACAATTTGATAAACGATAAGTACTTTCTCAAATACATAAGAGGAGAGATAAACTTAGTTGTTCAAGATGCCCGTAGAGAGAATATGGATATGCAATGTAGTGAAATAGGCTTATCTAGAAGTATAAATTGAACAAGGGAGAGACCGTACAACAATTGTACTTTACAAACCTATATTTGTACACTTTGGACCCTTTGGCTATCTAGATTTACAAATTTTTGTGTGGTTCACTTGTTTGGAAATGATCTCCGTTATATGCCACTCTTACTCACATAACTTTGGGATGACTTGTAATAACTTGCAATAAAGTAGAAACCCTAGTAATCTAAAAAAACCCTTTATCAAAACATTATTGGATCAAAAGGATAAAATATGTGCATGGTGAGGCTAGATTACCCTTGGTAGTAATACTCCTAACTCGATAAACCAATCTAAGTGTTACATTATATGCCCTCATTGTGGGATCAAACCTCATGTTGTTCTCATAAGTGCTTGTGCAAGTGTATATAGCTAACCAACCCCCTAAGGGTGCCTTCATGTATCTTGACATCATGATAATGAGATAACTATGAAGTATAAATGTACCCATTGCAATAGTAGTGAGATGTGGTGTGCCCTAGTTATGCGACCTAACCCTTTATTGATTAAAACCCTTGTAGATTGCTTGGAGTGACTTTGTTCTTACTAAAACATGGCTCTATGATATTTGCATGCTTATAATGTATGAATCTAGACTTTTTGACCTTGTCAAGAAGTTAGAGTACTATTAGGGACTATTATATATTATGTGCAATTGATTTGGGAATATTTAGGAACCCTTTGAGTGTTTTAGGAATGATATTTGCAATAGTAGTTTGTAAGAATGCAAGGTGAGTTATAAAGTGATAATGAATTGCTTATATAACCTTTTGTAGGTGAAATATTCTAATAAGGCTGACCCTAGGAAGATGAAATGACCCAAAGAATAATTTGAAATTGAAATCATAGTTGTTGAATGTAAAGGGGAGGAATTGTACCATCAATCGACTAAAACTAGACCTCACATCCCGAGCCTTCCATATGTTTTTGAATCAAAGACATAAATATAAAAACTAAAAGGTGTTTCATGAATATAAGATGTTTTATATGTTATAGGTGATTAAATAATATTCTAAAAAATAATGACAAAATAGAGTGTAAAGATAAGAAAGTTGTAGAAGAACTAGAGAGATGAGGAGATTGGATTCTGAACGTGATCATTTGTCTTAAGCAATGTAACATAATCAAACTTGACATTGCACTTAGAAAAACCAATTTTAATGTTTATTATTCTACAACCATGTATATTTTATCTAATCCAAATGAATGCTAAAGGATCACCTTTTTGTTTATCATATATGATATCTTTTTATTCAGCAACCTTAGGAGTTCAAATGCACTTCATGCATGTCTAATGGTGTTGTTCTCCTCTTAACTTAATAGTTGGCTCCCTCATACTCTTACACTTGTATGTGTATTGATTGAGTGTTTTAGTCACTAAATCACATGCTTACTATGTACATCTAGCCTCTAAATACCTCAGTTATATGCATGATTCCTAAGAAAGAGAACTACTCATTTACACCTCTTTACTTTGCTTTGGCATTACTTTTATCATTTTCATCTTCATTGTTTGTTGTTTCCAATTAACAACTTACAATTTTTCATACCAAATGACATCCTACTAAGCTCTAATTTCAGTTTGAACTTTTGAGTACAATGTACATGACCACCCATTAGGGACAGGCGCATGGGCACTACTGCTCCCTTTGGGCGCCTATGTCCTCGCACCTCTTTTCTAATATTTCAAATGTTATTTATTTATTATCTTCTTTTATCACTCTTGGTTGTCCTTTCACTTGTTAATGATGAAATTTAAGTAAGTGAATCATATATATACATGTATTATTTAACCTTATTAGGGGGAAAACATTCAAGATGCACATGCTATTATAATGAGATAATAGTTTCTATCTACTACATTAAGGACTCGCATAGGATGGCTTATTTTGAATTCCATACCACACATTTACATTTGGGAAAAGTAGTTGTAGCCCACTATTCTCTATGCAACTGGCACTAGGGCATCCTAGCTCAAGGGACACTATTTTAATCACACATACATGAACTACATAGAGTCTGAAATGTAGTGCAACACTCAGTGACAATCACATCGGGGTGACTATCGAGCACGAGGTTCATGTAGTAAAATTATGGTATAAAAATTTGATTCAAATGGTATTAAATAATATCCTTAATGTCATTTTTTACCTCCAATTATTCAATTGATAATTGTAGACACAAAATCAAGCACACATTACTATTTTACTATGTTTTCAATATGTTGTTATATGTATGGATCTTAAGAAAGAAAAGTATTCACCGGTGACACCATCTATGTATTTTATTGATTTTTATTGTAACTCTCTTCCACATATGTCATTTTTGTATCTACTCCCGCTTAGGTCACATGAATCTCTGTTTGTCTATCTTTTCACATTTGTTGTTATTTATCTCGTAACACTAGTGCCCAATCTGGACACTAGCGCCCATGCGCTTATGTCCATTCCGGGTGCTTCTATCTTGTTTTATTCTTTTTACACATTTTGGCATTTATGGTTAGCCTTTTCTCTTTTCTTGTCCTTATCTCATGTTCATAGTCATTTTTTCGTGTCACTAGTGTCTAAATTCAAACAAGATATTCTCATATACACAACATACATACTATTATTCCGGTTAACAATTCAAAGGGGCAATCACATCTACATAGTAAAGTATCAATACTATAAAAAAGGGACTACATTTTTGGGCTGTAAACATTGTATAAGAAGGGGAAGTGTTGAATTCTATACCACACATTTACACTTAATCTAGATACATCCTGTTATTCTTGGCGTTATTGGCACAAGGGGCACTCAAGGACACTATTTCACACACAAGCACACAAAACTACATGGAGTATGAAATGTAGTTCCTCGAGTGACCGTCGGGGTCAATATGACTTCACACATTACATATTTTAATCAGATTTAATGTGTTTGTGAGCTTGTGCAGGTAGTTATGGTTTGTTATGTAGGTTACAAGCATGATCAAAACCCTAATAGTGAAGGTAACGCGATAAATTATATATTGAAGTGAAAGTCCTCAGACCCAGAAAAGAAATAGATCCTGAGTATTCACATAGACACTAGCGACCGAAACAAACATCAGCATTTGGATGCTCCTATCCCCTACAGTGCTCTTGTACTACACATAATAGAGTTCCAAAACTCTTAGTTAACCAATGTTGCATCATTTTTAGCTAGATACAAAGTCCTCGACTACCTCCGTGTTGTACAGAAACCAACTATTTCATCTATCCTTCTTATTGATTCAACAAAAATGAGATTTTGTAAAACCCTAGATATTTCGTAGTCACATGAAATAAATGAAGCAATAAAGTACATATTTGACCTAATCAATAAGCGAGATGGAAATTGAAAACCTAAGTGCAAGAGAGAGAATGAGAGACTTAGCTGATTTCACATTTAATCCTAAAGTTTGTCGAAAGAAGACAAGGAACACAAAGAAAAGGCCAAAGATAGATGTCAATTGCTAGTTTTCTCACTTAGGAATCATATGAATAGTAGTATGTGACTAGGACCTAGAAATGTACCCAAAGTGCTTGATTTAGTGTCTACATTTGCCCCCACTTTATGTTGTTGATTGAATACTTGATAATATAAAGTAGATAAGATATGTGTACCTAATAATCATGTAGATTGATGGTAAAAAGTGTGCCGAGGAGACAAGAAAATGTGTGGAGTGATAAAATGAAGCATGGAAGCTAACCTATGAAAGAGGAAGTGACCCTAGGGGTGGAAAAACATAATGTGTTGTTTTGTTGTACACTATTATTGTTTTCACACTCGTGTTGTGTATTAGACTATTGCTTCTTATAAGGATGAACCCGTAAAAAAAAGAGTATTCAAAGTTGTGTATGTGAAAATTTTGATCCAAGCATGTAAAAAGTATGTAAAGATGTGAAAATGCAGTAAAAGGAACATGTGCACCTGATCCATGATGAGTGAGAGGGATAGAAAGTTTCTTGAAATGCTATAGAAGAATGCATTTTTTGGGTGATCTCACACTAAGTGTAAGTTTTTAGGCAATCTCATGCCATGGAAGAAAAAGTTTTGGGGAGAAAGGTCTAGTGTTATTATCCATCCCTAATTACTTCTCAAAGTTTATAAACCATCGCAGATGGTGTGATCCTATTTTTTCCAATTTGATCCAATGAAAATAGAAAAATGGAGACATAATGAATGATGATTACTAGAGGAATGTTCATGTTATGTGTAAATTGATGAAAATTATGCCAATATGAGAAAATAACCGCAACTTCCCATGGTCATAGGTGCCCAAGAAGGGCCACGAGCACCTGACACCCATGTCCTGTATCTAAGCATTGACATTTGTGTTGTTTTGAGGACCCAAGTCACATTCTCGAGCCCCTTTTGTAACTGTATACTACTATATTTTTGTACTATGTAGGTTTGAATTGTGAGTGTGTATTTTTGAATGGGGCGACTATTTCACCCAATGTATGCACCCCCTCATTTGGGGTGAATGTGACATCACTAGGAGAATGTGAATCAAAGCATGACCGACCACCGATCTGAAACTCGATATCATGTGGGGGGAATGTGCATGGTAGAAACCAAGGCACATGCAAACAAAGTAGTTAGGACATGTGTTAGTACAAACAAGATAGATACGTGCATATAAGACAATGTGTAATCTAGCAAGAAAGAAGAAAATGTAGACCGTGAAAAGAGGGTTTCAAAAATGAGACGTCGCTCACCATGTCCCAAGAAAATCAAGGCCGAAGTGGCCAAAAGAATACAAAAAATGAACAAACAAGATATAGAGAAAAACCCGCATACAATGGAAAACAATGAAAATTTGTAGCAAGAAAAGTATCGATAACCATGGTAGAAAATGGTTTCTACAAAGAAAATTTTGCACATGAAGCACCTTTAGTATGTTTAAAAGATAAAAAGTATGTCAAGATGTGTATATATCGATAGAGTAGTGTGTTAGTAAGAATATGAAGTAGTATAAAATGAAACAATATCACTGTGATGTGTACAAAAGTAGATGCCCCAGAGTCTCGATGGACTGTAAAAGGTACCATGCCAAGCATTTATGTTATGTGTAGAGATCTATAGAAAGCTGCATTCACAACTAGAGAACAAGTGAATGTGCATGTGTATATAGAAATATAATGACATACAATGTATCCATCTATCATGTGTAACAAGGTGTATATGTAAGCATAAGTAAGAAAAATTAAATGCAACTAAGATATGCGGTATGTTGTGAATGTGTATGGAATGGAATGCAAAGTGGATGTGATAGGAGAAGCATGCCCCCCAAGTGAATACAAATGAACATGTATGAGATGAGGTTCATTTATAAAAGACCCCTCGACAATCAAGAATGAACCATAGAAAAGAGTGTGTCATTGAGAAACAGGTTTGAAAATGTGTGCTAGAAAGACATGAACATGAAGTATAGAGCGTAGAGAGTGTGAGTGAGGTTCATTTCAGATTTAGACCCTCAGTAGTCGAGTATGAACCGTGGAACTAGAGTGTGTCATAGGGTAAGTGTGATGTGCGAGAATGTGATGCTAGAAAGATGTGTCATGAATGTGCAGAGTGTGAAATGTGTCACGTGTATGATGTGAGGTTCATGAATGTAGTATGAACTCAACAAATCAGTGTGAAATGTAGCACGAGAGTGCGTCATAGGCTAATGATGATACAAGAGGTGTATCAATGTATGTAATGATGCTTATAGAGATGCAACATGAAGCACATAACATAATAATAAAAATCATAGATAACTAGGATGCTAGAATGGGCCTAGGAGAAGTAAGCATGATGCCCCAAAAGTGTATAATGATGGATATCTATGTAGTGATGTGAAGATACAATGCCATTGTGGGTTATGTCATGATAAGAGAGAGATCTAGCATAATGATAGCCGTAAGCAATAGTAGGACAATGTGATGGTGGCAGAGTTTGAAATGTGTCTTGGTCATCAATAGAAGGAGTAGTTTCTTTGACAAAATGAATCAGGAATGAAAGTGGAGTAGGATGGAGAGGAATCTTGAATGGTGGAAGTCGAGAGAGACCATCTAGAGTTTTTGGTCTTGCTTAGTGAGTGCTTTCTTAGGTTGACTTGGTAATGTGGTAGAAGACTTGAGAGGAGGAGGTGTTAGATTTATTTTGAGAGGTGGTTGCTTAGGAATATCTTGGCTTTCCGTAGAGGAAACATTAGTAATAATGGCATGATGTTCATTAGACATAGATGAATGAAATTTAGTAACCTAGTGAGATTTAGAAATAGGAGATGGGCATGTATTATAATGTTGTGCAACGAATGAGAGAAAATCCTGACGCTCAAGGTGCTTGATTCTTCATTTTAAAGCATAAAAATCATTGTCATTATGTCCATTGAGTCAATGGTAATTGCAATATGGATGACCTTTATATTTTGCAATCTGATAAGGAGGATAAGTAGATGGCAAGCTAATTAATTAATGAGCTATGAGCTACGGAAAATATCTTGTTGCTTAGCATTGAGCTCAAACATGAGAGGCACAAGAAGTGACAAGATTTGAGGCTCACTGATATGAGCACATGCAGAATACATAAAATGAGGATGAAATGTAGTAGAAGAAAAAACATGAGCCTAAGAAGCGTCCTTAATACATTGGATTTCATATTTAAGTGATGTAATCATGGATTCCATAACCTCAAATTTATCTTGAAATAGAGAATATAAATCTTGAATTAATTTGCAGATATATTAATGGGCATTAGGACCAAAAGATTCATTAAAAGATGATCAAAGATAACACTGACTTGAGTAGGTGGTGTATCTAGAGGTAGGCATATATTGTGCATGATGTTGTGGAGATCATCTTTGCAAGGTGGGTGTATTTGAAGTAATTAAATCAAGGGACTTTAGGAGATTTAGAAGCCATGAAAGAAGACTTAATAGAATGAGAAAAATGAAGATCCAAGAGTTTTTGAATGATGGGTTCACCAAAAGATTTAACAAAAATGAGCTTTTATAAAACCCTAGATATTTCAAATTCACATGCCATAAATGAAGCAATAAATACATATCTGACCTAAGTCATAAGTAAATGGAGCTTGAAATCCTAAGTGCAAGAGAGAGAGAATGAGAGATTTAGCTTATTTCACACCCGATCCCAATGTGTGTAAGAAAGAATGCATGAAACACAGAGAAAAGGCCAAAGACAGATGCCAATTGCTATTTTTCCCACTTAGGAATCATACAAATAGTAATATGTAACCATGACCTAGAAATGTACCCAAAGTTCGTGATTTAGTGTCTAAAATTATTTGCTTAGGGTTTTACATTTCTTGAGTACTTAGCAATTTTATATTATCATTTGTTACATTGGTTACTTTGCAATAAGATTTAATTCCATTTACATTAAATCATTAATACTCTCTCTTGTTATAATATTAGAATGAAAATACCCCTATTTATTCCATGCAACTTTCTTAACTATTTTTCCATTACAATTTTACTTACCCCTTTTATTCCAACCCTAATATATCAAATAGATTTTTTATTTCTGCCCAAATATCAAATATATCATGTTTTACACTCAATTATTATTTTCATAATATGCCTTTGTGCTAGAAAGATTTTTCGAATCAATTCAAGACGTATTATCAATTACGTTAATGTTAAGATTTATTCATTTATCAATACCTCTTAAAATAATCAATACGTTGAAATAATATCACTTGTGTTGAAAAGTATACTAAATCATAGTTTTCTACAATGTTATTCTTTCTTCGTTAAGAATCTCCTAATTGAGATTTCCTTATTGAAAAAGAGATTATAATTTAACTTCATGACAACATTCCTTTTGCAATTTTAAGGTATTTAGTTTTAAAAATAGGGGTCAAATATTTTAGTTTAATGTTAAAATTAACCCCACATCTCCTTTTTCCAATCTCTCTAACCTACCCCAATACCTAATTCTAAATATTAGTAAATTAAACTCTTTTACCCCTTAATGTCTATTGGTATATTGACTTTGATTTTATCAATTTTAAATACATCAATATGAATGAATGTGCTAGGATATTGCCTAGATAATGAACCCGTTATGCCATCCAGGCTAGTTCGACTCGAGCATGTATAGTTTTATTCATCTAATGTGCACTTGAGTATTGTTTAGGTAGTTAGGGTTTATTTTGCAGGTATAAGTGAGACACAATGAATGTGATGTGACTTACATCAATAAGGAGTGAAACCGAGAGACACAAAAAGAAACAAATCCCGAGCCACTCTGCAGACACCTATGCTCAAATCGACACTATCGCCCAGAAGCCCTTTCCCACTCCAGGCCCACTCCTATCACCGAGATTTTTGTAGTCCAATTTCATACATAGAGCTTGTACATCCCATAATCTACCCTTTAAGATCAGTCTCCAAATCCAAAATTGCTTCAGACCTATAGATACAAGATGAGTCATTCTCCAAACCCTATCTATCACTCTTATTTGTATTTCCTTTTCCCGATCTTGCTTATTTAATGTTTTATCTATCCGATCAAGTAGTGTCTTTAAATTAAATTAAATTTTATTAAATCAAGTGCTTATTTGTCTAAACATGGGCATGATTATTAGATCTTGGTGTTCAAATGCATTAGAGCCCATGTCACAAACTCGCCAACTTATTTCAATTTTTCCCATACCCTACTCATTATTTGTACTTTTTTATACCTATGCTAGAGAAATTTAGTGTAGGACTAAAGTTTATAATTTTTAATAAAAATTACTTTAAGTGATTGTAGGTGAAAAACATAGCCAATTATTTATGTGGTTTTGCACATCAATATGACATTAAACATGTGTTTTAATTAGTTTGTTTCACTTGCAAAATTCCAAAGACTAATTCCCATGAATGATTCCTAAGTCATAGTTCCCCATTAGGAACGAACTAGAAAATGCCCTCAAATCAAACAACCTACATTAGGCCTTTGAGAGTTATTCCTAACAAATCCTTTAGCCACCAAGACTTGGTGAGAGTTAACCTTGGGGGGATTCACATAATTAATTTCACTCTTCCTTTCAAAGAGGAAAATCCATGTCCATTTGTGCATTACTCTATCTAGGTTACACACACTTTGTGTGCATGTTCTTTTTCTTGTAGTGTCGATCTCACGACGCTAGGAGGAAAAGGTGTGTATCACTCATGGAGATTAATGGAATGTTTTAGAATGAGGACACGTTCAATTTTGGGATTGGTATTTATATGTATAATTTGATGTTATACGCATGTGAGCCCTATATTTTGTTGTAGTATATTGTATCGATGTCGTGCACAAGTGCATGTTGTAACCAAAGGCTTTGTTGATATTAATGGAAGTTTATTTTTCATTACTTGTAAAACATAAAATGCTTGTGTTATTGTAGAATTATCTTAATCCATTGTATATTTTGTGTATTTGAATGTGTTGTGATTTCTTCGAGTTAAGTAGCAATTCATAAATATATATGTTGCACACTAGTGTGATCTCTCTAAATAATCAAATATTAGGGTGTTTAGTGCTCTCAATGCACTTTAGGTGAGACCTCCATGCTTGTACATGGTTGAATATGCAGATTGTGTATATGTTGTGTGGTCTATCTAATTCTCACTCATGAGAGATCCGGGTGCATGGCTAAGGAATATTGCATTGCTTACCTATATGTGGAGTTATGGTTAAGTAGAAATTTAAACAATAAAAGTAAAAAATATAGTTTGACATCCAAAAAACCTCTTTTTCTTTCCAAGAATTTTGTGTTGATTTCTAATAAAATGGTGTCTTTTGAAACCTAATAATACAAAGATACCTTGTAAGAATATATACTAACAAATGGAGGGTTTTCGGGGAAGTTGAGGGAGCTTATATTATCCCTAAATTATTATTACTATCCTATACATTTATAAAAATTCTAAAACTATCACACAAATATCATATAATTTTGAGTAAGATCTCAAATGTCATGGAGATACCCAATCCTTATGTTAATGCTCTTAAAAAATGCTTGAATGTTTTTGCTAAATGTATTAATGAACACCAAAACATGAATGAAGTAATGTCTTTCCCATGAATTAGGTGGGCATGATGGTGACCTACTTAGCATGGATAGCACACATGTTGGTGTCCTTGAATACCCCCACCAAATATGACTATGTCGCCTCTTGCAAGGCGAGATGGCGGTGCCCTGGAAGCGCAGGTCGGAAGTGATCTCTGTAGTATTTTATTTTACCAAACATCCCAAGGCACGCTGACACATCACTTAAGCACTCACCCAAAGCACACAAGGGTACCAAGTTCCTCTTTTATGGCAACTTTGTCAAGGAGTTAGCATGATCACACAAGTATTCCAAATCCATAGCAAGTAATCAATTATAAACCATAACACAAACTATATCTAGATCACAACCATATGCAAGAATGATTAAACAAGAATCAAGATCAGATCTACCATGCAAGATCCAGAAATAGATGAGTCAATAACCAATATCCAACCACATAGATCCATTGTATTAATCATTGTAAAATATAGAAGTTGGATGCATACATATAAGTATCACCATAAGTCATGTGCTCACTTAAACCAACATCATAGCTTTAATAAAAAATAGACCCTCTAAACCATGGAAATTAATACATATATAGGGGTGGGGACTTTCCCTTCACCACCTATGAATCCTCAAAATATGATATTTGCTAAGACTAGCCATGTGACGCTTACAAAGATAACAAAAGAGCATGCAAGATCTTCTAACCATAGTTATTCTATAGATAACTTCAGTTCCAATCCTATTTTTAGCCCAAAACATTATATGTCGCTTGCCTTTTTAGTTGTCCCAAAATAGCCTTGCGTAGCCTCCAAGTCTTCATACTTTAGTTTGAACAGCTAGTTCCTTGCTACAAAAATATACTCTTCCTGTATGGAATTTGCTTTTGAGTGTCGCATATGCCATCTCTATATTTAGCATCATGCCCAATTTAAATAAGTCCTTGATCCTCCTCAAAGAAATCCTTGAGCACTCTTGTTCTATCTCCCACGTGTGAATACTATCATCCATGAGCGCGCTTTACCATATTCCCATCTCGTGCATGTTTATTCTGGTATGTCTTGCTCACTCGCTCCAATACTTAGCCATTTTTTAGGGCCCAACATTACCCCACACTAGGTATGTTGTCCATCCTTGGAAACACTCTGATTGTCCTCCCAAAAATAAAGAATCCTCCAAGAATCAAAGAATGAAAGAATCTATCCGGTGATGCCAAAGAATGAAATAATATAGGTACTACTATGTAAAAAGGAGGGGGAACTCCTTATTTACTAGGGCTTCTAATGTTTTCCACCCTTCTAATTCACTACGTGCTTGAGTAAAATCTTCTCCTATAATGGCAGTGACCTCCTCCAAAGTTAGGTCCTCTCCCTTAGCCTTTAGTGTGTCCACCAAAGTCTCCAATTGCTTTCCTATATCTGTCAATGCATCCATCTTGTGCGTGACCTACAGGTAGAGTTCCTTAAACTTATTTTTAATTAAGGCCCTTAATGAATCAATTGCCTCACACTTTTTTCAACTTTGGCCAATATCCTTTCCCATTCTTCCCTATTCCCTTTATTCTTGGCCTGGAACTTAAGGTCTGCCTCATCTTTTACAACTAGAAGTCCCACCACATGGTCTCTATCCTCACAATTATCATACACAACCTCTGCCATGTGAGCGGCTACCTTTACCGACTCCAATAATTCACTATATTCTGTTATGGTGGCTTGAATCTGATCTCTTTCTTACTACTTTTGTTGTGCCATAAATTCTTCTAAAGATACAAGGGAAAGGGTAGCTGGTTGGTAAGTGATTATGCACATTAGATCTTCAAGACAATGAAAATCAGACTCATATGTTGTTTTGTTCGAGGGAACCAGGTTTGGGTGTGTGATTAAAATTACATCAACTATGCACTCTTCCTTCTTGTACAATGTGTGTGTCCGACATTTTTCATCCCTTAGCTCTTGCTTCAACTGCAATAAATTCTTCCTTCTCTTTAATCTCTTTATCCCTCTCAATTATTTCCTTATTCTTTTCCCCCAGCTCACTCTCCATGCTACACCCTTAATCATATATCTTATATTGGATGTATATAGCCGAATTGTGGCTATCATAACTTCTTATCATTATGTATCTCTTTCATAAATGTTATATTTTCATTAATGGGTCACTTGGTGTTGGCCATAGCATAGGAATAGTATATATAGGGGTTAGTAGGTAGTAGTTGATCATCATATTCAGCATTTGAGTCTTATTGTTTGGTTTGGAGGTTGCCCCCTCAAAGTGGCTAAGATATTCTACTTGCACATTGAGATCATTTATCTAAAATATTGTGTTCATTAGTGTTATATTGCTGCTAATAATCAGATTTATATAAGTAATTCCATTACAAGTGGTATCAGAGCTTGAATTCGGCCAACACTGCGTCAAACCCTAATTATAAAGGTTCATCCACATCTCAAAATTGGTAGCGAATTTTTTTGCAAATTTTTTTTTGGTGTGACAAAATCAGTCAAGTAAGTTGCCTTCCAATTTTAAGAATTTTTTAATTGGTTTGCAAAAGTTATAAGTAGGTTTTATGTTTTTTATAATTTGGCTACCTAGAGTGAAATTTGTAGAATTTTTCAAAGTTATTTACATTTCCGTAAAGATGATTAAAAGTTAGTTTGAGTTCGTTCTTTGAGTTTTATAAAATTCGGCCAATTCCTATTAAATCCCAAACCCTAAATGTTGACCTTGATCCTTAAATCTTACCATTTTGGGGCATCATGGCTGGGTCTTCGACAAGAGGCAAAAATAATCCCATCACTCCGGGTAAAAAACCCTGATAAGGATGAGATAATAGTTGAGGAGTTAGAGTTAGAATGGGTATCTACAAATTCCTCAAGGTTAGGGTTTACTTCAATAGACCATAAGGTCAGTTATCTTGAGTTAGAGTCATGCGAAACCTCGAGGGTAGAGTGGCCAACAAAGAAGATGTAGAAAATATTGGACTTCATTCACCAATTTAGTTAGAATATCATGGGTCATCATATTCTTCCTAATCAACCACAACTCAATCATACTCATATTAACTAGGGTGGATCTTCAGGTCAAAGTAATAGACAAACTAGCCAGGGTGGATCTACAAACATGACCAATCCAAATACAAACACTCTGCAATCTTGTAACATGATTCCAAAAGTGGAAATGTGTAATTTTGATGGAAAGGATCCACTCAATTGGATTAACCAGATGGATAATTTCTTTGATCATCATCGATTCCATCGAATAAAAGGTTACCATGGCATCATTGATCTTGAACCTTACCAATTCATTTGGTATCGATGGTTATGTGCTCAAAGGAAAATAGTGGCCTCAATGTTACATGGACATTCTTCACCAAAGAGTTACAATTGCACTATAGTTCTATTGTCTCGTAGAATTATTTCAGTTTTATTAACACAACTAAGATAAATAGGAACCATCAAATATTACATCCATCAATTCCAAAACCTTTCCTTATGGGTGGAAAATATTCCCAAGAGAATCTGAATGACTTATTTCTTGGGGGCTTTAAAGAACAAATTGAGACTAATGTGCGTATGTTTAATCCTCATAAGGTTTCAGACTCTATGATTATGGCACATAGGGCAGAGGAAAAATTTATTTCCATTAGGAAACAAATTGTTAGTAATATTAGAGATCGTAGCACCTTTCCACCATCATTCCCTTGGCTAGTTAGATTGACACCTCAACAAATTGAAGAAAAGAGAGCCAAAGGGTTATGTTTTAATTATGACAAAAAATTTGGACCAGGACATAAGTGTGCTAAAATAAGTTGTTCTACATTGAGGGGCCTACTAAAGAAGAAGAAAATGAAGAAGATGAAGAGGTAGAGCCAGAGGAGGAATTAGGAGATCCCCAACCAATAATATCATGCCATGCAATTTCAGCTATTAGCACTCCCCAAACTCTCAAAGTAGTTGGATTCTTAAAAAATTAGAGGGTAACCATGTTGATTGATTCGGGAAGTACTCAAACTTCATCAATCATAAGTTGGCAGACACTTGAATTGCTTTATTTATCTAGCTCCGCAATGTCAAGTCATGATCACCGATGGGAAAACGTGAGTTGTTCAAGAAAATGCCATAACATTAATCTCACCCTGGGAGATTACTTGCTAACTAGTAATATGTATACCATTTCCATGGGAGAAGCAGACATTGTGTTAGGATTTCAGTTCTTACCACCTAGGGAACCATTGAAATGAATTTCCAAGAGTTCATGCAATTTTAGTTAAGGAGGACTTTTAAATTAAAAGGACTAAGAGTAAAGTCCCCACATATGGTAAGTTCTCATCAGATGCAAAAATTTCTTAGAAAAGGCATAGAGGGGTTTGTGGCACAACTATTTTCATTGAAGCACATCATTCCAATACATTTATACCCATCAGATATGTAAGCAATTATAGATGAGCACTCAGTGGTGTTTGGAGAAATGCCCAAGGGTTTACCTCCAAAAAGAGACCATGACCATGCCATCTAGCTAGTACCAGGGAGTCAACCACCCAACATCAGACCTTATAGGTACCCCTATATGCAAAAGAGTGAGATTGAGAAGATAGTTCAAGAGATGTTAGAAGCGGACTTATTTGGCATAGTCAGAGTGCTTACTCTTCTCCTGTAGTAATGGTATGGAAAAAAGATGACAATTGGTGCATGTGTCCAGATTACAAGGAACTCAATAAATACATAGTTAAAGATAAGTTTCCTATTCCTATAATTGATTATTTGCTAGATGAGTTACATGGTGTTGTTTACTTTACAAAACTTTCTCTTCATTCTGGATATCATCATATTAGAATAATGGATGAAGATATTCATAAAATAGCCTTCAGACACATGAAGGACACTATGATTTATTGGTAATGCCTTTTGGACTAACAAATGCACCCTCTACATTTCAAATCTTGACAAGTTCCATCTTTAAGCCATTTCTTTGAAAGTTTGTTTTAGTGTTCTTTGATGATATATTAATCTATAGTAAAACATGGGAGGAACACTTGCATCATGTAAATAAGGTGTTAGAAACTCTTGAACAACATCAACTTTATGCAAATCCTTCTAAGTGTTCTTTTGGTGTCAAGGAGGTTGAATATTTGGGTCATATTGTCTCTTATGAAGGTGTTAAAGTGGATCCTAACAAGATAAAATCCATGCTTGAATGGAAGGTTCCCAAAACCCTAAAAATCTCTAAGGATTTTGGGACTTATAGGTTATTATCGTAGATTTGTAAGGAATTATGGCAGCATCACAACACCACTCACAACTTTATTGAAGGACTCTTTCCATTGGAATGAGCAAGCTACTATGACATTTGAGAAGTTGAAGGAGGCCATGTGCACCACTCCAGTTCTAGCCACCCCAAATTTTTCCAAAACATTCATTGTTGAATGTGATGCTTCAGGTATGGTATGGGGGTAGTACTCATGTAAGAAGGTCGACCCATTTCCTTTGAGAGCCACCAATTCAAAGGTAAGAATATATCTAAACTAGTTTATGAGAAATAAATGTTAGCAATACTTCATGCAGTGAAGCAATGGAGACCATATCTAATGGGAAGACATTTCAAAGTAAAGACAAATCATGATAGTTTGAAATACTTCTTAAAGAAACGTTTATCATCTGAAGAACAACAAAATTGGGTCTCAAAATGTTGGGGTATGATTTTGAGATAATATACAAGAAAGGGAAAGAGAATGTAGTTGTTGATGCTTTATCTCGGAAGGATGAATCTGCCGAGGCATTGTTGTGTGCCATATCTATATTATAAGAGGATTGGATAGAGGATGTAAGGTATGAATGGAAAAATGACCTAGGTACACAAAATATCATTTAGAATCTCCAACAAGATCCAAGCATTTTAGAAAAAATTGTATGGAAAGGAGATGCTTTATGGTATAAAGATAGATTATATCTATGTAAGAATTCAATCCTTAAAAATAGGGTTCTATCTGAGCTCCATGCTTCTCCAAAGGGGGCATTCTGGCTTCTTGAAGACTTATCATTGAAACAAGCATGCTTTTTTCTGGGAAGGGCTAAAAGGGGATGTCCAAAATTTTGTGGCATAATGCATGGTTTGTCAGCAAAATAAGGGTGAAACAATTAAGTCCCCGGGTCTTTTACAACCTCTATCTATTCCTAGCCAGGTGGGAAGAGGTGTTCATGGACTTCATCACAGGATTGCCTAAATCAGAAGGTAAAAATGTAATCATGGTGGTGGTGGACAGACTCACCAAATATGCCCATTTTTTTGCTTTATCACATCCATTTTTGCAAGTACAATAGCAACAACCTTCAGGATACAATTCAGAAGCTACATGGGACACCAAAGATTATAGTAAGTGACCGAGACCCTATCTTTACTAGTAATTTTTGGATTGACTTGTTCTCATGCTTGGGCACACAACTAGCTCATAGTTCATCTTATCATCCCTAGTCTGATGGGAAAATAGAGGTGGTAAACAAGTGCTTGAAGGGATATCTTAGTTGTTTTACGCCGATAAGAAATCGAGATGGGTCCAATGGTTACTGTTGGAAGAATGGTGGTATAACACCTCCTTTCATACTTCATCTAAAATGTCTCCTTTCTTGGAATTATATGGGTACCATCCACCATCTATCACTTCATCTTTGAGAGTCCAACCAAGGGTTTGAGAAGTTGAAGAACATATTCAACACCAACAAGAGGTGATTTCTAGTCTTAGGGAGAATTTGGCCATGTCACAAAATCGCATGAAGCAGCAGGCAAACCAACATCACAGTGAAAGACATTTTGAAGTCGGTGATTGGGTTTTTGTGCGTTTACAACCATATAAGAAAATGTCCTTAAAACAACATAAAAAGGATAACAAGATTTCACCTAAGTATTATGGCCCTTATCAAGTGTTACAGAAGATTGGAAATGTAGCATACAAACTGGAACTTCCTCCAGCTACTCAAATTCATCCATTCTTCCATGTATCTTTCCTAAAGAAGGTAATTGGACAAACAATATCAACCCAGAAAGTGTTACCCGAGCTTGATGAAGAGGGAAGAATCATCCTAGAACTAGAATGCATCCTTCAACATGCACTAAGCGATCAAGAACAAGGGTCATCACTGAGTATTTGATCAAGTGGAAAAATCTAGACAATGAAAATGTAACTTTGGAGGATGCAAACTTCTTGCAGCAGTATCTAGATCTTCTCAACATTTGGGACAATGTTGCTTTGAAGGGGAGGGGCATGGTATTCCCTTAATCATATATCTTATATTGGATGTATATAGCCGACTTGTGGCTATCATAACTTCTTATCATTATGTATCTCTTTCATATATGTTATATTTTCATTAGTGGGTCAGCGTTGGTGTTGGCCATAACATATGAATAATATATCTAGGGGTTAGTAGGTAGTAGTTGATCATCATATTCAGCATTTGAGTCTTATTGTTTGGTTTGGAGGTTGCCCCCTCGAAGTGGCTAAGCTATTCTAATTGCACATTGAGATCATTTATCTAAAATATTGTGTTCATTGGTGTTATATTGCTGCTAATAATCAGATTTATACAAGTAATTCCATTACACTTCATGTACCTTATATTATTATTCTTATAAAAAATTCTAGATCTCACTTCCACCGATAGCTTATTAAGCACATTGCATGCTTGTTCATTTGTTAAATTTTGAGAATCAACTATCGAGTACATGTCTCTTTAAAATGATGATTCACATGTATCCAACAATGAATGAGTGCTTACTTCAAACTTTGAATCTTCAATGTGGGACTCAAAATACCAAGAGAATTTTTTTCCTTATGCGCAGGAGAACACCCTTCTTATCAAAGAAAACCAATAGAAGATTTGATCCGTAGGTATTGTACTCTAGTACCTCGCACACAAAACCTTACTATGATCCTCAACATATTACATTATAGGCCCTTGGGTAATATATGGTCGTCTTTTTCCTCAAGCGCCCTTGGGCATCCCTACAACAAGGTGCAATTCTCTACCCATGATCCCTTCCCATCCTACACTCCTCTCCTCTTCATTTCTTTCCTCTTCTTCATTCCGTGCAACCTAATGCTCCACCAAGTGTTCAATAATCTTTGAAACCTCTCTCTCTACTCGTGCTCTAGTTACGGGTCGGGAGTGTGCTTATCCTTAAGCTCTTTTGTGTGGTCCAGGTTCTCCTTGATTACTTGTGTGCTAGCCATGCCAATACCATCCTCATCCACATCTATGGCATTTTAATCTTCATAGTGCTCATCCCGGCCTTCTTCTTCTGATTCTTCTAATGTATGCACTTGTGGGTTTGACTTCTTAAGTGGCTCTTCTTCACTTTCAGCTCCTTCCTCCTGGCTCCTAGTCTTCTCGAGTTCAAGCAAGTGGAATATCATGTCTCTTCAAAGACTTTGGATACCTTCTTTTATCAAGCTTCCTCTCGACATAATTTTTTTGTTACCTCCTTCCTTTCTAAGGTTTTTCCTATGGGCGCGCTAGAAGATGGGGTTTTATCCTTTCCCACTCCTTCAGTCCTACTAACAAAAGGCATCTCTTCACGCTCACCCTTCTTCAATTCAAATTTCTTCCTCATGGAGGGCTCCTCGGAGTTTTTTACATCATCTTCTACAAATTCCCCATCCACAACCGAGGCCTTATATAAATATATATTCTAATGACATCCACTTAAGCTATTGGAAATGTTACTTTGGATTCATCAAATGTATGCTCTCTGAAACATACTTCTCCTCATAAGCATGCTTCTTGGGGTAGACAAGTTTTTAAAGCATCTCATGGTGCTCCTTATCTACTTTGCTCAAGTCATACCTCAATTTTTGTGCCTCATTAAATATATTTATTGCACTCTGAAGTATTGTGTTGTGAAGGAAAAAGGGAGTTTGCACCATGGACTCTTAGTGTCATCTTTTAACATAAATCTCCCGATACAAAATTGTTGATACACAAAAAGTCTATAACTCCATCCACAAGCATGGGAAACTACTCTAGAATCCTCCACTTAGCCCCGAATGCATCACACATTCGTTTATACCATTTTTCCATGTGTGCCTTGTATGTTGGTGTTACAGAATCATAGGTATACTTTGCAAATTGTTTTGTAGGGGATGGATCTTCTGTAGGATACTCCCATATCTTGTCCTTAGGCCCATCAAGCACCCCAATATCTCTAAAAACACTATCACAAGAAAAATATTCCCAAACATGATCTTATCACCGTCTCATGCGACATCAATAATATCTTCAACAATGAAGGAAGCAATGTTGTATATGGTTCCTTTAGATATATTTTTACATACATAAAACCACCTTTTATTTACTTGGGTCCATCTCTCCTACCCACTTAGCTTTATGAGTAGATGCACAACCATCTTCATGATGGGGTATTTCAACTTTATAATATCAAACATGCGCCCACCTTCTTGTATTCAAACTCCTTGGTAGCTTTCTTCACCTCTTCATCATTTCCCAAGTCATCATCAAAGGAGCTACCAATATTAATGAGTCCAGTGTATTTTTCAATCAATTGCGTGGTGATGCACATCCTTCTTCTTGTAAAGTAGAAGTAGTCTTCATGTACACGCGACATTAACCACGGATATAACTTTTAGGCTTCCCAAAAATGGAAGCTCATATAATTGTAATAATCCAACATTCTTCAACACCCTTTTTACCCTATCATCATATATTGGCTTATCATCCATGGTTCTTTCTTCTATTAGATGGACAAGCTCTATCACCATGTCACATGTGGTTAGGTGTGTGTGATGATTGTAATCACTAACTACCATGCTCCTAACATGGGATGTCCACTCTTTTCCCATTAACACCCCATCTGGGTACTACATTTCTGAGTACCACTCCTCCTAAACATCAACTATGGGGGTAGGGTTTTATTTTCCCTTGCCTCTTTTCTTTGGTGACATGGTCGCGGGTTTCCTTCATGCCATTTCAAGCGTGTAAAAATAAATTTATACCTCGTTCATTTATTTTCTTGTCACTTCAACCCTCATGCTAGAAACCCTAAATGTAAAACTACGTATATTTTGTTTAAATTCTAAATGTCGTGCCCTACTTTATAAAACCCTAACCAAAGAAACTCAAAATCCACACCACACCATCTAGTATGCAAGACACCTTCCAAACAAACTCTCCTCACTTAGATGTGTTCCACTTTTCCCTCTGGTACATGATTTTTCAACTTTAAACTCGATTTCACGCTTGATCTTCAAATTTTTCCCTAGTTCACACAATCACTCTTCATAAATGCACGCAAGCTAAGGTAAAAATTATTTACCCCGACGCTCCTTTTATGGTGTTTTAATTTTTACCCACATTTATTTATTTCCACCTACCACCGTATGAATGTATTTATTTCCACTTTTCCCACCTTTTCCATAGTCCCAAGCGCACTTCCACCATGTGGCTAATGTGCATAACCTTTACAACATTTTGGCACACAAACTACACTGACCGCAAACCTCCTTATGTGCACTCCCAAATCGTAGTACATAAAGTTTTACGTCATGTACCAAGTAGTTCTTCATGCCGCTACCTACCTCACATTGCCTATGCATTTATTCCTTGTACATGTGAATTTTTCTTTGGCATTGTCCTTATTATCACCATCCTCCTTATGACACCTTATCACCATTTATTTTTCAAACAACATCACCATTGATGTGTGCACTCCTCCTGTACTTAGGTCTTGTAAATATCAGCTCCTCCCACGCGCTCTTGCTTTCTTTCTACCGCACACTAAATGTATGTGCTATCCTCGTGCATGAACTTAATAGATAGTAATCATCTATCAACGCATAAACACATTTATTACACAAAACACTAAACTAAATTGAAAAATCATAACAATGATGAAAGTAAACACATATGAAGAAAATGCATTGAAGAAATTTGAAACTAATGGCAATACTACCTTATTACAAACACCAAGAAGACTTATTTATAGTAGGTATTTAGCCTACTCCCCGTTGAAATAACTAGGCAACCTAGTTCCATCCAAAGACTTGAATCAAGTATGTAAGTCACAACATATGGTCCTAACCAAAGTGCACTTGGAAATTTTCAAGATGACGCAAAAAATTGGAACCATAAAGAAGAACCATCTGTCCAATTTCAATATTTTTATCCTTGATATGCCTATAATGTCATGCCTTCTGCCTTTGACATTTTCACTATTTTGAATCCAATGAGAAATGATGTGCCTTTCATCCAACTGCATCAGTTTATCAATGTGTTCTTCAAGTGCTTGTTCATCATCAAGACCTCTTGCGCACGCAATACGTAGATAAGTTAACATAAATTCCACCGGTAAAAACAACTTACACACCAAACACCAATTGAAAGGGTGTTGCTTTGTTCAATCTTTTGTAATTTGTTCTTTATACCCAAAGGACAAAGAGACTTTATCATCCTAATCCTTCCTTCCAACATCACAAATATTTTCCAATGTATGTCCCAATAAATTATTGAATGCATCAACAATGCCATTGGCTTGTGGGTGATAGGGTGTTGTTTTATGGTGTGCCACCATAAATTTTTCTAATAGTATCCTAATAGTTTAATTCAAAAATGTGTGCCCCTATCACTTGTAAAACTTAACAATAATTCAAACATGTTGATTATGTTATCCCATAGGAACCTTTTGATATAGCTACCATTTAATCCTTTGTAGGAGATGCTTCTTCCCACTATGTAAGATAATCTATACAAGTTATAATGTAGCACGATCTAGTCCTGTGTGCGGGTGGAGAAATAGGTCCCATAAAGTCAATTGCCTATTTTTAAAAATGTTATGCACTAGCAATAGGCCTTAATGGCATTTCATCTCTATGCCCAGGATTTCCAAGGCTTTGATAATGATCACACACCCTGGCATACTCTTTACAATCTTTATATAGTGTTTCCCACCATAGGCCAGCCAATAATATCTTGCACACGATATCATCTCCTACATAATGTCCACCAACAATTCCCCCATAAGCTTTCTCCATAATAGCTTCCCGCTCATGCTCAAGTACACACTGGGCAAACACCCTCATCCCATCCTAACTTGTACGCATCTTTGTTGATCAACATATAAGGCGCGACGCGTATGGTAAGTTGTTTCTTCTCTAAACTCTTCATCCCTTGGGCACCACACCTACATGCAAGAATACAAAAATATCATTTAAGTCAAAGGGTGTGTGGTTCAATGTAAAAAGTTTTACATCCAAAATTTTATCCTCAATGCTTTTCACGTCTTCACTTGAATTAATCCTTGATAAATGATCTGGTCTTGAGTTACTATTTCCTAGTTTCACCACTATTGTAAAGTCAAATTCTTAGAACAACAGAATCCAACGACATATGCGCCCCTGTAAAATAGGCTAATTGACTACATAATTAAGTGTCATATGATCTACATAGAAAATAAAAGGAGTTTCCAAGAATATTATGAAACTTATGCAACGCCTAAATCATAGACAACGCTTCATGCTCTATAGTTATATAATTCTTTTCAGATGGTGTTAATTTCCTTCTCACAAAGAAAATAGGATGATCAATAATACCTTCTCTAGGATTGGCTAACATTGCGCCAATGGCCATGCAAAAGGCATCCACATGCACATGGAATGGTTTGGTCTAAGAAGGAAAGTGTAGAATAGGCGCAGAAGTAACCCTTTCCTTCAATGTCTCAAATGTGCGCTTATTGCACCTCGCCCCAATGGAAATTTCCCTTACCTTTTAAAAAATCCTCAAAGGGCGTGGCTAAACTAGCATAACCCTTGATAAACTTCCTGTAATAACCCATGTGCCCCAATAATCCATGCACCTCGCTCTGGTTAGTAGATTCCTCTAAGCCCAAAATAATAGAAACTTTAGCAAGATCTACCAACAAGCCTTCCTTACATATGATATGTCCCAAAAGAGTCCCAAAGGGCATAGAAAATACACACTTCTTGATGTTTAGGGAGATGTTTAACTTCCTACACCTCTCAAACATAAGTCTTAAATTATCACAACGATCTTTTACTAGCTCATAAACTATCCAATCATCCAAGTAAATATGTAAAAAAATATGAATAAAGTCCTAAAATACTTGCACAACAATACGTGAAAACACTACAAATGCATTCTTCAATCCAAAAGGCATGACTATGTATGTAAAACTTCCCACTCATTGGTGAAAGTTGTCTTTTCTTGATCTTCTTTAGCAATCCACACTGATGATATCCTAGAAAATCCATCAATGAAAGAGTAGATCTCATGCCCAACAACGCCTTCCAAGATTTCCTTAGTAAATAGTGTGGGAAAGGGATCTATTACACATGTAACATTCAACTCCCTATAATCCACATAGATTCTTATCCTACCATATTTCTTTATACTTATCACCATAGGGCTAACCCACTCTGACTCCTCAATGGGCTCAATGATTCTAGACTTCAACATCTTATCAATCTCTTCCTTTACCTTGATGTGTAGATTAGGATTCATCTGTAAGGCCTCTTCCTAATCGGGCACACACCTTCTTTTAACTTGATCCTCATCTCACCCAAAGAGTGATGTACCCCTTTCAACTCATGATAGCCTCTAGAAATAAATCCTAGAAGAAGCGCAACAACTCAATTATCTTTACAACCTCGGATTCGTAGGACCAATAATCACCAATAATGGCCTTCTTAGGTTCTGCATATGTCCCAATGTTGACCTTCTTTGTTTTCATAGGCTCATGATACACGTGCGCCTTCTCATATGCACTGTCTAAGACCTTGCACATACCCATAGTATTATCGAAATCCATATTCTCCATTTCCTCATCATTAATCATGTAAACCATTTCACCTTTTTATTTCTCTAACCAGTGCACCCAAACTACTCTTCATCTACCTCTCCTTCTTCAAAGCACGCCTCCAAATATGATTCACCTAGTAATTCTTGGATAAGCTCCTCAGCCTTTACACTATCTCCCATTGTCAAGTGCTTCATAATTTGTAAGGCCTCATTCACTAGAGGTTTAGTAGAAAAATATTCAAAGGTTTGAATCATACATGCAGTCAGTTCTTTCCAATTCCCTATTGCTCTATTTAACTCTGCATAAACATACCATGCGTGTAGCCACACAAAGTGAAGTAGAACTTATGCACCCACAGTGAAGGTGGTAAGGCCTCCTGCCCCTCTGTCTAGAGTCTCTCACACTTATAAACATGGTGTAAAGAAGAATCCTTTCCATGAAATTCACATGTCTTAGTAGGCGCATTGCTCTAAGAAATCTAGTAGAGAAATTGATTCTCACTTCTCACTACTCTAAAAGACTATCTCTGTGTGTAATCCACCAATGCACTATTATCCCATGCAAGGTATATACCAACATATTCCTTCTTTCTACTTGATATTTCCACTGAGCTTCCATTGCACACAAAAAAAGTCACAATTTCCTTTGCTAGTGTACCTTGGTACATGGTTACTGCCTAAGTGCCTAACACAACACGACCTAACTACATGCGTTACTATATTCTCGCATCTCACGTCCAACCATTTCATAAGTCCCATACACCCAATTATCACATGTAATGTTGGTCGTATCACTCATAGATTGAGCATCATCCCACTGAATAACACCTTCCTTAGATGGCTCAAGAAACTCAGGATCCCTAACTGTACACGCATATATTTGATTCAAATCCTCTTCACTCAAAGGTTTTACATAAGGTGCAAATTTTCGTTTGTCAAAGGAATGATGATGCAATCTTCCTTCTTCTCAAAAATGATGTATCATTTATTAAATCACAAGTCAACATTGTTCACGTAACATCAAGGGTGCCTAAGAAAAGCTGGAAAAATATCAGTTTGTGCAAGCACCAAGACCTCAAAGTCCTTGGTAAACTTGGCCCTTGTATAGTAATAGTGGCATCCTTCAATACTCCAATGGGCGTGGCTTTAGTCATGTTTGCCATATATAACATGTTTGAAGATGGTTGTAATGGTGGCCTCCCCATCTAATTCCATGCATCCAAGGTGAGTACATTCACTTCCGCACCTATATCAGTCAAGATGTTACTCAATAACCATCCATTAACAATTGCATTCAAAGTGATCTCTTTGTTATAATCAATATTATGAGGGGGTAAGTTTGCATGCAATATCTACCACTCGTGCTCAACTCTAGTAGCATAAATATATTTTCCCTTAACCATTCCCCTAACAAAGGAATGATGTTTTCTTGGTGTAGCATCTTATAAAATATCCTTTAAGTCATCAACGTCTTTATGAGGAAGCTCAACTACTTTAGCCTACTCCAGCTTCCGCGACTACTCCTTCAAGCATTATGTCTCACCCTGTAAGTTTCGAATAACCTTCATAGTCTCTTGATAGACTTCCTATTGATGGGAAGGATATGGATACTTTGCATGCAATACCTCTTGTTTTGTAATAATAGGTTTCTCGCTTTAGTCTCATGAGTGCGCGTAGCCTCAATGCGTGTAGTTCCCAAACACAGGTATCACCTCATGGTTAGAGGATAACTTTGACATCCACTTTCTCCCTCCACAAGGTGTTACACTCTAACCATCCCCATGCCCTTATCCTGCTTGTGTTTCTTGCTCATACGCTCGTATAAATCTAAATCTAAGCATTCTTCAAACTTATGAACTTTTCCGCACTGGGAGAAAATAATGTTATGAGGGCATTCACACTCATAATGTTCGAGGATCCGTATGTATAACAGGTCTCATGAGGGAAATCACCTCTTCCATCGCCACAACCTCGGCCCCCGAATCCTCTACAGTAACATCTACCTCTACCACCTCCATTAGAGTACCCTTCATTATTATTATGATTATCACCTTGTTCCTTAGTTGTTTGTAACATTGGTCTGGCATACACCCGTTTCAATAACATCATGAATATGATCAATTAATTTGTAATTCTTTGTATCATGAGTGGTAGACTTGTAAAGCTTACAATAACAAAACTCATTTTTTTGGATCACGCACTGCAATAGGGAGCACCTACTTGAATCATGATCTAGATGACATATATCACAATCTAGCAACATGGCACACACCGATTTACGAGGGAAACTATCCTTAATATGTTCTTCCACCTCGTAATTTGTACAACATATACCACTACGCATCTCATGTGCTGAATTGGATCACAATTTTTCCATGGATACAATTTGTGCCTCCAAAAATGGACTAACTCCCATGTCTACGATCCCCACTACCTCAAAGACACACTACTACCCCCAAAGCCTCGCACGAGGTCTATAAATGTCTTATGGGAGATAGCCGTTATGAAAGGTGTGATAAAAATACCTGACAAACCCCGAGCATGTTGACTAAGTTGGATGTTATAGGACAAATTTGACAACAAAGTTTTAAAATGGGCATCATACTCCCTAACACTCTCAACCATGCCCTACTTAATGTCATTTAGTGTGATGATGTTTTTCTATTAAATCTTAGGTATATGGAACTCAGATAAGAAAACATCATGAAGTGCATTATAGTCTACACAAGTATGGTTCGGATCACACTTCCTATACCAACTATGTGTGTGCCCTTGCAGATGAGTAGCAAACTAAATTTCCTTATGCTCAGGAGTTGTGATTCCCTTAGCGAGACATAGTATCTCACACATGTGCACATGCTCAAATGCATCTTCAATTCCCCTATATTCTAGAATGCAAAGAGACATCTCAAAAAACACTTGCTGGGGTTGGTGCAGACCGTGCCCACTTAATCCAGAACCTATATTACCTCTTGTGTTCCTCCACCTCTAGAACCACCAGATCCACTAGATCTTGAACCACCTGATCCTCGTTATCCTCCTCCTATAGTGGGCATCGAACTAGAGGATGTGCTTCCTTTTGTTCCAACAGTTGTACTGAATTAGACTCCCACGGTCTGTAAATTTGTGCTACTCCTAGATGTGTTACCAATGGTATGCACACCCACATTTTGTGTAGATGATGCACGCTAGAGAATATTTCACCAACAGGTCCTTCAAATAATACAGACAACATTTACGCCACCATAGATGAATGTGTTGTTTAATTAACTCATGTACTAAAGTAAAATGAAAGCTACATGTCGTTATTGAAGTACCTACACTAGCTTGATTCTCAATAACTATCTCAGGGACTGGAACACCAAGCACAAGGGCTAGGTTGGTAGGTGGGATCAGATGCATGCCTACAAATCTTAATCATTCTTCATCAGACACGTTCTCATCAGAATCCTAGGGGATTCTCTACCGCACTTGCCTAAATGGGGAGTTTCACCCCGCTCAAGTTCCACCTCCTATGTGTGAACCTCAAATCCTTCGTGCATCACCTGCCTTCATAACTCCATAGACTCTACATAGTCATGCTTCCTCGCCAATTCCCTCTCCCGTGCTTCATTATACTTAAGATGCCTTTCTTCTCTTTTCCTTTCTTCCGCTAGGTCTACCATCTTTCACCACACCTACTCTTGCCTCTACGCGTGGTGGGATTCATCTAGCCATAGGTTGCTCTTCCAAATCTAAACTTACAATCAAGATCTTAATCACTAAAGGGATAATGTGCAAATAAGATCCTCTGGGTTTGCGCAAGAACTAAAACTCAAAGAACCTCTGATGGGAATAAGTAGAAACAACGTATTCCAATGTATAACTATGTAAAACACCACTCCACCAGTGATCTACATCATGTGTCTAAGCTAAATCAGCATCATGTAAAGCTTAATAATCTTCCTAAGTCCAAATAATTATTCTATACCTCCAATTTCTCTTCGATGATCCACTCGTATAACTCTATGGGAAAACAACCGAAAACGTTTCATAGATCTCATGATATAGATGTTCTTCAACCCATGTCGATGCATCAAATTCAGTCTAGTGTTAAATCGTGAGAAAACTCTTCCTCTAAATTCTCTACCCAATCATCAATATTGGCCAAGATCAAACGATACATCTTCATCATAAAACATTCTTATAATATCTTGAAAAGAGGTCCCGAAAAAAACCAAAATGTAGTCTTTTATTTTACCAAATAACCCAAGGCGCGCTAGCACATCACTCAGTAGACCTGAGTGCTCACCCAAATCGCGCAAGGGTACTGGGTTCCTCTTTTATATGGAAACTTTGTCAAGGATTTAGCATGATCACATAAGTATTCAAAATCCATAGCAAGTACTCAATTATAAACCATAACATAAACTAGATCTAGATCACAACCATATGTAAGAATTATTAAACAAGAATTGAGATCAAATCTACCATACAAGATCCAAAAACAAATGATTCAATAACTAATATCCAACCACATAGATCCATTGTATTAATCATTGTAAAACATATAAGTTGAATACATACATAAAAGTATCACCATAAATCATGCACTCACTTAAACCAACAGAGTAACATTATTACGTAACCAACCCTCTAAACTGTGTAAATAAATACAAATATATAGGGTAGGAACTTGACCTCCATCGTCTATGCATCCTCAAAATAGGATACATGCTAAGAATATCCATGTGTCACTTACAAAGATAAAAAAGAGCATGCAAGCTATTCTAACCATAATTCTTCTATAGATAACTTCAGTTCTAATCCTATTTTTAGCCCAAAACATTACATGTCGCTTGCCTTTCCACTTATCCCAAAATATCCTTGCGTAGCCTCTAAGTCTTCATACTTCAGTTTGAAATGCTAGTTCCTTGCTCAAAAAATAGACTCTTTTTACATGGAATTTCCTTTTGCATGTCACCTACGCCATCTCTATATTTAGCATCATGCCTAATTTGACTAAGTCCTTGATCCTCCTCGAAGCAATCCTTGAGCACCCCTTTTCTATCTCCCGTGTGAAAATACTGTCATCCTTGCGCACCCTTACCATATTCCCAATTACGCACGTTTCTTCTATAAGTATTGTGCACAAACTCCAATACTTAGCCACTTTTTACGCCCAACAATCTCCCTCACCACCCATCGGAAGGAAACTTCCATATTAGAAGCTCTGTGTTATTGTATTATTTTCTTATTTCCCAAAGGGTAATGGTACTTAGATGAAACGATGTGACTTCTTCAACCCACCCATCGTTAGGGGCGCTCTTTCTCACTACCTTCATCACCACCGTCTTCCAAGGGGCCTTCCCTCCCCGATTTCCTTTCCGTATTCTATGTGCGACCCATTCTCTCACCAAAGCAAGGCACCTAACCTCTAACTCCATGACTATTCACAATTTTGAATTTATTCATTCTCCTCAAGTTTCACGAATTATAAGTAAGGTATTCATGTATTTCAAGATCATAAGGGAGAGTAGCGAATTATTGAGCATAGGCCAATAATTGTGAGGGTATATGGAAATTAGGGAGCTAGTATATGTCTCTTTATCACTTACATTTTGAATTAAAAAGTGCCTAATAGAATAAGTCACATCAAGTCAAATCATGTCATTTCATCTCAATCATCCAATCAAATGATGACAAATAGGTAGAAACAAATATGTGACTTAATTCACAAGTAATGGTTCACCTTTAAATTTATTTGTATTTAAAATAATCACATTTAAATATTTAAAAATGTCCCTTCCACATTATTTTAATAATTAAAATGAAATATATATAATAAGGAGAGGAGCCAATTATTGAGCATGGACCAATATTTGTGAGGGTACATGGAAATTAGGGAGCTAGTACATGTCTCTTTATCACTTACATTTTGAATAAAAAGTGTTCAATAGAATAAGTCACATCAAGTCATTTCACCTCAATTAGCCAATCAAATGATGACAATTAGGTATAAAAAAATATGTGACTTAATTCACAAGTAATGGTTCACCTTTAAATTTCTTTGTGTTTAAAATAACCAAATTTAAATATTTAAAATATGCCCTTCCACATTATTTTAATATTCAAAACGAAATATATTTAATAAGGGAGAGGAGTCAATTATTGAGCATAGACCAATACTTGTGAGGGTACATGGACATTAGGGAGCTAGTACATGTCTCTTTATCACTTACATTTTGAATAAAAAGTGTCCAATAAAATAAGCCACATCAAGTCATTTCACCTCAATTAGCTAATCAAATGATGACAAATAGGTAAAAACAAATATGTGACTTAATTCACAAGTAATGGTTCACCTTTAAATTTCTTTGTATTTAAAATAACCAAATTTAAATATTTAAAAATGTCCCTTCCACATTATTTTAATATTTAAAACGAAATATATATAATAAGGAGAGGAGCCAATTATTGAGCATGGACCAATACTTGTGAGGGTACATAGAAATTAGGGAGCTAGTACATGTCACTTTACCACTTATATTTTGAATAAAAAGTGCCCAATAGAATAAGTCACATCAAGTCATTTCACCTCAATTAGCCAATCAAATGATGAAAAATAGGTAGAAACAAATATGTGACTTAATTCACAAGTACTTGATTCACCTTTCATTTTTTTGTATTTAAAATAACCAAATTTAAATATTTAAAATGTTCATTCCACATTATTTTAATATTTAAAACGAAATATATATAATACAAGAGAGGAGCCAATTATTAAGCATGGACCAATACTTGTGAGGGTACATGAAAATTAGAGAGCTAGTACATGTCACTTTATCATTTACATTTTGAATAAAAAGTGCCCAATAGAATAAGTCACATCAAGTAATTTCACCTCAATTAGCCAATCAAATGATGACAAATAGGTAGAAAAAAATATGTGACTTAATTCACAAGTAATGGTTCACCTTCATTTTTTATTTATTTAAAATAACATAATTTAAATATTTAAAAAATGTCTTTTCCACATTATTTTAATATTTAAAACAAAATATTTATAATAAGGAAAGGAGCCAATTATCTTGTGAGAGTACATGGAAATTAGGAGCTAGTACATGCCTCTTTATCACACTTACATTTTGAATAAAAAGTGTTCAATAGAATAAGTCACATCAAGTCATTTCACCTCAATTAGTCAATCAAATGATGACAAATAGGTGAAAACACATATGTGATTTGATTCACAAGTAATGGTTCACATTTAAATTTATTTATATTTAAAATAACTAAATTTACATATTTAAAAAATGTGTCTTCCACATTATTTTAACAGTTAAAACAAAATATATAATAAGGGAGAGAAGCCAATTATTAAGCATGAACCAATACTTATGAAAGCACATGGAAATTAGGAGTTAGTACATGTCTCTTTATCACTTACATTTTGAATTAAAATTGCCCAATAGAATAAGTCACATCAAGTCATTTCACCTCAATTAGCCAATCAAATGATGAAAAACATGTAGAAACAAATATGTGACTTAATTCACAAGTAATGGTTCACATTTAACTTTCTTTGTATTTAAAATAACCAAATTTAAATATTTAAAAAATGTCTCTTCCACATTATTTTAATATTTAAAACGAAATATATATAATAAAGGAGAGGAGCCAATTATTGAGCATGGACCAATACTTGTGAGGGTACATGGAAATTAGGGAGCTAGTACATGTCACTTTATCACTTACATTTTGAATAAAAAGTTCCCAATAGAATAAGTCACATCAAGTCATTTCACCCCAATTAGCCAATCAAATGATGACAAATAGGTAGAAACAAATATGTGACTTAATTCACAAGTAATGGTTCACCTTTAATTTCTTTGTATTTAAAATAACCAAATTTAAATATTTAAAATGAGATATATATAATAAGGAGATAAGCCTATGATTGAGCATGGACCAACACTTTGAGGGTACATGGAAATTAGGAGCTAGTACAGATGTTTCTTTATCACTTACATTTTGAATAAAAAGTGCCCAATAGAATAAATCACAAGTCATTTCACCTCAATTAGCCAATCAAATGATGACTAATAGGTAGAAACAAATATGTGACTTAATTCACAAGTAATGGTTCACCTTTAAATTTCTTTATATTTAAAATAACCAAATTTAAATATTTAAAAAATGTCCCTTCCACATTATTTTAATATTTAAAATGAAATATATATAATAAGGAGAACATAACCTATTAAAGAGTATTTTTTGTTTTGAATTATATGATATTTTTTTTTCTATGTGCACCCTTAAACTTTGGGTGCACAAAGATTGGTTCCTCTCCCTTAAGGATAACATAACCTATTAAAGGGTATTTTTGTTTTGAATTATACGATGTTTTGTGTTCTATGTGCACCCTTAAACTTTGGGTGCACAAAGATTGGTTCCTCTCCTTACCCATGTCAAATTTACAATTCAAGAATTCCAAAATTTAAATTAGAGTACCTATTATTTATTTATTGCAATGATTTTAGTGAAATATAAAGGTTGAAACATTTTTATTATAATATATTATTAGTTCTTGCCTCGGCGGAATTACTATACTTTTCACCTCTAACAATAATTTTTTTCTTCCAACATAAATATAAATAATTTATTCCTTTTTCCTATGTTTGATTTTTAAATCATTTTACAAAATTTGTTAAAATTGATTTTTAAGTTTTTGATTGAGCTTTTAGTTAGAAATGACTATTTTGATTTCTTATTCCAACACATTTTTTTAATTTTACAAAAATAAAAACCTAAAAGCATCCATATGTCCCAAATTTTAAAAGATGTGTCTCTATATTAATAAATAATATGACGGCATATTAAATGATGTTATGACCATATCCTTAATGTTTCTTGAATTTTTTTAGTGAAGAGTAATGTAGATTTTTCTCGGATGTTTACAAATGTGTTAACTGTCTCCTCAATTATAAAACATTGTTGGATCATCACTATGCACGGGGTTTGATACAAACACCACCCTTCCTATGTTTTCTATCGCAAAACGGTAAGCATATGTACACAATCCATCAAATGGCCTAGATGTATACATACTACAAATATGTGTCGTGCATACATACCGTCCTCTTTTTGTGTGTATATTTTTATGGGGTTTCGGTTTGTGTAGGTGAGAAGAGGTGACGATTGCTTTGAGATAAATCCCCAAATCGCGAGATACACATGAATCTAATGTCTCCTTGGAAAAGATGCTTTAGTGATGAAAGCCTCTAGGATTGGATGGAGGGGTATTTTTGTTGGATTTGTAATTCTTATCGAGTTGTAATAGTAGTTATGGGATACAACTACGTGGATAAAATTTTAGATGACAAACAAAATAGAATTACCTATTTTGTTCAAATATTTTACACTAGCAAAGGATGCACTTTGTCTTACTTTGAATTCCCAATTGTTTTATGCATTTGTATGTTAATAATGTTATTAGTTTGCATTGATTTTAAAACATTTGTCTTACTTGAGAAGGTAACAACACATAATATATCTACTGATGATTTGATGTGTCTAGAAAAGTATAATTTTTCTTGATTAATAATGGAGGATATACCATAGACGTTGAAATTCATGATGGAGCATACAATTGTTATAAAGAATTGGAATTACACTTTGGTTTGGTATATGTTATTAATAATGGTGAAGGGAAATGTTGGACTACCAAGGTATTTCTATTTTCATTGATGGTGTAACTACGAGATAATTTTGTGTTATTGATCCCTCGTTATTTTTTGGAATAAGGGTAAAGTGAGGGTTTTAGAAGGTCCCACAACCTTTTACAAAAATCCCAACATGCTAAATAGAGTGATGAAATTTACAATAAAGATACCCGTGAGGATTCCAAAAAAATTGAACAATGAACAAAATAGAACAAACAAAACGAGAACATATCGAAAAAACTAAAGATCATAGAAGCTTCTTAAGCTCTTTGACAATATTCTTAGCATGGATGGAACCAGATTCTTCAGCCAATAGATCAGCAAGTGCAATCAGTTTAGAACAGTCTTTGATGATAGTAGTCCTAGTATTGTCAGTATAAACTTCCCAAGCCTTCAGGACAGTGAAAGAATGTTGGAGTTTAGCCAGATAGAAGACACCAGATCCACTTGGCTATCCTCAGGTTGAGTATTATCACCCTTAGTAATTACATCCTTATCCCTTGAATTGCTCCCAGCCTTGGTATCTTCCACTTTAGGATGAGCTTCAGTTAGCATAGCATGGTGAATAAACTCACTATCGACCATTTGAACTTCATCGGTTCCCTTCTGAATAGTTTCCCCTCCACGAGCAAGCTCCTCTTCCATGTTTGTAGGACCAGAATCAAGGGAGTTCTGGGTACAATGTAGCTAACCCCAACAGAGCCTCTGAGAGAAGGAGATCTAAGTTAGAAATCGGGAGGTAATAAGAACCAACAGATCAATAACAGGGAATTCGAGACACGACTGACCAGGAGAAAGAGGTGGGGAGATGGTGACATCAGTAGAAATGACACCTTCGAAGGAAGAACCCACAATGACAACCTCAGAATCAAAATCAGATAAAATTTGCAAATGGTGATGAGGACAAGAGGTGGGGTGAGAAGTGGGGATGGAAGTGGAGACGAGGTGGGGGTGCGGCGGAACTTACTAGGATTTGACAAGAAAACAAACAAGTTCCATGGGGAAGCAACATATTGAAAGAGGAGATAGAGAAGGCATTGATGGAGAATGGGGCCATCACCCTCCCGGGCCAGATTGATAGAGTGTTCCAAAGACTGGTATAAAAAGGTGGAAAGATTGATTCTTTTTCCCCAACGTAGGTGGGAAAGGATGAAAAAGTGGGGACCAAAACCAGCCTGTAGCGTCCATCAATAGTAAAATATCTCATAATAACTTCGGCCACTCTGTTCCAAGGGGGATGCAGGGACTCCCACACATAGCCCGAGAGATATTTGGTTGGATTTTCACCCTTGTTGATGAAGTCTTGGAGCTCTGCTTTTAAGGACCTCTTGAAGTAAACCACCCCTAGAAGCCGGCAATCCAATCACAGAGGCTATGGCGTTGGTAGAAATGGTGAAGAAGGTATTGCCAATTTGAACCCGACCCCTCGACTAGGTAGCCAAGACCCCATAAGAGAGTGTTTGAGTAACCCATAATTCTTTCCAAGAAAGTTGTGATGCCATTATCCTTCAAAATATTCCAAACTTCTTCATCATCCTACAATTCAACGCAAGAGACTGGGTTGATTCTTTTAAGCTGACCACCCATGATAAAAATTCCGTGGTGAATAACAAAGGTGAGATGCCTCAAATTGAATTTAAGAGGCTCATTTGAATTGTGCGAGGCTTCCACATCAAGTGTCCACCTGTCCTTGTCATGATTACAATGTAAAAAGGTGCATCTAAAAACAAGATCTGCTCGAGTGGTATAACTCTCATCATACGTGCCAAGGTCCTTAGAGTGTCGTATCATCATAATGGGGTAATTATGACTGCCACCATCATATGTAATGGATTTCTTATTGTTGATTCTACTGATATCAGAAGCAACATAAAACCATCCATAGAAATTAACTAGAAAAGGAACAGTCATTATGAGTTATTTGAAGAAGGTCTTTAGGAAAATTTCCTACCCAATTTTGTTGATTGTCAAGGAGGACACCGATATTAGCCATGTAGTCCGTAGCCCTATTTCCCTCCCTGTAAACATGTTGGAACCGGATTTTCTAAAAATTACTTTGAAGGATACGAATGTCCGCAATAATATTCTTGATAGTCCATTGGCCTGGGTCTTCTGAGTTTAGTAGATTTATAATATTGAGAGAGTCACTTTCAACAATTAACGGGCCATTTCCAATTTGCAGAGTAAGCTCAAGCCCCTTAAGAATCGCTAAAGCTTTAACTCGGTGATTTGTCCCCATGCAAAAATTAGCTCCTCCCCCCTATCATTACGGAGAATTCCTTAGATTTCCTTTAGATGCCCCATCCATGTTAATCTTAATCCATCTAGGGGAGGGAACCAACGAGCTTCAGAGCGAGCCAAGGTTGAGGGTTTAGTCTTAAGATGAATCACAATCTGCTGACACCACTCCTTGTTGTCACAAAACTAGATTTTTGCTGATATTTCTTCCAGAGGCAAAATGTTAAGATTATCTTGGAAGAGAATAGCAATACAATTTGTAACTTGTGAAGGGTCCATGCTTTGCTCTTTGAATATTCTCCTATTTATTTCCTTCCATATACCCTAGAGGCCATGCGGAGGAGAAGTTTCCAAGTGAGGGAGAGGGTTGAGTGCGAAGAAGGGGAACACCATTGATTAAAGGCATCTTGAAGGGATTCGGGAAGATCCAAACAACTCCCAAATGAGTTAGGAACCAATTCCAGATATCTTGGGAGAAAGGATAGTGAAGGAGGAGATGAGATGAGGACTCCAAAGCTTTACAACAAAGAACACAATGAGTGGGAAGAGAGAAGCCTCTTCTTTTGAGGTTTTCCCCATAGAAAGCATTCTTGAATGTGAGCTAGGAAAAAAACCCATTTTAGGAATGATTTATTTGGGCCAAATGTTATTGAGAGAGGGCCAGAGTTGGTCTGAGGCTTGGAATCATGGGCGGCTTTAACAGTAAAAGAACCCGAGGAGGAGAGGGGCCAGATACGATCATCAGCAAGTAGAGAGAAAGGAATATAGTAAGAGGAGAGGGCAGTTCTCAACTATTCCAAATAGAGACTTTGAGCTCCACTGATACCTGCCCAGTCCAGGATATACCAAGAGGGAATTGAATTCGTCAATCTCCAGTAACCATTAACTTTCTTGCCATGATGATTAATGAGGGGTATTTTGATAGCATCCCAAACAGGTCAAGGCAAAGAGGTTTTTCTCCAATCCACCAATCCGACCAGAAATCAATTTGTCTGCCATTTCCCAACCTCCATTTGGTGCTAGTGTAAGAGAGGGAGAGAGCTAATGACCAAGTTCCAGATGGCAGAACCACGAGGAGGAGAGGAGAGAAGAAAATATCCTGAGTGAGTCAAATATTTGGCTCTTAAAAGTTGCACCCAGTGTGAGTTTCCATAAGCCACTTCCCAACCTATCTTAGCCAACAGGGCTTCATTCATATCAGCTAAGAGTCTAATCCCAAGACCTCCCAGCTTGGTCAGCTTACAAACCTCATTCCAAGAGACAAGGTGGATCCTCTTCTTATCTTCCGCCCCGACCAAGAAATATTTTTGAATCCTCTCAATAGAATTGATCACAGAAGAGGGAATTTTGAGAAGTGACATGAAATAAATTGGAAAACTTTGTAATGTAGCTTTAACTAATTGAAGTTTTCCATCCTGACTTAGGAGAGCTCCCTTCCAAGAAGCCAACTTTTCTAGTATCTTTCAATGACCGGGTTCCAAAGACTTTTAATTTTCTTACCCTTGAAAAGAGGATTCCCAGATAAGAGGAAGGTAAGTCCATAATTTTGCAACCAAAGATATCAACAATCCTTCTTTGAGTTTGAGGAGAGGTGTTTAAAAAGGATATGCTTTTGCTTTTATTGAAATTGATCATTTGTTGAGAGGTAGATTGATAATTTTCTAATATTTCTTTAAGAGCTCTTGCCTCGATCACAAAAGCAACACTCAAGAGAAGGGTGTCGTTCGCCGACTGATGTGGGTGGCAGCTGGGGAGCGAGTGGTGATTTTGATACCAGATATAACAACTTGACTCTTAGCTACCTCTAAAGCTCTACTGAGGGTGTCCACCATTAATAGAAAGAGGAAGGGGAAAGAGGGTCTCCTTGCCTTATGCCTCTATTATTTTTGAAGAAGCCAACCGGGATGCCATTTAGGAGGATAGAAAAACAAGGGGTAGTTATGCAAGATAAAATCCAGCTGCACCATTTTTTGTCAAAACCATAACTTCTCAGCACCCAAATGAGAAAATTCCAGCTGACTCTATCAAACGCTTTTTGCATATCTAATTTAAGAATCATCCCTACTAAATTTTCTTGTTGGGCTGAGTGAATGGCTTCATGAACTGTAATAATACCACCCTAGATAAGCCTACCGCTAATGAAACCATTTTTTTGCGGAGAGATGAGGTCATTCATAAGAGGTTTCAATCTAGTATCCAACATCTTGGTGATGATCTTATAAGAGGTATTGCAGAGACTTGATCGGATGGAAGTTCCCTAGACTTAGAGCCTAGAGATTTGGGGCCGAGAAATGAAAGTTGTGTTCCATTCTTTCAGAAGAGAATTACTAGTCTAAAATTCATTCACCGCATTAAAAAGGTCTTGCTTGATGACTTCCTAGAAAATTTGGAAAAAGGCAGCAAGGAATCCATCAGGGCCAGGGGCTTTATCACCTTTCATAGTGAAGACAACTTTGTGAATTTCATCCATAGAGAAGGGCTTCGTTAATTTGCCATTCATTTCAACAGAGACCAATTTAGGAATGTGTTGTATCATCTTTGACATAGCATCTTCATTAGGGGGTTCCTCAACCTGCATAGGAGATTATAATAAAAGGACACCAATTCATTAGAGATATCAAGCTCAAAGGATAAAAGATTACCTTTCGGGGTTACCAGCTCTCTGATTTTGTCTCTACTTTTGTGCTTGGATGTTGTTATGTGGAAAAACTTTGTATTGTGATCCCCCTGATCAAGCCAAAGAGCTCTTGATCTTTGTCTCCAATATGCCTCCTCTTCTTTCAAAGTGTTATGGAATTCACTAAGAATAGTGATTTCTTGTTTGTGAAGATGCTCAGTTCTGCCTTCTAC
This sequence comes from Taxus wallichiana var. yunnanensis, assembly GCA_018340775.1. Lineage (NCBI taxonomy): Eukaryota > Viridiplantae > Streptophyta > Pinopsida > Cupressales > Taxaceae > Taxus > Taxus wallichiana. The sequence continues at coordinate 715,105,200 of CM031237.1, read as the reverse complement.
TTCAACTAGAGCTGAGATGTTAGTAATTTCCTAGGTCAGCTTTTGTTTATGCAACTTTGATGTTACCAAACACTTTGACCTTCCATAGTTTAAGTTGTTTTTTTATTTCCTTAAGCTTACTAGGAGAACTTAAACATATCGAGCCCTGAACTTTGATATCCCACCAACTCTTAATCAAAGGTTCTAACTGGTTATTTTCAAGCCAGGCCAATTCAAATCTGAAGGGTGGATTTTTAGTATTTATCTTGTTGTTAGCACAAAGCATCAGGGGGCTATGGTCCGAGGCAACTCTAGATAAAGTACTGAGAAAAAAATCAGGATAAAGTGAGATCCAGTCTAAAGATCCCATTTCCTATCAAGCCTGCTTTGAATATGATTTCTTCCAATTCTACGGTTGGACCAAGTGAAGGAGGCTCCATGAAGGTCCATGTCTAAGAGTTCCTCACAGTGTAAGAAGTCAGCAAGATCTTCCATGCTAGAGGGATTAGCAGGGAGCCTCCTTGTTTCTCAGAGGGGTAGAGAGTATAGTTGAAATCCCCCATGATAAGCATAGGGATATTGTTGCATCTTCTTATGAAAATAGAAATATCCTGCCAAAGTTTTTCACGATGAGTCTCCATATTTGGAGCATAGAAATTGATGGTGATCCAAGTAGAGTTTGAGCCTAATTCTTGGAAGAGTAAGCATAAGAAATTAGGATGTTGTAGAAGACAATCACCCTTAAGAATTTTAGGATCCCAGATAGTGCATAAGCCGCCTGAGTTACCAGTCGAGTGTTGGGTCGCAAAGGATGCAGCAAACCAAATTTTTGAGAGACTATCATCATTTTTAAGCTTAGTTTCTGAAGCATAATAATATCCGGAGAGTGGTTAAATTTCATATCCTTGAGGACTCTTTTTTTTTCAAAGAGTTGAGACCTCTTATATTCCAAGAGATTATTTTCATTTTTTGGATTTGGGTTTGCTCCCCACAACCATGGGGATGGTACTCTGGGTTCCTTGAGCTACGTTCAGGGATGATTCTTGTTGGAGCTTGATACTACCCGAGTTTCATCCACGTAATTTCTCAGTGCCTATATCTGGTTTCTTACTACTACTATGGGTCAGACGAAGGTTAAAACTATCATCAAAGGTTTGAGTGGAAGGGGAGAGTAGAGAGTCAAAGAGAGGAAGGGAAGAAGGACCGAGGGAGAGGGAATCCACAGGAGGAAGCTCGAGGAGAGAGACAAAGGGGGGAGGGTGAGCAGACCTGTGGTTGAGAGGGAAGGGGGTGGAGGAGAAGGGGAGGCGAAGAAAATGAGAACACGAAGCTTGCCAGGGGAGGGGAGTCGAGAGAAACATAAGGGGAAACAGCAAAGATGATGGGAGGAGGGGGCAAGAGGAAACTCCGTGGAGGTAACAACCAAAGAAGAAGGAAGTTGGGGGCAAGAGGAGCCTCTATGCGAGCATCAAGAGAGATTTCTCCTTCCTCAAGGACAGAGAAATGAGTTTGAAGTAGGGATGACAGAGCCTCTTCAGATATCACTTTTGGTATATATTTCCCTTTTTTCTTGGGGGAAGCTTCATGGATTTTTGGTTTGGGTTGTGGCTTAGAGGGGCAGCCCATAGCTTGATGGCCAATAATTTTGCAGATGGAGCACACTTGAGGGATATATTCATATTCAATGGGTTGTGTCCATATTCCAAAGTCTTGAGAGAAGATCAATCGATTTTGGGAGTGGACCACTAACATCAACATTGACACAAAAATGAGCATGAATGAATCTAGTTTTGATTTTTGACTTGATCAATTGCAATAAGAGGGCCCATAGATACAGAAATACCTTCAATAACCGTTGTATCCCAAAACTCCAGAGGGAGGCCTGGGAGACGAACCCAGATTGGTGCCTATGTCATGGTTTCAGTGAGCGCATTAAAACCCGGGACCATTTTTCGTATGTAGAGACCTCTTCTGCCAAAAAACCACGGACCACCCAGAAGTACACGAGCAAAGTCTTCTTTAAAGCTGAAGGAAAAGAGAATGAAGTTGTTTGGCATGGTACAAATTTCTATGGCACCACAAGGGTTCCATTTCATGCGCACCCATTTTTTGATATCTTCGAGAGGAGGCCTAGGACCCATTAACTTACCTACCAGAGACAGGTCTCTAGAGGTAGCAGCCACCTCCGTGATGTGAGAGGGTATGTGAAGAGAGAAGGAAAGGACAGGTGACAACTTCTTCGAATGGGGTGAAGAAGTGGACCCTTCCACAACCTTATTCCATGCCTTGGGAGGAGGCCGAGGAGACAAGCCCCCAGAGGACGTGGGGCGGGACTCCCGATCCGGACTAGAAGGGTCCGACATTAAAGCAATCACTAGAGGGCGCGAGGATTTCAAGAATTACCGTGTACAAAGCAAAGCTCTTTCTCCTCGTTATTATTTGCATTCTCTAGCTAATATTCCTTTGTTTTACATAATGATCTTAAATTATCCAAAAAAAAAATAAATTCCCAGTTGGTGTTTAGGTCTGCCTAGCTGACTATCTAAATACTAAGGATTCCATAAAGGATATGTTTTGTTCCTTACCATCGTCAACCTAATCAATATTATCCACATATTTGATCACTAATCATTGATCATGGATGCCTTTTTTTTCCCCAATTTTCTTTAGCTCTGTGCATTTTTTAAAAGGTAATTATTGTTGAATCTTCTATTATGTCAATTCTAAGAAAAATCGGACTCTTTTTGGGACATAGATTTCCACTTCGATAAATGCTAATCAATTTTAGTTCTCTCTCTTTTCGTTTAATTATTCTGTTCTCGAGGTTAACACAGAGGAGGAGGTTGCAGAGGTAAAACTGACCAGGGAACCAAAAAGGATTGCTTATGCTTCATTGAAGTGATTCTACACAAAGACGACACAAGCAAAGAGTTTCTCTAGTGGGGATCTAGAGTATCATCAATAAAAGTTTCCGGTAAAAATCCGGCCAACCAGTTAAAAATGCGTGATCCAAGGAAAATCTCCTCTAATGGAAGAAATATTTAGAGAGCACAACACTTTGAATCCAATAATATTAATTCCTGTCAACCTAGTTATTTATTGCAGTTTTCAAGTGTTCCTAAATTTATGGGTTTTTAGAGGCTGATCCATGATTAATCCAACGCGCTGGAAAAGTAGTTGAATTTTAGTCCGGTTTCAGAAGAGCGCGTTAGTTGTCCCTTCCTCGAATTCAAATATTTCAACTTTTATTGATTTTTGTTCTTGTTAGTGCTCATGCTCTTGTATATATAAATTTTAAAGCCAAAAGAAATACAAGCCCTAATTATAGTAATAATTATGTCTGAATTATTGCGGTCTTTTATTTCATATATTTATATCCTATGGCAATCAGAAGCTGCGACAAGGATTGTGTATTCAATTAAGGGGAATATATGCACCGTAAAAATAAATCTGCCATATTTCAAATTTCATTCAAACCGAAGTCCGATGCATGCCCAAGCCTTAAGCTCAAAATGATAATTCTATAATCAACAATATTTTATGCCAATTTAAGTATACATTGATTACGCCAGAAAGGCGTGTTCTCTATGGGAAAAGGCTCCCCCTCTCTGACATCGACAAATGACAAAGAATGGCTTCCGATGATTTGGTCGATTTACGCACGCATACAGCGATTTCTAGCCTTACACTTCGCATTCGACGATTTGCTCCTGCACATTCTTCCGTCTCTTCACGGGACGCCTGTTCTCACGACTGTTCATATTTTGTTTTTCCCCAAATCGTGGCTTCCATTATGAAAATAGGTGCTTCATTGCAGGGGTGGAGGAGTCGGGGAAGAGTGAGCGCATGGTAAGAGAGAGGAGTGGCAGAAGTTAGACTGTCCACAATAGCATATTCAATTTGAGCAATAACAGAGGTGGAAGGGCCGTTAGGAGGAGGAAGCCCCAGGGGCAGGGAGTAAGCGGCAAGGGCAGGGGACAACATCCGGAGGCAACGCTTGTGAGGTGAAGTCACAACATACACTGTAAATCCTTCCTTGGCCCTAATCTTGCTCACTATTTTAAGGGAAATCTCAATAGGAACAAGGTGGAGACACCCAGAGTCCTGATCCTCTGCCCAGGAAGTACAACTTATCAATTTTCAATGTAGATGTTCTTTACCCGGTGAATGGCCTCCACATATGCACAGTGGATGCTCTGATTTGCAGGAAAATGTAACGCAGAAGAGAAAGATGGAATTCAGGCTCCTGAACTACGTTGCTTATGCAAAATCCTGGTTTGGACGATGGGGTTACAGATTTGGCCGTGAAAGCTTTGGGGTGACTCAACAAATGTACACCAAAGTCATCCCGTGGAATTCCTTTAACGCTCATAGTGCAGCACTTTGAAATGGCAGATGTTCAAGTGCTCGGAATCGTACATGGCTACCAGAGAATTAGTGGGAAGCCGCTGCAAACAGTTAGAGATTTCAATGTAGTACGTGTTCTTCTTGCATTTGTCTTTCTACCCACAACATGGACATTCCTGTAAGTGCTTTTTTTCTTTTCATTTCATCCCAATTTCATACAATTTTCCATTGCTATTATATGGAAGTCAATTCAATTTTTCTTTTCATGGAAGCAATGTTATAATAAGTTCCTGGGTGCCCTGATTTTCAGTGGTAGCAAAATTTAAATGTTTCCTCTTTTTCTTTTCTTTTTTCTTTTAAGTTGATTTGTTGTTTCAGAGTTCTGTGATTTGATGTGGAAGTGGTTCTTTATATATATTTTATACTTCTTTTTCTCAGTTGGGAACCTCTTTCAGAGTTTTGAGTTTTGAATATTATGTATTGGCCAAGGGAAAACTAACACAAGCATGGTCCTGTTTTTTACTTTGTATCCCGCGGTATGGATTCCCTTTCGCCCTCTTTTATTATCCTTGGGGTTCATCGTTGTAAATCTGTGTTATGTTAATATCTCCAACAAACTGAATAGTAATATAATTGATTCTCTTCGTTAGAAGTAGTCCTAATAAAGTGCAGGTGCAGAGAGAGTATGAACAAGCCAACACAGAAAGTAAGAGTCTTGGCTTTTCTGTAACTTAAAAGGGGTTGTTTACATTTTAGTCTCTTGGGGAATTTCACAACAACAATACCGTGAACAATTTGTTTTTATGAAGTTATTCTTCATTATTGTACCTGATTCATTGATCCTTTACTTGTAAATGACTAACTAGTTGCAAAGAATTTTGGAAGGATACAGGTACTGAAATAATTAGAAACAAGCCTGTTTGAGGCATCTGTAAGCTTCTGACGAACTCAGTTATGGAAAAATAAGCCGCAGCTGTGTAACTGTAATATAATTGGTTTAGTTTGGAAGCATGCTCAAAGTTAGAGTTTGTGAAGAAAATTTTCACGGCAGGCTAGATACTGTTGCATGAAGGGACGTGACTGTATAAACAAGTCTGATTTACAGTAAAGTAGGGATTCAAATAATTCCATGGCTGCTAGCCTGCTACTGATTTGCATGATATATGTTGGGTGAGTGGGGCACAATCAACGCATACCCCACCCTATATAAGATATTGTCTCATGCATTGAACTAATTCCACGTTTTGAGTTTGATCACAGTTTTGGGTGAGCAAAAACAATAATGCCTTCCTCGTCCACCAACCTTTGTTGTGTAGGTCCAATACAGATCTTAATAATAGTGACTATCCAACAACTCAAAAGTGGACGTTATAACTAATGCCATTAATTAAGGAGCTCCAAATCCCATGCCTCACAAATTCTAATTCTACCACACAGGTCTTTGAATTAGTCATGATGATGTTGCACTCTCCCACCCACCCATAAACTCAACTACCTTGCTGATGCACAATACTACTAGTACTTATTATTAGTAATCGGACTGTTAAATAGAGATGTTTCTCATCAATCTACCAACTGCGACCCATGATCCATCAAACACTTGATTTTTTTCAAAAATATAACATGCGGAATAAAAATAATTTCAATATGTTATTCCCACTGTATCTTTGATTAATCCACCTTTTACATCTGATTTAATGTAGACTTAATCTTTACACAAAATTTTAAGTGTTTGAATTTGTATAGTTCCGATAAGTTATCGATTGATATGGTATTACAAAATTTGGCTACTGTATATACTTCATATCTTCTCAATTGTAACAGTATTGTATTCTTTTCCAAATAGCTTATTTTATTTTTTATACAGTTCACTCACTTGGAAGTTATAGGTATCCTCCCTTGGGGCTTTTTTTCATGCATTAACTGTTGATGGAGAAGGGATTTGCAGTTATAAGCACCAAGGGAGGATATATGACATGGGCATATATAGATACAAAAAGTCATATTTCCAGAGCATATGATTTGTATCACCTCATCTAAATTCAAATTCAAATAGAACCACAATAATATCCATACATTAGAGTTGTCAGAATCCATCCTTCTGTAGCAGCCTTAAAGGCCTATATATGGCCTTGATATAACTCTATCTATCATACTAATGCTGGTTCTTGAGGTGGGGAGGAAAATGCCCTGTTCTAAGTCTCCCATTTTGAAAGAGGCTGAGAGGATGTTGACAAAGGTTTTGGCCTCTGGCTTTACACTTTTCGATTGCATTTTCCTGAAAATCCCCAAGGCCTTTTCAACAGACCCATTTTTTGCATATCCCATGATCTTTGCAGTCCATGAGACCACATATCTTTTAGGGTTTTTTCCTGAACAGTTCACGTGTATTTTGTATGCCTCTACATTTTGCATTCATGTTTACTTGGGCACCTACCTACATATCTAAAAAAACTGCCTTCCATGATGCTTCGATGGACGTCAATACGCTGTTCTAATTCTCCCGATTTGGCACATGTTGGGAAGACAACAGTAAATGTAGTGGGGTATGGCTTCAATCCTACATATTGTATTTTATTGAAAGGTTCCAACACAGTTTCAAAAAATCATTTTTTGCATATCCTGTAATCACTGCAGTCCATGAGTCCACTAATTTCGAGATGAACATGACATGGATTGTGGAAACCAACTATATAGATGTTGGTCAAATGGAAAAAATTTCTATGTCAAATATACTACATTTGAAGTATTTGTGTTCCTTTCCAAAACCTCCAAATAAGTCCTTCAATTGGTTTCCTGTGACTCCCAATGTAACCTATCTCTTATTACTTTGGTTTCTTGATGGTAATTTTAATAGCAGCAAAGAGCTTCTGAATTTTAATATCTCATGTGATACACAAGGAGTGCTTACTTAGAAGGTTCAATCCATCCCTTATCGTGAAACTATACAATGGACCAGTGAAAATATTTTGATTAGCCCTGGCGGTGTCCTGTATGTTTGCTTGATTCGAATTTGTGACGACAACGATCTTTTTGTGTCTGTAATTCAGTTGAGGAGACTTTTAAGTGGGATGTATGGTCTGCAGGTTAAGCTTGGAATAATGATGAGATATGATGTTGGTAGTAAAACACCCAACCGTATCAGGTATGTCATGTTTATTTTATAGATTTTAGTTGTGTATTACAGAATAATTGACAGTAATCCTAACTTAATTTTGAACAGAACCCAAACGCATCAATGATTGAATTGAGAAGCATGTGAGAAATCTTAACTTAAATTTCATCTGCTATATTTTTTAATAAATAATTTATTGCTATTTTGTATTGTTACAAAGTGTATATTTTACATTTATTCATCTACTAAGTTTTGTTTTAAACAGTTCTTTTCAGGATAACCATTTATCAGGATTTCTACCAGATTTATGCAACTTAGAAATATTGCAGATATCGTGAGTGAAGTCTAATCAGATCACTGATAACGGTTTCAGAATTTTTAGTTTATTTATTTTTCAATACTTTTCATTTTTGATGTCCAAGGTTCACAGAAAATAACAGTTCTTTTGACATGTTCAGATGTATTCAAAACAACAACATCAGTGGTGTCATCCCAAACTGTCTATCCTAGTTGAAAAACTTGAAGAAAGTGTTATTTTAGTAAATTTTATTATTTTTTCTATTATAGGTTCATATCGGCTATATGTGTAAGAAATTGTTAAAATTACAATAACAGATTATGTTGTTTCATTTGAATTTTTTGTTTTTTGCAAAATAAATTATTCTTGCATGACTAAAGAATTCCAACAACATTTTCAAGCATGTGTTACAATCAACTGAACTATGATTTTAATAGAAAAAATGGTCAGCCATATGGGCGAGTTTCAAAACATTAGGTTTCTCCTTTTCCATATCCAATCCAAGGAAAACTACTTTTTTCTGTTTATGTATTATTTTCATGTTTGGATTTCAAATTTGATTTCTATAAATTTTCATGTAAATATGCATATGTTAGAAACTGTTCAGCTGTAAAGTCTTTAACATTAAAATTATACTAACAAGGAGGCACATTAAACAAGATTAAATTTGCAACCCTGATCTTTGGACCTGTCTGCTCTAGCTGTTTGATGTTCTTGCATATTCAGGGTCGGTGTAACCAATGGTACCCATAACACTTAGGTAGAAGTTCTTTACAGTGTTTTGTGAAATCACCTCACCAAATCTCACAAACAAATGCCCATCAGAAGTGTTGGTTGTGCTCCCTGTAACATCTCTGTGCTTACAATGTCAAGAGAACCTGAGAGGCTCTAAAGGATGCACAATCTCCTCTAATGGAAGAAATATTTAGAGAGCACAACACTTTGAATCCAATAATATTAATTCCCGTAAACCTAGTTATTTATTGCAGTTTTCAAGTGTTCCTAAATTTATGGGTTTTAGAGGTGATCCATTATTAATCCAATGCGGCTGGAAAAGTAGTTGAATTTTAGTCCGGTTTCGGAAGAGCGCGTTAGTTGTCCCTTCCTCGAATTCAAATATTTCAACTTTTATTGATTTTTGTTCTTGTTAGTGCTCATGCTCTTGTATATATAAATTTTAAAGCCAAAAGAAATACAAGCCCTAATTATAATAATAATTATGTCCGAATTATTACGGTCTTTTATTTCATATATTTATATCCTATGCGCAATCGAAGCTGCAACAAGGATTGTGTATTGAATTAAGGGGAATATATGCACCGTACAAATAAAATTTTGTCAAATTTCATTCAAACCGAAGTCGATGCATGCCCAAGCCTTAAGCTCAAAATGATAATTCTATAATCAACAATATTTTATGCCAATTTAAGTATACATTGATTATAATCTCAATTGTATTCTCAATGCTCTTACAAGATATTATAGTAAGTCATAAATAGTATATTCAAACATACCAATCCAATCAATGAACCATAGAACAAAGTTATTTTCCCGTGTTCTCATTCCCGCAATATGATACCAACTTATCATGAAAGTTTTTGATGAAAAGGATCTTATATCATATTAATTCAATACGATACAAGATGAATTTCATCAAAAAAGCGAGCGGTATGAGAGCATGCCCCAAAACCATAAACAAAGCTAGGCCAATCCTAGAGCAACGAGATTCAAACTAGGTCAAGCCTAGGAGAGTACAAAAAGGCATTGCCTAAAAATAGACAAAAAAAAATCAGCGGCAATAGAAACATGCCCGAGGTGGGTGGATCCTGATCATCCAGCCACCCCAAAAAATGCAGGTCCTTGCTAGTATCTCTGGAAGCTCCCAACCAACAACAATTTATTCCTTTAGGTCTGCTTCCCAGTAGGAATGAAAAGGCTGAGGCGAGGGAATTTGTCTGATGGTGGCGGAGGTGGCGGTGGGTTCCAAGCATCCTGGTGTGAAGCAACGGATAGGAGAGATCCCCACCCATGTTGGCGAGGTGGTGAACCCCAACCCTGCTGACAAGTCGACGACTTCGGCGGAGAGCCCTAGCTATAGCGGCGAGTTGGTGAGTAACTGCGTTGATGTAACGGCCTCGGGAGCGGCGAGCATGACTGAAAGCACAACGTTGAGACCAGCTGCGCCTAGCCACCATAGGCGGAAGGCAAGGAACGCCTGGTGGGAGAAAGGAGGCACTCTAGTAACATTACATGGGGCTTCCCCCCAGTGGCACAACAGGGTCTGGAGGTGATCCACCTCTAGTGCCACCTTGTTGGCCTGAACTTGAATATGCAGAAGCACATTGGAGATCACCATAAATTTATTATAAATTGAGAAAGATTGATCAACTACAGAATTAGCAAAGAAAAAAACATTTCTTTCTTTCCATATCCAAAACAAAATCTCCCCCCTTGAAAACATGCCAAATCTAGGTGAACATAGGCAAAATTTGGGATTATCTCCCAAAAGGATATACTTGCCAAGTGAAGAGGTGAGGCCATGAAGGAAAGAAAAAATGAATGGATCTAGTTCCAGGAAATTTGAGCTTTGGGACATAACCAAAAGATATGCAAGATCGTTTCCAGATGCCCACAAAAAGGGCAATTGGGAGCTAGGATCCCAATTTGAACAAGATGAGCCCCGATAGGAAGACCTTGGTGTAGAATACACCAAAGGAAATGAGAAATCTTGGGCTCCACACATATAGTCCAAATAATTTCAAATCGCCTACCCTAGGTAGCCAAAGTGGAATGAATTCCCCAACATGTATTAAGTTTTCCCACCATGGGAAAATGGGGTGAGAGCCAAATGATAGCCTTTGTTGGCTTTGTAATTACAGAATGGGGTATCGGCATACCACTTCCAATCTGTCCACCATGGGTGAGAGGAATGCACAACAATCTTATGCAACATGTGGTCAGGAACCAAATTGATCACAATAGTAAAAGTATCTTGATCCTGGTTGGAAAGTCGAAATAGAGCTTTAAAATCCAGCCAAGAGGACCAAGATTGAGCATTTTTGCAGAAGAAGTCCTCTATGGTGCGAATTCTGCGCTTAAAGAATTTGAGCGTGAGATTCCTGGACCTTTACTAAGCATTTATCTTGGGCTTGAAAAATCGGTGACCACCAGAGAGATTATTGGTTGATAGAAATCCCATTATGAAAGCCATCCCCCTTCCACAGAAGCCATGGTTTGACACATTCCCATGCTTTCCAAATACTCTTAAGCACAAAGGTGCCAACAATTTTGACGGCACTTGGGGTGATGAGAAAATTAACAAACCCTAAGCCTTTCCACGTAGGGCAGCCATAAGGAGAACCTTCCAATACCATGTCATATGAGAACTTTCCAAGCTTCTTGGCCAGTAATGCTTCTGATAATCCATTTAGCGCAAAGAGCTTGTCCTTGGTGTTGAATGTGAATAAGCCCAAGGCCTCCAGAGTTTCGAGGCAAACAACATATATCCCAGGCTACCCGATGAAAACCTTTTCCTAGTAAAGCATTAGCCCATAAGAAAGCTTTGAGTAGTTTCTCCAACTTTTGAATAGAGGCTTTGGAAGGAACCCAACATGACGAGTAGTAAACATGTGTGGTTACAAGAACTTTAGAGAAGATTTGGAACTTGCCAGCCAGGGATAAAGGCCTAGTGATCCAATATTCCAACTTTTTGCCACCCGTTGAATGACATAATGCCATAGCTTAGCCAGGGAGGCTTGAAAAGCAAAAGGAATACCCAAAAATTTAAAAATCTCACCATGTGTCAGGATTTTCCAATCAAAAGTGGCAAGCTAGTCAAGTGCGGAAGGAAAGATTGCGATAACACTGGGTTTTTTGCCATTGAATGGATGAGCCAGAAGCTAGGCAGAAAGTATCCAAACATTGCATAACATTGCAAATGTTGGTTTCATCTTCAATAAGCGTAAGAAAGGAATCATCCGCAAAATTCCCATTAAGAAGTTGTGAGTTGGGTTCAATGCGGAGTGATATTCCATGAACAAGACCTTGCGCTTTGGCATGAGCTAAGAGATAACCAAAGCCTTTGGCCACAAGCACATACAATGTAGGGGCAAGAGGAAAACCTTGCGAATAGACCAAAAAATCCCAAAAGGCTCCAAGCTAAGGCCATTAATAGAAATTTGAGCAGAGGCATCTGTAAAAAGCATATTGATGGATTGAATAAAAATGGGTCCAAAGCCAAGGGCTTGAAGCATGGTGAGAATGAATGGCCATTCAATCCGATCGTAAGCCTTCTCAAAGTTGATCTTGATAAACATGGCTCCTGATTAGACCTGCGGGCCCATTCCATGCCTTCCCACACCACGCGATGATGTTGTCCAGGATGAATCATCCCTGTATAAATCTTGTTTTCTCTGGTTGAATAATAACAAGTAGAAGATTACGTAATCGCAGAGCTAATGCTTTGGAAATGATTTTGTAGGAGACATTCAACAATGTAATCGACCGCCAATAGGTGATTTTCTCGGGGTCTCCTTGCTTAGGGATAAATTTGATGTTTCCCTTATTAATGCGTGGCCCTAGGGATTGATTTTGAAATCCTTCAAGATAGACCTGAAATAGGTCTTGTCCAACAGAATCCCAAAGGGCTTTATAAAATTCACAAGGGAACCCATCGCAACCCGACGCTTTATCATTAGCCATTTGCATAGTGGCTTCATGGAGGTCTTTAATGGTGAGAATTCTCTTGCAGATCACCTTCTGAGCCTCTGATAGTTTGCATGGCACAACACCCAGAACATTGATCAAGAGCGTGACGAGCTATGAGAGGGTGGTTGAGCTTGAAAGATGAGCTTGTAATGACGCACAAAGGCTTGTAACATAAGTTGCGGGTCTATAATCCAAACTCTGTTGTCCATGATAGCTCGGATCTGTTGGGAAGGCTTTTTGGTTTAGAGAGAAAGAAAGAATTCTTTCGAGACCCGATCTCCAATCTTGAGCCAATGCATCCGAGCCTGGATCTGTGCGCCTCTTGACATTGTAGTTATCCGCAATTTGGATTTGTTCTTGAGCGTAACAACTTACGATTGTGAGCTTCGAGAAGGGATCATCCTTGAGCACCACCATCACCCGGATGAGAGCTAAGGTGTTAGCGGAGTATGAGTGGCACCAAAGTTTTACTAGCTATCAGTCATAGATTCTAAGAAATCTAGTAGTTTCCGAGTCAGCGTCTTCCCACCACTATATCCAACTGGCTTGCATAGGTGGATGAAACTGTTGACAATGACTGGGTCATGGAATTAAGTTCCAAACCCATTTGACATGATTGATAGTGGGGCCATGTTTCATCAAGGAAGTATTAAGAAAGAATTGGCCTTTATGACAAAGGGGCACACATCATGCCAACATATACGAAATCATATTGGAGAATGATCTCAAAAGGAAAAGTCAGGCATGACCTCCACTGCATAGAATAAATGCTATCAAACTCAAAAAATCTTGAGTTGACAACATGGCCTGTCAAGCCATTTAAGAACACGATCCGTCCCTCCACGTAGATTGGTCCACGTATACCAAGCTTTAGAGGTGGGAAAGCGAGAAGCGTTAGGATCAAAAAAATCCAAATTTATTACGCATGAAGTACCACGCTTCCCTTTCACTAGGTGTCCACCTCATGGGCAGATGGCCACATTTATCATTAGGTGATTCAACCATATTAAAATCTCCACTTATAACCCAGTAAGCATCGGGAATGGAGTTGGCTATCCACCACCACAGATCGGCCCTTTCAGCCACATCATTCGAGGCGTAAATATTTATGAGCCCAAAAGGGCAGCCATCAATATTAAAAGGACCCATATGACACGGTTGGTGGGGTCGACACCATGGTCAATTAATAAAGGCCATCCATTTGGGAGAAAAAATGAAATTAATCCCCATGCCATGCTTCATGATTGCTAAAATCCAAGTTGTCAGGCCAGATGGATTTGCATACCATCTGTAACTAAAAACCTGTAATTTTTACTTCTGCAAAAAAAAAATGTCCATATTTGCACATCGTTGTCGAGTTTCATGCACAAAATATTTATGACAGAGCTCTGTAAGACCCCTAACATTCCAAGATAAACAATTCATGGGAAACATTGGTCCAGAGCCATATCCCCATCCTCCAAGCCATCAAGGGCATCATATTGATTGTGCAAGAAATGAGCAACATTGTGCTGCAAAAAATCTTGCAGATCAAATTTTTTCCGGTCGGCGTACTCAATGTTGTATTTCACTTGATGGAATCCATGTTGCATGTTTGGGCTATGGTCCCGAGAGATGCGGGAAGGACTTCGGGGTCGTTTGGATGACCCTTGTGAGTTGCTTGGAAGAAGTAATGGAATTGAATGTTGGATGGGAATGTGAAAAAAAATTTTCTAGTCCATGAGAACCGAAACCGCAGGGGTGTCTGTGGAATACTTTGGCAATGAGTAGCGAGATGGCAGCAATAGTTGGTTCTTTACAAGATTCGCATGGCTCCTTAGCTCGGGGATAGTGAGAGATTGTTCCTTAATAATTGGTTCCCGATGGCCATGGGAGCCAGAGGCTTTGGATTGCTTTGGGCTTTGTTCTTGTTTCACCAACCCTCGGCAACTTTCCAACCTTCCTCCTTTTGGGGTTTGACTAGCTCGGGAGTTGTTTTGGCCACAGGCGGTTACGAGGTACATAAAGTGGACAATCCTTGATCTTGTGATCATACGCTGCCTGATGGAAGCAAGTGTTAGGTAGATTGATATACATGACCCATTGGGAATAATGTTTATCGCCCATTTGAATATCCACAAATTCTTTGAGATCTTGCGAGAGATCAATCTCAATGCATACTCACTTTTGTGGATGAGCATGGTAAAACTTATCGACTTCTAGGAAAACTACCCACCCAAGCGAGGCGAAATTTGTGGGAAAAAAAGGCACGCATGGTAGAGGAAGACCAAGAAATTCAACCCAAACAGGCACTTTAAGGGTGGTATATTTAGATACCACAAAGTCCTTGTGTTAGGGTGTTAACACAAACAACGAGTTGCGGACATACCAAGTGGCTTGCTTAGCCAGAATATTGGGCACATTAACAGGGTTAGAAAAAAAATGAAAAAAAAAAACCCTTGGTCATGTTTTGAATGCTATCTAGGTGGACTCCATGAGGAGTCCAAACTGTGTTAACCTAGGATTTGAGCATGCTTTCAGAGGGGATTCGACCCACAAAATACCCAATGAGGAAAAACTGCTCTAACCATTGACAAGCAACATTAAATTTAGGAATGGGTAGAACTACATCAGGAGGAGAAAGATTACCTCATGAAAGACCTTGAGATGAATTTCCTGGGTTGCTTCGTGGCGGTGCCATTTCTCACTCCACTATCTCCTACCACGGTTGAAACAACCGGGTTTGAAGATGGCGAGGACATTATATAGGGGATTCCCAGAGGGCAAGAAACCCTAGGAGAGACTATAGAAATAAATTCCCTTGAGACCACTGAAAAGGCCGCAGATATGAAAGGTTAGAAGAGATAAATCCTAGAAAATCGACTCCAATTTTGTGCCAAAGTTGCAGCATTTTTTCACCCATTCTCTCCAAATTGGCCTCTATTTGGATTTTGACTTTTTCTATCATGAAACTTTAATTTTAGTTACCCTTCGTAATTATTCAATACTCTATTTAATATCGGGATTAAGCCCTTCCAAATTTGGCTGGAAAAATTCCATCACGCCAGGAGGAGCGAGAGTTTCCTTTGAAGCTTCATTAAATGTAATGTACTATATAGTGAGAAACAATAGTCATAAATGTTGAGGATTCCTACACCGGTATTCGCCTTTCCATCACATTTGGTAACGGAATCAGAATAATATGAATATTTTATATCTATGATATGTATTATGTATTCACCTCACTTTAACCATTAAGTAAGAGCAATGACTTAAGTAACTGTCTTATTTCATATTGTAGTGCATTGTATCGTAACAACACGCGTAGATTTTTATAAGTTCATTGGAATTTCCATGCTAATTATTATTTCCTGTAATGCTAGTTCTTTTTACATCATAAAAATTTCTACATTAAATCCCATCCCACTCCTTACGTATATACTTATTTTACTATTTTGGTTTTGCTGGTCAAAAAGTTTGAGTTTTGCTTTATCCCTCTTTACAATAAAAATTAGGTTTGTAAGTTAAAATTTTCAAAATAATTTTTTTCCTATGTTTGTATTAAAAGAATAATATTATTATTTGATTTAAAATATAATTAGCAAAATTACTAATAATAAAATTGACTAAATATAACGTGAAAAACAATGATTGGTTAGTTTTTTTACCGAAAGGATTAATGTCTCTTTAAGTGTGATATGTTTCCCTCGAATTTATTCTACGACTCTAATTATTCACTCAATCCAAAAATAGTCCCACCTAGGTTGTCGGCCATGCACACAATAGTATAGTATGATCCTATTACCCATGTCGAACATACCTCTTCAATGCATTTCAAATCGTTGTAATGACAATACAACCACTCATATTTTAACTATCAATGTAACATTGTACCTCCTTTTAGTGCAAGTGCTAGTTCTATCTCTTTATCAAATGGAAGGGATTAATTTCCAAGATATAAATATAATGATTTGGATTGGCTCTCTTTCACGTCAAATTTTACCTCCTCTTTCACCTATTGGGAGTCATGACATTTAAGGTACAAAGAAGAAGGAAAGGTTTCAAAATTGGTCAAAGGAGAAGTTTTGATATTTAACATTGGCTTAATGTCAACTAGAGCTCGGTGCTTGCTATAAAAAAATGATACTACTAATCACCAACTTACCTCTCCTATTTGCATAAGTAAATGAGAAAACATCAAACTCAGTCGATGAGTAGAAAATCATTGGTGATTGATAGGAATTAGTTTCGGTCTTGAATCGACATGTATTCTTGTTCTTACTATTTGTGTAGCAATTATTGATGCTTATTGGCTTGGATGAACTTCAAGACTATTTGAGGAAGAAGAAAATCCCAATAGGTGGCTTCTTTGCACAAAACTAGCCACCATACGAATGCTTTGTAAGACAACATAGGTTCGACATTTGATATGTTTGGGCCAATAGCTAATAATGGATTTGTCACATTTCATACTACAACATTTTAGTCATTGGTCTCATCAATGCATGCATGAAAATCATTTTTGTGAAAAAAATTGGTCTAGATAATTTAAAACACATCAAATTTTTTTAGAAACATGTTCAATATTTTTCATTCAAACCAAAACATATTGTAGGTACAACATAATTTTTTTTGTACTAACTAACACATCTTTCAAATAAATATAATTTTTGTCCTCCAATAATTACAATTTAATACCGATTAAGGTTGGTGAAGTTCAACTTGTCAAAGTTTCTTCTAGAACAAATGACATAGCTAAAGAAGGCAACTAGGGAATTCATCAGTCTAATGCTTACATGCATAGAAATTTTTCTTAGTCCCTTTGCAGATTATATTAATTTTCAACATCATTAATGTCTACAACATTAAACTATATAAGGCGAGAACTTTCCGCGATGTGGCTCTTGTCGATTAAAGTGTGTGATATTTTGTGTTTATTTTTTGAATTGTTTAAAATTTTAGGGACTTGATAATAATGAGAAATAATGCAAGCCCCATTAACTCTATTTTTAAAGTTTTGTAACTTGTTTTACATACATATTAGGTTTTCAATGAAGGAGAGTAGTTTCCTAATGAATTTTAGAGAACCCTATAAAAGACACTAAGTTTTTCAAATCCCAACAAGAGACATACAAGGTTTTCAAATTAGTCACATATTATCTTACAATTGTTGAGTTTGTATTGATACGATTATAGTCTTACCAATTGAGGAGTGGTTATGGTTGATTTTTTTGTTTTTGTACCTCACTTTCTAGACCTATTTTATGTTGTCTACTTATAATGATTATCTCCTAAATTGCTACAAAAATGTATCACTTTGAAACCCTATTTCTCAAGTATTGTTCAAACATTTTATTATTCTAATTTTCTTGCACTCCATTTAAATTCCAAGTATATATTATTTTATGCAACTACATATAATTTATTGATTTATATTATTTTAACTATGGTTTGAAATATATTTGTTGAGTATAGTCCATTATTAACCTAAATCAACTTTTTGCATCTATATTTTGGTGAATCCAACATAATTTAAACATGTTATTACGGTTTTCTTTTTAGTTAACATGACACACTTTTCACCCACCTATGGTTTTGCTTTTAGTAATCTCAACACATCTTGAACCCAACGTAGAGCTTTAATTTTGGTGAACCTAAACCTTATACCCAAAACCAATTTTATCTTTGTGGCGAACCTATATTTCTTGTAGCCTTCTAGGGTTAGCTCTTACCTCTTTGCTTATAAATTTTATCGTCCCAAGGCTTGTTTCATTCATTTTTTCCAAATTCCCAAATTTCACTAATGTGAGTTATATTAGTTGCATATTATTTTCTCTATGTTATATCTTTTATGTGATCCAAAATGGTTAGACCCAAGTTTCCAATTATTTGAAGTGTTACGATAAATTCCAATACATTTGATCTTGTTAAGACTTCTTTAATATAACTTAAAATTTATGTGAAAAATTGTTACTTTTAATGGTGTTTAAGATGATTTTGAAATTATAGCTTCTCTTCCCATTAACGACTCTTTAAAAAATATATGAAATTTCCAAATTGCTATTGAATGTGAGGTTAGTAAGGAGAAACAATTTTCTTTATATTATCATGAAAATATCCAAGATATCAATTACATTAGACAATAGTTTATGGAAACCAAGTAGTGAAATAATTGACTTGATGAATGCCTCAAAAGAAGAACAATCTCAAACCTAATATCAAGTGATGAACAATGGTTATATTAGACAAGATGATACATATGTTAATTAATTATAATTGAATATTAGTAATAATGATAAATCATTTAGGAGATCACCTTATTTTCCTAACCATGTAGTCATTTCTCATGTTTTTATAACATTCTTTGTACTCTCAAGACTTTCACATTATTAATGTTTATCTTTCTTCTCAACTCACTATGATTGATTCTCAAGCTAGACAAGATATTCATCCTTTTCAATGTCTTAAACATCCAAAATTACTCCTCTAATTTCTCCTATTTCTCACAATACTTCTCAATTTTATTTTTTAACTACTATTTCTATTTCAATATATTCTACTACTAATTTTATTCCTCCTTATTAAATGACTACAATAATGAATACTATGTGTGAATTACAAAATCAAATAAAGGTGTTATACCAAATGATAAATGTGCATCCTTGAAACCACTCGCAGCCATAAAAGCCTCTTTAATTCTAATAAGTACTTTATGATCCTAAACCTCATGGTGTCCCTATAACACCGAAAAGACTTGTGGAATATCATATCATTGGCACATATCCTCATAGGATGCCACATAACTCCATAGCGTATACACCTAATTTTTCACTTTTACTGACTTTGGCTCTTTACAAGCACTATTGGCATACCTACTTCCACAGGTGAGGTCCTCGAAGGGATAATTTTTAGAGAAAAGAGAAACTAGAAATGATTACGTGAAACCATTATTGGGCTATTTAGAAGTGGTACTTATGAGAGGACCTTGATGTGTAGTCCAATGATATTACACATGTGTAGACACTAAAAAAATGGTAACTTCCCTTATGCAATATTAAGTTTGATCATGCTCCTATGCTAAGAAAAATGCTCACATATGGAATCTAATCAATTCATCTCTCTAGACATCCCATGACTTACTCTTGGAATATTATTTTATAATAGAAGTAAACAAAACATGTTCTTCATGTCCAAACGTTCGATTTGAATGTTTTTATCCTCTATCCAAAACCATATAATTAGGTGGGATAGGGGTCCGGTCTTAGCCAACTTGTATGGCTATGGATCCTTAAGTTCACCAAATCGGTTTTCAAATTGAATATATTTTTTAGCTCATTTCATCTTCCTAGGGTTGGCCTTATTATAATATTTCACCTATGGAAGATGATATAAGAACCTTAATGCCACTTTGTATAACTCACATAGCAATCTTACAAGATCATATTTCAAATATAATTTCAAAATCACTCAAAGGGTTCCTAAATCTATTCAAATCAATTGCACTTCATTTAGAGAATTACCTAATATAGGTCTAAAGTACTTAATCATGTCAAAGAGTCTAGCTTCCTCCATTTCCAAGCATGCAAAGATCATAAAGTCATGTCTTAACAAGAGTAATATCACTTCAAAAAATGTTCAAAGGTTTCAAGAAAAAAAGGTTAGGTAACGCAACTGAGGAAAAATACATGACACTAATACAATGTTGGGTATATTATATACTATATATAATTATCCCATTATCTTGGTGTTAAGATACAAAAAGTCACCATTGGGGGTTGGTTAGATATTCACACTTGCACAATCGAGAACTACATGAGACTTGATTCTATAATGAGGGCATGTAGTGCAACACTTGGATTGGTTCACCAACTAGGAGTCTAACCACCAAGGGTATTCCAACTTCAACCACACATGTTTTTTCCTTCTAGTTTGTTAATGTTATGATGAATGACATCTACGGGTTTCTAGGGTTTTAATTTTGTTGTAGATGATTATGTGTCATCCCAAATATGTGCAAGTAAGAGTGAAATACAACAAATACCATTTTTAGGAAAACAAAGCATGCATAAAGTTTATGATTTAGATTTTCAAAGGGTCTAAAACTATACAATTCTAGGTTAGGACTATATAATTTATGGATTGTACAATAGTTATACAGTCCTGCACCTATTTAGTTTACAACTCTAAAACTCACACCAAAATAATTTATAGTTTATGATCTTATTGTACCATCATCTTGCACATCCACATCCTCCTCCCAGTAAAACTAAGTTTATCTCCTCTCATATATTTGAGAAATTACTTATCGATTATTAGTTGTTACATGTATGAATGCATTATTTTGATTGTGAATTATTAATGTTGGAAGTTAATTAGATCATAATAGTACACATGTTGCAAACCCTTACATCCTTCTTATGGTTGTGTATCCCATAACATAATAGAGAAATTAGTTAGGGTTTAAACATTTGGTGAACATGACATTTGGACTTGATTTATTTTTTAGACCCTAGATTTTTCTTATTTGATTTTGGTACATCATGGTTCTAAATCTCATGGATCATTATAATCATTTATATCTCTTTTCAAATGGGTCCCATCCTCGTTGTGATGGAAGCTAATATCCCTCTAATTATGTCCATTTTTATCCTCTTTGTGAGGGCCATGAACCATTTGTTGATCCTACACATGTTGACACTAAGGTCTCTCACCCTTATGAGCACACCATCTTCGATCGACATGCATAATAATTCCCATTCTTTTAGTACACATGATCTTCAATCCATTTTTCATATTGTACAAGCTTAACTTCTAAAATTAAAACAAAATACATATATGTCTTCACATGCTAACCCATATGTCTCATAGCCTAAATAGTTAAAATTACACCCCTCTTGACAACAGATTCAATTTTTTACCTTGTTCACCATAGACAATGCTTAAGTAATTACTTGATTCTAACTTGTATCTCTACATCCACCACTTGAGGTTGATGCAAGCATACCTCGTGGTCCAAATTTTGATGTTAATTCCCATTTTGACTATCGTCGGTATCGTTTCCATTCTCTAATTGATGTTTTAAGCTAATCCATGTTATGTAATTTCTTTTAGATGTTGTAAATATTAAATGAACCATACCCCCAAAATTATCTCACCCTACTAATAATTTTTATAGGTTGTAAGACCCATTTATTGATCATCACATTATTAAAAAAATTGACGGATCTCCTAATTATCATGTGGTCTCTCCCCATATTATTTTTTATATTTACTAAAATGAGGGGTTTTGTAGGGGCCCTACCTATTACAACAAAGGATCTAAAATATAGATATAAGCATAAACATTTCATGGAACAAAACAAAAACCAAATATCAAAATTAGTTGGTTCATACAACACAAAACTAGCCAAAAACAAGTCCAAAACCAACCAAGATACAAAAAAGGAGTGGCTCACAACCCACAAAAAAGTAACAAGAATGCAGACTAAAACTACCAAAGAACAAAATTCATTTGTGATTAAACACTTGAGAAGATATATTGATAAGCTCCTTGATGTGGTTGTCTCTCTCCTAAATTTTCTTCTTTCTGTCAACCTCTCTAACTTTGTTCTTGTTGTCAATATTCTTGAGATCATACACGATAGATTTCAACAAGCCGCTTTAAATGAAAAACCCATCCGCCATGAGATTGCATTTGTATTCCATTTTTCTAGGTTATCATTGATCCCATTCCATAATTTCTTATCTGTTTTGGCATTTTGCAGGTTTTTGATGTTTCCCTTCAAGTTGTTGATATATTTTTTAATCCCTTTTAAGGCATCCTCGGATACCCGGTCTAGAGTTACTATGGTCATTCTCTGCTCTTTTGTTCTTATTTCCCGGGATAAGAAGGTACTTAGGAGCTAAATCCCCCTCCATGACTTCCTGATTTGTGCTAGGCCCCTCAATAATTCTTCACTTTTATAATTACTCCTAAGAACATGAGTGGATTCGGGCTCAGAGGTGGAAGGGGGAGCATGAGATGTTTCTATTGGGAATCTTGGATTTGAGGTGGAATTATATGAGCCATATTACAACTTGATGCATGGGTAGGTTTTCTTGCCACAATGGACCTCTTTAATGGATATTTCAAGATACATGAGAATGTAAAATCAGAGACTTACTAAGATATTCCTTCTAAAGTGGTTGAGAAATACCAAGTGGTAAGTTTTGATCCTATACACCTTCCCTCAAATTTTAGGTACACGATAATGAGCTTAGCCACTTCATCAAATGGACTAGGCAATGAGGCTCTGTGAATACCCCCAGGGACCTATTTTAACTTCTCACCATTTCCCACAAAAATAACTTCTTGTTCCACCCGGTTGCACTTGTTTTTATAAAATTTCATACCCTACATACTCATTCCGGTGATGTGGGAAATGATTCCCTCCGAGATAAGATGTCTCTACCCTTTGAATTGCACCATTCCATCTTTCCAAACCTTAGAAAAATTTATGAAGATACATGGATTCATTCCCTTAAACACGTTCTAGGAATGAATTGAACCTTATGGTACCAAGGATTTCCTAAATCCTTTCATCATCCTTTAGACTCATTTTGAAAGGCGGATCAACTCGGTTAAGATCACCTCGCATTTTACTTCTTCAAGCCCTAAAATTTTCATTCTTGATAACAATGCAGCCAAAGAGATAATATTTCTCCATAACTAGTACATGAGAATACCCAAATGACAATGCCAAGCATGCCAAGATATATCAAAATTCTTTAAAGGATTTGCAATCATTTAAAATATGTGTTTTGGGTCTTTTGTGGTTCGAGGCATTTATGACTTCAAAGGGAGTATTACTTTTCCTATTCAATAATTTAAATTCTTAGAATTAATGCCATATTGATGCACAAGTTAGCAACATGATTACCTTATTTATAGGTACATGAAATAATAACCTTAAAGAGGGAATTTAAAAAATGATAAGAGTAATTTATGATCTTAGATATATTCGGCTTGTAGGGGATTAATTTTTGATGTCCCCCATATTCTTATGAGATATTGGTGGATGTCCTTTTACCATTTTAGTTATTTATTACTTTTGATTACACTTATATGGGTTATGATTTTGTTTTTGATACACTCTTGTGCATTTTCTAAACAACGTCATATTCATAGTGTTGTGATTAAAGAAGTTGTTACACACAATTTATGCACTTTCAAGTTACTTAAATATTTTGGATATAGTGAAAAGAAATTCTGATTTGATTATACCACAAACTTAGGGCATATTGTATTGCATCTAAAAGTTGGTTTTGTTACTATTACAACTCCATTTTTGGTTTCTAGTTTCATTCCTTCATGTGACATGTGCCTAGGTTGTATTTTGATACATTATTTCTTATTTTCCCTCACTATTTTACATGAATATGTCAAGTTCATTCATAATCAACAAGTGTTTACCATAAAAGGTATCCTATTTGAATAACCTTAACTATTATAGCATCACTAAGATATTAAATTCATTACTTCTTGTATTCATGTGTTTATGGTTAACATTGTTGACTCAAACACTCATTTAGATGGACCACTTATTCAAATTCCATTGCCTATTAATGCTCATAGTCATTTTATTAGGATTATCTATTATAGCTATACTAATACATGCTTTATCTCACATGAAATTCTTAAATAGTCAATCTATCTTACACCTTTTATTACTTCATATGTTACTTCTAATGGGCCATTTATACTTGGGTTTTTTCAAAATATTTTCTCACACATGCTTGCCATATTGCTATGATTATTGAAATTTTCATACTCCTATCTCTTTTATTCACACAATATTTTCTACCATGACTAAAATCATTGTGGATCTATCCCTACCCTCTAGAGCAACCAATACTACACTTATGACTCTTCCACCACATATCTATATTAAGATGAGGCTTGTTTCATGTATTCACTATGATCTATTAAAACTTAATATATGTGGTTAGTTTTCAAACTCTTACCATTCTCTTGTTCATCACCCATAGGCTTCCTCACGTTTTTCCTTCTACGGATTACTTATGGTTCTATTTTTATGCTTTTTGTTATCATTTTAGTCATTCAATTTACATTGGCAATTGTGTTTATGATTTACACCCTAGTTTTCACAAACCTTTCCTTACAATATATGTATACCTTTCTTATATACTTATGACATTTATTTTGTGGTAATTATCACATTACACCCTTGTTTCTCTTAAAGGAACGATAAGAATATTTTTCTAACCCACAAATATTTTAGATGATAATAACACACCACATTTAATAAGTTGAAAGGAATTCACCAAAATAACCTTACAAAAGGATTTACAAACAAAGAGATGAAATATCATATATGGAAATCCATCATAATGTCATTAATTAACTCAATAATCAGGATGTACATATAGGAGGAGGGAAGTGCAACTACTACCTAGATCAATGGTGAAGAAATCCCACTAATTTATATTGGTAGTTAAGTTAACTCCAAAATACTAGCAAGATAACTCCATAAGAGTAACAAGATAACTCCACACAATTGGTACACCTAAGCAAGACAACCCAAAAATGTAGGGATAACCTAAGTGCAAGAATTATCCTAATAAAAAAATAAAAGGATAAATAATAACTTGCACTACCACCCCTATAAGTATATTTTAGGTGGGTGGAAAATAAGGTGGGTCATGGAAACAAATCCTGATGAGGTACCCACATACAATAACTTTTAAAAAGGGAACACTACAAG
Organism: Taxus wallichiana var. yunnanensis; assembly: GCA_018340775.1. Taxonomy (NCBI): domain Eukaryota; kingdom Viridiplantae; phylum Streptophyta; class Pinopsida; order Cupressales; family Taxaceae; genus Taxus; species Taxus wallichiana. The sequence goes on along the minus strand of CM031237.1, from coordinate 715,080,011 downwards.
GTACCCAAAACTAGTAACAATAAAGTAGAGAGAGAAGAAACCCACTACAAGGCATTCTAAGAAACTTGACTCTAAACAACTCATACAATGTTGAATAATTTTGGTGTGCGTTGTGGTCTGAATCCACTTCTCAATCACAAAACTCAAAAAAAATGACACTAGGATGCACTAGAATATCTTTGTGCTAGGATATTTTCAATGGAGTGATGTCGAAAGTGTAAAAAACCAAACATAATTCGATCAAATACTACAAATAGTTGTGTTATGATTCAATAACAAAAACCAAGACAATTAGGCAAGGACACAAGATCCAAAGTAATAGGAGTGTCATGATCCAAGAATAACCAAGGTAACAAGGCAAGGAAACAAGACCCAAAGCAAGATCGACAACACACCCTCCCATACTGCTTTGAATGGGTGGAGTAACGCTAAAAATTTGTATGATTTCTCAAAAAAACTACTTGAAAATTGAAAAACTAACATTGAGATTTACCAAAATAGATCCCCCAAAAGAGAGACTATTAACATGCCTAAAATTGTTGAAAATATAGATAAAAATTCTCTAAACAAACAAGAGAGATACAATACACCTATAAATAAAAGATCTCAAAAAAGGAGTAGTATAATGCGGATGATATAGAAAGTGGAGCAAGAATCAATGGTGGAGGAGCTACTCCTATAAAGTCCTCTTAAGAAATTCCTATGTCACCACCATGAGTGATTGAAAATCCACACCAAATTAACACATATGGGTGAACAAGATTCTTGTATATGATTCGATGAAAAATGCACAACGGGTTCATGTAAATGAACATCAGAATGTGTGCTAAGTCAATCATGTATGAAAGCTGAAATCTCAAGTTTCGCAAGTTTGAGTGAAAGTGCAAAAATCATGCCAAGCTCATGATCCTCGGAAAGAGTCGAGCGTAAAAAATAGGATCTCTATCAATGTGTGATCCCAGTGAAGTACCTACTCGAAAACAAATTCTTTGGTGAGAATTCCACTTAACAAGAGGAATAGGAGAAGAAACACCCCGTGAATTTCTATTGATACCTCTGCTAGTGAAACCCATATAAAGAAGCATCCGAGAAAAGAATGTAATGGTATGCTTATTAAAAGAGCCAAGCATGTGAGTAGAAGTGAGATACATAGAATGTTTTATTGTAATAGGTATATTTGTGGAAGTACAACATACAGTAATAATGGAAATAGGATCGAAGCATAAGTAGGCTTAGAAATTGATAAATCAAGGTCAGTGGGTGTGGGAGAAGCAACTGCAAGTGGACTAGGTGCATGCGTATAAGAGTCCACAATGTGATAATGATGTTGTAAGTGAGAAATTTTTTTCTTTAGGGAGTGAATGAGGTCATCTTTGTTGTGAATGAGGTTATGTAGAAGTGAGTTTTGCTTCTTAAGTGATCTATTTTCTTCTACAAATTTTATTGTCCTCCTGAATTCCACACACTTTAGAGAAAACATCTCATTCTCTCGTGATTTAACATTTTTTTGTGTAAAACTTAATTACAAAGTCGCATATGATAAATAAACAATAAAGCACAAATTTGACACAAATAAGTAAGGTAATAAATTTGAAACCCTAAGTGCAAGAGAGGGAAAGAGTGACTTAGTTGATTTACACCGATGTTGGGACCGTGTAGATTGGACAAACAGGAAGGGCAAAATGTCACAAATGCACTCAATAAATTATGTAACTTCCGGATAAGCCCGGGACTGGGATGCCTGGCACTAGAGTTTTCTATTAGGTTCCCATGACTGTGAAAATGGTTGGAACTTGAATTTTTGGTGTCACAAGGTTTTCATTGATAATCATTGTTGGTCACCCGTATATCACTAGATGATCGTTAAATGTTCCTATAATCTACAAAGAGATTTCCACCTAAAAACCCTCAAACTACATCAAATCCCAAAAAAAAAGATGTAATATCAAGATTTAGAATCACCCCAATGGTCACCGGATTGAGTGAACTCATGACCAAGCACTACACTACTTCTCAAACTCCATATAATTCTTGTGCATGTGTAATAGAATCGTGCCCTAGGATTACCCTTGTGAAAGTGCACTTGATAGCGGGTAGTAGCTAGATGTAGCAATGTAAATAAATGTGTGGATGACAAAATGAACTTCCCTTCCTATGCGTGTATGCAGAAAATTCAGTCCCTTGTCCCTTGAGTGAAAGCTAGATGGATGCTTTGATGCTCTTAGAATGCCTTTGGATGCAACCTTAGGTGATGATAATAGATGTTTAGTACTTGGTCCTTTATTTTGGTCACATAGCCTTATATATATATGATTCCATTGATTAATTTTACAATTGAAAAATGAAAGGATAACCTATAAGAAAATAAGATGCCCAAAAGATAAAAGAGATCCAAAAGAAGCGAGTAAGATAGAAAAGGGTCGGGGTGCCTAGGCGATAGCATCCTATTTGGGCGTTAGTGTCTAGATTCATAAAAGATAAAGCAATAAAGTTCTGAATGGGTTGTTGAGTGTACAAGACCAAATAGAAAGTAAGACACACAAATAAAATTCCAAAGATAGTAATCAATTGCTAGTTTTCTCACTTAGGAATCATATGAATAGTAGTATGTGATTAGGACCTAGAAATGTACCCAAGTGTGTGATTTTGTGTCTACATTTTCCCCACTTTATGTTGTTGAGTGAATACTTGATAACATAAAGTAGATAAGAGATGCATACATGATAACCATGTAGAGTGTGATGGCGATAATGTGTCAAGAGACAAGCAAAAGCATGAAGTGATAAAAACGGCGGGCATGGAAGCTAAGAAAAGAAAGTGGCCCCATCGGGAAAGTGTGGTGTGTTGTACCTATTACTATGTATAGCTTATGATTGCTTCTTCTTATAAGGACGGACTTGTAAAAAGAAGAGAAAAAGAATAGTCAAAGTCATGTATTATGAAAACTCTTGCAAAAGTATGTAAATATGTGTGAAAAGTAGTAAAAGGAAAGTGTGTGCACTGATCCATGAAGAGTGAAAAGGGGTAGAAAATTCTGGACCACTATGGAAGAATGAGTTTTTTGGGTGATCTCATGCCAATATTTAGTTTTTTTGGTGATCTCATGCCAAGAATGAGTTTTTGGGTGATCTCATGCCACGACAGAAGAGTGTTGGGGAGAAAGGTATAGTTTTACTCTCCTTCCATATTGTTCTATGTAGAAATGGAGAAAGAATGCATTTTGATTGCTAGAGGACTATATATGTACTATGAAAACTACTTTGTAGACTACTTCTAACTGTGTTGAATATGATAAAATTGCTATAACTCGCCCTTGGTCATAAAGGTTCTCGGGAAAGGTCGAGTACTTAGGTCTAGTATTTGTATCTCAGGCATTGGTGTATGTGATGAACAAAGGACCCCGACTCGGAATCTAGGTCGCTTTGAAACTAAATTCTATTCGATTCTCTGTTGAACTATATTGTTCCGTTGTATGCGGTGATTGATTCATCCAATGTATGCCCCCTCACTTTGGGTTCATATGATGTCGCTAGGATAAAGTGGCCCAAAGGAGAGGACCGGATGCTGATTTGAATTATGTACCTTTAGGGGAGGGAATGTACATAGTAGAAACCAAGGAAGATACAAAAATATGGGATAGATATATGTGTTAGTAGTAAAAGAAGAAAACATGTCATATAAAAGTAGTGTAATAAGTAAATGTGCATACACGAGATATACTATGAAAAATGTGTTTCATACATGGAACATTGCTCACAATGTCACAAAAAATCAGGGGCCAAAAAGTTCAAAAGCATACAATGTGCATACAAGATAAAGGCCATAGTCCACAAATAATAGCATACAAATAGAAAATAATGGAAAACAAAGGGCAAGAAAAGTATACGACAACCATGGTGGAAAATAGTTCCCCGTAAGACAAATGTTGCACATGAAGAACCTATTAACATGTTAGATAAGAAGTATGTCAAATCATGTGGGTATCTATGTAATTTATTGTGCTAGTAAGGATAGGAAATATTAGATAATGAAACAATGACACCTGTGATGTGGAAGAGAATGTAGATGCCTCAGGAGCCTTGGTGGGACTAGTAAAAGGTACAGTCCCAAGCATCATGTTGCATGTAAATATATGTAGGAGTTCTACATTCACAACTAGAGAATAAGTGAACACACACTTGTATATGATAAATATAATGACATACTAGATATCTAGCTAATATGGTAAGAAAAGTGTAATATGTGAGTATAAGAAAGCAAGAGTATGTGCAACTAAGATATGCAATATGTTGTGTGTGAGTGAGATGGAATAGTATGTAATGTGAATGTGATAGGATCCATTTTCCCCTCTATTAGAGGTGTATGAGTATGAGATGAGGTTCATTTATAAAAATACCATTCGATAGTCAAGTGTGAACCATTAAACATGATTTTTAGTCGGGAAATGGTTTGAACATGTGTGCTATAAGAATTTATGATCAATGAAGCATTAAGTGTAGAGAGTGAGTGAGATGATGTGAGGTTCATTTCAGATTTATACCATTAGCAGTTGAGTATGAACCATTGAATTGGAGTGTGTCATAGAGCAAAGTGGAATGTGTTAGAATATGATGCTACAAATATGTGTTGTGAAGCGTGGAGCATGAAATGTGTAGTGTGTGAGGTTCATGGATGTAGTATGCCCTCAACAATCAAGTGTGAACCTTAGCAAAAGAGTGCATCATAGGGTAATGATGATATAAAGTGTATCAAGTTGTGTAATGATGCTTAGAAATAGGAAGTATGAAGCACATAACATAATAGTAGAAATGATAGACACCGAAGAATGCTAGAAAGGGAGTAGAGAGAAGTAATCATGATGCCCCCTAAGTGTATGATGATGATTAAAATATCCAACAAAAGTGAAAGGAAAGGGTCCTCCACCTAATGTGTGAGGAGATAAAGGCATGTGACCATGCTCTAAGATCGGTGGTGTATGACACTAATGTTGTACATGTGAAGGAGACCTGGGTGGTGAACACCTATGTGTAGTAAACCTAGGAGGTGATGAGAACTTATGTGAAGGAGACCAAGGAGGTGATGAGAACCTATGTGAAGGATATCGAGGAGGTGATGAGCACCTATGTGAAGGATACCTAGGAGGTGAAGGAGGTGATGAATTCCTATGTGAAGGGGCTTCTGAGAAGGGGAATTAGGCTGAGAAGATGGACTAGAAGACCAAAGAGGATGTGTAGGTCGTGTGTAAATGGGTGAGATAGGTGTAGAATATGCCTTAAATTTGAGATGCCTATGGTCCTAGATGTTGTATCCGGTGAGGAGAGAAAACCTCAAGAGGAGGTAGAGGCAATGGTGTGGAAGGCGAGAACACCTTTTAGATTGAATTTTTTTTTATCGTGAATGAATTTAAGACACAAGTGGGTCACGTAAAGATATCCTTAGTGGCACAAAGCTAAGGAAGACCTAAGAGCATTTCAAAACTTTGATTGAAGGTGCCACAATGAATAACACAAACATGGTGAGAGGCCCAACTGTAATTGGAAGATTGATGTAACCATAAAATTTGGGAATTGGATATGAAATTTAAGAGAGTGGATAGTTGATAGTGACAAGGAATGTGAGAGAACACACACAAATTGGAGTTGATGAATTGATCATGGTGTTATTGATAGTATGAGGTCCAATATAAGCATTGATATGTAATGTATTAGAAGAAAATGCAGCATGATAATCATGATTATAGAAAGTGATGATTGGTGGAGATGCATCAATATGAGCAACTAGAAAATCAAGAGCCTCATATGAAGGAGGAGGAAATGCAGGATATAAATGATTAGCTGAAGAATCGGTAGCTTGCTTGTCATGTTTGGGTAATGGATCATTGAATATTTTGATATTTTTTTTTTCATTGACCGGTTTGGATGATGGAGGCTCAGGGAGCTCAATTGCATTATTGTCAATGAGTTATTGAATAATATATCTAAATCTAAAACATCAATCAGTTGAATGCCCAACACATTGATGATAGTCACATCTATCATTTTCATTATAGTTGTGGCCTTTAGGGTGAGATGGATCAAGATTTAGTGTTGGTGGAAGCGTAATAACATTGATCTTAAGAAGTTACAATAATAGAAGGTGAGGAACAATAAGAAATTTTGTAAAGGTATGCTTTTGAGGTTTCCATTGAATCTTTTCATGAGTAGTAACAATTTTAACAATAGTTTTTTCTTCAATGGGTTTAGGAGATGGCTTGAAAGTAGATTTTCCTTGAAACTGATTAGAAGATGAAGCTTAATCATGATATTTAAGCTTGCCCATAGATAAGAGTTTGTTCTCGCATAACTTAAGAGTATAACATAGATGATCAAACAAAGGAAATGTCTCAAATATGACACTCTTTTTAATGGAGAAAAATACTTTGGACAAAAAAAGTTCTTACAATTTAGAATCTGCTAGTACATTAGACATCTTAGCTAGGTTGTTCTTATATCGTAATACATTGTCTATTAGATGCTCATTAGATCCTTTTTTTATTTGTGTGAGTTAAGTATAGGATATTTTTGAACTGATATCGATTGAAAAATGTGTGAGAAAATCATCAGCTAAATGTGTAAATGATGTTACCAAATGGACAAGTATGTTGTAAAACAACACATATCAAATCTTGGAGACTTTGTGGAAATAAATTATCTAATAATGTATGATCATCCACATAATCTAGACATTCCACAAGAAAGGCTTGGAGATGCTCTCGAGGGTCACTATATCCATTGAAGGTAGGAAACTTAGGGGTGATGAAGTTAGGAGGAAGTGCATAAGTGGAGATGGCGGGTGTGAAAGGAGTATGAAGGAGTAAGGTGGAATCGAGATTTGGAGATGCATGGGAAGTAATGTAGATTTCACCACCTCATCATGACCTAGCCCTAATCCTAAACTAACCTAATTAAGACCTATAACTTGGTCTACATCCACACCCATGACTAATTACTCCTCACCCACACCAAAACCAACCTAATAATGACTTGACCAAGCCCACAACTAATCCCTCGGAAGAAAAGGAGGGAAGGTTGGCTATTTTACTAAAAATAGCCCACTTTGACTTAACCGACATCGGTTCCTACTCGACCACCGTCGGTTACGTAACCGCCATCGGTTCTCTGTAAATGACCTCCCCCAACCAAAAACAAAGGATCTGGAATTCATTGAAAAGATCGGGAATTCACTTGGCCGAGCAGAGACAAGTGAAGGAAAGAAAGGAGTTTGCAGAGAAGGACATCAAGCCCAAGACTGCAACTGAGTAACCAGAGCCCAGTGATACTCATCCAAGCATTGGGAGAGAAGATAGCTCATCTTTGATTGTCTGATCATCCTACCTGAGCCCTGCCTTCGTTATCACAGTCTTTGGACCTGTGTCTTCATCAGGAACTAGTAAGTACTTGTCTTGTACATTCTTTTAATAACATTTCTTGGACTTCTGAATCACAGTAATTATAAGTCTACTCCCAGATCCACTACCCGGTAACACCCTACATCTAACTGTACCTCCTCTACCCTTACATTGCCCCCAAGAATAGCCCCCATACTGTCTGAGTCTTCTCCATCACCCCATTACCTATCCCCAATCATTTACCAGCCTAATAAACACCATAGCCACCTTATAGCCAACCTTCACTAAAAGCCCCTAAATCACTGCCCCTACCGATATCGGTTATTAGGAACCGGTATCGGTGACAGTGACCGGCATCGGTCACTGTGATTCAAAACCAAGACCAGCCTTTTCTCTATTGTTTTAACAAGGTAATTAAATTGTAATTTTGCAATAACTTCTTTGTTAGAATTTGTGTTAATTCGTATTAGCAGGGGAACTGACCACCTTCGAAAGGAAGTCCAATATTTCCTGGGCCTAAGGCAGTTCCCTCATTTATTGTCTAATTAGAATCTGGTGGTCTTGTATTCTTACTTGCAGGTAGTCCTTCCCAGACAAAAAGGAGTTCTTCGCAATCGATCTGATCTCTCTCTACGGTACGCGCACACCCTCCAAACATTCAACAGGTATTCCTCCTAGCCCTAACCCTTATCTGTTTCTCAAGAGAATGAAAGGATAGAAGCAACTCTATTCCAAGAACGGAAACATCCTTCTGTGTGAAACATTTTGGCACGCCCGGTGGGACCCATTTTGGGTTTCTTTCTTTCTTGCTTGCTTTCATATAGGGAGCATACTTACAGTTTGTTTCTGCTAAATATTCACAAAATATTTTGTCATTTTGGTAAAAGAATTTGTCTTGCTTTCACATCTTTGCATTAGTGAAAATCATCTCCTTGCTTCATCGAATATCATTTTCGATTTGGGTTTAAAACACGTGCATCACATTCTTGCTTGTTGTTTTCAATTCTAGTGAACATAGATTAAGTAACAGGTCGTACACATGGGGGTGATATCCATGGTATTGACAAGAAATTAATCTTACTTTCACTGCACAACACATACCAAATCACATCATAAATTAACACAACAGCTCAAACATCCCCCTTTTCCGCGGTATTCCTCCGCCCGATTGAGGTAACCTTATAAGCCAAAACAAACTTGACATTTCCCCTAAGTCTTCTATTTAGGATTGACATCATCTTGCATCTAAGGCATAAGCCCACAATAATTAAAACTAATCCTAGGGTTAGTCTCTTGATTTGCTTGTGCATCTTGCTTGTTTTTAGTTCTGTTTCTCTGTCCTACACTGTTTTAGTGATTACTTCAGAATAGTTGGGTAGGCATACTAAGCATTGTTAACCCCAAATCAGCAACTTCCTACAGCTTCTTACACCGGTCCTATTATACCGACATCGGTTAACTTACCGATGCCGGCTATAGTCTGACCGACATCGGTTACCTGACCGATATCGGTTACTGTCTTTCATAGTTCCCAAAACCAGCAACCTACCAATTCCAACATTTTGTTGCTGCTTCTATTCCTGATAGATTGCATCCTGCTTTGTGTACTCTTGTCCATGGTTGTTATCACTCGAAACAAGCCGCAGCCATGGTTTCACATGCCTGTTCCATGCCTTTTCCTGAATCACCCCCTTCACATTCTATAGGGAATCCTACGGACACCAGTGAGGTTCCCAAAATCCCTGTAGGAGATAAGGAATTTGTGAAATTTTTGGACGCCAATCCTAGCGTTGTACAGTACTATTTGTCTCATGCCCCTGACCGTACACCCGATGGTCAACTCCTTGTTGGCATGCCTATTAGTATAGCCGCTCACTTAGCTCCTTCCCCACCTGATAACTCCGCCTTGCCTTCTTCATCCTTAGCCCCGTCTCCCAACTCAGTGGCTTCAGAGGTTCTTACGGCATAGATTGGCTTTCCTTTTGTTAATCTGGGCCCCACGTATCATTACCACCAACTGCTCCTACCTCGTCTCTCTCGCAGACTGCTCCTTTCATAACTTGCTCTCTGCCACCTATCCACACGAGCTTTCCTTCTCAAGCTCCGCCCACCTTTTCATTTCCACACACTTATCCGGTGGCTTCAACACCTTATATAGGACATCCCTATTCGGTCACCTCAACATATTCGTCCTCAATACCTTATCAACATTTAGCCCCCCCATTGTCTAGTGGAGGCCCTTGGCCCAATCCTCCACCTTTTACAACAACCGCACCATCATCTCATCCAACCACTGATTTCATCAAACACATGATGGACAAGATGCAAAATCTGGAGGCTTCTGTTTCAGGAAGCCGTAGCACCCTGACATACGAGCAAGTTTGTCGGGAGCCTATTCATCCTTCTGTCCCCCTTCATTCATATCCTCCTCAATGGGAATTACCAAAATTCACTCGTTTTAATAGTAAGGAGGATCCTCAACAACACTTGCGATCATTTAGACATGCCTGCTATCTGATTGCTCATGACGATGCTTTACTACTCCGCACCTTTCCCATGTCCTTATCAGGACCCACCTTGGAGTGGTACAATGCTTTAACCCAGCACTCAATCTTCTCTTTTAACCAATTAGCCCAATCTTTCTTGGATCATTTCTCCATTAATATTGCTAAGAAAGTATCTATCACCGACCTCTATGCCATCCGACAATTTGAAGATGAATCTATCGCAGATTTCATTGGACGATGGCGGGGTCTCATCAACCAACTTACTTATGCCTTGCCTCAGGCCGAACTCATCGAACTCTTTACGCGGGCCTGCGCTAAGCACATTTCTCCTACCCTCCAAATTCAAACTTTCCGCACCTTTGATGAGGCCTTTACTATGGCTCGAAAACTAGAAATTCGAGCCTTAGAGGAAGAGAAATTGCGGTTGCGCAACAAAAACCCTAATTTCTGAACCCAAGACTCCACCAACAAACCCAACACCACCAATTCTCACGCATCGACTGCTTTGAAATCAAAAGGAGTTGTCCACGCGGTGATGGTCAAATCCCAAGCACCGTCTAATACCCCGCCAAAAACCACCTATAAGTATAAAGCCGAGCCCATCAATTACACTCCCTTGGGAGAAACTTATGGTGTCATATTGGAAAAATTGCTCAAAGCAGGAGCTATCACCTTGCCTCCTGTTAAACCTCACTCCGGGTTTGATTCCACCCGCTATACCTTCTTGGTACAAAGAAAATGACTTCTGTAACTTCCACCGCGTGAAGGGACACAGTCACGAAAACTGTAAGATGTTGAAAAACATAGTGCAGGAAATGGTTGATGCAGGGGATATAACCCTCGATAATCCTAATGCCCCTGCTAACTAAAATTTGAAAATCTTCAATAAACCATTCCCAAACCACTCTTCTAACAGTAACATAAACCAAGATATCTTAGCCGAGGAGAGTGTTCATGAAATCCATGCAGTTTTCGATTCCCAACCAAAAGCCTCTATTGAGAAAATTCTGAATCAAGCCTCTTCACCAACGCAGGAATCCGCACCCGCTTCACCACCATCAAGACAAGATGATAACCTTGCCATTCCTTTACCCATAAAGGAATTAACCACCCAGAGTTCCCTTCTCACAGATGAGCCTTCTTACACCACATCTTTGCAAGACTGTGAGCGGATGTTATCTAACTTATCTATTTCCCAAACATCTCCTTCTACCACTCTTGTTGTACAAGAGGAAGGCTCGCCACTTTTTTCGTCATCCTTAGACGAGAAACCCCTTGAACCGACATCACCAAATTCTTTAATCATGATGGATCCTCTCAGACATGCCCTCCTACCTATTAGTTCTTCATCGCCTAAATCTTTTCAGCAACCGGTTGACCTCTTAACGCCCATTGATACAGTGCCTCATTTACCCCCTGTATCACACCCACAGTGGACCGGAATCACAACCCACCTTTCTTCCATACAAAAGTTCCTATTCACACGTGAGGATTGTCACCCCTCAGAAGATAGACGAGTCCTATGGGAACGTTTGAGTACACCATGCTCTACTCAGATGCAGATGACCGATCCAGACACCTCTATCATATACCCGCGGTGTTTACAAAAACTCAAAATGCCTATGTCCTCACCTTCACCCCCTCATCTCTACCGAATACCTCATCCACCTCTATTAACCTAACCAAACCTCCCCCTACACTTGGGACTTCACCAATACCCAGCCTAACACACCCACCTAAATGGTTAGATTTATCCAAAAATCAAGCCGTCCATCTACCTAGGAGACAGACCCAATCTCCTCAAGTCCAATCTATACCTCTGTCACAACTAAAACCCTCGCCATCACACCTACCTTCTATATTGGGACCTCACCCCTCCACCTTGCCTCAATACATCGTACCTCCTGCGTTTTCTTTAAAATGACCTGCACCTTCTACATCCATATCCTGTCCACCTATCAACCCTAAACAAACTCCATCATCAAAGGATTTGTTTGTTGTCACTCCTCTTTCTCCGTGGTTGTTTCCTGATACCACATCATCTGTGGCCTCATCATCTAACCAGCTAAACATAACTTCTGCACCGAAGAAGCCACGTTTAGTTAAATCCAATTATCAAAACCCCTTATCTAAAACACCATCCGTACGAACCAACCATACCCAAACATTACCAAAACCCACCCAATCAATAGCTTCATCTTCCTCTGACTTTGACCCGCTTAAAGGATCTTACGCTAAGATCCTTGATATGTTGGTGGAGAATGCGACCATTTCCCTACCCCCACTTAGACCTTATGATCCATCTAAACCTCGACCTATAGGTTATGATGAGTCTAAAATCTGCGCTTACCACCGCACACCAGGACATGATGTAGAGGGATGCAAAGCTTTGAAAGCCATCCTTCGTCAGTCACCTCTCTCGGATAGAAAGGTTAAGAAAGACAACTTACGAAGGGAGAGACCTTTAGCTTCAATTCCCTCTCCTATACCACCTGTCCCCGCCTCACCAAGATCTATCATTATTACAACCCCACCTCTCGAAGACCATGACTTATCCCTACCGTCTTCCTCCTCTCGTGTTCACGAGATCAACATGATTAGTGTTGCTACTCGAGGGCAGAAAAACAATGGGAAAGCTAAAGAAAGCACACCTGCGGCCTCTCTTTCTCCGTCCACCATCCCGATCGCACCACCACCTAAAGTGGTTATTCGTGGACCTACCTACCCCGTCTCGATGGAGTTTCCCACCGAACCATGATCAAACAACTTCACCAATCACATAAAAATGACATTGTATGATCTCATTCAGACCTCTGAATCTCATCGACAAGCTCTCGTTGAAATCCTTCAAGGGATAGAGGTCTTACCTAACGAAACCTTTCCCATTACCTCCATCTTAACACCCAACCATGTTGCTTCTCTCACCAAACAATCTATCACTTCCGTCCCTGTACAACAAACCGCTGCTGTCAGTTTCTCCGAAGATGAAATTGTTGACTTTGGTGCAGAAGATCCTGACCCCGCTCTTTTCATCTCAGCTTACGTCCGGGACATCCGGGTGCGTCGTGTTATGATTGATGGGGTGCTAGCCTAAACATCATCTCTTCCAAAGCCTTCCAACAAATGAATATCCCCTCTAGCTGCATGTGTGCCAACCCCACCATGCTGCGTTCATTCAACGATGCTATTACTTCTACCTTAGGCACTGTGATCCTTAACATTCGTGTAGGGCCACGTACCTTACCCAAACTCTTCTATGTCCTTGAGGGTGAATTCCAATACAACATGTTGTTAGGCCGCCCTTGGATCCGGGCTATGGGATGCGTTCCCTCCACCTTACATAGATGCATAAAATTCGAGTATGAGGGGAAATCCTACACCGTAAAAGCTGACCCTCCCCCCTTCAAAACCTACAATATGTTATATCACCCTAATGATGTGCTTGTACCAGTCAAGACACCCATTCATCCAACCCAACCATCCACTTCAACCACACCTCAACCATCCACCTCAACCGCACCTACACCTTCAACCAATGAAACCACCGTCGCAAATACCACTTCCTTTCCCGCAGACAATATCCCAACCTCAGATCCCTTAGTAGATGTCTTTCAATGCCTTACTGCTGGGGGAGTATCACCTATATACGTTAGCACGTTCCATACCCCACAGGAGTACGGACAGTTACATGCGCATCCTACCTATGACCATCGTGTGGGGGAAGTAATCTCCTACGGACCACCTAATTGCCGCACCAACCTAACGTATGGGGGTGTCGATACATCCTCTGTCACCCCTGAACCTCCCCTTGGTGTGGTCCCCTTCCAATCTGATTTTCAATATCTAACTAATCACCGTTTTCGCTCTCACCTTCCTGACGCGCTGTGCTTGGAAGGGCTTCGGTTTCGGTCTTTATGAACAAGGCCGACATACGATCATTCCCATTACTACACGCAAACACAAAGATCGTCGTGGTCTTGGATTCTCTGAACCACCTACACTGAAAACATCACATATCCGCTTGTATCCAGGAAGGTGACGAAGTCACCCCTTCCGGACCATCATCACCCATTTTGCCATCGTCACCCATAGAGTCGATAGACCCTGAATCTATCCCTCCTAACTTTTTTTTTTTTTTTCATAAATGCTATCTTCTTGGGTCCTCTCACTTATCAACGTGATAATGAAGACCCATCTTCTCTTCCCCTTCTATATCCAGACATGATCGAAGAGGACTCACCTTCAATTAATGTTGTTGAGTGCCAGGATGACGACTCCATCCTCACTTACCTTGGTGCGGATGACTCTTATATTCAACGCGCCTTGCCATCTGATACTCAAACCATGTTGAATGAGTCGACTATAGAAATCAACATCCACACCAAGGATGATCCTCACATTGTGAAGATCGGACAATCTCTTACCGCATCAGAACAAACTGCCTTCATTACCTTCCTCCATGCCCACAACCAAGCTTTCACTTGGTCCTACGCTGACATGCCAGGAATTGATCCTGACATTGCTGTCCATAACATTACCTTAAAACCCGATGCCAAACCAGTTAAATAGAAACTGAGAAAAATGCATCCACGCATTGCCCTCTTGGTCAAAGAAGAGCTTCAACGACTCCTTTTTGTTTCCTTCATCTTACCTATTGACTATCCTCAATGGATCTCTAACATCGTACCATTACTAAAGCAACGGGGGACTTCGGATATGTATGGATTTCGGGACCTTAACCTCGCTTGCCCAAAGGATGACTTCCCCCTCCCAAGTATTGATCAACTTGTTGATCTCACTGCGGGCCATGAGATGCTTTCTCTCATGGATGGCTTCTCGGGATACAATCAAATTTTGGTAGCCCCGGCCGATCAACATAAAACTACCTTCATAACTCCTTGGGGAACCTTCTATTATCGTGTCATGCCGTTTGGCCTTAAGAATGCTGGTGTGACCTATCAGTGGGCTATGACTTACATTTTTCATGACATTATGCACACTATCCTTGAGGATTATGTTGATGATCTTCTTGGCAAATCTAAACATCGCAGTGAACATCTCGATGTTCTAACCATTATTTTCGATCACTGTTACAATATTGTGTTCATCTTCAACCAAAGAAATGTGTCTTTGGTGTCCTTTCGGGAAAACTCCTTGGTTTTATCATCTCTTTGCGTGGCATCGAGGTCGATCCAGCTAAAGTCAAAGCTATCCTAGAAATGCCCCCACCTACTAACCTCAAACAATTGCGTAGTTTGCAAGGTAAACTCCAATCTATCCAGCGTTTCATCTCTCAACTCTCGGATCGATGTCAACCTTTCCATCATCTCCTTAAAAAGGACATTTCCTTTCAATGGAGCGAAGAGTGCCACCAAGCCTTTGAGGCTCTTAAAGCCTATCTCTTGCAGCCACCTGTGCTTATCCCACCTCAGGATGATCGCCCTTTCTACCTTTACCTTTCTGCCACCGACCATGTTGTAGGAGCCATGCTCACACATCGTGACTCCGAGCATCGAGAACAAGCCGTTTATTACATAAGTCGTACTCTCGTGGATTACGAGACTAGGTATACACATGTAGAAAAGTTGTGCCTAGCCCTATCATTCGTAGCCACCAAACTCCGACACTACCTCCTGAATCACAAAACTTTTGTCATCACCAACGCGAACCCCATTCATTATATGTACACCAAACCACATCTAAACCAACGCATCACCCGATGGCTTATGCTCCTTGCCGACCTCGACCTTGAATTTGTACACCAGAAATCAATAAAAGGACAAACTATTGCAGACCAACTCGCGGAAGCCCCTTTACCTGGGGAACAATTTACCAATTTTAATTTCCCCGATGAACTCATCGCCACTCTTTCACTCAGTGAGGAGTCGTATCCAATGACCCTCTTCTTCGATGGATCCAAATGCCAGTGCGGTGGAGGAGCCGGCATTGTTCTCATTCCTCTTGATGCTGAGCCTATGCCTCTTTCATTCCGGCTCGATTTCCCCTGCACTAATAATACAATGGAATACGAGGCCCTTGTTTTGGGTCTCCAGGTTGCGTTACACTTAGGTGTCAAGTCTATTAACATTTTTGGTGACTCCCAACTGGTAGTCAATCAAGTTATGGGCATCTACCAATGTAAAAATGAGGAACTTCAAAAGTACAAACATTACGTGGATTCACTTTTGACCTTATTTACTCATTATTCTATCCAAACCATTCCCCGCTCCACTAACAAATTTACGGATACTATGGCTTGCTTAGCCTCACAAATTCCTACCTCACCAACTGACTCTGACATATTCATCTTGGTCCAACAACTCTTTGCCCCATCTTACTCAGCCCCGGATGTTTGTATGATAAATAATGTGTCTACTAATTCGCAGGATACCTGGTATCACCAATTTCACGACTACCTTACAACCTCTGTTCTCCCACCTGACCTTACTAGTAACGGAAAACGTGCTTTTCTTAAAAGTGTTTCTCGTTATGTCGTCATGGGGGGACTCCTCTATAAACGTGGCTTTGATGGCATCCTCCTTCGATGTCTAACCGGTGCGGAGGTCACCTATACCATCCAACAAGTCCACGACGGTATTTGTGGTGGACATTTTAGTGGCCTTGCCATGGCCAAATGGATCCTTCGCCTAGGCTATTATTGGCCTACTTAATAACGATTACTATGAATATGTTAAGCGTTGTGTTATGTGTCAACAACATGCCAACCTTCAACATACTCCTAGCCATCCGCTACAGGTCGCACGAGATCTTTGGCCTTTCTCACAATGGGGTTTAGACCTTATTGGTGAGATTCACCCACCCTCTTCGCAACGTCACCATTGGATAATCACAGCAACCGAATATTACACTAAATGGGTGGAAGCCATTCCACTCATTTCAACCAAAAAAGAAAAAATCGTCGAATTCATTAACCATCACATTATCTGTCGTTTTGGCGTTCCTCATCGCCTGATAACAGATAATGGAAAATCTTTTAAAAATAAGTTGTTACAAGACCTTTGTGACAACTTTGGTATCAAACTTAGCTTCTCATCACCTTACTATCCACAAGCAAATGGTCAAGCCAAATCTTCTAATAAAACTCTCACCAAAATCCTCATGAAAGTTGTTAACGATTCTGGAAGCAATTGGCCTGATCACATCCCCTTTGCCCTTTGGGCTTATCGGACTAGCATTCACACCTCCACTAATGCCACCCCATTTTCTTTGGTATATGGTACCGAGGCTGTCTTACCTCTCGAAATACAAATACCCTCCCTAAGAATATCTCTTCAGGATATTCTCACCAATGATGATTTCCACCAAGAGCGGTTAGCCCAATTGGAGCTTCTTGACGAGCGTCGTCTTACAGCTCTTGACCACCTTCAAATCTATCAAAAGTGCATCAAGCGTGCTTATGATAAGCGACTTCATGAGCGTACCTTTAAGGTTGGTGATCTTGTCCTCAAAGAGAATCAACATGTAACCAAACTAGAAAAGAGCAAACGCGGCAAATTTGCTCCAAATTGGATTGGGCCTTACATTATCACTCACATCTACGGATCAGGCACTTATCGTTTAGCTTCGCTTAATGGTAAACCTGAGCCTGAACCCCTTAATGCCTTGCATCTCCGACCATTCTACTGTTGAATTTAGTGTTACATCACTTCTTATCTACCTTGCGCTCGTCCCTTGAGCTCATTTACCACCTCATACACTTTGTTTCATGCATCTCAAAATAAAATCAAGCTCACATGGTTTGGTCATAACCTCCCCTTAAAGATGCCTTCCCCTTTTTAGTCTAGTCCATGACTTAAAAGTATCAAAATAACACGTTCTCAATTATACGCTTATGGGATATTCTTGAGTCAAACTTCCTACAAAACTAGATGCTTCATGCCAAACAGACATCTAGACCTCTAAAGTTATACATAGACTGCTCCCTCGAAGGACAGCTATGTGCAAAGCCACTTCTACTATTATAAATAGACTGCTCCCCCGAAGGACAACTATACACAAAAACCACATCTGCTACTATAAATAGACTACTCCCTTGAAGGACAACTATACAAAGTCAGCCTTCATCAGAAGCTTCTCGCATTGATCAGCTTCGTGAAGAGCTCAAGAACAACAAAATGCATATCCCCTATGGACTTCCCGCATCGATCAGTCTATATCCAGAAAAGTAAAAAAATAGTATTCCACAGCACTTTTGAGTCATGGACTTGTCTATTTAGGTTTGGTTCTCTTTAGTCAGCATAATCACCTTATAACAAGTTCTCTGTGCCCTAGCTCTACCAGCCACCTCACTTCACCATTTGTCAAAACAACAAAACTCAAGGGACGTGACGTATATCCGATATATTGTGATTATACGACTCTTTTCACCTACCGACTTCTCACCTATGCAAGGCACCTAGGGATTCAAGCTCATCCTACGTTAATAAGTGGTTTGTTTAGCTCTTCTCAACTACGGGACACTTTTGCCTCTTTTACTCGAATCTAGGATTGTGTGTTGACCTTAATCAGGACACGATTCCCTACTACTTGGGTAAGCTAACTTTCATTTCACCTATACCTACACCAACATCGCCAGTCCCTTACCAACACCAACAACGTTACCCTACCAATATCAATATTTTTACCAGTCAACAAATTGCCTAACTATAACCAAGTTGCCTAAATTCACCTCTCCCTGGTCCTAAGGGAGAACTACATCGGTCTGAGGCCCCTCCTTGCTTTGTGCAATGGGCTATGTAGGCAACACTTAGGAGACATGGGGTCTCCCAAGGTTAGCTCGACCATCCCCTACCATAACCTATCATGTGTGGTAAATATAAATCTTTTTGTATTTCTATTTGATCACATTCATCTTTATCCTTTTTCAAAACAAAACATTCAAAACACAACCATTCTTATTATTATCATCACTCAAATCAACATACATATTTAGTTTTATTTAGATGTTAAACAAATACATCTTCTCGGTTATCGACGCACAGGTCGGTATCCTTATTTATTCTTATACTCCTATGAAATTCACTTAGACCCTTGCGCCTCCTCCCGAATCAGGTGGTGATCGTGATCGTCGACGCCACTCACTTGGCCTCTCCATCCTCAAAGGTGCCACTGCTATTGGTTCCTCCCACTGATCCGCCAACATCTCCTGTAACATACGAATACATCCTCTCGCGTGGCGGAATCTCACCTCTAGTCTCTCCACTCGTGACTCTGCAACCGCTAACAATCCCGTTGTCTCATTCACCCACGTTTGGAGCTGATGAACTAAACCCTGCAGACGATCTCTCTCCACTGTAATCACAGCTATGTCAGGATGATCGGCCCTCTCACGTGAACCTCGCAGCTCTGCTACCCACCATAATCTATAAGCCTCTGTCGCTCCCGCATCCATTACCCTGCGATCGGCTGCTATCTCTTCTGGCCCTTCTGGAGGTGTCGGCCGGGGAGGTGAGAATAATGCCTCGGCATCGATCCTCATGTATGGTCTATAAGCCATGGGTATATCCTGAACAAATCCAAATTGTCACCACACGCGATCTAGAGGAATCCTCTCGTACTCACCTGGCCTGTGCCCTGCGATCCACCTCAATCACTCTACACCCCTCAACTCCTCAGCTATGTTCTCTGTCACCATATAGTTCCCGTAAGGCCTCCAACAAATATCTGCAATCATCACCATCTCCCATACCTACCTATAATACTCGATGTCATCTATCACGGCCTGGGATCTCGCCTCTTGTTCTGTCTGGACCCATCGTCTGAATCCCAACCTCTGCACTCCTGTCTCTCTTTCCTGGATTGGTCGGCCTATTGGTCACACACACACAATGTGCTCATAGGCCCAACAATGTAATAAGTATGCACAATCCAGTGTCATCCTGTGATTTCACTTGCAGGCCCATAAACCCCTGTATAACTCCGCCAGATATGCGGGTGCCCATGCGAAAGTCACGCTCCTTTCTATCATTTCCCAAATAACACACATCAATGCTTTTGGAAATCTTCCCCCATCCACCCTTGGTAATGCATAATACCCCACCGCTATCATTAATACCACTGCCAACCTTGTTTCCTCAGGGTGTGTTGCATACATTGTACCATAAGTGAATGTCAAACCTCGCTGTGTCAAATCTCATGTGCAGCTGAACCAAATACTGTTGTTATCGCTCCCCACGCCGCGCTAGGCAACGCCTGATACACTGGTCTTCCTGTAATTGGGAGCCTCAAAATTCTAAACACATCTTCCATCATCACTGTCATCTCCCCTATTGGCAGATAGAAGGTATTCTTTTCCGGATTCCATCTCTCAATCAACGCCTGCAACATAGCATGATTGCGTGTGATTCGTGAATAATAGCGGATTCCACTTAACCCCACATGATTTATCAATGCCCATTCAGCTGGTGTTACATCCGCTTGGATTCGTGACAACAAAGCTAGCACACTATCATTCATCCTCAACCCTGCCTCCGCCTGCATACATCAAAACGACACACAACCATTCAATAAATCAAATCCCCAAGTGTTTTTTCTCACATTCTAGAAATTCCTACAGTAACCGGTATCGGTTATAGATAACCGATACCGGTTTACTAACCGATACTGGTTATCTCTAAACGATACCGGTCACTGTCAATCCTATACAGCCTGCTTAAAAACATCCCCTACGATAATTATTTTGCTCGTTTACTCCTCTCTATACCTATAAACATACGTGAACACCCTGCTTACCTACCCCATAACACTCACTCTATCCCAAACCCTTGCCTATCACCTTTTCTTTCTCATCTCTACCCTCTTACCTTCTCTCATCCTATTCATCAAAACATGCAAGAATTAAAATACAACCAAACAGTTTACCTCTTGGGATGCAGCAGCTTGGGGTGGAACTTGTCTTCCCTCTCGTCCTGCTGCTTGGATGCTTCTCCTCGTTCAGCCATGTTCACCACCCTCTTCAAATATAACTTGCCTTTCTGCCTTCTTAATCCCAGCTCACAATTGCTTTACATGTCTCTTTCCTCCTTATCACTCAATTCTTTCATGTAATTACCTGTATCAGTCGTCAAACAACGTCGCATTCACGTATTTAACTTGTTGCATGACTCTAAAAATAAGAACTTAAGTTGCCACCCAAGCTTTTCTATTTTTAGAAAAGCTCGTTTTGGCATAACCGGTATCGGTTACCTAACCGATATCGGTCAATAATCTACCGACGTCGGTTAGCTAACCGATATCGGTCACATGCCTCCTTTTTCTTAAACCTGGGCCTTTTCTTTATTTTTTGCAAATTTTTGTGGCGCCCGCCTCTTTTTCCTGCATAACTACACCATTATCACTATTTGTCATCAGAATCACATCAACACATATATATATCACAATTTCATCAACATCATCTATCTACATTAAAACAACCATCGACAAAATACATACGACATTTTAAATATATACATCAAACCCATCAGTATACACACCATGTGGATCAAACTCATCATCTATATACATTCAATTTCAAAAACCATCGACAAAACACATAAAACATTTTTATACACACCATGTGGATCAAAATCATCATATATATATATATCAATGTTTAAATATACAACTTCCCCTGCATGGGGGCCTCTGTCAGCTCAAAATAATACAAAGCCGGCACGCAGGCCACAATCACTGTCAAAATCTCGACTCGGCTCGCAGGCCGGTCTCTCATGTCAAAAATATACTCGGCTCGCAGGCCGGTATCAACTATACAACCCGTACTCGGCTCGCAGGCCGGTATATACAACAAGAATGAATAAATAAATCATATGTAGGCACGCAGGCCTCTATATACATAACCGGTTCGCAGACCGGTGTCTATATCCAATATCCAAAAAACCATATCCACTCCAGGGGTGTCTCAGCTCTCCCCACCACCCTCAGCCCCTCTCCCTGCTGGTCCCTGTGCTGCTCTCACCTCCTCCCTGTCACCGACCCACCCACCGGCCATGTGGCTTGCGCCCAGGATCTCTCGCTCGAGAGGTCTCGGCTCTGTGCACCGCATATGGCTGATAGTCAGCCCCGGTACCATCAAGGACATCCTGATAATACCGGGCCTCCGCTCTCGCCTCCATATAGCGGGCCCGTGCCACCATGGCTGCTGGGGCTGGTCCCCCGACTCCTAATAATAGTGGCCCCTGTCTCTGGGCACACCTTGCACTGTGCTGTGCTGTGCACAATGGCGGTGCTGTGCTGCTGCGGGGCCGGTGCTGCTGGTGGTGTGCTGGGTGGTGCTTGTGGTGCTGGTGTGCTACGTGCTCTGCACTGCGTGCTCAGGCTAACTACCCATGTAGTACCCCGATCTGTGTGCTGCAGCAGCAAGCAAGCCCCCCCCGTAATAATCGCACTCCTCTACGAGCCGGTCCCTCTCCGCTATAACCGCCACCAAATCTGGTTGTGCGGGCTGTGCTCTCCTAGCTTGCTCTCTGCCCTACCCACCACACCAAAAATGAACCTGTGCACCGGCGTCATCCACTGTATCATCCACCGGCCTCTCTGCTACCCAATCTGGGTCAACGGGCTGCGGTGCCGGTAGTGGGGCCTCTACATCATCCCTCCGGTACTGTGGGAAGGGAGGTGGCTCATCCTGTCGCAGCCCCAACTACCGTCGTACCCTCTCTAGGGGTATCTGCTCATACTCTCTAGGCCTCCGTCCAGCTATCCAGAAAGTATACTGGATCCAGCGCATCTGTGCTCGGGCTCCTCCTCGGGGCTGATGGCCTCTGTAGGGCCTCCATACAATGTCTAGTGCGGTCAAGCCCTCTAACATATGACGGTAGTAGGCTACATCCCGTCCTGCGAGCACCGCTCGTGGCTGGCCCACGACCCCCAACCACCTCTGAAAGCCATATCTGTATACAATCTGTGGCCCTAGCTGCAGGGCAGCCCTACTGGTCATATACATATGATGTGCTCATATGCCCAGCAGTGTAACAAAAATGTCGAGAAAATCCCAAATCACCTCATCCGGCGATAACCCCACAGCTCTCTGTATAGCTGCACCAGATATACTGGTGCCCAGGCATAACACGTATGCTCCTCTACCATCTCGTGCAACACTCCCATCAAAGCCCATGGGAAGCGGCCTCCCTCTGAGTCCGGGAGGGTGAAGCATGTGATACCTATCATCATCAACACGGCAAGCCGTGTCTCATGTCTGTGTGCGCGATACATGTCACCATAGGCAATGCTCATGCTGTGATAGGTCAATAAGGCAGTGCCGCATCCCCAAATACCTGAAGAATGTTGTCCATCGCCGTCTCCGCATCTACCTGGAACACTACCTCCCCTACGATCGGCAGTCTCAGGATGCGATACACATCCTCCAGGGTAATCGTCATCTCTCCAGTAGGGAGATGGAAAACATTGGTTACCGGATCCCATCTCTCGATGAGGGCAACCATAAGGCTGTGGTCCCTATCCACAGCCCTATACCGCTGGACTCACCGAGTCCCACCTCGCGCATAATGGCCCACTACGCTGCGGACACATGTGGCCGCATCCGTCTCAATAGCGGGGGCATCCGATCCCGCATCGTAAGCTGCTGACGTGCCTGCAAAAACAACCCACTTCATTAGACCTACCCTTTACAAAAACAACTACCTTAACCCTCTATACCCCCTTTTACCCCCCCAACCACACCCCGACTCTATAACACACATCTACACTTACCCTACACATCCCCTTTACCACCAACCAACCAACCAACCACCCCGATATACTCTAGCCATCTACCTATACCCCCGCCACTTTAACACCTCCTACTTCATACCCAACACCTAATCTATCCTAACCGAACCAACCACACAACCACCCCATTTCCACCCCCACCCCAATCACCTTTCCTATCAACTCTACCCCCTCCCTCTTCACCCCCACAAAAAAAAAAAAAACAAAAAACAAACAAAAACAAAACAACAAAAACAACAAAACAAAAACAAAACAAAAAAACAAAAAACAACAAACAAAAAAAAACAACAAAACAACAAACAAAACAAACAACAAAACAACAAAAAAAAACAAACCTTGACCGTCACCCACTTTGACCGCCACTGGTCCCTCTCAAGATATCCTATGCACACTGCGCAGTGCAACATACGACCGACGCCGGTCTACCAAAAATCCAAGTTGTGCCAAATATTTGGTGACCGATGTCGGTCGCCTAGTGACCGACATCGGTCACTATCCAGGTCCAGAGCCGAACCCGACGCGGCCCCCAAAAACATCTTTTTGCCTATTTCTACCCTTTTACCCACTGGAAAACCCTACAACCCTACCCACCCTACCATTTTAACCTAACTAACCTACCTACCCACTCCATTTTACAAATTACTTCAATTTATTCATTATTTTATTCAAAATTTGGATTCCTACCCAAAACCCACATCTCGCTTACAATCATTAAATTCACATAATTAGAGGTTTAGAGCCTACCGGTACGACTACACGTCGTCATGTGGTGGGATAGGTGGTGGTGGTCCAGCTGGTCCAGCACCTCCTGCTCCTCCTGGCTGTGCCATGGCTCCAAATCTCCTCAGCTGGGTCCTCCACCAATCAAATTCTACCTCCTACTCACTGGGGTCTACCAATCACTCACTCCTCCACTCAACTACTGCCAACTCAGTGTACAAACTCAACAAAATCAATTTTAAACCCAGACAAGCCGTATTGGTTATCAAATTGACAATGTGACAATGACAATGCCAGTATTTTTTTTTTTATAGGTTTTTACCTATAACCGATATCGGTTATATTGCGCCTAAAACACCGGATGTCGGTTTAGATCGGTCCTCTAACCGATACCGGTCATATCTAACCGATATCGGTTTTATACCTATTTCACCACAATTTCTACCCTTATTCACCAATCTCCCTTTCTCACCACATCGTCTATACCCTCCTTTGCTAAATAGCCTTTTTTGACTTCATTGGCCCAATTCACGGCCGCAATCAACCAACCAGGCCCGCCCAAGCCCCACCCAAGGCCGCCAACCAACCAATTGGCCCGACCCAAGGCCGACCCAAGGCCGCAACCAACCAATCAAGCCCGACCCAAGGCCGCAACCAACCAATCGGGCCAACCCAAGGCCGCAACCAACCAATCAGGCCCGACCCAAGGCCGCAACCAACCAATCGGCCCGACCCAAGGCCACAACCAACCATTTGGCCCGACCCAAGGCCACAACCAACCAATCAGGCCCGACCCATGGCCCTCACTAATCAATCGGCCCGACCCAAGGCCACACCAATTAAATACCTCACCCAAAACCCACAAATTACAATTTTATCCACCCATCGTGTAGCTTTTTGTTCAATCGAGCTCACCTGTTCATGTTTTAGCATGATTAGGGTACTTGACTTGATCAGTTGACCAACTTTGCCTAGACCGAGACCGTGACGTTTATCTCAACCAAACCAACCATTTGGTACTACCGAACATACCTAAACGTTCCTGTACCTTACCCGTTATATCCCCTGGAGCTACTTCCTATGCCTTGGATACCAAGATTATATCACCCTTGTTTGGATAAACTATCGACCTTTTCCTATGAATTGCTTGTTTGCTCTTCAAATCATGTACCCTGGTCGCACTACTGCATTTCAACGTGTGTCTGCTTCCTTGCACTTACCCCACCATCTTACCATCATCTCAACACCATTCACCCTTTATCAACCCTATCCCTGATTTCACGTCGCCTCAATCTGTGATAGATTTGAGGGGGATTACCTATACCCTTAACGGGAGTAACCACTTCTTATTATTGTCAGTGCAGCTTTACAAGACAAGCTACACGACAACAAGGGGCTAATGTAGACACCAAATTTGTGTCTTACGACCCCCTGTGCCCCGCATCTCATTTCGCAACCTAACCTCATCACCTAAACCTTACACAATTATTTATTAATTACCTTATAATTAATAAATCCACATCTCCAAACCTGCCACCTCATTTCGCCACCTCATCATGACCTAGCCCTAATCCTAAACTAACCTAATTAAGACCTATAACTTGGTCTACATCCACACCCATGACTAATTACTCCTCACCCGCACCAAAACCAACCTAATAATGACTTGACCAAGCCCACAACTAATCCCTCGGAAGAAAAGGAGGGAAGGTGGCTATTTTACTAAAAATAGCCCACTTTGACTTAACCGACATCGGTTCCTACTCGACCGCCGTCGGTTACGTAACCGCCATCAGTTATGTAACCGCCATCGGTTCTCTGTAAATGACCTCCCCCAACCAAAAACAAAGGATCTGGAATTCATTGAAAAGATCGGGAATTCACTTGGCCGAGCAGAGACAAGTGAAGGAAAGAAAGGAGTTTGCAGAGAAGGACATCAAGCCCAAGACTGCAACTGAGTAACCAGAGCCCAGTGATACTCATCCAAGCATTGGGAGAGAAGATAGCTCATCTTTGATTGTCCGATCATCCTACCTGAGCCCTACCTTCGTTATCACAGTCTTTGGACCTGTGTCTTCATCAGGAACTAGTAAGTACTATGTCTTGTACGTTCTTTTAATAACATTTCTTGGACTTCTGAATCACAGTAATTATAAGTCTACTCCCAGATCCACTACCCGGTAACACCCTACATCTAACTGTACCTCCTCTACCCTTACATTGCCCCCAAGAACAGCCCCCATACTGTCTGAGTCTTCTCCATCACCCCATTACCTATCCCCAATCATTTACCAGCCTAATAAACACCATAGCCACCTTATAGCCAACCTTCACTAAAAGCCCCTAAATCACTGCCCCTACCGATATCGGTTATTAGGAACCGGTACCGGTGACAGTGACCGGCATCGGTCACTGTGATTCAAAACCAAGACCAGCCTTTTCTCTATTGTTTTAACAGGGTAATTAAATTGTAATCTTGCAATAACTTCTTTGTTAGAATTTGTGTTAATTCGTATTAGTAGGGGAACTGACCACCTTCGAAAGGAAGTCCAATATTTCCTGGGCCTAAGGCAGTTCCCTCATTTATTGTCTAATTAGAATCTAGTGGTCTTGTATTCTTACTTGTAGGTAGTCCTTCCCAGACAAAAAGGAGTTCTTCGCAATCGATCTGATCTCTCTCTACGGTACGCGCACACCCTCCAAACATTCAACAGGTATTCCTCCTAGCCCTAACCCTTATTTGTTTCTCAAGAGAATGAAAGGATAGAAGCAACTCTATTCCAAGAACGAATATTAAGCTCAACAAGATTGGTTGCCTCCTCATGAGTGGAAAATAAGAGAAAATCTAGACCTTGCATATTTTCAACAAGATGAGCATTGAGTTCACGAAGGTCTTTATTAGTAAAGGGGCATGAATGCAATCCATGATGAAAAGAGGACAAAATACCTAGAAGCAAGGGTGGGTTTGAGTTATGGGGTCACCAAATGATTTTAAAAAAATGAGTGTTTTTATGCTAAAACTTATTTACGAGTCACATACGATAAATAAACAACAAAGAATAGATTTGACACAAGCAAGTAAGATAATAAATTTGAAACCCTAAGTGTAAGAGAGGGAAAGGGTGACTTAGCTGATTTACACCGATGTCGGATTGTACATACTAGAGAAACTGAGAAATAGGAAGGGGAGATTCACATTAATAATTTGTAAATTTGTAATACTGATGAGCTTTGACCGGTCGGGGGAACTTGGATGTTGGAGTCTCACTCTTTGGGCACCCTTGAATGAGAAAATGGTCAAAACTTGATTTTTTTGGTGTCACAAGGTTATTGTTGATAATCGTTGTGGGTCTCCTATATGTCATTGGATTATCGATGGATGAACCTGTAACATACAAAGAGATTTCCACCTATAAAACCCTCAAACTACATCGAATCCCAAACATAAAAGATGTAATATGGGGAGTTAAAGCTGACCCCATGGTTGCCCAACTAAGTGAACTAGTGATCGAGCGCTACACTACATCTCAAAATCCATGTAGTTTTTCTATTTTTGTGATAGAATCGTGCCCTAAGATGACCTTGTGCAAGTGGACTTGATAGCGGGTAGTAGCTAGATGTACCAGTGTAAATAAATGTGTGCGTGGAAAAATAAACATCCCTTCCTATGCATGTATGCAGAAAATGAATTCCCTTGTCCCTTGATTGAAATCTAGATGGATTCCTTGATGCTCTTAGAATGCCTTTAGATGCAACCTTAGGTGATGATATTACATGTTTAGTGTTTGGTAATTTATTTTGGTCATATAGCCTTGTATTTATATTATTCCCTTGGTTGAACTTCACAATCGATAATTGGAAAGCTGACCCATAAGAAAATAAGATGCCAAAAAGATAAAAGAGACCCAAAAGAAGCAAGTAAGATAGAAAAGGGTGGGGGTGCTTAGACGGATGGGGGTTCACGGGTCTTTGGCGTCTATCTAGGCTTTTGTGTCAGAGTCATACAAGATAAATCAATAAAGTTCCAACTGGGTTGTAGGGTGTGTAAGACTAAATAGAAAGTAAGAAACATAGACAAAAGACCAAAGATAGTTGTCAATTGCTAGTTTTCTCACTTAGGAATCATATGAATAGTAGTATATGATTAGGACCTAGAAATATACCCAAGTGTGTGATTTTGTGTCTACACTCGATGGGTAGGAATCCATTATAGTAAAGAGACATTCAAAAATTTAGGACATCGGGATCAGCTGAAAATGCATCCACATGCAATTAAAATACCCCCAAAATTTGAAATTTTATAAATAATGCATGTAAATCTTACAAGGAATAAAAGTACCTTTTATTAATGAAATATGAGTATAAAAATCACTCAAGTAGAGATCTCGGAAAAAAAAACACAATTTAAAAAAAATGACCTTAATTTTAGCTACAAATCAAAAGTTATGAGCTTCAGAAGGTTTTTCTATTAAAAAATAATATCTTAATGCTGATTTTTTTAAGAGCAAGGTACATGTGAAGCCCAAATGTCAAGAGGGTAAAGAAGTGCATCCACATGGTATAGACTTGTGACCAAAGAATTAAATAATACATCCACAACCTACACATCAAGAGGGTAAAGCATTGTATCGAGAGAGAACACGTCTATTTCTAAAGGATAAAATACTGTACCTAGAAGGTACAAATCTATGTCTAGAGGATAAAATATTGTATCTAGAAGGTAAACATCCAGGAGGGTAAAACACTACATCCAGAGGGTACACGTCTGTGACCAAAGGATAAAAGAAAGAACCAAAAGGTACAGATCTACTTCTAGTGGATAACAAGCATACGGAGGGTAAAATAATGCACCTAAAAGGTACATATACGTCGTGTCCAGGATAAAAACATGCATCCAAAATGTAAAATTGTTGATACAAACTTAGATTGTAAATATCTATTTTTCTAGTACATGTATCAAAAATAGAGAGAAACAAAGAAAGTTTCTCAAAAAACCTAGAAAGATGATATAACTTTTGTTTCAAAAAAATTGGTTTATACAAAAATTTATAGATTTTTTGAAAAATGTGTCAAAAACCCCTTTAAAATGTGTAGATTTGAATGTCACAATATGGTCGAGTTTACAGTCAATCCTAAGGGTTTGGCACATTCCAAATCTAATGGAGCACTCCATTTTGCATAAAAATGCATGCTGCAGAAACATACTAACAATTCCCAAAATATATGAAAAGTATAAAACCCTTGCTTATAAAAAACACTTACAAATGGATGTCTACATCATATATCACTCTGATACCATGAAAGAAATGATAAGAATATCATTCCCACCCAAAAATATCTCAGATGATAACAACACATCATATTTGATAAGATGAAAGGAATTCACGAAAAATAACCTTACAAGAGTATTTACAAACAAAGTGCCGAAATATCATATATGGAAATCCATCATAATTCCATTAATTAACTTAATAATCATGATTTATATATATGATGAGGGAAG
This sequence comes from Taxus wallichiana var. yunnanensis, assembly GCA_018340775.1. NCBI lineage: Eukaryota > Viridiplantae > Streptophyta > Pinopsida > Cupressales > Taxaceae > Taxus > Taxus wallichiana. The sequence continues at coordinate 715,050,148 of CM031237.1, read as the reverse complement.
TGCAACTACTACTTAGATCATTGGTAAAGAAATCCCACTAATGATAATGGTAGTTAAGCTAACTCCACAAGACTAGCAAACTAACTCCACATAACTAGCAAGCTAACTCCACACAACCAATACTCCTAAGAAAGATAACCCAATAAGTGTAGGGCTAACCCAAGTGGAAGAATTATCCTAATAAATAAATAAAATGATAAATTATAACCTACACTAACATCTCTATTTAGATTCTAGATATACATTCTACTTTTCATAGGATATCCTTTTCTAGGTCTTTGATTTAGTAACCTTCTATACACACTACTTATCATGAATCTCCTTACTATAGCTCTTCTAAAACACATGATATGGATCCTACACATATTTTGTATGATAATCCTTCATCTTTTCTAATATTTTTAGGAATGTTAATCCCTCCACTCAATGAGTGTAACATGCCTCTTCACAAGGCCCTAATCATGTATCTATTGTGTCATCCCTTTTCTTGTACATATATTTTTTCAAAACACTTAAAAAATATGTAAATCATTAAATAATATAAAACATGCAAATATGTGAAAAAATAAATTTAGGATCTCGCTTATGGTTAACATGGCTAGCTTGTCACTTTATACATGTTGTTTGTCATGTTGGTTTGATGGATAACATATTTAATCTTTATACACATCCTTTATAAAGCACATTAAGCTTGATGTATGACACACATAGGTGATACATGATGATAGGAGACAACTACATCCTTTACATTACTCATCCTGGGGCATCTTCCCACACTATATATGTGATTTTGTTTTATTATATGTTACTTTACACCTTCCTCATCATGCTTGGTTATATACATAGTGTTTATTGCTATCTTTTGAGCTAACAAGACTATCAATGTATCTGGTGTAGTGTAAACTTGTCTTACTACTTATGTATTTATTATCTATACTTCATTCATATGTTTTTATCACTATCTGTTTGTGCATATTCTTTCCTTGGTTTCTTACTACATAGACTCACTTAATTGTATTATTTGATTACACTTTTATGAATATTTTGTTTATAATATCCTAAGGGCCTTGATTGTTTTGTAATATTGTAGGTGTCCCATGTTTGTGAATCATGTTTATCATGCATTTATGTACTTGTTTCTCTAACTATGGAACATTGTGCCTTCTATTATGATTTTCGTCATATGACACCAAAGGTGTCCCATGTTTACAAATTCATGCTTACATATGACTATGTTTTAATCTACTATTTCTTACTTGGATGCACACTATTGTTTTATAATATTTTATTGTTCTAAATTATGACATACTTGGTTTACACTTTGGTGATTACGCTTATTGTCTTTATTATAGCTTCTTACATATTTTATATTTAAAATGTTGTTGCTATTATTATACTATTGTTATCCTCTCGCATGACACAATTGGATTATACTCTTTTGATTACACTACTATGGATTTTGACATGTTTTCTACTTACTATGTGTTTTCTATGATTTTACTACTTTGGATTATGACATGATTGACACTTTTCTATGTTGTTTTGACTACTATAGAAATGTCTTATTGATTTTTACATATTGTTTTTCTTTGTGACATGGTAGCTACCATAAGAAACCCATTTTGAAGGTACAGTTCTCAATGGTGGCCACCATTTTAGTCTTTATGTGATCATACAAATATTATTAGACTTATTATACATGGGTACACAATTATTCTTTTGAGCCATGTGCTTAAATGTTTTATCACACATGTTGTTCCTCAAAAGAGGGCGAATTCAATGATATATTACTAAATATAGAGACATATTACAAAACAAATGAACAAATTTTATATGGTTCGATCCTCGAAAAGGTCACACATATTGAAATTTGGAATAATTCAACAAAGGTCAAAATCTTGTTGTACAGTTAGAACTATAGTATAGTCCTAACCATGATAGATATTCCCAATAGGGGTAAGGGTAAATTCTCTGAATTTTTCACTTTCTTCATATATTTTCAACTATTTATAGGTTTTTAATATAGTTTTAGATATAGATGACACAATACAAATCATGATACATGGGGTATGAGCAATTCATTCCTTCTTGACTACACTATTTATATTTAATTATCGAAACATGGTGCAGGGGCATGGGTGCTGTCTCCCTTCGATTTTCAAAATCTACATAATCAATTTTGGTGGCATAAAACCTTATGGAGGCATGATAATGTCCATTCCTTCTAGGGTTTGAGTTCATTCAAGTTGGAAAAAAATGGGCCTAGATCTATCTATAACAATGTGGTCTATGGATTTTGTGGAAATAGTCCAAACATCTAAGTTCATCATAAAACGATATTTCCTCTACTCTCACTAAATTCCCAAAATTAGGAAGGTTTCAAATACCCGATGTAGCCTAAAATTCACCGGATAACACCCTAGATGCACTGACACATCACTCAGCCTAGACTGAGTGCTCACCTGAAGCACGCAAAGGTACCAAGTCCCTCTTTAGGGTTGTTGTAGCAGGATGTTAGCATGATGAAGGAAGAAACATATAGATCCATAACTAATCCACCATTCTACAATACATGCCATTTTCAAATCTAGGAAAGAAAAAGCATAAACAATAATCATGATTGAATCAAGAATATGCACTACTCAATTACACACAGAATGACACTTAGATTCAGCCAATATCTTTCATCTATTAATAAACATAGAAGCTCCTTACAATAATGGCAATATATACTAATGCACGCATGGATTTGATACAGTAATCGAGTCATATGCACATATCTCTTTATGCTTACCTCTTACACTTTGCATTTACCTATATACCTCCCTACTACTATGTGATTCACATCATATATATAGGGTGGGGACTTTCTATTCCAAAAATAGGCCGCATGCTACTAATAGCCACACACTATTTACAGGCATAGCCACACATGTAAGTGTGCTATCTATAGACCTCTTATAGTTAACTAAAGTGACATCCCTATTCTTATCTCGTCTCCATGTAAACTTCTTTGATCTGATCCTCTAAATATAGACAATGTGTGGCATGCATGTCTCTACCTCATTTATGTGCTTTGCATGCCATCTTCTAAAAATAGGTCTTCATGATCAAAATCAGCTAAGTCCCAAAATATGAACTTGCCCTTAGTGCACGGGTTCTTCATGTCCCTCCGCACCCTTGATCATGGCCTTCTCTCCAACAAAAACTTCTTGTGTGATTTCTAACAATTATTCTCTGATCAACATTACCCCACACTAATCTCATTGTTGTCCTGATAATGGTTATCTCCAAAACTTGAGTAAAGAATGTTGAATTGATAGAATAAGAAAGAATATAGATGAATAAAGAATGTTTTATGAGGCATCCTCCTCTATCTCAGCTTAAAGGATCAAATCTGGATACTCCTCCTTTATTTTGGCCTCCAAGGATTGCCACTCGGTGAATGATTTCTTAATTGATCTAGTATGTCCACAATAATAGAATCCAGTTCATCTTAGGTAACTTCACCTTATTCAATCTACAATACCAACATAATGCTAGACATTATAGTATGTTTTCCTTCCAGCGCATCCATCTTTTTTGTGATGAGTTTCCCAATCTCATCTAACCTTTCCTTGTGTGGCTCTTGCGTTGTTGCTTTAGGGCCTCGCTTTTTACTTTACGTGCGTTAACCATTCTACACTCAAGGTATCATCCTTCATAGCCTTCTGGACTACATTATCTTCTTCTAGAGTCTTTACCTTGATCAACACCTCTAGAGCTGTGCATATATTTAAGGCATGATCTGCCTTTTTCAATTCTTCTTGGAGCACTTGCAGTAGGCCTTCGTATGATGCAATCTTTCTTACTACTACAGCCTTAGCCCTTTCCACCTCTTCTTCAGGATTCTTTGGTTTTGGCATTCTGATTGTGTCCTCTTCCAATACCAAGTCCACCAAAGCTCTAACATAATGCATTGCCGAGGGGAATTGTTCTGGTACCTTAGATTTTAGATGCGGGTGCACTTTCATCACATGATCTCCAATGGCCTCTGCCATGCCAATTAACACACTATTCTTTTTCTACTCCAAGTCCTTCTCTTGGGTCAAGTGCACTATCACTACATCCTTCATCTTCAACTCCTCATGCAGCGCTTTGATTGTTGCAGCCTTGTCCATGTTTCTTCTTACAACCTTAGTAGAAACCTTTACCAGTGCATTGCTAACCTGTTCATCTGACATAACAGTAGGTTTAACTATTATGTTCCTGGCTAGAGGTGTCTTCTTCATTCATCTTAACACACATGAATCCTCACATACATCAAAATCAGGCTCATCCATGTGGGTGTGCATTGACCATGAGATTTGCTTTCTAGTGCGAATGGTCACCATATCCCCATCCATTAATTCCCAGCCAAATAAATCCTTTTATTCTACAGTGCTTTGGAAACGGGCATAGATGATTTTTCCAGTGTCCTCTACATAGCCCATGAGTGGTGCACTATGTTCCCCACTCATCCTCTTTGATCTAGGACCCTTGGGAATTGTAGCTTCAAGGTTAGGAGTCTGTCTGTTACACCTTGAGTAGTCACATGCATGGATTTGGAGGTTTCTTCTCTCTTTCTTCTCCATCCTTCATCTCTTCATATTTTTTCTCTTCCTCATTTTGTGGCTTGTCTTCTTGCTCGAGTGGGGTAGGAGATGCATGCTCGATCTCCCCTGATTCCTCTGCTTCTTCATCCAACTTAAATTTTCTTATCCTCTTTGGCTCAGTGGTCTCCTTGTGTGGAGAGATGAGGCTGATTTCCTTATCGTTTGTGGGGTTCCACCTTGAGTCCTTATGCATCTGAACACTTTCTTAAATCTGTGCTCCCCCTGCTCAACCTCTTGTATCTTCCTCTTCATCATGTCCCTGAGGTGGAGTGGTCATGTGCTGTGACTCTTCTCTGTCATATGGTTGCTTTCTTCTACGCTCCAAGCCTCCACTATCTTCATGCTCCTCTTCTTCATCCTCTACTTCAATAGTTTATGTGGGCCTTTGTGCTGGTATGTTTTCCATTGTGTGCTTACCCTTCGGTGGCCCTAGGAGCACGAATTCATTCTCCACATACTTATTGTTCTCCATCTTGGGCTTCAGCTGAAGATACACTAATGCTGCCCCTATATCTGCTACAACTAGACTTATTGGCTTAATATTCAACACCTCCGAAATGAGCCTCTCAACATAGGCACTTCTTCCTGGATACACATACTTCTTCCTCAATGTGTGTAGTCACAGTCTACCTTATCTGCATTGAATACCAGTCATTGCGTGTGTCATGAATCTATGAACAAATGCTTGGAAATACCTTGCAGTGAATGCGTAAGGCAATTTACACCAAGGGCTCTAGACTCCATCTCTCATTGGGAAGTACACAATGTAAAAATGCTGATATACAACAAACTAGGACTTGTTTCCCCACTACTGATGGTAGGTCCTTCAAGATGTGCCACTCTTCTTCAAATGTCGTACAGATCCTATCGTACCATTTCTCTACCCTTTTCTTGACATCATCTGTTATGGACCCTTTACATAGGTACTTACTGAACCTTTCAGTGGTGACTTATTCTCCATGGGGTATTCCCATACTTTTCCTTGACTGTCACAGTACTCCAATTTCCATGAATACCAAAGTGATAATAGAACAACCCCAAAGCTGATCTTCCTCTCCGTGCGTGTTTCTTGACTATTTTCTCTACAATGTAGCCTGCAATATTATATGTTGATCCTTCTGACATCTTGTGCACAACATGTAACCACATAGTATTTACCTGTGACCACCGCTCCTGGTCATTCAACTTTGTAACAAGGTGTGTTGTTGCTTGCACAACTAGACAGTTCTTCAACTTGTCTATATCCATACCGCATGAACCCTTCAAGTACCCCAACTCCTGTCTGGTCTTTAAGATCGTGGCTTTATTTGTGAGATCATTCTTTATATCCTCTCTTGTGGCCTTCAAACTTGTCACCATTGAGATAAGCGTGGATGAGATTCTAACTCTGTGTCCTACAAAGTAGAAGAAGTCCTCATGCACTTTGCTCATGAGCCACTGGTACAAGGGCTCATACTTCCCAAAATATGGAATCTCATATAATTGGTAGACCCCAATTCTCTTCAGAAGCTTCTTGCCTACATCATCATAAACCGGCATGTCATTTGTTGTACATTTGTTCATCCTCATAGTGAGCAAGGAATCAAGATCCTTCTTGTTCTCTAAGGTCCTGTGATTGTATTCGCTTACTTTTCTCTTTCTGATGTGTGAATCCCATTCTGGCCGATGATGACTCCTTCTGGATATTGCATTTATGAAAAAGTGCTTTCAGGTGCCATCTTTTCCTCCTCGACGACCACCTTCTTCTTTCCTTTTTCTCCTACTGACTTCCTTCTTGGGTGCCATTTTTACCTTGCAATCGTCTCCTTTTTAACTCTACAATTTATGAATCAAACCCTAACTTGATTCAATCATGCCCTAGGTGGAAACTTCGTGCCCTAACTCCTCTCTATCGCCTTACTTTTCTCAAACCCTTCACCACTAGGGACACAAGCTTCTTTTCACATAGATTTGTTTTTCATGCTTGGTTTCACACCCTTTACACCTTAACTCGATCACTCGGCTCTTCACACTTAGCTCTTTCCTAAAATACTCTTAGTCGCAACGGTAAAAATGAATTCACATCCCATCCTTATATAGTTTTTCAAATTTTGATGCATTTATTGCTCCTTCACCTACTAAATATCCTCTCATTCATTAAGCAAATTCATTCGTTCCATGCGTACATCTTCATGCCCTAGTTATAACTTTCTAGCACGCCTTCTTACCCTTTGGTCACGACATCTCTTTAGTGTGCACCCTTGCTGAGTACCTCATCACTGTACCTTATCCTAGTAGTTATCATGGCCTCTACTTACCTCACATTATACTTTCCTTTCATTCATCTCCATCATTGGTCACTTTTGAGAATCAATCTTCTTTTGACTTACAAGACACCCGTAGCATCTTATTCCTTTCACCTTTCAATTCCCACATTATTTTACTTTGATAACTAAAACCACCCCACTAAAATTATGTGCGGTGTTCTTACGCACATAAACATTCTTCACATAGTAATTAGCTTCATGCGTACAAGTACACTTATTACACAAGAACAACAACTAAATTAACAAAGAATAATGACAATTAAGGAAATACATTAAGGAAATGTAGAATTGAAAACCTAATCTAAATAACAATACTTCCTTATTACAAGACCAAGAAGACTTATTTATAGTAGGGCTTCAGCCTACTCCCATTAAAGTAACCGGGTAGTCATGTTCCATTAAGTGCTTCTAAATGGAAAGCACCTGATTCAAGTATGTAAGTGATGACATATGACCCAAACCAATGTACTTTGAGCTTTCCTGGATGGCGCAAGAACTTAGAGTCATAAAGAAGTACCATTTGTCTAACCACCAACTTCTTATCCTTTATATTTTTGTCATGCCATGCTTTCTACCTGGCCTTTTCTTGCTTTTGACTCCAATATGCTATGGCTCATCGCTCATCCAATGAATCATCTTTTCAATCTGATCTTCTAAAGCATGCTCATCAGCTAGACCTCTAGCGCGTGCAATGTACAAAGAAGGTAACATAAATTCTATAGGGAGAACGACTTATGTGCCAAACACCAACTAAAATGGTGTGGCTTTGTTCAATCTCTTATAATTTGTTCTATATGCCCAAAGAACAGCAGACACTTTATCATCCCAATCCTTTCTTCCAACATCACAAATTTTTGTCAATGTCTGGCTCAAAATCTTGTTGAAAGCCTCAGCAGTTCCATTTTCTTGAGGATGATAGGGTGTAGTCTTATAGTGGGCAACCATAAAATCATCTAATAGAATCTTAATTGTCTCATTCAAAAAGTGTGTACCCCTATCACTTGTCAAGCTTAAAGGACATCCATATCTTGTAAGAAAATTCTCCCATAGAAACCTAGCTATTGTATAGTCCTTCGTAGGTGCTACTTCTTCCCACCATGTGAGATAATCTGTACAAGTAATGATATAGCGTGACCCGATTCTACACATGGCTAGAAAAATAGGTCCTACAAAATCAATGGCCCATTTCTCAAATGGTTTTGCACTGATAATAGGTGTCAGTGGCATTTCATCTCTTTGTCCTAGTTTTCTTAGGTGTTACAAATGATCACACACCTTACAATATTCTTTACTGATCTTCATACAATGTCTCCCACCATAATCCAATAAGTAGGATCTTTTGGGTAGTTACATCACCTACATAGTATCCACCTACAATACCACCATGTGCCTCCTCCATTATATCCTTGCGCTCATGCTCTAATACACAACAACGTAATACTGCATCTCTGCCTAACTTGTATAGGTCACCACTGATCAACATAAAAGGTGTCACATGTATGGCAAGTTATTTCTTTTCTAATGCCTTCATTCCTTCTAGTGCCACACCAGTCCGTAGAAAGACAACAATGTCTTCTAATTCTGATGGTGTGTTGTAACCTATATAATTGTGCATCTGGCATGGTTTCTTCAATTGTTTTTGCTTCTTCTCTTGAGTGAATTCTAGACAAGTGGTCTAGTCTAGAGTTACTTTTCCCTGGCTTCACCACAACTATGAAGTAAAACTCTTGAAATAGGAGTACCCATATGCATATGTGCCCTTGTAAGATGGGTTTTTTCACCAAATACTTCAATGCCATGTGATCTATATAAAACACAAATGGTGTTACTAACAAGTATTGTTGAAACTTGTCTAATGCATAGATCATTGACAAATTTTCATGCTCTGTAGTTGTATAATTTTGTTCAACAGGAGTCAACTTCCTAATAGCAAATAAAATTGGATAATCTACAATATCTTCTCTAGGTTGAGCTAACACAACACCAATGGCCATGCCAGAGGCGTCCACATGCATATGAAATGGTTTATTCCATGACGGAAAGCACAAATGGGTGTGGTAGTAATTTTCTCCTTTTATATCTCAAACGCACACTACTGCAGTTCTCCCTAATAAAATGTACCTTTCCCTTTAGTAATTCTTCCAAGGTGCAACAACTTTGCATACCTTTTGATGAACTTATGATAATATCCTGTGTGACCCAAAAATCCACGCACCTCACTTTGACTGGTAGGCACTTCCAGACCTAGAATGACTACTGAACTTTAGCTAGATCAACCAGCAAACTTCCTTGCAAATTATATGTCCTATTAGTATTACAAAAAGTGTAGCAAATATGCACTTCTTGATGTTTAGAGAGATACTCAACTTCCCGCATTGTTCAAAAATTAAGCTTAGATTGTCATAGTGATCCTTAACAAGCCCATATACTTGTCCAATCATCGAGGTAGACCTATAGAAAGTTGTGAATAAAATATTTGAATTCTGACCAACTATGCGTGAGAATATAACAAGCATGTTTTTCAATTCAAAAGGCATCACAAAGTATAGGCAAAGCTGCCCCATTCGGTAGTAAAATTTGTCTTCTCTTGATCTTCCCGAGAAATCCTAACCTGATGATACCTAGAAAACCCATCTGTGAATGAATATATTTTGCGCCCTGCAACTCCCTAGTTTTCCTCAGTGAATGGTGTAGGAAAGGGATATATGACACATGCTACATTTAGCTCCTTGTAATCAACACAAATTTGAATTCTACCATCCTTTTTGATACTGATCACCATAGGACTAACCCATTCTGACTCATCCAAAGGTCAAATGATTCCAGACTTCAACATTTTATCAATTTCTTCTTTTACCTTTTCGTAAAATAGGATTCATTCTATAAGGTCTCTTTCTCACTAGGCATGCACTATCCTTAAGCTTTATCTTCATTTTCCAAGTGATTCATGCACAACTTTAAGTTCATGATATCCTCGCGAGAATAAGTCCTGATAATCCCTTAGTAACTCAATAATATTTGCCACTTCTGATTTTGACCAATAGTCTCCAATTATGGCCTCCTTAGGCTCAGCCTCAAATCTTATATTGACCTTATTTGTCTTCATTGGTTCGTGATAGGTGTGTGTATCCTTGCCTCTGCACTTGTCCCAAGACTTTGCACACCCTTGTGAATGTTCAATATCCAGGTTCTCAACTTCCTCATCATCCACTATGTAAACCATCTTTCCTTTTTCTTTCTCAAGGAAAGTGTGTTCAAGTAATATGGAGTCCATTTCTTCTTCCTTTTCAAAACACACTCCGAACTCTGTCTCACCAAATAATTCCTGAATATGCTCTTCTTCCTTTGCACTATCTCCCATAGTTAAGCACTTGAAATTTTTTAATGCTTCTTCTACTAGAGGTTTAGTTGAGAAGTAGTCAAAGGTATGGATCATTCCTGCAGTCAAATTCTACCAATTCCTAGTCTCTCGATGTATTTTTGCATATACATACTAGGTGCATGTGCATCCTTGTAGAGTAGAATACAATCTATGCACCCAAAGTGAAGGTGGTAATGCTTCCTGTCCCATTGTCTAGAGTCTCTCACACTGCTGAATGTGATGCTAAATAGGTTGATCACCATTATAAGTGCAAATCTACATAGGTGCATTGCTCCTTAAAAACCTAGTAGATAGGGCAACTCTAATCTCCTCCCATTCTATAAGATTATCTTTGTGGACTACCCACCAGCGTGTTCTGTCTCGCGTAAGGTATATACTAACATATCTCTTCTCTTAATTTGATTTGTTCACTGTGCTTCCATGGCTTTCAAAAATGCGGAAGATATTTTTCCCCAAAGATACCAAGGTATTGCGTTGCCTATCCATTGAATGCAGAAAGAATTCCAGCCTTACGTGCACCCGCATTTTTACCTCGCACCCTACTAGTTCATATGTACCATGAGACCAATTGTCACAAGCAATACTCATAATATCACTAATAGAAAGAGAATTTTCCCACTGTAGGATGCCTTCCTTTAATGGCTCATTGACCTCTAGCTCCTGAATAACACGTAGATAGATTTTGTTTAAGTCCTCCTCACTTAGAGGCTCAACATATGGTTTAGACTTCCCATCTTTAAAAGGTATCACAACCCTTTCCTCCTTGTTCTCAAAGCTGATATATCCCTTATTGAATCTCAAGTCAGCATTATTCGCATAACACCAAGAGCATTCAAGCAAGGATGGAAAATTGTCTGCTTATGCAAGTGCTAATACCTCAAAATCCCTAGTGAACTTGGCCCCTTATATGGTTATAGATGCATCCTTCAAGACTCTTGTGGGAGTGGACTTAGTCCGGTTTTGCCATAAAAACACACATTAGAGGATGGCTACAATGGAGGCCTCCCCATTTGTACCCATGCATCTAATGTAAGCACATTTACTTCACACCTGTATCAATCAATATATTTCTCAACATCCATCCATTCACAACAACATTTAGAGTAATTTCCTTGTCATAGTCAATGCTATCGGGGGAAGATTTGCATGTAGGATCTGTCATCCGGTCTCAATACTTGCACGTGGAGTGTTCCCTTTTAACCAACTTCCTAATAGTGGAATGATGTTCTCCTAGCACAACATTTTTCACACTTCTCTCAGATCATTGATATCAGTTTGGACTATCTCTGATGCTTTCTTCTGCTCCTTTAAGTATTGTATCTCACCTTGAAGATTCCTTAGCACTTCCATGGTATCTTGATAAACCTCCTTCTGATAGGTAGGATCTAGGTACCGGGCATGAAGGACATCATCCTTAGTGATGGTAGGTTTCTACTGTAATGCCTCTCTTGTGTGCACCACTTCAGCTCATGTAGTAATATTCACTATTAATGCCTCAGGTCTTGGTGCTATCTTGGGCATCCACTAATCTTCTACCATGCATTGGATTCTAACCATCCCGATGCCTTTGTTTTCTTGCTTATGTTGCTTACTCAGATGCTCATATAATTCTAGGTACTATTCATAGCCATGGTTCTTTTACAATAAAGAACATGCAATATTCTAAGGACATTCACGCCTATAGTGGTCAGGAGATCCGCATGTATAACATGTTCATGAGGAAACTCGCTTCTTCCTCCACCATGGCCTCGTCCTCCATATCCACCTCGATATCCACATCCTCTTCCACGACCTCCTTCAAAATGGCCCTCATTCCTATCATAGCACGGTTGATTATGATCTTGATCCTAGTGCTCATTCTTGTTCTTAGAATTATTCGTTACACTTGTCTATCATACCCCAATGTCTATAGCATCATGGATCTAACCAATCAATCAACAATCCTCAGTATCATGGGTCGTGGACCTATAAATCTTGCAAAATCAGGATACATTCTTCCTTATCGCGTGCTATAACAAAGGATAGTGGCTAGCATCATGATTCAAGTGACAGATCTCACAATCTAATATTAATGAGCGTATAGATCTGCGAGGGCAATTATCTTTAGTGTGACCCTTCACTTCACAATTTGTACACCAAATTCTTGAGCACATTTCATGGGCTGAATTTGCTGATAGCTTTTCTAACTGTTTTGCCATAGCTGCAATTTGTGCCTCTAAGAATGGATTAATGCTAGTGTCAATGCTCCCAACTACCTCAACACGCAAATTTACTTCCAGTGCTTTGCGCGGATCAGTGTATGTCTTATGTGAAAGTGCTCTTCTAAATGGTGTAATCAATCGCCAATGAACCATTGTGCATGTTGGCTTGCATGAATATCATAAGACAACTTAGATAGAAGTGTCTTAAAGTGGGCATCATACTCACATACACTCTCAGTAGTGCCTTGCTTGATATCCTTGAGCGTGCTTATACTCTTTTGCTTAAATTCTGGATATAGAACTCTTTCTAGAAAGTATCCTTTTGTGCCGCATAATCCAAGCAAGTTTGATCAGGTAAAACTTCCTAAACTAGCTATGTGCTCGTCCTACCAAGGTAGTAGCGAATTGACTTACCTTACGCTTTCGAAGTTGTGATCCATTTCATGCACCATAATATTTCACACATGTGTGCATGCTCAGCATCATCCTCTATGTCTCTATACTCTGGAAGATGAAAATACATCTCCATATAAATATTCTAGGGTTGGTGTGGACATTACCCACCTGATCTAGAATCTCTTGTGTTTCCCCTGCCTCCGTAACCACCAAATCCACCAAACTAGAACCACCTATTCCACTTGATCCTCACTTTGTAGCTAGAATAGGACCTGTAGATGTACTTCGACAATAGTACTATACTGAATCCATATAGTCTGTGTGGTAGTTCCACTTCCAGAGGTGAATCCAACATTCTGCGTGCTTATATTTTGTGCAGATGATGTGCCTGAAAATGTTTCTCCAAAAACATTGAAGTCGTCTGTCCTACCATTGATGTACTTTCTCTCTGACTTACTCCATTTCTCCTATTTCTTGAATTCACTTGTTGATTACTTGTCATACTAGATATTAGAAAGCCAAGCGCAAGGGCTAGGTTACCAGGTGGATTAATATGTTTGCCCATGACCCAGGTAATCTCTAATGGTGCACTTCTACGTGAGGCCAAGGGGGATTCTGTCATGCTTTCCAAGATGGGGAATTATTGATGCTCTAGCTCCACATCTTCTACATGAGCTTCAAATCCTTCATGAGCCATCTCTCTCATCAACACCATACTTTCTGCAATGGTACGTTGCTTCTCTATCTCCCTCTTACGCACATCATTATACTTAAGCCGCCTTTCTTCTCTTTTCTTTTCTACCGCTAGGTTTTCCATCTTTCACCAAACCTGTTCCTACCCTCACGCATGGTGAAGTTTAGTTAGCCATCGGTTTACTCTCCAGGTTCAAAGTTACCATCAAGATCTTGATCATTAGTGGAATACCTTGTAGATATGCTCCTCTAAGATACCACAAAAACTAGAATTCAGCTACCTCCGGGAAAGAATACATCGAAATTGAATATTCCAGAATATAACTATTTAGAACACCATAAAACCACGTATCCATGTCGTGATTCCAAATCGATTAGCTTCATAAAGAGCCTGAAATTCTACCCTATGTCTAGACAAGTGCGCGATACCTCCAATTTGGCTTAGATGCATACACAATCAGCCACTCATACAATTCTACTTTGGAAAGATAGTGAAAAATCTCTCATATAATTTGTTATACTGATTTTTTCTACCCAAGTGCGTATGTTTAAACTCGTAACCAATGCTAAACCATTGTGCATATTATTCCTCCGATGGTGTATCCACTCCTCAATACTTGCTAGAGTTAATCGGTATGTCTTCATTGTGAATCATCCACGAAAACAAGCTCAAAAAGAGGTCCCGACAATAGAAATAATGATGCAGAGTAGAATTCACCGATAACACCCTAGACATGCTTGACACATCACTTAGCCTAGATTGAGTGCTCACCCAAAGCATGCAAAGGTACTAAGTCCTCTTCAGGTTGTTGTAGTAGGATGTTGGCATGATGAAGGAAGAAAAGTATATAGATCCCTAACTAATCTATCATTCTATAATGCATGCCATATTCAGATCTAGGAAAGAACAATCTTAAACAATAATCATGATTGAATCAAGAACATGCACTACTCAATCACACATAGGAATGACACTTAGATTCAGCCAATATCTTCCATCTATTAATAAACACATAAGCTCCTTAAAATAATGGCAATCTATACGATGCGTGCATGGATTTGATACAATAATCCAGTCATATGCACATATCTCTTTATGCTTACCTCTTACACTCTACATATACCTATATATCACCCTACTACTATGTGATTCACATCATATATATAGGGTGGGGACTTTCCATTCACCACTTATCTATTCCAAAAATAGGCCACATGTTACTAATAGCCACGTGCCATTTACAGGCATAACCACACATGTAAGTGTGTTATCTATAGACCTCTTATAGTTAACTAAGTGACAATCCTATTCTTATATCGTCTCCATGAAAAATGCTTTGATCCAATCCTCTAAAGATAGATAATGCATGGTGCGCATGTCTCTGCCTTGTTTATGTGCTCTACACGCCATCTTCTAAAAATAGGTCTTCATGCTCAAAATCAGCTAAGTCCCGAAAGCTGAACTTTCCCTCCACATGCGGGTTCTTCTTGTCCCTCTACTCCCTTGATCCTGGCCTTCTCTCCCACGCGACTTCTTGTGTGATCTTTAACAATTATTCTCTGATCAACAATACTTGAGTTCTTAGTAGTCTAAACCCTTCCTCTTTACAAAGATCAAAAAAGGGGAAGCTTGGATCCTCTCATAAGTCTCTCTAGTTTTAGGGTGTACCCAACACTCTAGTCTCTCTTATGACACAAAATTAGGGATTGGTCAACCCAATCCTCTAACATATCTACAACAACTATAAGGAATAACGTGAATGGGATATTCTCCTCCATAAAATGAATAGGTTTATTCATTCCATGTTTTTATTCTCTTCGCTTTTGTGAGAAGCTCAAAGTTTTTATTTTCTTGTTTCTAATTTTCTTATTCCATCATCTTGTACATCCACATCCTCTTCATTTTTCCATGTACAACTAATTTTCTCTCTCTCTCTTGTGTATTTGAGAAAGTATTTATCATTGATCAATTGTTACATGTATGAATGCATTATTTTGATTTCAATGATTAATTTTAAAATATAATTATATTAAAATAGTCCATCAGTTGTAAAACCTTATATCCTTCTTTTTTGTGTATCACATAACATCCTAGTGAAATTAATTAGGGCATAAATAGACTTAGATGTTTTTATACCTTTACACTCATATTTGTATAGTCTCCCTACTACACTACCTTCATATCCTCTTACATATTCCTCCATATCCATTTTTAATGCACACATACATTCATCATGTCACCATTAAGTAGCTCTAAGTATCCATCAATCAGCCATCACTTCCTTTAAGACCCCCTTGATAGGGTATTTCCCTAGACAATGGTATTAACCATAGATGATGCCATATGGCTTGTAATTTTATTAGTGAATGACATCAACCACAATCAATAATGTCAAATAATTTTTTTGTAATACCCAATCATTATACAAACACACACTTATAATTTGAGCACTCATTCCATCGAACATCATCACTCATTCAATATTTTGACACTCGTAAATTTTCCTTAAATCCTTAGAGGTCTCAAAGAAGTTTGTCTTACTTATCTTTTTAGAGTCTAGACTTAGAGAATTTAGTATTTATGATTATGAAGGATAGGAGTTACACTTACTATGGTTTACATATCTATTAGAATCATTAATAATTTTCTTGTATAGGTATTCTCTTATTCATTTTTGAACCCCCATCAAATATTTCATGAGGTGTTTCTAACCCTCAAGGTAAGTTAATGAGCTAATGGTGTTTGAAATCGGTAAGTATCTATAACCCCCTTTTTCCTTTGTGTCATTTGAGATTTAGATATTTATTTTATGTGGTCATGCATATGTTATAATAGAGAAACATATTTTTAATATGTTTAATTATTATCTATCATCCCTTTCCTTATAATATGTCCATTTTGGGCTTTACAAACCTTTATAACCTATCAATGCTTATAATCCATGTATACAATCTTAACAAAGTAATTTATATCATATTAAAATTCTATCACAACCTTGTTAGTATCAAATTAATATCGTATCTATTTAGATGTCACTACCCTATCCTAGATTTAGGATTTGGAACCCTACTTATCCAATAGAGTGTACGAGTATTAACTTCCTAGTTCCATATATTTTGTAACTAATAACCCTAAGGCATGCATATTTACCATGACCTATGTCATTATCCTAGTCTATATTTTCCATTAGAAATAGACAAAGAGGTTATTCTATTAGGTTATTCTTTATTTACATAAACTTTGGTGAAACCAATGTGAACCTTACTCTCTCTTCCAATTGATCCACATTCACATTTCATTTTATTTTTTATTTTATCTTCTATCTCTCATCTCTCTAAAATCCTCATAAAACCTCTTATATATATTTATTTCTCTCATAGATGAAAATATAGAAGAAAACATTTCTCCTTTCCTTTTCTTCATCAATTTACCATGGATGAAGATTAACAAAGTGGTATTCACATATATCATCAACTTAACATGGTAAAATATTCACCAAATGATCTTCCCTTTCCATGTTATAATATTATGGATGGATGTATAATAGTAGACATTACCCCTTTTCCCTTAAACACTTTACCATGGTAAAAATCAAAAAATGGACCTTACCATTTCTTGATTTCCTTCTATCTCCCCTACACCTACCATTGAGAAACCTAACTCGTGGGGAACATTACCTTGATTTGTGTCAAACACTCAATGCATATAGTTGAAATTAAAGAAATATATGGACTAATATTCTCTTTAGGAATTTGGATATTAGTGATGTAGGCACTCATAATAAGGATGAATCCATTATTGAAGTACTTAAAACTGATATTTCCTTGGAATGAACTTCCCATAAATCCACTCTAGATCCTATAATTGAATCTCCCAATACTCTTGCTAGATATTTAATTAAGATCCTTCTTATAATAGTGAAATTCCTCTAAATCCTAATCCTCAAAATCTAGTAAATTAACCTTAAAATGTAATCAACAAATCTATAAATCATCTTCATACCTCTAACGAAACTCCATCGATTGAAAGTAACCTCATGATGGCTTAATTATTGGGAGAAATGGGTCGTATACAATAAAAACTAATCAAAACATAACCCTTATGAAAACCCAAATATTAAAAATGGAATATAATCCTTCCCAAATCATTTTAAGACCTAGTCATCCTATTACTATACCTTTAATAAATTTAATTTCGCAAGAAAACTAATAACTCAACCTCCATTCGCAATAAGGTTCTATAACATACACAAAATGAACCCTTAGATCTTTACATCGCTTTGATGTATTTAGGGTGGATTTCATCATTTATATCTTATAAGAGGAAAATTTACCCCCTCTCCATCTTAAGGCTTTTAGAAACCTCTTAAAAGTGTGGATCCAAACCAATACCTATGTTTCTACCAAACTACTAGATAAAACCCTAATGTGTAAGGCTTTAGAAAAGTACAATCAAATACCACAACATTCAAACAAAAACTATAGGAGCTACTTAATTATTTAATAGAGGATTTATAAAAACTTGAACTTCCTAAAAATATCTTTCAAATATTTTTCAACATGAAACAATTTCCCAAAGATTCATAGATGAATTTATAAAAAGATGGAAAATCATGAAAATATAATCGAGCATACCCTAGATGATCAACATCTCTCTCAACTCTTTATTCAATCCTTGAATCCCACTCTCTAATATATATTTTGATATTTCTCCCTCAATACATTGAAAAATTCGTTAGAACAAACTAAAACGCAGGACTACTATATACACCAAATTTAGAAACCTAAAAAACATAATCAATGATCATATCAAATAAACTACTAATGAAAAAAATCCCTTTAAAAAATATCCCCTCTGAGATAAAATACATCATGCCTTCATCTTCTTCCAATCCAAATTATTTAACTATTCATTCAAAGCCTTACCAACCACCCTTAAGTTATCGCAAAATCTAACAAATCATGTCGAGACCCAAAATATTTGAAACCTTTAAAACCTATACCTACATGATATGACACAAAAACAAAAATGGTGACATGCTTTACCATGGGGCGTTTTGATTAACATTTTTATGTTGTAAAAGGATCACCTATGACCACATGTTATGTAATAATTTTGATATCAATGTATTTTTGTGTCTACAACAAAAGTGAAATTAAGTAACCCCTTGGAATTTTCCAAGGTAGTTTAGGATTAAGTACCCCAAATTTTCTTCATATTGTGTGTACTTCCCATTCACAAGTATTCCACATGCCCCAAATCCTCTTCCCGTTCCTTCATCAAATATACTTACCTATAATTATGCTAAATACTCCCCATATTATTTTGTAATGCACCTCCTTCAAATCCCATGCAAAATTATTCTATGTGGTCCATTACACAAGCCTATTAGGTAGTGATATCTAACCTATTTCATATGTTCTTTGTAAAATTAACATCTAGTTTGAAGCATTCTACAATGCCATGCACATTCAGAAAAGCTTACGCGTAATCCTATTTTGCAACTTCATCAAGAGTTTTGCAAATCCCTTAATGAATTTGTCAAACTTCCACTTACCCTAAGAGTGTGTAAAGCCATTTCGAACACCCATGCATTCTCATGCTTAATATAGTTATATACCTTTATCATTTCACAATTTTTTTATCCCCATGTAATTAAAATTCCTTGATTATGCAATCACTTGGCTATATCCCCACTAAACACTTCTCTCCCAAGGGTTATCATTATTACACAATCTATTGTGCACATATTCAAATTGGAAGAAGAGTTGGGAAAAGTTTGTAAGTATTGATGTACACCATATATTTTTCACACACCTTTCACATAGTGAACATGATAAAGAGTGCATGTAAACATTGTGCATGTCTTGTAAGTATTCATCCCTTGGTTTAGTTTATTATGCATAACACTAATTGGTTAACTCTATTCTATGTATGCAAGGTGAATTCTAGAACCACACAAAGGATAGATGCACACATAAATAGAACATATAAAGGATAATTGTGTAAAAATATAATGTAGAAGGTTTAGGGGTAACTTTGGAGGTGTAGAAACCAAGTTTTCATCACCCACCTAGTCCCTACATATGCACATTACTTTATCAAAACATAGCATTATAAACACTACCTAATTCATTCCTCTCACCCCATGAAATCAACTTCTACCCCTCTACAAATTACATTTAACTCATCTAAATTTACCTTAACCCCCTAAAACCACCTAACCATCTCTAAACCATCGCTAACCCATTTTATCCCAACCTCTTAACCTCCCCAACTCATCTAACCTCTTCCCAACATTTTTCCTTGTCCATATACTCGAAAATCCCATTTGGGAAGTGGTTAGAACCAATTCTAAATATTTCCCCAAACTTTTGGATCACCAAAGTGATTCCAACAAATGCCATGATTATAATAGGAGTTTCAACTCATGCTTCAGGATCTTTGGAATTCTCTTAGACATTTATGCATCTTTGTTGTCGAGCCTAATAGTGAAGCTCTGCCACTCAAGTGATCTCCAAGCTGATCAAAAAAATGAACAACATCAAAATCCTAAAATCACAAAAATATTTGTATCCTTTCCTCTAATAACCTTCCTCAATAAATCAAGAATCAACTACATCGACTTCAATCATCATTTGTAGGTGTTATTTCATTGTTCTCCAACACTTCAAGATCATCTTCTCCTTTTGTCATTGTTCTTAGTACATAAACATCTACAAATCAATCATTTTGATCTTTGTTTGCTTAAACTTGTCATTTTTCAAGAAAATAATCATTTTTACAACAATCTTCATGATTCCTTTGAATCTTCCATGATTCCTTTGATTGCACATGATTCTAAAATCTCTAGTGATTCCTTTGAATTTCCTATGATTTATGTCTATCAATTCCCTTTTATTAATCATTTCATTTCATCAAATTTTATCTATATCTCTGGATTTAACTTTTTTTTGCAATTATGTGTTTATTTTAGATGACTGTTCCAGACAATCACACCCCATCACAAGCATTTATGACCTCCGATCATCCAACAACCTTTCGTGTGGGAGAAATTTGACATCCTTCATGAGCTCACACTATGTGGCATTAGATTCACACCTAACATCGAGGATATCAAGAATCAGTTTGAATTCCTCCACAAGATCCAACAAGAGACCGCATCATCATTAGCTTTGGGACACCTACAAAGTGGAAAAGGACTTGCCTTTCTTTCTTGAGTTCTAGCTCCATATTTATCATTATCATTATTTATTATTGTTTATCATTCTATCATTATCATCAATTCACTCGATTGTTTAAAAATGATTTGACATCCTCCAAGGAAGTCCCTTTAGATTCTTGGGATCGACCTTTTCCAAAAATCTCATCTACCCATATTATCTAATATCTTTTTTAGCTCGATCGATTGTAGGTCTCTTCACTTGACAAGAGGAGGATTGCTTATCCATTGCTACATACAACCATCCCAACATTGATACTATTGGCACAAGTATCATTAAACCCTTTCTTGTTTTGAGTTTTAGGTACTTTCTGCATGTAATAAAAAAGACCCAAAATTTACCTAATACATTCCCTATATGCCCGGTGGGAGCCTTGTTTCCTTAATTTTTAATTAAAATTAACTTATAGTATTTCTAGGTTGTTTACTTTATAATTGCTAGCAATTCTATAGAATCACCTGTGATTTTAGTGAATCACTGTGATTCCTTCAAATCATCGATGATCTTTGTGGTCTACTTTTGATTACTTAGCTAATCTACATCTAAGATTGTGATTTCTTGTTGCTTTCCTATTTTTAGCTAAATATTGTAGTTTTTTCCTTCTAGAGCATTTATTTTCACAAAAATCAAAAATAAAAAATAAAAAAGAAAAGCAAAATTACAGGTATGATTTCTTTGTAATTTTTATTTTATTTCCTTTACTGCACTTTGCACATTTGTCTATTGTCTTCATCAAACTCGTATTTCTTTTTGGGTTAAAATGAATATTTCATTTTTACATGATCATCTATTTCAAGTAGGAAATTAACAAATTGCTAACTTAATTTCCCTCATACAAACCAAACCACATTCAATACAAACTTGCATCGAAACACTCCTACCTAGGTGGACTTGCTTGATTTCATCACAAAGAGGGATAATCGATTCGGTATTCTAGATGAGTATAAAAAAGCTGGTGGGTGGTATATTGGCTAAACACTTGACACTCTTATCATTTGGGATTGTGAAGTGAGGGGGTAGGCCCTAATACCACACCTCATACCAACACCAAAATAGATTCAAGCCTCATGTACCTTCCGTATATCAGGACTCCAACATTTAACACTACCTAAAACCAACCATAGATTTCCATTTCCTAGGACCCCATAAACCATTTTTCACATTTCACCTTTTTCTAACTTAATCAAGATAAAAATAATTCTCTAGTGTGACTTTTGTGCTTGTAATTAACTCTCTACATTAAATTTTCATTGATTTTTTACTTTCATGGTATTAACATGACCATATTCCCATAAAAAAATCTAAAAACATAGTTGGACTTTTACAATAATCCATGAAAAACTTCATGGCTTTCCTTGATGACATTCCTCATATCATGAGCTAGATCTCTCATCCTCACAAAACAATCATGAACCTCCACACTCTCCTAGTAACCAATCTACCTCATCTAAAATTCCTTATCCATCTAGTCCTCGTTTCTTCAATAGTGGGGATCCAATCTTTATTGAGATTTTGGATTCAAACCCCGCTCCCTCAATGCTTATCTACTACTTGGGCGTCCTTATTCAACATTACACACTTGAACCATGACCCCTGTCTCTAACACCACATATGACTTCTCCCAACTTGTTGATCCTAACCATGAGCTGGTCATCCAACAAGTACATCCTTATCCCATTGATAGTGATTAAAAACATCCAATGTCATTTCTTTGAGACCCATCATTTCTTTTCACCTCAATGTTATCTCCTCCCGGACACGAATAATCAAAATATCATCTTCATTAGATCCCTCATCTGGCTCTACCTCATCCTAAAACAACACCAACACAACTTCGTCCATGGCATGCCTTTTGTTTGCTCCACTATCCAAAATCCTCCTATAAGTTCAACATCCATCCCATCAAACACATCTCAACCTATCTCCTCTCAATAACCCACATCATCTATCCAAAATGTATTTATGTCTATCCCAACATCAACACCACCCATTAATACAAGTTCTATCTCTATTGTCCATCCCTCCTCACAACAATCATCAACCACACCTACCTTCTCTCTCAATACATACTTGAACAATCTCAACCTCCCATCCACTCCTCTACTCCTTTACAACACATACCTCAATAATCCCACCTCTCATCCACTCCTCTACTCCTTTCCAAAGACATATCTCAACAATATCAACCTCTCACCCACTCCTCTGCTCCTTCACAACACATACCCCAATAATCACAACCTCTCTTGAACACATCCATGCCCACTCAATATCAATATATTCAATCTTCACAACCCATAGCCTCATAACCTACATATAGTATTCTTATGAATGTCC
This sequence comes from Taxus wallichiana var. yunnanensis, assembly GCA_018340775.1. Taxonomy (NCBI): domain Eukaryota; kingdom Viridiplantae; phylum Streptophyta; class Pinopsida; order Cupressales; family Taxaceae; genus Taxus; species Taxus wallichiana. The sequence goes on along the minus strand of CM031237.1, from coordinate 715,026,978 downwards.
TCTCTAACATAATAACCCTTTACAATATCAACCATACAAACAATCAAGTTCATTTGCATATAATCAACTCAATTCCTCCTCATTCAATCCCCAACACCAACCATTAAAAAATGACCCTTTACAGGTGTTGATGAACAAAATATCTAGTCTTGAATCTACTTCTATAGGTCTTAAAAACACACTATCCTACAAACAAATCTACAATAAACCTATCCACCCATCAGTACCATACAAAGCATATCCTCCACATTGGGAACTTCCTAAGTTCCTCAAATTCTATAACAAAGAAGACCCTCAACAACACATCCGTGCCTTCCGACATGCTTATTACCTCATAACACACAACTAGAACTTTATGATAAGGACATTTCCTATGTCCTTAGCTGGCCTCTACATTAGATTAGTACAATATCATTCCTTAGTATTCACTTTTATCATTTTGCACAACTATTTCTAGAACACTTATCGATCAAATTTCATGTAAAATCACTATTACCAATCTATACACCATCAAAAAAATTGAAGATGAATCTAACCTAGACTTCATCACCCACTTGAGGGGAATTATCAATATATTATAATTTTCCCTCCAGATCAATTAATCAAATTATTTTCTCTCTCTCTATGATAAACACATTTCATCTACATTACAAATCCAATTGTTCCAAATTTTTATAAATCCTTCATTATTGGTCGCAAACTCGAGCTTCACGCTCTCAAAGATGGTAGAGTTAAACTTAGATCAAAGAAACCTAAGCCCAACTCTTTGTTCGACCATCTTCTACCCACAAAAATCTAAAACATCATCCAAAGTAGTTGTTGTAAAGATTTCTTCCAAGGAATGTTTGACCTCTGAATGCACCCATCCTCAACGCAACTACACACCTATTGGTGAATCTTATAGAACAATATTTGATAAGCTTCTAGTTTTTAATATGATCACCCTTCCTCCCATCCATCCTATTGATACATCTATCTCAAATCCCTCTTGGTATAGAGATAATGATTATTGTAAATACCATAGGGTCAAAGGCCATGATATTGAGAGGTGTCGTTTGTTTAGAAATTCCCTTCAAGATTTTATCAAAAAGGTGTGTTGCTGACTTGATAACTAGAATGCACCTCCAAATCAAAATCTAGACATTTTTAAACAACCATTTCCAAATCACACCCACCCACCAATCAACCATAGTATGATCTCATCTATTCTCATCAAACAATCAATATAATCAAATATCAATAATCTCCCATCATAGAGTCACCATCCGAATCATCCACTAGTAACTCATCACAAAAATGATAGACAAAACACCCATTAAATCAGGTGTTCCCCTGATCCTACTATAAAAATATTACATCTTAACATACATCTATTCATCCTCTTCAAACCCATCAACAAGCTCTTCACAAGTTTCACAAAAGAAACTCATCTTACAATATGTGAAAATATCTTACGATGACCATGTCACTCAACATTATATATGTAACCTTCAAAAACTCATCACACGACCATACACCCCTTCATCTAAAAAGGAGACAATCATATCATATAATCACTTGACCACCTCAACACAAAAATCAACCCCATTTCCTTCCATTTTAGGACCACACCCTCGTCAAAGTTATCAATCACAATTATAAAATCAAAAATCATCCCTCAACAAACATCTAAAAATATCACATCAAAATGGCCCTTTTAACACATGTATAATCAAAAGAGTCACCTCTTCCTCAAAATCTTCCTCGAAAGGAAATTATGCACTAATCCTTGAAAGGCTTATCTAACAATCCATCATAACATTACCTCCTCTTAAGCCATATGGCTCTCGAGGATGGAATCCCTCCTGGTATAACTTTGAAGCATTTTGTGATTACCATCACATACTAGGAGAATTATACAAAATTTGCAAGGCCCTTCACACTACTATTTGAAGCCTTGATAACAAGGGTATTCTCCTCTAGATCTAGAACTATCAAAAATCCCATCATACATCCACAAATATCACATCTAAACCATCATCTACACTCACAACCACCAAATGTGGGGATTCCTCTAAGAAATCCCCCTCAACAAATTTATAGTATTTATCACCACTAGAGCACGTACCCAAGACCTCAACACTTTGTAAATTAAAATGAATCTAAGGTTTCTATATTGCTCATTGCTGATTCATCTATTCTGACACCTCTCGCTAAGGATAAGGTTTCCATTCTTTTCACTCCTCATACACAAGTCACTACCTCAATACAAAGTATCACTATCAAACAACTTCACCAAGTTCTAGTAAAAATTTCCCTTTATGAGCTTGTGTAAACTTCACCTTAATATCGACAAACCATGATCGAAACACTCCAATCTATATTATTACCCTTAGATGATCCATAACCTTTTGCAAACCTAGTTGGTACACTCAAAATGTCAATTGTTATCTTTTTTGATAGCTCGAAATCCCATCATTACAACCCAGGAGAGACTATGAACTTTCACTTTTCATCACCACCCAAATAAATGACACCCTCATTAAGAGGTTCATGATCAAAAATGGTGCCAACATCAACATCATATTATAACACACCTTTGATTAAATTCAATTACCCAACACCATTGTCTCCCAAACACCAATCGTGCTCCGAACTTTCAATGACACCATCGCCCCCACATTGGGCATCATTATCCTACCAGTGAAATTTGGCATTAAAATCATCCATAAACTCTTCTCTCTAGTATAAGGATAGTTCCAATATAACATGTTATTAGGCCAACCCTGGATACACACTATGCATTGTATCCCATCTACACTCCATCGATGTCTCAAATATGAACATGAAGGAAAAAATTTCACATGATACCAGATCCAAATACTTTCAAATATTTTCACATGACATATCATCTAAATGATGTGATTGTTCCCAAATCAAACTCGGTTCCTATAATGAATCCTCTACTAGTTCATCCATTCCATCATCAAAATTACTAAATGACACTTCCTTTGACGATGTCATGCAACACCTTTCATTGGGAGTATCATCTCCTTACACTTAATTCACTTCCTATGCCAAAGACATACAAAAGGCTTAAAAAATAGCCCATGTACAAACCTAACATCAGAGATGCCATTTCCTATGGTCCACACATCTCAAAATGAATCTTGTATATGGAGGGATTAACTACCCTTCTACTTTTCCTACTAATCGGTGTCATGTCAAACTATTCATATTATACTTCACATTCTTGTATAATTAGGTCTTTGTACAAATATATCTTCATCATTGTGCCTAGAAAGGCTTTGGACTTAGACATTACGAAAAAGGAATCCACAAATTGATCCTTGATTACTCGCATAAACCGCATGAAAAATATGGGTTAGGTTTTGAAAAACCAACCTCCGAGTCTTCAACTAGTGTCATGTCCAAACCCATCATAGAATTGGAACCATCTTCCTCATCTACACATGACAACCCCATGGATATAGATGACACCATTTCCATCCCATCCAAAAAAATAGTCAACACTATTACATTAGGACCATTGACTTATCAAACTAATCATGGTACCAAAACCCTTCCTCTCATCTAGCTTGAAATGATAAAAGAGGATTCATCCACCATTGACATTATTTAATGCTAAGATGATCAAGCCATCCTCTCGCACATGGGAGTAGAGGACCATTATCTTAAAAAAACCTTACCACCTGATACATCGACACTTCTCAAAAATCCACTATCAACATTAATATAGGAACTCCACAGGAGCCTCACATAGTTAAATTCAGTCAATCTTTAGATTTACAAGAGTTAAATGACTTTACCGCCTTCCTATCCAAACATAGTCAAGCCTTTGCATGGTCATATAGTGATATTCAGGACATTGACCCCAACATCATCATCCATAATATCGTCACTTATCCTCACGAAAAACACATCAAACAAAAATTACGTAGGATGCACCCTCACATAGCTCTTCTCATCAAAGAAGAGTTACAACATCTACTCTCTGCTAATTTTATTATACCCATTGACTACCCACAATGGGTCTCTAATATCATGCTCGTAACAAGGCCTCAGGAAAGTTATGCATCTGCACCGACTTCTAAGACCTCAATCTTGTTTGTCCTAAAGATGAATTTCCTCTTCCAAACATCGATCATCTTGTCGATTTAACCACTAGCCATGAAATGATCTCCCTTATGGATAGATTCTTCGGATACATCAAAATACTCATCACTACCGATGATCAACATAAAACATCCTTCATCACTCCTTGGGGGAATTTTTGTTACAGGTAATTCCCTTTGAGTTAAACATTTTGGTGCCACTTATCAACGTGCTATGACATACATATTTCATGATCTTATCCACAAAATTGTAGAAGAATATGTTGATGATCTTTTAGGAAAATCAAAACAACAAAAGGATCATCTCATCGTCCTTGACACTATCTTTTCCTTCCTTATTCAATATTTCCTTTGTCTTAACCTGATTAAGTGCATGTTTGGTGTTCTCACCGGTAAGCTCTTAGGGTTCATTGTGTCTATTCGGGGCATTGAAGTAGACCCCACCAAGATCAAATCCATCATCAAGATGCCCCCTCCATTAAACCTCGAATAACTTCTTAGCATTCATGGTAAGCTTTAATCGATTTGTCATTTCATCTCACAACTTTCAAATTGTTGTCATCCTTTTCATCACCTCCTTCAAAAAGATGTAAATTTCAAATGGGATCATGATTGTCAAAATACCTTCGATAACCTCAAACAATACCTCTTATCACCACATGTGCTTATACTCCACATGATGGGGAGAATCTCTACCCCTTCATATCCACTACTAATCATGCCTTGGGTGTCATGCTCACTCATCGAGATGAGAAGGTTCATGAAAATTTGTTTAGTAGAGAATTCATACTCTCCATGACTACGTGACTCATTATATGGAATCCAAAAAGTTATGTCATGCCTTGTACTTCACAACATCCAAACTTCTCAGTTACTTAATAAATCATAAGACTTATGTCGTTACCAACTTCAATCCTCTTAAAACCATGCACTCTAAACCATATCACAGTGACCACATCACTTGATGGCTTATGCTTATGACCAAGTTTGACCTTGAGTTCATATTAAAAAAATCTATCAAAGTACAAGCTATCGCCAATCAACTTGCCAAATCTCCTCTACTTGACAATCAACCACCTCATAAATAGTTTCTTGATGAGTCTATCAATATTATTGATCATGAATACACTCTCTCATAAAAATCACACTTTTATTTGATGGATCTAAGTGTCGAAGGGGAGGAGGTGTCGGAATCGTTATCATACCTCCCTCGGGGATCCTATCCTTCTATCGTTCAAACTATATTTCAAATGTACCAAAAAATGGTAGAATATGAAGCTTTAATCACGGGTCTCCAAACCTCCATCATGTTTTGGTGTTCAAATCCTGGACATCTACAGAGACTCACAACTTGTCATCAATCAAATCAAAGGAATTTATCAATGTAAAAATGAGATTATACAAAAATATAAAGCCATTGTTGAATTCCTTTGAGATTCCTTTTAATCATTACACTATCCAAATAGTTCCATGATCCTCTAACAAATTCATAGACACTATGGCTTCTCTTGCATCCCTCATCCCTTTATCAACCGATGACTCTAAATTTTTGTTGTTATGCACAAAATTGATCAACCATCCACACAAAAATGAACTCTTGTCTATGAATATCATCGAAAATAATCCAACATGCCTCTGGTATACTTACACATTTGACTATATTTCAGAATCCAAAATTCTTCATGGCTTCTATCTAAAAATCCTAAGTGATCATTTCTCCAATGCGCTACTTGATACATCATCGTAGGTGGTGTTTCTATATAAACATGGATTTGAAACCTCTTGTTAAGATGTATCAAATCTCATGAATCTACTAAAGCCATTCAAGAAGTCCATAACACATATGCGGTGGACACTTTAACGAGACAACAACCATTAAATGTGTCCTTCGGATGGGATATTGATGGCCAACTCTCAATCAATATTGTTGCACATACATCAAGAAATTCATTAAATTCCAACAAAATTCCTATCTCACTTAGATTTCCATTCAAGATTTACAACCTTCTCAAAATCTATGACCCTTTTCACAATGGGGGCTTGACCTCATAGGTCTCATCAACCCTTGTTCATCACAATGACACCACTCTATCATCATAGCTACTAAATACTTCACTAAATGGGTAGAGGATATCCCTTAATATCTACTAAATATAACAAAATCATTGATTTCATCTATCAACATATCATATGTTGCTCTGGCATCCCTCGTAAGCTATTCACGAACAATGGAAAATCCTTTTAAAATAAATAAGTTATTAAATTGTGTGACACATTCAACATCAAATTAAGCTTCTCATCACCATACTATCCACAAGAAAATGGAAAAGTTAAGGCTTCTAATAAAACACTTAACAAAATTCTCATGAAAACTATTGACCAAGCAGGTAGGAATTAGCACCTTCAGATCCCATTTTCTCTCTAGGATTATCGCACTAACATCTGTACTCCTACAGATGCTACCCCCTTTTCTATAGTCTATGGCTCTGTAGGCGGTCTTACGCCTTAGAGTTCAAATCGTATCACTCCTCGTATCCCTCATAGATTTTATCCCAGATGAAGATTATTGTCTAGAATGTCTAGCACATGACTAGAATTTCTAGATGAACAATGTCTAACACTCTCAAACATCATCATGTTTATCAAGATTGCATCAAGTGCACATATAAAAACATGTCAAATAATGTGGCTTTAATAAAGTGATCTCATTGTCAAATAAAATCAAATTTCCACTACTCTAGAAAGGAGTAAACATGGAAAGTGTTCCCCTAATCGGATCGCCCATATGTCATCACTCACAAGTATGGGTTGGGAGCTTACCACTTGGCCTCCCTTGATGATACACCTAAAAAGGAACCTCTAAATTCCTTTCAATTGTGGCCTTTCTATTGTTAACACATCAACCATCATGACAGTAGTCACATCAAATATTTTATTCCATCTACTGACCCCTCATTCCATCAACGCATGATGATTTGATAGTATGTGGTTTTCTCACACTATCCTCAAAAACCTTATAGATGAGCACCATGATTGTGTTCATCACATCTTTCAAATGGAAAATTTCATCCTTAGTAGGATCCTCATAATCATTACATCCATCCATCTTGTTTATCAAATGAAGGCATGTCACAAGGCATACATGTATAATTTGTGTACACATCTCTTCCCCTCCTTGAGATGGTCAATTAAGACTGCTCTTAGTGTAAAAATAAATAGAATTATCCCTTGAAGTTCATCTTCCCATCAAAATCATAGATCGATCCCTCAAGGACGGATATCAAAAAAGTTCAAAATTGTAGACCAATCCCTTGAAGGATGGCTACCCATGTAAAAAGGATTCCCACATCGATCAACCTTCAAAAATTAATAATATCAAAAATCATCCTAGAAAAGATTCTGCATCAATCAATCTTTCCCATAAAATTAAACTTCCCACATCAATCAATTTGCGTTAAAATACAATGTACAATTGGGGGATCTCCGTATGAAACAATTGAGAGGAGAACCTACTCTCCCGCATAGCCTACATATGTTAACCCTTCCCATATCCTAGGAAGGTATACCTTCCACCTCCCTCTATGTCCAGGTCTTACATGTAACTACCCATTATTAGTCAAGTGTTAACATTTGTTATAAGGCCAAAAGCGCAAAATCCTTCATGTTGCTAATTTTTATCACATATGTATCAAATCCAATATAAAATCAATCACTTCACTTTTTATTTCTAACCATGATTAAGACAAATTTTAATATACATTAAAGGCACTTTAAAATCAAATATCAATACATCGCATAAAAATGCAACATTAACATCTATTAACATCTATATAACATCAACATCCATCAATATCCATACAATCGTGATGATATCTAAATATTACATTGCCACATCCAAAACATCACATTAAAGTAAAATCAACACATAGATCATAAATCAAAATCATAATCATATATCATATCAATATGTCTCTATACATCATCTGGAGTCTCAAAATCTCCATATATCAAAAATAGGCTTCACAAAGAGTCATATACATAAATAAACATCATAACTACTCAATAAAACCAACATTTGTCAAGAAAGTGCCTCCTCGAGCACTACTCCTTGATACCCACCCTCACCTCCATCAGTCCTCTACTAGGACCGCCTCCATCTGGACCTCGTAGTGGCTAACCCACACTTATTGTCTTGACACTAGGTCTTACTAATCTTCATGCCTAATATATAACAAAATGGGGCTCATCAAGAACCCTCCTTCAAGTATCTCCTCATAATACCCTAACTAATCTCATAAAGACTGGTAGTTATCTAAGCTAACACTACCAAGTGGCCCCATCATCCCACTAGTCATAGCTCTTACTTTACGTAGCTCAACTCCTAAAACTAAAGTACTCGTAATACCGATGTCACTTCTCAAGACCTCTTATTGTTATCTATGTTGATCACAATAAGATATGACATGCGCTATATCCACCTACACACTGCTAACTTAGCTAACCTAGGCCATCCCATTTACCTATCAAACAATCTCTCTCCATGAGTCAAAGTAGCTTGCTTAACCAATAGTGCAGCCTTCTTAGCCTCTAAATGAACAATGGTGACCTCCAAAGTTTCCCTGTCATCACCACTAGCTCCTCACCCCACCTCCTCTCCCTCACCATCACCATCACCTCCCTAGTGAGATGCCTCCCACATGAGCTCGTACTCATCTCTCACTCTAGTAGGCTTATCCCGCCACCATGTGGAAAACTCCTTAAGTAACCCCAACATCATCCATAGCCCTAGGAACTCCCTAATCATCTACACCTATCACCCCCTCCTCATCAGCGATGGAAAAATGCATTGAAAATGCTAACTATGGCATATCTACATCCCTATCATCATGCCTATATGTTATCACTACCTCCATTACATCTTGAATCAACCCAAACTATCAACGACATGGTGAAATGAATCAAATCTCACTCTATGAGTCATCATCTTGTACCCAAATATTCAACAAATAAGCACCCTTCATCACATTCACTAGCCATGGCCCCCTTCACCCAACTAATATTAATTTAATTAATTTAATTAATTCATTATCCCTCACCATGTTTATTATTTAAATATATTAATTTAAATGATATCCACACATACACTTCACCTAGACACCTCATCAAGCCAACTCACCCTAAGACCTATTCTTAGTAAGTTGCCATAACTAACTAAGACTTACCCAAACCCTAAAAATCAATGCCTACATTCTCTCTAACCACATTCCCACATGCTTACAAGAAGCTCCCAATCTAATCCATGGGTTAACAACATGAGATCCGAGAAATCAAAGAGGATCTCCCTAGTTTAGTAAACCTAGGAAATCTCACCTTGACCGATGCCGGTTACCCCTAACCATCGTCGGTTAAGCTGGAACCGCCATCGGTTACCCTTTTAACCCCAAAACAACCTTATTCTCAAGGTTGGAAAAATTTTGAAAAAGATTGGAAAAGTTGGAAACATTAGCACATTCCAGAGAGATATCACATCTTCTGAGAGTGAATTCCAGCGAGAACACACATGCAAGGAAGGAGATCAAGCATCTTTTCCTGCACAACCATCCCAATAATGATCTGATCTAACCAAGCAAAGAGGAATGTACATGCAGCCCATGCAGAAGATTTCCTTCAGTTGGTGATCACCTGCAGCCTTCAAAACCTCTCATCAACACCTCCATCCCTCACTCACTGGGCATCCAGGACCAGAATCCAAGTAAGTAGACATTATACTTCTCTGGTTCATTCCATTTCATCATTATATTATCATCTTTTGTTTACCTAGCCACCCATTGACCTCCTTCAACATTCACCCCTCCATATACCCATTAAAACCTCACCAAATCCCTCCCAAATCACCCAATACCTCATCTCGACCAACCAAAGTCCTTTGTGCAATCACAAAGGAGACCCAAATCTCATTCTGTGGCATTCCCAAACTCCATGTAACCAACACGATTACACCCAAACCATCGCATCGGTCACCCTTAACCAACATCGGTTATTGTATTTTCCCATATAACCATAATAGTGACCTACCCACCTAATTCCCTCTCACCCTCATTCACCTGTGATCTACCTGAGACCTCTGTCAGACCTGCAGAGACCCAGAACTAGTTACTTGACCTTTGGATCCTATTCTAACCTAGCTTGTTAGATTAGATCTATTTCTTATTGTGTTTTAAGTGAGATACCTAAATCATTTTGAATTACAATAGGTTTACCTTATTTACCACATTAAATTGTTTAAAATAGTGGACTGACAGCCATCTAGGAAGTATCACACTTCCGGATCTAGCATACGCTAGGCAGTTCACTGCATATATTGTTTAACTTTTTTTGGTGGTCTTGCTTTGCATTACATGTAGTTCCTCCTAGCCAAAAGGAAGCTCTCACAATCAGCTATGGATTCGAAAGTCATACATGCGCAAATAACCCATCAACCAACATTTGAAAATAGGTATTCCTCCTACACCCGTTACCCTATTTGTTTCATCAATACTTCAAAGAAATGATCTAGAAAATCGGTGAAACATTTTGGCATGCCCGGTGGGACCCATCCGGGTTCCTTGCATTTCATTCATTCCTAGGAAAAGTTTGTGTGTTTGTTTCCCTTCAAAAAGCATACACATTAATTTTCTTCCTTGGTAACCCACCTTTTCTTTCTATTTTCTCTAAAGGAAACCTTTCTTTTGGTGTAATTAAAAAGAACCATTTCTTCATGTTTTCTACATTGTAGTGAAAGAGCATCCCTCTTCCTCTTCATCTTTTTGTGTCATCCAACTTCACACTTTGATTTGGGCTTAAAAATAAGTGCATTGCATTCTGATTTATCGCATTAGCTCACATTAATTGAGGGCAACCTATACGCTAGAAGTCATGACCAGCTGATGGTTGACAAATGAACCATAGAAAGCACTTTCTTTCTCTTTCTCTCTCTCTCTGAGTCTTACCAAACCTCAAAAAAATTGAAAATACACACATTCTTAAACAACATCTTACCTAGAAGAAGTTGTAGGTGATCACACGATCACGACACAGTGGGCACCCACTCACTGCTTTCTGTCGAGTCATACTTCAGAGCGAGGCCCTGCCCCCACCATAACATACCTAAAACCTCACCTTTTAGATCTCCTTCTTTGTAGGAAGCCATCCTCACCAAAAAAAAACTCTATTTCACAATTCATGTGTCAGTCCTTAAATAACATAAGCTAAACAAACATAATAGAAAAGGCACTCCTAGGATCACATTTTTCTTAGTGTTTCTACTTGGCTTGCGTTTTGAGGTGAGAGATCACGTTCTTCATTTTTTTGTTCATCCTTGCACGCTCCTCATCATAGTTGGTGTATTCCAGCTTCACCTGAGTGTGCCTGGGCCATATCATCATCATTCTTAAAATTCTGGGTTTGATTCTACATCAGATTTTAATTCACAACCACTTTTCTTTCATCATTGTTTCAATTTCACAGTAACCATCGTCGGTTACCCTCTGACCATCGTTGGTTATACCCAACCGACGTCGGTTCTAGGTCCTTTTGTTAACCTACCCAAAAGGACATTTTATTCATTTTCTTCCACTTTTCACAGTCCTTGATCACTTGCCATCATTCCCATTGACATTGTAAAACACCATCAGATTTGGCATACCTATCAGATTTGACCTTCTACTGGTTTTTCACTCACTGACCATTTTCTACGGTGGCCGTGTGGTTACCCCTAATGGTATCGGTTTTTAACCAGGCATCGGTTATCTGTTTCACTTTCCAACCACCATTTGGTACCTAATCCACTTTTTACCATTAGATTCACCTGTTCCTTGTTTATTTTCTATGTCATTTACAGAGAAGCAACCCTACCTGATCAATATTGGTTCACATGGTGTTGACCCAAAGACAAGCAAGTGCACTTGTGTTTCATGCTAGTTGTCAACCACTCCCACCTAGTCCTTCACCACCTTCCATTTTATCACCAGCCATGGATCCCATCCAACCTATCACTATCACTACCGAGAGATGAGGAGTTCACACGACTCCTTGACCAAAACCCTATTGCCTTTGCAGTTTTACCTTTCCCACTCATCCACTCGAGATGCCTCGGGTCAGTTGATATATGGCATGCCCGTATCTATCCCCCAACTCTCGCTCCCACTCCTGCATCGGCTCCATCTAGCTCTTGTGTTGCTTTGCCATCTACCTTACCCCGGTCATTTCATAGCTTTGGGTCCCTATACCCATTATGATACTTGCCATCTTCCACCTCCATATTACCCCCACCACATCCACCATACCCTCGACAACTACCCAAAACGCAACCTCATCCACCCCTAATGTCTCACACATACCCATAGCTACATTACCACCTCCCGTGTCGGTGACCCCTACCCCTTTTCAAAACATGGTCCTTTCCATTCCATAATCATTAACTCCCATTGCCACTAGGGTTACCACGACCCTTCCACCTCCATATACATACTATCAGCCACCTCCTGTTTCCTCCATTATTCACTCGGGTGTATACCCTTGTTTCATTGCCTTCTTCCCAATCAACCTACATGGCAGCACCATACACTAGAGTGCCACCCCCATTATATGCCCAAAACCAACCCTCTCACATGCTACAGGAGGCACCCAATCATCGCAACCTACCAATGACCTAATCAAATTGATGTTGGATAAGATGCAGACATTAGAGGCATCGGTTTCGGCTCTCCCATAACACTCTCACCTACGATGAGATTTGCAATGAGCCCATCCACCCATCCATTCCTATCCCCATACCCCATGCATTGGGAAATGCCTAAATTCAATCATTTGATAGCAAAGAAGACCCTGCCATCATTTGTGCGTCATTCAAACATGGGTGTTATCTGATCGCTCACGATGATGCCTTGCTCTTGAGAACCTTTCCCATGTCTCTAATTGGACCTGCATTAGATTGGTATAGTGGGTTACCTAGACACTCTATATTCTCATTCAATCAGGTAGCCCAAGCCTTCTTGGATCATTTTTCTATCAATATCATCAAGAAGGTTACCATGACCGACCTATACTCCACGCGTCAATATGAGGACAAATCTATCATAGATTTTGTCACTCGTTGGCGTAGCTTGATCAACCAACTCACCTTCCAACTGCCACAAATAGAACTCATCGAGCTCTTCACATGGGCTTGTGCTAGACATATCTCACCGACCTTGCAGGTCCAAACCTTCGAACATTCGATGAAGCATTCACTATGGCATGAAAGTTAGAGATTCGGGCCATCGAAGAGAAGAAAATCCAATTACGCAATAATAATTTGGCATTCAAGTTGAATGATACCTCTTCTTCTTCCAAACCACAAACCAATTATTCAAAAGCTAAGGGCACCACTAATGCAGTGGTACTCAAGGCCAGCCCAGCTCATCCATCAAATCAGGCTACCCCTCATCTAATCTCTCACCCATCCAAACTTTTCAATTCAGATGAGAGCAATGGAAATACACCCCAATTGGGGAACCTTACTCTTCTGTCTTAGAAAATCTTATCAAAGCTAGGGCCATTACCTTCCACCCATAAAACCACACACTTGGTTTTGACCTACTTGCCCCATGCCCACATGGTATAAAGAACATGACTTCTATAACTATCATCGAGTAAAGGGTCATAGTGACGGAAATTGCATCACTTTCAAAAATATTGTCCAAGAAATGCTTGAGAAAGGTGAGTTAACCATGGATAATCCTAATGCACACTACCACCAAAACCTACACATCTTCAAGAAACCATTTCCCAACCATGCCCCTTCATCTGATCAAACCGGTGAGACCTCAACTCATGATACCCATACCCATGAGGTCCACGCTATCTTTAATGACATACCTGTCACCTCCCAATTACCTCACATTCCTTCCATAGAGGAAATCCTAGCCCAAATCCTCCTTCCACATCAGAACCAACCTCCCCTGTTCCTTCACCCATAGAGGAACATCTTTCATCTCCTTCATCACCTACGGAGGAGTCTTCCACTAACATCGAGACCATCTCACCCCTGGCTTCTCCACTTAGAGAAACTTTTACCCACAGTACCTCCTCCACCCATAGAGGAGCACCCATTACCTCCTCCACCCATAGAGGAGCACCCATCATCTCCTCCACCTATAGAGGAGCTCCCATCATCTCCTCCACCTATCATAGACCCAGTTGAGATACCTTTTGCCTCTTGGTGAGCATTCTCCATCCAGCTACCCAAAATCCTGCAGACCTACTTTCGGCTCTCTTACCCACAAAGCTGAAGCTAGCCAATTTCCCATCTCTAAGACACATTTTATGGGAATTTCCATTAGGTCCTCATCAACTCCACCTATAGATGTGTCATTCTCATTTGGCTGATCACTTAGATTATGTGGATAGAGCCTTACTATGGGGACACCTTTTTGCTTCTGTCTCAACGTAGATGCAGAGGTCACTTGCTGATACCTCCACTATCTACCCAAAAATATTTCGACCAATCAAACCAAACACAACCACCTCTATCACAACTCCTTCCACGACACCTGTCATAGCTCAAACCACATCCTTACCCATAGCCCAATCTATATCTAAACCCAAACCCACACCTATGACATCATCCTCAACTAAACCTATTACCACTTTAGGGGTCACCCCAACCACCAGCCTTACTCATCCACCTATCAAACTAGATTTAGCTACATCCTCCAAAGTCAACACCACACCTACTCGACACACCCAAGAAAAAGCACCAAACCCATAGAACTCATACCCAGTATGCCCGATCACACTGCACTACACTGTCATCCATCTCTTAGGATCTCAGCTTCCCCACATGGTCAAGAAACCTCCACCCACCAATAAACCAAAAACACAACAACCCATTCCTTCCTCACAAACCTCTAACCTACCCAGATGCCCAACATGACTTACACCCACACTGCTGACATCTTTACCACCCATACCTCCAATACCCTCAGTTATTGCTTCACTACCCACTACACTTTAGTCATTGTCTCTCACACACCCCAAGCACGACCCGTCATCTACCTTCACAGCACCCCGTTATCCCATGGGTAACTCACCCCTCTTCCCCATCTACTTTTTCCTTCTAGACCTCATACACCCATATCGCCTTTACCCAAGAAGGTGCAACCCAAAAAAAAATTCCACTACCCCATAATAAGGTAGTCAAAACAACCACACACCCTCCTACTCATTCACCTACTATACCCCTACCTAAACAAACACAACCGACACCCAAAACCATGCCAACACCCAAACCCATAGCTCAACCCACTCCTCCTCTTCTTCCAAGACCATTCCTCAACAATCAACTACACCTACCCAAAACCCACATTCACTTCCCATTGTGATCCACTAGCAGGGTCCTATGCCAAAATTTTAACCAACCTCCTTGAGACTTCTGTCATCACATTACCTCCACTCAGACCTTATGACCCCCTCAAACCCAAGCCAAAAGGGTTTGATGATACTAAAATTTGCTTACCATCATCGTGTGTGCAGGGCCATGATGTGGAAAAATGCAAGGCCTTGAAAACCATCCTTATCCAGTTGTGTCCCCCAGAAGCCAACTTTGATGATGATGACCTTCTCGATGAGGATCTACTTCACCAACACCCATTCCCACACTTCCCACTCAACAACCACAAACTCCATCCTCACAGCTCCTAGAGCCACCCCAAGATTTGAAATTAACATGGTTCACATCAGAGAACTTGCCACGCCACCACCCAAATGTCATTGCGCCCAACTCACCTCACGGGTTTTCTCCTCCGGTAGGTTTTTCCCATCGTGTCATTATACCACTCACCCTACACCTTCTCCTTTTCCAACTCCCCTCAGATCAACATGATACACGTCACTACACGTGCTCAGAAGGATAAGGGTAAAGAAAAGGCAACTGACCCACCAACCAATCCTATACCCAACATACCATCTACACCCATACCTAAAATCACTATCCACGGCCCCATGTACCCCATTTCTAATGGCGTCACACATCGCACCATGCTCAAACAATTACACCAGTCTCCCCTCAAAATGTCCCTATATGACCTCATCCAAACCTCGAATCCCATCGTCAAGCTCTCATGGAGGTTCTTCAATCTATTGAGGTTTTACCCAATGACCCTACACCTGTAGCCTCCATTATCACACCCCATCATGTAGCCTCTCTCACCAAATTACCACCTTCATCTTCACCCCACCCTATTCACCAAGTGGCCTCCCTTAGCTTCTCAGAGGAAGAGATCGCGCCACACAAAAATGATGACCTAGACCCCTCCTCTTCATCTCTGTCCACATCGATGACATATGGGTACAGCCATGTGATGATTGATGGGGGCACTAGCATTAACATCATTTCATCCCATGCATTCACTCAAATGCGCATACCTAAAAATTACATGCATAAACATCCGGTCATGTTGTGTTCATTCAATGATGCTATCACCTCTACACTAGGCACCGTCATCCTCCACATTCGTGTGGGCCCCCACACTGTTCTAGAATTGTTTTACATTTTGGAGGGGAATTCCAATATAACCTATTACTTGGCAGACCCTAGATTCGTGTCATGGGTTGCGTTCCTTCCACTTTGCATCGTTGTGTAAAGTTTGAACATGAAGGACACACCTATACCATTCTAGCTGACCCATCACCTTTTAAAACATGCAACATGCTTTACCACCCAATGATGTGCTCATACCTATTAAGCTGACTACCTCCGCAACCATTACTTCTTCACCTACACTTCCACTTACCAGTGCAGCCACTGCTTCTACCACATACCTCCTCCATTCCTACCACTACCATAACCTCCATGGCTGACCCATCAGCTTCCCAATCCATTAACTCCACCTCTGCATCGACCTCGACACATCATCCATTCCAGCTACCTACATACCAACCACTGATCCCTTGGAAGGTGTTTTTCAATGCCTCACTCTGGGGAGTACCACCTATATAGTGTCAACACATTCCTTACTCCACAAGAGTATGGAAGTCTTCACCAACACCCTCATTATGATCACCATATAGAGAATGTCTCTTATGGTCCCCCCTCACCTTTGTACTAGTCTCACCTATGGGGGACTTGATACTACCACTTACACACCTAAACCACCATCCACAAACTCACCCCCCTTTTCCACTTGACTTCCAATCACTTACCAATCACCATTTTTCCCCACCTTCCTACACCGATGTGTGTGTGGAAGGGTTTTGGTTTTGATTTTATGAGCAAGGCCACCATCTTGTTATTCCATGTACCACCCATAAACATAATGACCGTAGTGGTATCGGCTTTTTCTGAACCACCTACCAAACAAGGCCCACATTGAACTCATTAAGGACACTAACCCTTCTCCACTTCTTCACCCTCCACCTTCATCACCACCCTCACGACGGAGTCGATGGATCCTGAATCTATCCCTCCTAACTTTTTTTTCATAAACACCATTTCCTTGGGGCCTCGACTTATCAACATGAGGGCGAGGCCCTTCCACTCTTCCCTTCCTGTATCCCAAAATGATCGATGATGATACACCTTGATTAACATGTCATTCATGTCGGGATGATGAATCTATACTCACCTACCTTGGTGCAGAAGACTCATATATTCATTAGTCATTACCTTCTGAGACACAAACCATGTTGAATGAATCAACTATCAAGATCAACATTCATACTCAGGATGACCCGCACATCCTAAAGATCGGACAATCTTTAGATGTTGCTGAACAGAAGCCATCACTTCTTTTCTCAGAGATCATAACCATGCTTTCACTTGGTCTTACGTAGACATGCCCAGGTATTGACCCCACCATAGTGGTCCACAATATCGTAACCATTCCGATGCCAAACCCATTAAACAAAGCTGAGGAAAATGCACCCTCACATTTCCCTTCTCATCAAAGAAGAACTTCAGCACCTTCTTTCCATTTCCTTCATCTTACCCATTGATTATCCTCATTGGATTTCTAACATTGTCCTATCACTAAAGGTGACAGGGGACTCCACATTTGCACATGACTTCCATGACCTCAACCTAGCATGTCCAAAAGATGACTTTCCCTTACCTGGTATTGACCAGCTTGGTTGACCTTACCACTGGCCATGAGATGTTATCACTCATGGATGGCTTCTCGGGTTATAACCAAATCCTACTTGCCCCAGAAGATCAACACAAAACCTCGTTCATCACCCCTTGGGGGACCTTCTGCTATCGAGTCATGCCTTTTGGCCTTAAAAATGTTGGTGCCACATATCAGTGGGCTATGACTTACATCTTCCATGACATCATGCATCACATATTGGAAGATTATGTGGATGATCTCTTGGCCAAATCTAAATGCCACTCTGAGCACCTAACCATCCTCAAAACCATCTTTGACCATCTCATTAAATATTATGTCCGCCTTCAGCCTAAGAAGTGCATCTTCACGGTTCTCTCAGAAAGCTCCTGGGATTTATCATTTCCCTCCATGGTATAGAAGTTGACCCTACTAAAGTCAAGGCCATTCTTGAAATGCCTCCACCTACCAACCTTAGACAACTCCATAGCTGCAAGGTAAGTTGCAGTCTATTCATTCATTTCATTTCACAATTATCTGATCGATGTCAACCATTTCATCATCTTCTCAAGAAGGATGTCTCCTTTAAATGGGATGATGACTACCACAAAGCTTTTGAGGCCTTAAAACAATACCTTCTCCAACCACCCATACTCATCCCACCTAAAGATGATCAACCTTTTTACCTATACATATCCACTACCGATCACTCCTTGGGAGCCATGCTCGCTCATCGCGATGAACAACACAGGGAGCAGGTGGTTTATTACATAAGCCATACTCTTTTGGACTATGAAACCCATACACCATCCCGAAAAACTTTTCTTAGCCTTAGTTTTCATTGCCACCAAACTCCGTCATTACCTACTCAACCACAAAACCTATGTTGTGACCAACACCGACCCCTTACACTTCATGTACACCAAACCTTATCAAAATCAGCATGCCGCACGATGGCTTATGCTTTTAGCTGATCTTGACCTCAATTCATTCATCAAAAGTCCATCAAGGGCCAAGCTATCACCGACCAATTGGCCATGCACCTATTTCTGGGGATCAACCCTCTAATTTTGACTTTCCAGATGAGTCGATTGCTACCCTTTCCCTGGATGAACCCCCTTACCAAATGACACTCTTCTTCGATGGTTCCAAGTGTCAGCGTGGGGGTGGGGCTGGTATTATCCTCATTCCTCTTGAGGGTGAACCCATGCCTTTGTCTTTCAAATTAGATTTTGAATGTACCAACAATATTGCCAAATATGAAGTGCTCATACTAGGTCTCAAGCCACCTACACCCTAGATGTCAAATCAATCAACATCTTTGGTGATTCTCAATTGGTCATAAACCAAGTCAATGGTATGTACCAATGTCATAATGAGATACTTCAAAAGTATAAACATCATGTAGACATACTTTTGACCACCTTTGATCGTTACACCCTTCAAACCATCCCATGTTCAACCAACAAGTTTACAGATACCATGGCTTTCTTAGCTTCCCAAATACCCACTTCACCTGCCGATTCTACAATCTTTGTCACCATCTGATGACTCCATCACCTTCTTATTTACCTCACGATGTTTACTCAATCGGAACTACTGACCTGACCCGAGTGACCTTTGGTATAAACAATACTCCAACTACCTTTCTCTCTCCATCTTACCTCCTGATCTCACCCATAACGGACAACGTGCCTTCCTTAAAAAGTCTCTCATTACATCATCTAGGGGGCTCCTCTATAAGCACAACTTTGATGGTATTCTCTTACGATGCCTCACAAGTTCTAAAATTCCTTATACCATTAAGGAAGTTCATGATGGCATATGTGGAGGTCACTTCAGTGGCCTTGTTGTTGCTAAGCGTATTCTTCACCTGGGCTATTATTGGTGACCCTTAACCATGATTGTTGTGACTATGTCAAACATTGTGTAAAATGCCAACAACATTCCAATCTTCATCATACACCCAGTCATGCCTTACAGGTCACTCGTGACCTTTGGCCCTTCTCTCAATGGGGTTTGGATCTTGTCGGAGAAATCAATCCTCATTCTTCCCAATGCCATCAATGGATCATTACTACTACAAATACTATACAAAATGGGTGGAAGCCATACCACTCATCTCCATAAAAGCTGAGAAAATATGTGAGTTCATTAACCACCACATCATTTGTCACTTTGGTGTTCCTCATCGCCTCATCACTGATAATGGAAAACAATTCAAAAACAAAACATTGCAAAAACTTTGTGACACCTTCGGCATTCAGCTTAGTTTCTCATCACCTTATTACCCACAAACCAATGGCCAAGCTGAATCCACTAACAAAACCTTAAACAAAATTCTTATGAAAGTGGTTGATGATACTGGGAAGGATTGGCATACACACATTCCTTTTTCCCTATGGGCATACCACACTAGTATTCACACTTCCACTGGCCACACCTTTTCTCTGGTCTACGGTATAGAGGTAGTCCTGCCTCTCAAAGTCTAGATCCCCTCACTTCACATTTCTCTCCATGACATGCTCAATGATGATGACTTTCATTAGGACCATTTAGCATAGCTAGAGTTATTAGATGAATGTCATCTTAACGCTCTGGATCACCTTCAAGTTTACCAAAATGTATCAAACGTGCCTACGACAAACGTGTCCATGAATGAACCTTCCAAGTCGGTGACCTTGTCCTGAAAGAAAATCAACATGTAACCAAAGCAGAAAAAAGTAAATGGGGAAAATTTTCTCCTAATTGGCTTGGACCATACATCATGACTCATACCTATGGATCAGGTGCTTATCGTTTATCTTCACTCGATGGTAAACCCAAACCTGAGCCCCTTAACACCTTGCATCTTCGACCATTCTATTGTTGACTTGTTGTCCTACCTCACCTTTTGTCTCTTTCCATGCTCATCCCTTGAGCGCTATTCACTTCATACACCTCATTAATGATTAAACAAGAATCATGTGAGTACCCATCACTTGTTATCTTCTCTTGAATATGTGTACCACGGCACTTGCACATAGCATGATTCTCATGGATACTTTTCATCTACCTTTAGATGAGATCCCATGGTCGTTTCACCTTGCCTTTTGAACAAGAGTCTTATTCTCCACCTTGGTCTTGTCCATGACTTCAAAGACCTCACATGGGACCAAACTCCTTGAGTCAAACTTCTAATAAAAAGATGACTCCCTCAAAAGGACATCTTCCTCTCGACAATTGCTGTTATAAATAGACTGCTCCTTGAAGGGACAACTATGTAAAGCTCTTAAAAAAAAAACAGAGCAAAAAGCTTCCCACATCGATCAACTTCACGAAGACCTCAAGGAGTTAAATTTTCTTCATCCCATATAGACTTCCCACATCGATCAGTCTATTTCAACTATAAGTCAAAACAACAACCTTTTTGTCATGGACTTGCCCATTGTGACCTAGGTTCTCTTGCCCAAAGTGCATGTTACCTATACCATATAAAATTACCTACTTTTCACCCTTTAAACCATGCCCACTCTCATTTCCTACTACCTCAAGGGACTTCTTGGAACTTAGACATTTGGTGATCATGTGACTACTTTTCACCATAGAACAGTCCATCATGCAATGTCTTTAGGGTCTTATGTTCATCACCTCTACCAAGGTATGATCTACTCGGTATGATCCTACCCAATCAGGTGGCTTTATTGCCCCTCTTATCTTTTAACCATCTTTGTTTACATTTTGATTACCTTATACAGGACATGGTCCTCGATGCTTACTTTTGGGGTAATCTTCTTCTTTCACCACAATCACCCTCACCTACATCATTTTACCTATAATCTACCCACACCTAACAAACCTAAACCCACACCCTTCCTAAAACCTACTAACTCATTTTCATACCTCCTCATATTCTTCCCTAGCTTATGGGAGAACTACATCGGCCTGAGGTCCCTTTTCACCGGGACTATGTAGGCAGCACTCTGAGGGCATGGGGCCCTTGGAGGTTAGCTCGGCCATCCTCTACCCTAAATAATTCATCTTCCATGTGCCTCACATTACATCACACCTAACTTCGTTTCCCTTTTATACCCAAAATTGGAAATTAAACCACATACATAACAAATTGTTTCATATTTTAAACATTATCACAACATACATTTATCATCGCTACATTTATTATGCCTACCATTTCTCTATCATCACTATGCATAGATTATACCACATCTCACATATGACCCATATTATCATTCATTGCATAAAATAATGAATCACCACTTCACCTACTTTCGACTCAACCATGCCTAAACAAACCTATGACCATGCCTAAAAACTTTAACAACCATGCCTAAACCTAAACCATGCCTAACTCAAATCCATGCCTATGCCTATAACCATCTAAATTTCGAACCATGCCTAACTAACTCGATCCATGCCTAAAATGCCTAACCTCTGACTCGATCCATGCCTATAACCTAACTCAATCCATGCCTATGACCCATGCTCATCCATGCCTAACTCATATCATGCCTAAATCAACCTGACTCGATCCATGCCTATACCAACCTAACTCCATCATGCCTAACTCACCTAATTTCCATCCATATCAACAAAAAATTCATATCTCATAAACACATCAACAAATAAAAAAATACCATGTATCTCATCATATAAATAAATCAATGTGTATCTCAAATATACATGGCTATCTCATCATGTCCATCATCTCAAAATCATCGGCATGCAGCCGATATACAATACAAAATGTCATCGGCATGCAGGCTGGTCTCATATATACAATAAAATAATGAATCAATACAAAATCTCTTTGGCACGTAGGCTGGTATATGCTCAAATATACAAAATCTCTCATACATCCTCACTTTGTCATTGGCATACGCAGGCTAGTATGTGATCAAAACTATAAATATCTCTTGACACACAGGCTGGTATATAATCACAAAATAACTATCATACATCAAAAACTAGGTGACCGCATATCAGGCATCTCGGTGGATGTCCTCCATCTCTATATCACTGTACCCTCGGCCTCTGGGTCCCTGCTGGTGCCTCAACTAGAGTGGTCTCCGTATGCTTGGTAGCCTCTGCCTGATCGGGCCTCGGAGCTTGCTTGACCCCTGTGCTCTCCACACTGTGAGTGTGGGATCTCATCCTCTCACTGGACGCCTGTTGTGCCCTTTACTCGGCATAGGATATAAAGTCTATCCCAGCCACCATCAGTTGGTCTGATAGTATCTCGCCTCACCTAGGGCATCCCATAACCTAGATACAGGCACGGTCTATGGTGGTCCCATAGGTCTCGGCCCCTATACCTACCCTACGGGACCCTACCCCACTGCCTTTTGTGAATTGGGACCTTCTCTGGTGCTTGTGGTGGTGCCCCCCTTGCCCTGTGCTGCCTATATTTGGGCCTATAAGACCCCAATCTATGGCTAGGTTGTGGCCAACTGGCCCTGTAAACTTACCACCTAAGCTGTAAGGCTGCCACTTTGACCATCCCCCTCCTCTCCATCTCCATCTCCTCCACCAGCCATCTGGGCCTGCAGACTAGCCACCTGTATGCGTAGCTCTGCTACCTCCACCTCTGAGCCCTCCAGCTATGTCTGTAGTATACCCAACTGGGTAATGAGCGTAGCTACCTACCCCTGTAGGGCGTCTCTCTGCACTGTAATGGTAGCTAGATCTGGTTGCCCCGGTCTGGGTGGTATGGCTCATAACTGAGCCCCACCACTATCACTGTCTGTGCATCTGACATCATCATCTATCTTCCGGTCCATTGGCTGCTCCTCCTACCTTGTGGGCATTGTAGGCTATGGTAGAGGTAAGGGCCTCTCCACGTCATCTCTCGATACTATGGGAAGGGCGGAGGTATGTCTTCTTGTACTAACTAAGCTGAACTCACCATCGGACTCATCTGCTGGGATCATCTCATCCTCCCGGCACGGTGACCTATATCCATCTCTCTAGCTGGAGCTCAACTAGCTCCTCATGCATATGCCTATATGAGGGGAATCCCACATATGGCCTCCATATAATGTCCACTCTGATAACCCCTCCAGTAACTAAAATGGGCCACATCATGTGTCGGCCTATCAGATCTCCACTCTCCTATCACTGGCACCCATCTCCTGTATCCCACTCACACAAATCACCTTTGGGAATGCATCTGCTCGGGGCATCCCTATAGGATGCACACAAACTATGTGCTCATATGCCCAATAGTGCAGTAAAAATGTACAACATAGGCTGAACCTATGTAGCCACCCATATGCCCACAACTCCCTATACAGCTGCACCAAGAATGTTGGTGCCCAGGAAAAGTGGGTCTCATGCACCATCATGTCATGGAGTACCCCATCAGTGATGATAGGGAAAAGCATCCACCCTCTACATCTGGCAGTGCATAGTAGTACACTACCTCCATCAACAAAACCACTAGCCTCATCTCCTCTCAGATGGGCTAGGTACATCTCTCCATAGCTCAAACTAGTGCTATGGAATCTCATATCGGCCATCCCCTCTCCAAAAATAGACACAATCAGCTCCTTTGAGGCCTCGGAGGAGATAGAATAAACTTGGGCACCCAATATGGGTAATCAAGAGATCGAACACGTCCTCTAGGGTGATAGTCATCTCACCCATCGGTAGGTGGAACGTGTTGGTCACGGAGTCCCATCTATCGATGAGCGCGACCATCAAACTAGGTTGCTCGGGACTACATGTCTATAGTAATGAAAACCCCACTCAAGCCCACTACCTCCACATGTTGCAGCTCCTCGGGGTCATTGCATGCTACGCATTGTCACCGAGTAGGGTGGAACCTATCCCGCATATGTAGTTGTGCTCTCTTACATCCAATACAAGCACGCCATTAATTTACATATATCAATCCATATTCAACCATTATCATTTCCCTATACCTTATTTTCACCCTACCCATCTCAACTACCTAGCCCACATCACTTTTGGACCTTTGTGCCCACTAATCCGACTGGTACCGGTTCATCCTAACCGACCCTGGTCACCCTTTAACGGCATTGGTCACCTGTTTGGTGACCATCTGCCGATTCACCCTTACTGACCCCCGACCCCCCTTAACTGACATCGGTCACCTGTTTGGTGACCGATACTTTCCATTTCCACCTAATCGACAACTAACCACACTTGACTCGACACCAGTCACTTTATGCGTGAAAAACCCCGACTTCCCAAAACCCCTTTCTAAAAAAACCTTCCCTGCCCCTTTTACCCACCTACAATGACCTAAACTACCCTTGGACCTCCACCCACCCCCCCTATCCCATTTATTACCCTCCCCATCCCTCCTTTTACCCAATATACCCCCCATTCCCAAATTTAATTTGTGCCCACCCACAAAAATGAAAAATCAACACAACCTACAAACAAAAATAAAAAACTCCTCTAATCTATCAAATCCACAACATAGAGTAGAGCACTTACCTCGTCGTGCTACCACCATCTCTCGGTGGCATGTCTGCCATTGTACTTGGTGGCCCCGATCCCTCTCCAGCCTCCGCCATCACCGAATACCTACTCATAACCTCTCACCAATCGAATCCCTCTGATGATCCTGTGGACCCATTGCTCACCAACCAATCACTCATCAATCACACTGCCAACTCACTATTTTGTTTCATCTGAGACACTTTTCTCTCTTTTCTCTCTTTTTGTCATTTTCTCACTTTGAAAAATAACAAATGAATAACAAAAAACTATGGATTTTTTGTTTTTATAACAAACCTAACCTAACCGACGTCGGTTACCCTTGACCAGACATCGGTCACGTGCCCTACCTAACCATCATCAGTTTCCCTCTACCAATGTCGGTTATCCATGACCGGCATCGGTCACCCTCACCTACACATTGCCCTCAATTTTACCCTTTACCCTACCCCTACCTCCCTTTTTTTCCCCACCCAACCTTCACCCTGATCATTTACCCCACCCCACCTTTACCCTACCCATTTACCTCACCTTTCTGACCTCATCATTTACTACCTCCCTTTGTCCTCCTTTGGGGACTCATTATTCTACCCCTACCTTGGCCTTACCCATGTTGTGACCTAGATATTTGGACTGGACCATCGCTAGAGACCTTTGACCTCATGTGTTTGCTATACCTTGTGGCACTTGTTACTGTGTTGTTGACCTAATGACCTTACCTAGCCTATTGCTGTGACCATTTATCTTGACCCTACCTTTGGTGTACCGAACATACCTAAACGTTCCTATGCCTAACCTATGTTGTGTTTCCTGACCATATCCTATACCTTGGATACGAATCACTTCAACCTTGTTTGGATAAACCTATCGACCTTAGATGATGTAGAGTTTTCTGCTCTTCAACCTAGTAGCATGTTGTACAGTTTATACGTGTGCGTGCATTTGACTATTGCTACCTTTGACCCAGACCCATTACCTAGATTACCAGAGTAGACCTTGCTTTTTCCCCTTCCCCACCTTCCCCTTTCTCTCATTCACCTTTTATCAAACCACTCACTGATTCTACCTTTGGCCTCGTCAGTTCTTAGTTTGAGGGGGATCACCTTCACCCACACATGGGGCAACCACATCTTATTTTTGTTAGCGTCGCTTACCAATACAAGCTAAAACAAAAGGGGAAAATGTAGACACTAAAATTAGGTCACACTCCCCTTTGGTCCCTCGACAAATAAGCACCCTTCATCACATTCACCTATCCATGGCCCCCTTCACCCCACTAATATTAATTTAATTAATTAAATTAAATTAATTCATTATCCTCACCATATTTATTATTTAAATATCTTAATTTAAATAATATCCACACATATACTTCACCTAGACACCTCATCAAGCTAACTCACCCTAAGACCTATTCTTAGTAAGTTGTCATAACTAACTAAGACTTACCCAAACCCTAAAAATCAATGCCTACATTCTCTCTAACCACATTCCCATGCTTACAAGAAGCTCCTAGTCTAATCCATGGGTTAACAACACAAGATCTGGAGAAATCAAGAGGATCTCCCTAGTTTAGTAAACCTAGGAAATCCCACCTTGACCGACGCTGGTTACCCTAACCATCACTTACCCCTAACTGTCGCCGGTTAAGCCGGAACCACCGTCGGTTACCCTTTTAACCCCAAAACAACCTTATTCTCAAGGTTGGCAGAAGGTTGGAAAAAGATTGGAAAAGTTGGCGAACATTAGCACATTCCAGAGAGATATCACATCTTCTAAGAGTGAATTCCAGTGAGAACACGCATGCAAGGAAGGAGATCAAGCATCTTTTCCTGCACAACCATCCCAACAATGATCTGATCTAACCAAGCAAAGAGGAATGTACATGCAGCCCATGCAGAAGCTTTCCTTCAGTTGGTGACCACCTGCAGCCTTCAAAACCTCTCATCAACACCTCCATCCCTCACTCATAGGCATCCAAGGACTAGAATCCAAGTAAGTAGATGTTATACTTCTCTGGTTCATTCCATTTCATCATTATATTATCATCTTTTGTTTACCTAGCCATCCATTGACCTCCTTCAACATTCCCCCTCCATATACCCATTAAAACCTTGCCAAATCCCTCCCAAATCACCCAATACCTCATCCCGACCAACCAAAGTCCTTTTGTGCAATCACAAAGGAGACCTAAATCTCATTTGTGGCATTCCCAAAACTCCACAGTAACTAGCACCGGTTACACCCAACCATCATCAGTCACCCTTAACCAACATCGGTTACTATATTTTCCCATACAACTTAGAACAATGACCTACCCACCTAATTCCACCTCACCCTCATTCACCTATGATCTACACGAGACCTCTTTCGGACTGCACGAGAGACCCAGAACCAGTTACTTGACCTTTGGATCCTATTCTAACCTAGCTTGTTAGATTAGATCTATTTCTTATTGTGTTTTAAGTGAGATACCTAAATCATTTCAAATTATAATAGGTTTTACCTTATTTACCACATTAAATTGTTTAAAATAGTGGACTGACAGCCATCTAGGAAGTATCACACTTCCCGGATCTAGCACACGCTAGGCAGTTCACTGCATATATTGTTTAACTTTTTCTAGTGGTCTTGCTTTGCATTACAGGTAGTTCCTCCTAGCCAAAAGGAAGCTCTCACAATCAGCTGTGGATTCAGAAGTCATACATGCATAACAACCCATCAACCAACATTAAAATAGGTATTCCTCCTATGCCCGTTACCCTATCTATTTTGTCAATACTTCAAAGAAATGATCTAGAAAATGGTGACCGGTCACCATCGACAAAGCTATTTGTCCCCTCTAGTGCTATTAAGACTCCTCATGGAAAACCTCTAGGCCGAGCCACTATAATGTGCTTATACACCCAACATTGTAATAGAAAACCAACATCAATCCCAAACCTCTTCTAATCACCCACGCCCATAACTCTCTATAGGTTTGGACAAGTAATTTAGCTACCTCATACAAAAATAGTCCTTTGCTCCATCATATCGGCCACTACGCCGGTCATATCCACAAAAATTGACTCACGACATAGTATAGAAAAGTATAGCACGTAATCCCTATCATCATCAAGGCCATCAAAGCATGAACCTCTGTCTTGGGATAATATAAATCCCAATATGAAAAACCACCTAACAAAAAACTCCACAAAATTAGCATTACAACTGCACAACCTCCTCATACACCAGCTCTATCTATCTCATCGATCAACTATATACCCTCTCCCTGCACATGAAACCTCATAATCTTGTGCATGTCCTCTAGGGTGATAGTCATCTCACATGTCGGCAACCAAAATGTACATGTCATGGGATCCCATCTCTCCAATAACGTAAGAAATAGCCCTCGTTGCCTATGGATTTATCTGTTATGATGCATCACACCCAATCCTACATCCTCCAAATGATACCAATCATCATCTGACAAAGAAGCACACACTTCCTCTAGGATCAAAGGAATCTTATCTCGAATAGTCAACTTGTCCCTCACCTGCATCCACAAAACATAAAACATTCATTAGAACAAATTTTAATCAAAATTTCATTAAAATAACACAAAATAACATCAATCGTGATTCATTACCATCGTTGAAATTTCACCCAAATCAAGTGATTTGCTAAAACTCTTAGTGATTACTAGTGTCTCAACAAATGTGCCATGGTATAGCCCCAAAATAAAATAAAAACTAACTAAAAATACATAAAAACATCAAAAATGGGTACATACCTCTCCTCGGTGGGCCTCCTCTCGCCTCTAGATCCAACTACACCCTTCATCTCTCACTTCTCTATCAAAAATCACTAGATTAGAGCTTTAGTTTTCTCAATTTGCATGGTCAAAATGAATTTACCATGGTTAATCTAATCATTTATAGGGCACTAATTTTCCCACCCTAGAATCACCGATGATTCCCATAATCACCAAAGATCACCTAAAATCTCTTGCACTTCTTTAAATCACTGCAATTCCCTTTAATCATCAAAAACACACCTTGACAATAGAAAATATATTCAAATAAATATCTTATTCATCCAAGTGGCACATTGGTCTAGCATGTGTCCCATTTTAAAGTCCATGAATCCCTCATAACATCAAAAAACAAACCAATGAACGATTTCCTCGATAACATAGTCCAAGCTTAATCAAAATCCAACACTCGTCTGCCTCGCAAATCCACCATGGATTTTCTTGATATAAGCCATCAGGACATTGAACCCCTTAGCTCCCTATCGCTTGGCTCCCTGGTCTCAATAAGCTCATCTTTGCAACCACATTTTCTTCCAACAAATCATACGTCTATGGACTCCCCTTTGGTTTCTATCACTTGATTCCAGCTGGTACATCTTGCATACCACATTTTAACTTCCAAATGAAATCATACATGTCAAAATTATCCAATCAACTCAATCAAAATGGTGATCATTACACTTTATCGCAATAGCCCTTAGTTTGATGGGGGTGAATCATCTATCCAAAATAAAGCAAACCATTTTTTTCCATTAGTTTTCCCATCACAAACCACTCGATAAAAAGGGGGAAATGTAGACACCATGTTTTTTTACCCGCCTACTCCCTGCATACGCACATTACTTTATCAAAAAATAGCATTGTAAACACTACCTAAAGTAATTACTCTCACCTTGTCAAATCAATGTTTACCCTCTCTAAAAATTACAATTAACTCATCTAAATTTACCTTAACCCCCATGAAACCACCTAACCATTTCTAAACCATCCCTAACCCATTTTATCCCAACATCTTAACCTCCCCAACTCATATAACCTCTTCCCAACCATTTTCCTCATCTATATACCCAAAAATACCATTTGGGAAGTAGTTAGAACCACTTCTAAATGTTTCCCCTAAAATTTATGGATCGCCATTGATTCCAATAGATCGCAAAATTATAAATATGAGTTTCATCCCCTATTTTAATATCTTCAAAATTCTCTCGACATCTTTGTATATTTGTTGTCGAGCCTAATAGTGAAGCTCTACCACTCTAGTGATCTCCAAGCCAAACAAAAACATCAACAACATAAAATCCTATAATCACATCAATATTTGTAGCCTTTCCCTCAATAACCATCCTAAAGTAATAAACAATCAACTACATCGACTTCAATCATCATCTGCGGGTGTTTTGTCATTGTTCTCCAACACTCCAAGGTACTCTTCTCCTTTTTTCATTATTTTTACTACATAAATATCTACATATCAATAATTTTGATCTTTTATTTCTTAAACTTATCATTTTTCGAGAAAATCATCATTTTTACAACAATCGTCATTGATTCCTTTGAATCGCACACGATTATGTTTAATCACTAGTGATTCCTTTGAATCACTTGTGATTTATGTCTATTTTTTCCATTTTATTAATCATATCATTTCATCAACTTTTATCTATATCTCTAGATTTAACTTGTCTTTTGCAAGTATGTCTTTTCTTTAGATGATTGTTCCAAGCCAATCACACCCCATCACAAGCATTTACAACCTCCCAATCATCCAACAACCTTTCATGTGGGATCGATTTGACATCCTTCATGAGCACACATTATGTGCCATCATATTCACACCTGACATCAAGGATATCGAGAATCGTAATAATTCCTCCATGAGATCCAACAAGATACCATGGACTACTGGTATGATTACTTCAAAGTTGTCCAAATATCTACCACATTAGTCTAGGTCACCTACGGCTGAAGTGAAACATGAATTTCCTTTCTGTATTGATTTCTAGCTCCATATTTATCATTGTTTATCACTCTATTGTTATCATAAATTCATTTGATTGTTTAAAAATGATATGACATCCTCTAAGGAAGTCCTTTGAATTCTTGGGATCGGCCTTTGCTAAGTAGCTCGTCTCCCCATATTATATAATATTTTTATTTTAGTTGTCTCTCGATTATAGGTCTCTTGACTTGGAAAGATGAGGAGTACTTATCCATTGGTACATCCAACCATCCCAAAATTTCCACTATCAGTGCAGGTATCATTAAACCCTACCTTGTTTTGAGTTTTAGGTACTTTTTGCATGTAATAGTAAAGACTTGAAATTTACCTAATACATGATGAGGTCACCATTGTTCAAAGTTTTTCACACACACTAGAAGAAATATCAAGAGAATATTATTTCATGTAAACTAAGTGCTCACACCACTACACGAAACAAACCAAAGAGTAAAAAACAACAAAACTATCAATTCAACTAGGAGACAAATAAGATCTCTCGTAAATCATGTTGCAAGCAACTAGTCTATTTGTTAGAAGATTTGGCTTAGTGAATGCACACACCATGTAAGAGATGAGTGAACATCTTAAATGAATAATTTTTATTATGAAACCATGCATGCAATATTTCTTTTAATCTTAAAATTGATAAGATAGTATCCAAACTTATTCTTAAGCCTTAACGACATTTAATGAAGATCCTCCTTACAAAGGATATTCTAATATGGAAAACGCTTTTAGAGGGATAACTTTACATTAAATAAAACTAAACCATGCATCTATAATATAATTAATATTATCAAATCTAGAATATGACAGAACCTACTACGATTAATTATTGTAAGCATTTTTCATCTCCTTGGTTTTCCTATAAATACCTATAATGATCTCATTATAAGGGTCCTTGGATTTTGAATAGAAAAGCTTATGAGTTTTATGAATTTTCCTTGTCTCCTTTTCTTTCTATATTCTTGGCCCGAGTTATATTCTTTGTTTGTTTTTTTTTTCTTAATCTTGAATTACTATTAAAGGATCCACTCTTGTTGATTAATTAAAATATCCTCCATTTTGGTGACTAGAAAACCGAGAATGCATTTTGTATTTCCAATGGTGTTGTTCTAAAATATTGGTGTTTTAATTCCTTTCCCTCATAATCTTGCAAATGCATGTGTCTTGATCGAGTGCTTATTAGTCTAAGGGTGAGCATGGTTTTGATGGATCTTGGTATTTAAAAGAGATATAGAAAGCTTCACAATTTTGTAGAATATTTCTCTTTTTCCATACCCTACTCTCTTTTTATCATTTAATAACTTTGTTAGTATTAGGATTAAAGCTTATAGTATGCATATAAATGGAATTATCTATGTTACAAGTGATACTCATATCCAAATATTTGTTGTAATGGATTTCATGCAATCATTAGGCTTGAATGGATGATAATCAATTCCCTTTACTTGTAACACCATTCAAATTGACTTTCTCATTATTGATTCCTAATCTAATAGTTCCCTTTGGATAGAACCGAAAAAACCAACAAACACCCTCATAAAATTATCACAACCACCATCCCACCTTAATCTAAATTCCAAGAAACATCATGACAACTAAGACCTGGTGTAACTAAACCTTGGAGATCCTTTATGCATAGTTCATTTTTTAGCATAAAGCACCCACCACCTTGATCACTTTCCCCCTCTCCTACAAAGAGTTTCTCAAAATCAATCAATAAATGATGCCTCAAGGTCTTGGTTACACTAGAAATTTTCCATCCTTAGGTTAGACTAATGCATAAAATAAAGTGCAACTCATAGATAAACACTTATGTATAACCATCCTATGCTCAACCGCATCCCTAGTGCATGGATGTCATTGTATTCTCAATTTCATACTCCTTTGGCATATATTCCTTCCCCCATGATCCTTTTACATAGCCAATTTACACAAAATATAATAACTAGCCTCTTGTGTTACCCTCACCCACTCAATATGCTGCAGTGGTCACCAACCACAACAATTTAACCCCTACGCAAAAATCAATGCAAAATTTTTCATTTATTCATCTTGATGGAATCATTTCAAAACCAACCCTCTTCTTTCATGCCCACATCTTCAACTTTAAACACAAAAACTAGGAACTTGCACCAAATCATAACAAAATCATCAAATGATGTTATAAACTTAAATAGACATGGTACACAATTAAACCGGTTCCAACTATTAACTATTAATTCCATGTGAAACTTTAAATTCCAATGCAATAAACAAAAATGGAACGTTAAACCAAATAATGGGGAGTTCCTAGTCCTTTGGAAAAAGCATGTGAAGTGGTAGTAGCTCTAACCATCCTCAAAAACTCTATCAACTTGGAATATTTAGCCTTAGAATATTGGTGCATACTCCACACCACCCCAAACCACTTCGAGGTGGATCACACAAAATTCCTCTCAACCTTTATCATTTTACAAAAGTAAATCGAAAACCCTTAGATAGTTCCCACATATGAATATATTTTGTAAGACACTTTGAGAACCACCTTGAGATTGACTAGATCTTGAAAACATGTGAGTTTCTAGGGAGAGTGATAATGAACCCAATGATAAATTAGTGGAGTTTTACGCTTACAAACAATACCAAAGAGTAAATAATTATCTCCTCTACATTAAAGCTTATGAGACTATGAATACCTCTAATCCTCCTAACTCCTCCCAAGTTCCTCTTAATGTGCACATATCCAATAATATTGTACCACCTAAAGGGCCAAACAATGTGTACCCTACAAAAGATAACACAATCTTTTCACACATTTAAAAAAATTTTGCATAATATAACATTGTTAATGAATTATGAAAAACTAAGGTCGATATCTCTATGTTTGAGCTTTTCCAAATAAGAAACCAAAGTGACACATTTTTTTAAAGATCTATTTCATCTATATGGAGAACCCATAATTGAATCAATTGATGCACATGTAGATACATATCAAGAAAAATTAGAGTCTCTTCCTTTTTTACTAGCATTTAGAATTTTTGGTAAGAATATACACAATTTTTTGGTTTATTAAATAACCTCTAGAAATTTCATGTCATCTTCTATTTACTGGAAAAAAAAATTCTTTCTCAAAAAAAAATAGTCACGAGTTGTGTAGTTGGACAAGAAAGAGGTGAATGTGGTCAAATAATTATAATCCATCCATATATATCTTAACATAGATCCAAGAGTATAGAAAATCATTAGTATCCAAGTTGTGGACATCCTTGAGGCATATGATATATGTCTTAATGAGATATTAGTTACGAACTATCAATAACTATATGGAAAAAACTTTTCACATATGTGGTTTCCATTAAACGGTGTCACAAATTAGGTGAGGATTGATTGGGAGCCTCACATGAAATTCATGATCACTAAATATAAAATTTTGGTGAAATTTTATTCATGAGAATGAAGATAAAGGCTATGATATGGAGAATAAGGCACCAAAGAAATTAAATATTTTATTTTTGGAGTGCAGTAACCTTTTACTCAACATTGTCCCACTAAATTACTAACCGAGGGATTGTGCATAATGCATAATAAATAAAAAAAAGACTTCACGTGCGTAGATATAAAACATTGAACTCGTTGAGTATTTCATCTTCCATGTTTCTCATGCACACCTCCTTATGGTTCAATGTTTTATATCTCTCGCAGGATGAAGTCTAATATGAGGTAAAAAGGAATACAAAATGATACTATGTGTAGTGACAAATGATTGTTTGGTCCTCTCCAATTAACATATTTTGATTGGATCACATTTCCCAATTGGTGTCATATGCATTCAAAAGATTATGATGAACGTCATTCTAAGGCCTTCGTATCTATATATAAGTGTACAATAGAGAGTATAAAAGGTTAATAATTCTACATAGTTGAGAGAGTGGCACATTGCGACCCAAAATAACCTTTGGGTCTCGTGTGGTATCTAAAATTGAATGAGTGTTCTACATAGTGTATTTCAAGCTCTATACACAATATATGGCACACAAAACTATTTTTGTATGTCGAGGAGGATAATTTTTTAAGAGCACCCCCTCATTAGAATATAGGATGAGTTAAAGAGTGCATTGAATGTGAAGAAATATACAAAATATTTCATTGCATATACCAAAATAAGAACACTTTGTTTCTTCTTCTAAGCCATAAAATTTTAAAATGGAAGACCATATTTTTACCTTGTACTTTGATAGGTCCAAATAAAGATAAGGATATGACACAAGTGTTGAGTTAATCAACCCTAAAAGGGAAATATAATGTACAACATTTAAAATTTATCTCTTGTGTATAGATAATGTCATAAAATATGAAGCGGTTATAAATGGATTGAAGTCCACTTTACAAAAAGGCCCAAAGTTCATAAGGGAATTTACGGGTTCATAATTAATTAACAAACAAGTAAGAATCCATTATACTTTCTATGACAATTTCCTATCTAGATATTAGATTTTGTATGGAACCATATTGAATATTTTGATGCATTTTACATCTATTCCATTTAAGAAATTAAAATAACATTGTAGATGCACAAGATTTCACAACCAACACCCTAAATCCAATACGAGTTTGAAGCTCAAGCACTTCTTGGTAAATTGGTTTCTTATCCATCCATCCTAAATAACATTGAATATGATTCATTTCCTAATGATAGGTCCAACATTAGACTCGTAATTTTGGAGATAAGTTCCTCTCCAATTCGGATCATTTAAAGCTCAAATCATCAAGGAAATTAGTAAGGAATAACTTGAATGGGATGAAGATGTATTTATGAACCTAAAAAAAATGACATGCCCACTTTGGAATCATAGCCTTACAGAGGATATTCAATATGAATCACCATGCAAATAACAAAATAATAATGTCCCTCTCGAGAGAACATGATATTAGTCTTACAACTTGGGAGACTACAATGATCTAATGAACATGTTAACTATAGAGATCCCAGTAGTGAACAAAAACACATATGAATTTCTTTGTAGGCATAATTTTCAATCACCCTTCACAACCAAAAATAAAAATTGATTCCTTTCAATGTCATAGTCCTACACATATAATCTAACTCGTGAAAGAAATATAATAATATAAATACAATAATATAAATATATTTTTGTAACATCCTCAATTTAGACAATAGAACAAGTCAATTTTTTTTTTTTTGATAATTGCATATTTGGTTCTAAATACATAATTTAGAACTCACAATTCAAATAACCATTTATATAACAGAGACTACCATATGCATTAATGACTCGGAATACCTCCGATCTATTCATTCCATGACTCGGTAATCTACATCTATTCATGAGTAAAAAGAGTTAGTGTTTTTATTTAACACAACACTCTTGCGGTTCTCTTCCTAATGCGGGATTGAGAATGCTCTTCGAGGAATCTAAAAGCTGCCATTATTCATCGGCATCTCATCCCTTAGACTAGGTGAATTAGGACAACGCAATCGATGAAACTTGCGATACTTTGGCCAAAGATTTGAAACATATTTGTTCATGTCTCGTATTCCTTATCCATACTCGTCAATCTTCCTTCACCCCATTCATATGTTATATAGAATGTCTTATCTTGACTTATCGGTCCTTCCTTTCACTGTGAATCACTCGGAGGCAGATTAACAAGGTGATAATGTTATGGATGCCCACGAGGATTAGGGATATGATGACATCTTGGTTCAACCTTGCGGTTCAACCAGTGTGTCATGATACCCAAATCTCGAGCGATCTTATAACATGACCACGTTCTTAATCGGTCCCGAGGGTAACTTGCGTGCGAAATCAAGTGTAAATCTTAGCGATCATGCGAAGGGTGTCGCCATAGTCACTGCATTGTTGTAACTTCGAGAAGATCCTAATCTTCTCGGAGGTACAACCTTCTATGATCGACTTTATGTCGTCAACCTTTAAATCCGCCTCGAGAAGATCTACCCATAACAAGCGTTACGCACTTGAGTTTAAATTACTTTTAAAGACTTTTCCCTAAGGTTAGCCTTTCCAAATCCTGATTCTTTGTCTTAAGACGACCCTCCTCTAAAAGACTCATTACTTGGTAGAGGTATTACGGTCACGCTCTCATCAGAGTCATTAGAATACACACTGATTCTAAAGTAACGAGAATGGGACAATATCTCATAACCTTTACTTGAGATTGCCATCAACTCCATTGATTGCTATCGGTTCTCTTAATCTTGAATTTATATCATACTTTTAAGTTTAAAGGTATAAATGATTAAGAATCCAATTCTTGTTGTCAGTTCATACTTAGGACTAGGGATTAGTAATTTAATCCAGTTTGTTTAGCGTTCTCTTTTAGGCTCAATTTTAACCTATCTTCAGAGAAACAATAATTTAATTCCAATATTGCTTTTGCTAGAACAAATTAGAACTACTAAACACTCATAAGAATTTAATCTTATTACTTACAAGCTTTCATTGTCAATCACAAAAGCGTCCATATTATACAATGAAAACAATGCCCCTTCGTTACATAAACCGAAGAAGGTCAACTTTCAGAAATAGAATACAATACATAAGTATCAAACACTTATTTCCATTCCTTTCAAAACTATACAATTACATTTTATGCAACAGCATACTTGATACAATGCTAACGGGAAGGAAACATCCTTTCACACATAGTACATCTGTAAAATCAAGCTGCAATTCATTACAAATCAAATAAACAATCTGATCAGCCTGTCAGATCTGCATTGCTTTTACCTCTTACGAACCATCTGCAAAAATAGTCAACATGAGTGGATTCATAACCCTTCATGATAAGCACTAACTTTTAAAACAATTAATCCATCAATTGTTTCATTAAACACTAAGTTTAAATGAGATCGAGACATTTACATAAGTAAACATAGTCAGACTATGCCCTTGTAATACAAAATGATTACAAATATGTAACTCTATCATTGTTACAAATAGTCTTAATCACTTTCTATATTTCATCAAATATTAAGAAACAAGGAACGAATGTACAAATCATTAAATCCAAAATCACAACATTGAATGATTGTTTCATCCTCAAAAAGGAAATAACATAACAATTGGGATTCCACCAATATGTCACAAACAATTTCCCAGCGATAGTCAAATATCAATAATATTAAATAAAGGAAGAGAAAGAACCAAACCATTCATACTTCCTTTCACATAAGTTCATCAACTGTTTTGCCTTCACATATGAAAACATTCAACGATTACATAAATGAACAAGTTAGACAAAGCTTGCAGCAAGATCCTTTGTTTAATCAAGAAGCGAGAAACCACGACAAACTACGTGCAGACATGACTAACACATCAATGCATTCATGTATCGATCCTCCCAATCTTTAGTTCCTTTTACACATGTTTGGCTTTGACACAGTAGAAAACAAGAAACTACACGTATTGCTGAAAACAACAACCTCATTGCATCGAGCAATCTAAGGTTTCAATGGACTATGCTATGTTGCCCACCGCGGTATTTCCAAATCATCACACAAATCGGACATTAATTGGAGAAGAACATAGCATACATATTCTTGCTCGCCAAATCGGACCAGATTAATTGGAGAAGAACATAGCATACATATTCTTGCTCGGTCAAAATAAATGCTTGAAGTAAAGAAAGGAATTGACCAAGCGATCCCTACCTTGCATGCAAGTCTTGGTATGATATTCATTACCCAAACAAGGTCGGAACAAGCGGTCATCCATGCTCGAGGACCTCAAATAGTGATGTCGAGGTCAAGCTCGAAGAAAGAGAAGTACTAGTTACCTTTCAGATTCCAATGATTCGGAGTAACAATTCAAGCAAATGAATATGAATTCATGCATATTCATCAGCGAAGCATAACAAGAATCGGACAACAAATTACTCTCTGCGATCATTTTACACTAATTTGCCTTCGAAGACGTTACATGTCCACCTAAGAATACGTATGCCTCAAAATCCCAAAACACGAAGGAATTCCAATCGCAATAACAAGATCGAAATACATGTTATTCCATTAAGTCGCCCACTTAAAAATACCAACAACTTAACTTTATTCGCTCAAAATAAAATGAATCATTGATCGAATCCTCAGTCGTCCCATTCACAATAGCATAAATCTATATATTCACACTTTGTAAGCGATAAAGGTTTTGCACTCATAACCACCCTCACAGACGTACTATGAAATTGGTTGATAAATCCATATATGCCATTCTGACTATGATCGAGAATGAAACAAGTGAAGCAAATCGAATACCCATTTTCAAGCAGGAAATCTATTGGGCGCTTGAAACTTTCGAACAACTTTCACTTAGAAATGAAAATGCATACGAAGTCTTTATCCTTTAATTATTTCAATTAACAGATGGCAAAAGCCACATTTTCGTCTTACGGGCTTTCACAAAAATCCATTCACAAAACTTATGGATGAATCTACATTCCCAGCATAGATAGCAATATACGATTGATCATCGACTCCTTTGAGTCGTCTGACAAAATCTGAGTGTATCTATATTATACACGATCCACAAAGTAATCCGCTAACCTAATAACAAGGAAAACAACTTCCGATAGGTCGAAAGACTACGGTAACACTACGATTACTTTGAGCCAAAAATTGAATACAAATGAAACCAAAGTATCATTAGTCGTCTCGACAAATCCCATGACAGTACCCAGAAGCGATAATACTAATCAATCTTCTTTGTATTCATCCAAATCATTCCATACGGTTTCTATAACAAGAAGCTGGTCGACCACGAATCAAAGACATACGGTGGTCTTATCTTTGCACCAGTATATTCAGGGCTCACGCCAAACAGGCCGAACACTCAAACCTTTATAAATAAATACCTCACATAAGCCGAATGAATACTCGAAACAAATAGAGTCGAAGTTCGATTTCAGCAAACACCCATCAGCGGAAATTGAAAAAATCGAATCGGAGAAGAGATATAGTGCCAAAATCAAACTAGATCTCATAGAAAATTCATCTAATCTTCTCAAAACATTTGAAACGAGTTGTTTTAATGAAAGCACTTGAAAACTGACAAGATATTTAAAAAGGTTAGGGCCTAGCATTTTGTATTTTGATCAAATTTCGAAGCAGACCACAGAAGAGCTCAAACTTCCTTTTCTTTTCCACGATGAAGCGACCAACAAAATTTCAACTGTCTCCTTCACAAATATATCCTCCATGACGAGAGAAAAGAGCCGGAGAAATTCATTCTTGCCATGCTGACTCAAAGAGAAGCAATGCGATGAACCGGTAAACAAGCGAGAGAGAGAGAAGACCGAAAATCGCGGCGACAAGCCAAACAAACCCCAAATTTCCGCTTGCATTGCCTTCATTTAGAGCTCGATTGAGAGTATTGAATGCCATTAAACCAATTTTCCGCTTAAACTCTACTCCCAGCACGACCGAGAGAATTGGCGGCAGTCCAACTAAAAACTCAAGTTCATTTCAAACTTAGCAATTGCCAAGTCACAGTTAGCCGCCGCTTAAGCCTCATACCATGACCTGTCCCTCATCCTTATCCCTACATTTATTGCCATGGAAAACACCACCCATGGTTCGCCACCTTTCATAGGCCCCTTCATAATCTCTTCATTAGTTAGGTTAGTATCTTGGGTTAGAGTTTAGGGTAATACCCACACTATTTTACACAAAGATACTAACTTAGGATATTAACAAACAGCCTAGGTTTAGGTTAGACTAACAATAATCTAACCCTAGGTTAGGTTTTATTTTTAGGTTACTAACCCTTAATAATTCAGTTTGGTCCATTGGAAAGACATATCATACCTTAGAAAGAGTTAACTCTCGTTTTATTACAGTGTATGTCAACGAATTATTACAGTCTGGCAATCGAGACCTTCCCGGATATACTTTGATATAAGGAAATTCATTTCTCAAGATCGGCTGAGTCATACTCACCAGACTTATTAAATGCTTCCCTACCTTGCGACTGTTCAAGTCTTATAATTTTATCACAAACGATTTAAAAGCATTACTTGGATCGATCCCTCGATCCAAGTCTAGATATTATTGATGAATACCTCTATAATTCATTCTCGATCGATTAATATTCGGACACAAAATGAAATAAATAAAGAGTCTATTCATATTTTGATCATCGACATCTGCAGAAATTGATACATATCAAAGCATGATTTACGAGATCACATCCTTTAAGAAATCACATATCAACATTGAATCTTGGAGAAAGTAACAACGATTCGGTGTTACCTATAGAAGTTCCGGGTAAGTTATTCGGCATACCCATGTAACACCCCGAATTTGTTACTTTCTCCTAAGCATTCAAGTGTTGATATGTGATTGTAAAAGGATGTGTTCCTCGATTCAGAAATCATGCTTGATATGTATTGAATTTCTTTCAAAAGTCTTGGTAAGTCAAAAATGAATGTAATTTATTTATTTCATTTTTTGTGCGAATATTAATCTGATCACGGAATTATAGAGGTATTCATCAATAATATCTAGACTTGGATCGGGAGGATTGATCCAAGTAATGCTTTAAATCTTTTGTGATAAAATTATATCATTATGAGATAAAAATAAGTCGGTCGAAATATGACTTCAGGATCTTGAAATCCCGATATCAAAGTATATCTAGAAGGTCTCGATTGTAGACTAAAACATACAATAGAACAAAACTCCTTTATTTAGGTATGATACAGTTTTCCGAGATTAAGGGTTAGTAACCTAAAACTAAAACCTAACACAGGGTTAGAATTGTTAGTCTAACCTAAACCTGAGCTATTTGTTAATATCTAAGTTAGTATCTTTGTGTAAATTGTTTGTGGTATTACCCTAAACTCTAACCTATACTAACCTAACTAATGAAGATTATGAAGAGGGCCTTATTTGGGCGGTGTTTTCATGGCAATAAATGTAAGTGGATAAGGATGAGGATGTGTCATGGCGGAGGCTTAAGCGGCGGCAAATATGCGACTTGCGATGCTAAGTTTGGAAATGAGCTTTTATTAGTTGGATTTATAGAGTTTAGCAGGAAAATTGGTTTAATGGCATTCAATACTCTGGAAAAACTAGATTAGAAGGCAACTTTTGAGATTTGTTTATTTTCGGTCTTCTTTGTTTACCGGTTCATCGCACTGGCTTCTTTGGTGCAAAATTTCTCTCTTTTCTCTCATGGAGGATATATTTGTGAAGGATACAAAATTTTGTTGTTCGCTTCATCGTGGAAAAAGAAAAGGAAGTTTGAGCTCTTCCCGTGGTTTTCTCGAAATTTGATCTTCGTGCATGCTAGGCCCTAACCTTTAAATATCTTGTTTCTTTTCAAGTGCTTTCATTAAAACAACTCGTTCAAATGTTTTGAAAGATTAGATGAATTTTCTATGAGATCTAGTTTGATTTTTGGCACTATATCTCTTCCGATTCGATTTTTTTCAATTTCGCTTGATGGGTGTTTGAAATCGTCTATTTGTTTGAGTATTCATTAATGTGATATTTATTTATAAAGGTTTGAGTGAGAGCCTTATCAACTTTGTTTTTGATTTGTGGTCGCTATTTCTGTTATAGAAACTCTTTGGAATGATTTGGATAATACAAGAACATTGATTTAATTAGACTGTCGGTCGATTTGTTGACGGCACATGCTTTCATTTCAGTATTCAATTTTGGCTTCCTTAACAGTGGCTTAGTGTTACCTAATATTTTCACCTATCGGAAGCCCTTTAGGTTAATTACTTTGACTGTGTATAATATAGATGTTTACTTTGTTTGTCTTCCGATGAAGGAGTCAATGAAATTACTATATTGCTATCTATGCCCAATGTAGATTCATCCATAAGTTTTGTGAATGGATTTTTGTGAAAGCCCTAAGACAAAAGCGAACAGCTCCAAATAATTATAAAGAACATTTTTCATTTCTTCTAGTGAAAGTCTGTTCGAAAGTTTCAAGCGCCCAATAGATTTCCTTTGCGAAATGGGTATTCGATTGCTTCACTTGTTTCATTCTCGATTGTTAACCAGAATGGCATATATGGATTTATCAACCAATTTCATAGATGCCGATTCATTGAGTGCAAAACCTTTATCTTGAATATATAGATTTATGCTATTGTG
The DNA here is from genome assembly GCA_018340775.1 of Taxus wallichiana var. yunnanensis. Classification (NCBI taxonomy): domain Eukaryota; kingdom Viridiplantae; phylum Streptophyta; class Pinopsida; order Cupressales; family Taxaceae; genus Taxus; species Taxus wallichiana. The sequence goes on along the minus strand of CM031237.1, from coordinate 714,983,354 downwards.
AATTAGACGACTCAGGATTCGATTGAATGATTCATTTTATTTTGAGCCAAATAAAGTTAAGTTGTTGGTATTTTCCAATAATGGAATAACATGTATTTGATCTTGAACGATGAGGTAGATAATTTTGAGGCATGTATTCTTAGGTGGACATGTACGCGTCTTTCTAATTGCAAATTAGTGTAAAATGATCGGCAGAGTAATTTGTTGTCCATTCTTGTATGCTTCGTTGATGAATATCGCATGAAGGATTCATATTCATTTCTTGAATTGTTACCTCTCATCATTGGAATTCGGAAAGACCCTCTCTTCGAGCTTGACAATTTACAATCAGTCCTTGAGGATGATTCTCCTTGTTTGGGTAAGTTCACACAACTTGCATGCGGCAAGGTAGGGATCGGTTTAATTCCTTTCTTTACTTCGATGCATTTTGATTTGAGCAAGAATATGTATGCTTATGTTCTTCTCGAATTAATCTGTTTTGACTGAGCAAAAATATGTATGCTATGTTCTTCTCCAATTATCTATCCGATTTGACCATGATTTGGAAATACATTTAGCATAGTCCATAAACCTTAGATTAGAATGAGGTTGTTGTTTTCATTTTTCCTTACTGTGTCAAAGCCTTACCGTAAAAGGAACCAGCATTGGGCGTATGATACATGAATTGTTGATGGTTACATTCACTTTCCTCTTGCTGTTTCTTCTTGATTAAACAGATCTTGCGGCATCTAACTTGTTCATTTATGTATAATGTTTTCATATGTGAAGGCTATGAACTTATGTGAAAGGAAGTATTGGTTCCTTCCTTTATTTATTTATATTTGACTATCAAAGATATTTGACTATCGCTGTTTGTTTGTATGACATATTGCCAATCCTATTTCCTTTTGGAGGATGAAACAATCCATCCCTTGTTTCTTAATATTTGATGAAATATTAGAAAGTGATTAAGACTATTTGTAACAATGATAGAGTTACATATTTGTAATCATTTTGTATTACAAGGGCATAATCCGACTATGTTTACTTATGTAAAAGTGTCTCATCTCATTTAAACAGTGTTTAATGAAAACAATTGATGGATTGCAATTGTTTTAAAAGTTAGTGCTTATCATGCTTATAACCGACTCATGTTGACTATTTTGCAGATGGTTTAAGAAAAGCAATATGCATCCGACAGTGATCATTGTTTATTTGATTTGAATGAATTGCAGCTTTTTTAACAATGTACTATGTGTGAAAGGATGTTTCCTTCCCCAAGTTAGTATTGATCAAGTATGCTGTTGTATAAAATGTAATTGTATAGTTTTGAAAGGAATGGAAATAAGTGTTTAATACTTATGTATTGTATTCTATTTAAAGTTGAATTTTCTTTATGTAACGAAGGGGCATTGTTTCAATAATATGGACGCTTTTGTTTTGACAATGAAAGTCAGGAAGTAATAAGATTAAATTCTTATGAGTGTTTAAGTAGTTCTAATTTGTTCTAGCAAAAGCAATATTGGAATTAAATTATTGTTTCTCTAGAAGATAGGTTAAAATTGAGCCTAAAAGAGAACGCTAAACAAACTGGATTAAATTACTAAAAGTATGAACATACACAGAAAATTGGATTCTTAATCATTTATACCTTTAAACTTAAAAGTATGATATAAATTCACCTTAAGAGAACCGATAGGCAATCAATGGAGTTCGATGGCAATCTCAAGTAAAGGTTATGAGATATTGTCCCATTCTGCTACTTTAGAATCACATTCTAATGACTCCTTGATGAGAGCGTGACCGTAATACCTCTACCAAGTAATGAGTCTTTTAGAGGAGGGTCGCCTTAAGACAAAGAATCCAGGATTTGGAAAGGCTAACCTTAGGGAAAAGTCTAAGTAATTTAAACTCAAGTGCGTAACGCTTGTTATTGGGTAGATCTTCTCGAGGCAATTTAAAGGTTGATTTACATAAAGTCGATCATAGGCTGCATACCTCCGAGAAGATTAGGATCTTCTCGGTTACAACAATGCAGTGACTTATGGCGACACCCTTTGCATTGATCGCTAAGATTTACACTTGATTTCGCACGAGTTTACCCCGGGACCGATTAAGAACGTGGTCATGTTATAAGATCGCTCGAGATTTGGGTATCATGACACAATTGGTTGAAGCTGCAAGGTCAAGAACCAAGATGTCATCATATCCCCCAATCCTCGTGGGCATCCATATAACATTATCACCTTGTTAATCGCCTCCGAGTGATTCGGCAAACATTGAAAGGGAAGGACTGACGATGGTCGTATAAGACATTCTATATAACATATGAATGGGGTGAAGGACGTATTCCAGATTGGCGAGTATGCAAGGAATACGAGACATGAACAAGATGTTTCAAATCTTTTGCCAAAGTATCGCAAGTCACATATTGCGTTGTCCTAATTCACCTAGTCCAGGGATGAATGCCGATGAATAATGGTAACAGCTTATTCAGCTTAGATTCCTTGACAGAGCATTCAATCCCAGCATTAGGGAAGAGAACCAAGAGTGTTGTGTTAAATAAAAACACTAACTCTTTTTACTCATGAATAGATCGGTAGAGATTACCGAGTCATGGAATGAATAGATCGGAGGTATTCCGAGTCATTACCCTGCATATGGTTTTCATATAAATGGTTATTTGAATTGTGATTCTAAATTATGTATTTAGAACCAAAGATGCAACTATCAAAAAAAAAAAATTGACTTGTTCTATTGTCTAAATTGAGGATGTTACATATTTTATCCAAGTAAATTTAATTGTGTCCATTCACTAAAAATTTTATAGTTTTCTTCCATTTCAAGTAATTAAATTAACCACGTGTAATAATTAAGTACTAAAAGCTACATGAGTTTGCATTAAATAGTTCATCCAATTAAAAAAGGAACTGCAATTAATTCCATTTTATCCATTCCATTTGTTTCATACATAAGAGAAATAATATTTTAAGTAGTGATGTTATTTAGTTAGGTTCATCCATTAACCTAAACATAAACATTTATTTAATCAACTTTAATTGAATCACATAGTTACCAAACCATTCCAATAATTTAAGTGTAAGTTTTTTCCATTTAATTACCAATGTACATACCTACACAATTTGACATATCAAGGATAAAATTCATCTTTATTCACATGAAATACATAGGATCCTTTACATAATTTAGATATGCCATAGTTCTAAAAAAAAAAATTATAATGTTTACAATTCGTTTCTCAATATACAATACAATAGATATCAGCATATACAACACAACAATCCATCGTTGAGACACTATCGTCATATGTTGTCATATATCCATCCCAATGTCAAACTATGATGTGTGAGAAAGAGTATCATTGGATCAATTTAATTCAAACCACAAGCCTTACGAATACCCACACGCCTCTCATAACCTAAGAGTATTCCTACCCTTCATGATAAGGAAGATGTAGAAAATCAATAAGATAAGAGAGAATACCATGTGTAGTACAATCACCCAAACTAGTAGAATTAGGAAAAGGTAAAAATATAAAATATCTTTAAAATTATATAAGTAATGATTATGCTTTTGTCTAAAATACTTAGGATAACATAATTCACCCCTACTTAAATCTGAAAATGTGCTAGCACATGAAATAGTTCTAATTAAATAATCATGAAGATATTCCTTAGATTTATCTTATCTCTATTATACCCCCATGAGCACTTGTCATGTGTGATCCACCGTACTAGGTTATCAGACACACCCAAAGTTGCATAGTGCTATATTATTGGAACGGTAAAATCCCCAATGATGATAACTTTCATATCCATATTAAATGACTAATCCAAGTCCAATTCCCTTTATTTTGTTTACCAATGTGACTTAGTATTCTCTACTTCTTAGTTTCCTAGCCTTACATGCTTTCACAAATGCTTTTTGGCCCCTTTACCTTAGAATTTTCCATTAAGTTATGTAAGCTGCTACGATGGTTTTGCAACTACCCTAATTATTATGTAACCTCTGGTATGATTTGGGTCGTCGTTACACAACCGCCATGGTGGTTACGTAATCACCAAAAGTTTGCACATACTAGCGGTTTCGGCGCATAAATCCAAGACTTAAACAACATGTTTTATACACATGTTGCTTCTTACCAAATTGATTTCTCGCAAGTTTTTTTAACAAATTAGATTCCTTTGAGCTTGTTAGATGCGTATATTCCTCCTCTTCTTTAATTACTATTATTAGTAAGTTAACTCGCCTCTTCCTATGGTGATTTGGCACTTCTTGGTTATCAAGTGTGTTACACCATTTCCCCCAACTTTATATAAAAACCAATATTTTTCCCGAAGCATAGGTTGAAATCAATTGAATTTGAATTACATTTTACTCTTCGAAACTTATCAAGAAGCACACAAGAAAACTTAGAGCCTTTTCCTTGTTACTCTCTTGCTTGCATTACTACCAGACTACCTACAACCAGCTAGCTCCAACACTTCTACATCTTCTTCTACATACCAACCAACACAACTCCCTGGACTACATTGGATTCATTATTGGAAAAGAAGCTAAGGGGATAGAGAAAAACACATCGAACACTGGATATTGTCTCAGTTCTACATTTCCAGGTTGGGCGTGTAATTGAACTCCTTTGAAGGTTTCTTTGTTTTTAGTTTAGATTTCAATTTATAATCAATTCAAACATTTGTTTTAAGAAAGGTAGAATTTATAATTATCTTCATTTCCATTAAGTAGATTATGTTGAAAACTCTTTCTCAGCTCATCCATGTGGATTTTTCTAGGAAATATTTGGAGGAAGTTCTTGTGCACAGAGTCTTTCAATTCTTCACTGTCAAATTACCACTAGATTTCATTTCATTCATTAGTCATATTTTATTAGCACATGAGAAAATATTCTATTGAGATCTTCCTCCCTACTTATCCATGTGGATCTGCAAGGGAAGTGAGTTTGAAGAAGCTTTTGTGTCTGTGCATTTTGTTGAGTTTCTTCATAGTTAAAAGCTTTTGTAGAATTATAGTGTTTTATCGGGGAAGTTTCAGGGGAAGGAATTTCTTCTAAGAAGCTTTTACTTCTTCCCGTGATTATGAGATAAAGAAAATAGAGGAAATAAAATCCACAACTACAAATTAGAATAAATCCTTTATTTAAATTAGATTAGAGTTAATCAATCTACAAAAAGAAATAACCACATCTGGCTATTTCACTGTTTGTGTTGTTTTGTTTTAGAATAGAAATAATTTTAATTTAATTAGAATAAATTTTGTTGTCATTGTAGCTTTTATTTATTTATTTCCATAAACCAGAAAATCCTCAAAAACATAGATTAAAGTAATTAGATTTGTTTATTTGTCTTATTTCCTTTCATTTAAAATCTTAAAAAATACAAAAACAAGTAGATTAGATTGTTTACCTTCCTTCATTTAATTATTTTCATTCCTCTAATCAATTAGTTGCATGTATATTTAATTAAATTAAAGGAGAGTAATCAACTTTGTTTAATTTGAATTTATTTGCATTAATTGTTTAAAGTAGGAACATAGATTTAATTAGACTGAATTAACACAAGCTCCCTATGTTTCCTTAGTGGCTTAGGTTACCTAAACTTAGCCTTAGCCCCTTTCAGTTTCTTTGCATGCTTTGTTTACTTCCATCAATTATTTGTCCCATGCCCACATGACCATCAAAGTCCCAAGATAACCAAGACAAAGGGCTTGCAATCCAACTGTACTGTAACCAAACATTGTTACGCAATCAACCGATATTGACTTGACCGGGGCCTTAGACAACCTCTTTTCCAAACCACTCACATTCCACCTAGCATCATCCAATAGCTGATTGCTTTGAACGATGAGGTAGATAATTCTAATGAGTTCTAGGAAAACCATTCGTAGATACTAGGATTTTCCTTTCCCCATCTCTCATCCCATATTCATGACCCTCTCTGGAGATCAATTTACAAGAGACGAAGGATGATTCTCCCGTGTTCCACAACTAGTTTTAGGTTTATTTGGTCCAGTTGATATTGATCGTAATATTCGTGAGGCCATTATCCTTGACCATTCCATTTCACCTTAGGTTAGACAAGCATTCATTTCCCTTAACAAGCAAATACCCATTGTACTTGTTGAGGACATTCACTTTCCTTGATTCGTCTTGTATCCGGTTTCACCTATTTCACCTATCCCACATATTTTCCATTTACCCATTCCATAGCCATCTATCCATTCCATCCCGGTTGTCTTGGAAAACCTCAAGAGGTTGCATGCATCTAGGAGTCATGTGTTGATTGTAAAGCCCAAAAAAATGCAGATTTAAAAGAATGCCTAAGTTATAAATTCAGATTTATTTTTAGAAAAATATACATATGCCATTTCATAGATTTTTTTAACAAAACATTTTCTTTTCCAATCCCATTAAAACATAAAATAAGAAGGGATCTTTTAATACCAAATTTATTTCTTCAACATAGTTTTGTTTACAAATTTCCAAAATGGATTTTAAGACATTCAACACATTCAAGTCCAATAAATCAAGTCCTCTTTGCAAGATTGAACAAAAGTTACATAACAAAGGTCCATAAAACACAAGTTTTCCCAAATCACCAAAAAAAAAAAAGTTTATAAGATGAGGCTATCCACAATCAGCCATATAACACATAAATACAAGGAGGTGTAATATTTACAATGAATTTTTGAGGATAAAAGAACAAGTCACCACTTCAAAAAAACTTCATCCTTGAGTCTCCAACCTTGATTGTTCTCCTAAGAATGCTGCAACAAGAGACATGGCTTGTTTACCACCCAACCAATAGGCATCATCACATGTCTTTCCATGGTTGGAAAAACATGCTAGCCTCCCCCAAGCCCATGGGAGAGAGGAACTAGAATCCACAATGTCCAAGAGTATAATGGGGATAAACACAACAAGAATACATAGAAACATTTAAACACTTAGACAAACTACACATGGTAAGACAACAACATGAGGAGAAACAAGGTCACCCTCACAAAAAGGGGGAAGAGAAGAAATAGGATGCCCAAAAACAAAGGTGTCCAACCATAGGATACACCAACAAAAGCATGTTTAATAACCCCTTATTCCTCCTAAACATTCATCCTCCTTATTCCTCCTTTATGTCAAAGAAATCCTTCTTGGGAGGATTTTCAAACCCAAAAGGGTTTCCTCTCCAAGAATGGGGAAATGTTCAAGCCATATGAACCTTTCTCCCACCTCAAACCATATGAGGGGGGTGAGTAGGAACCTTCATGGTTTGACCAACAAGCCATGAGGTTTGAGAGGGAGATCCCTCTCTCTTCCCCTACATTCTCCAAAAACCATCAAGCCATATGATGGTGGAGAGTAAAACAAAAAGAAACAACAAAGCAACAAAACAAACAAAACTACATTCTTCATACAACTTTACAACACATCATTTCACACACATTATTTTATTGACCATTGCATAGCTAACAATATAAGCAACAACAAGGAAAGAAAAGGATTAAGAATCCTACCTCTACAATGCTTTCCAAGACTCTAAGTTTTTCCCACTTTGTCCAAGCAATCCTCAAGCTCTCCAAAATTTCTCCAAGTCCAAAAAAATGAGGAAAAAGTCCCCTTCCTTCACCATGAGGAAGAATATCAAGAGGAACCCAAAAGTTTCCTCACCAATAGGAAAGTGACATGTGTCACCCCCTCCCCTCCCACAAGTCAAAGATTCCAAAAACCAAATAAGTAAGAGTAAACTCACCTTTTAGCCCTTATCACCCAAAATACTAAAAATGAAAATAAAACAAAGTGGAGCAACTTTTAACAAATACACACAAACCAACCACCTTACATGGATGTGACCAAAGGAAGGCAAAATGGGAGGGAAACTCCCTCCAAACCTTGGAAATAAGCCCCCTACCTATTAGGTAGGGTCCAAGGGCCCATTTTCATGCTAAGTGAACTCCCAAACTAAAAAGGGGTCACTAAAAATGCCCAAAATAACCCAATTTCGGGTTTGGCACACTTGGGCACAAGGGTAGAGGGTGTGGGGTCCACCCAAGGTTCACATGTGGCCCCAATCCCTTCTACCAACACACACACACACACACACACACACACACACACACACACACACACACACACACACACACACACACACACACACACACACACACACACACACACCCAAAACCATCACTTAAATTAAAATGAGATCATTAACCCCGAACTAGTTTACTTAAATAAAACACACCCTAAACATAATTAATTTTACAAGACATAAATACATTACAATTGAGGGTTCACTCATGGTTCCCAATTAATACACCTACTCTAAGGCCTCAAACATTTACCATGGTTAGGACTCACCATGGGCTACTTGTACACAATTGCATAGCTGCCCTCAAACCCACGTTCTCCTTATAACCTATCACCTACACACTCATTGCACACATTAACCGCATCTATCCAATATAATAAACATTATCTACTCATCACAAAATTAATCAAACCTATAATATCCTAATATCATTATACAACTAATAGTGTAACGCATACAATTATACACATAGTTCACCATGAATCATCCACAGATATGATTAAAACGACATACACCTATGCTAGCATGAGTTACCATTATTAAATCCAAAAGACTATATCATTGATTATAATGATTACAAGAAATCAACATCTAACCAATAAATCTCACCATCATGTAACATTGTTAGTGTATTCAACATCATAAGGAATACCTCCACCTCCCTACCAAAGATAACAATATACTAATCTAGTCCAATTGGCGCTATGCACCCAAAATACCATAATGTCCAAGAGGATAAATAACATAGCATAATGTCCAAAATATATCGTAGTCTCGGTCAAAACATGTCTATGCATAAAGGAACCAACAGATAACTTGAACTATATAAAAAAATGTGGGCACTACATTGATTATCAAGTAAAAAATTGGTGAATATAACATGAAGGACTAGTTTCTTTTTGTATCCTCTTTCTTTATTTCTTTCATCCATCCTTCTCCTCTCCCATTATTTTGTGGGTGTTTATACACCCCTTGAATGTCACTTCAGAAATATGGAAGGCCCATTTTGGGTCTTGAATCCTTACCATCATATGGGTATCAACAAAGCTTGACCCCAACTTATCGGGTGGGCTGATAATTACTCACAAAATCTTTCATTTCCTCACATGCCCCCTCAAGGGTTTAATACCAGTTTATTGGTTAGGATTTAGGAAATTGACCAACCCAATCTCGGTTCATAGCTGGAGTTCTCCAACACTAATAATATGAAATTCAAGGGAGAACATGGATTTAATCCATGGGTCTTATCCAGGCCCCAAATTAACATGCAAGTTGATTCTTTCTCTTCTTACCTACCAAAGGATGGTGAGTTCCTAGCATGGCTCACCCAAAGTGGTGAGCTTCTCAACACTATAGATAAATCCTTGGATAGGATGCAAGTGCATACCAATATTCTTCAATAAAATGTTGTTACCCCCTCCTCCTACAATAGAAAATACATCTAAAGAGGGGTGGTCTACAAAAGATCAATTTATAGTAGGATATCATGTGCCTTTACAACCCAACAAGGCTCAACACATGCCTAAACAAAATGCAACACCTTCATTAGGTGATGTGATTTAAAATTTGGTTGACAAAATCAGGGAATTAGAACATTCCCAAACTTCGCAATCTACACCATTCATAAGCACAAGGCAAAGTTCCCTACCACATTTAGATCTATAATTATGTCCCTTCAAAGACCATCACATTCTCATGTCTACATGGGTGTTCCCGCCACATTTAGATCTATAATTATTGTTAGGATTTAGGAAATTGACCAACCCAATCTTGGTTCATGCTGGAGTTCTCCAACTCTAATAATATGAAATTCAAGGAGAACATGGATTTAATCCATGGGTCTTATCTAGGCCCCAAATCAACATGCTTTCTCTTCTTAGGTGATGCTTCTTGAAAATGCATCTATCTTACCTACCAAAGGATGGTGAGTTCCAAAAGATCAATTTATAGCATGTCTCGCTCAAGTGGTGATGCTTCTTTAACACTATAGATAAACTCATCTATAGGATGAAAATTATGTCCCTACCAATACATGGGTGTTCCTTCAATAAAAGGCATGTTCTCCATATGGATATCTAACCCTCCTGCCATCACAATATGTTCCTTGGTTTTATGCCAACCACCATTCATATGAATATGTATTCATACATCTAAAGAGGGTGGTCTACAAAAGATCAATGCCTGATCAATGATGATGTGTCATACCAAACCGTGGTTCAATCTCCACCTCCCTACCAAGGATCATTAATTGTTGAATCATACACATTAATAGCATACTCTAAATACTTTAAAGAGCCTCTAGATTTTTCTATACAAGGTGTCATGATCCCATAACCATTTCCATACCTCCCAAAGTTCAAGGGGGAGGGAGACCCAAATTCCCATATAAAGGCATATGTCATTTCCATTGGAGAGATTATCCCTTGGGATGTAGTTGTAGTAAAGATATTCCCAAAGACACTTTAATGGATTTCTCTCAATTGGTACTATAGAATCTAGGAATCCTCAATTCATTCATTTAAGCAACTCATCTTAGATTTCATAAAGGCTTTCAATATGAAAAAATTGTTAAGAACATGAATTAGAGATTTCTTGTACATTAAACAAGAGCATAATGAGTCTCGATGTCCACTTCAATCGGAGGTGATGGAAAGTAATATACTCCTCTTCTAGTGCTCCAAACATGGATCAAACAAATATTTGTGATCTATTCCTCCACTCCCTCAATCGAGAAACTAATGAGGAAGTACAAAATTTTCCTCTTTGGAGCTATGAAGAGGTCTTAAAGGGGGCACTACTAATTGACCAAGCGCGATCGACAAAAGATGAAAGACATATGGTCCAAATGGGAAATTGTTCACTTCCTCCCAAGGTAATTCAAATTACCTAAATGGTTTAAACAATAACAATCAAGGACCCAAGTTCCTCAATCGGAACCGTGGTACTACAAATGCATAATGTAACTAACCAACCTAAAAATCTGAACGTTGTTAGAACTAGCAACATAAATAACAACAATAATAATATTGCAAACACAAACAACCAAAGGAATAACCTTACTCCTTCCATTAATGATGTTGAATTCAATATCCTCCCCCAATAAGTTCAAGCTCAAGGCCAAAGCCATTCCTCGAGCTAATTCCCGAACCAATATCGTAACCGGGTCAAAGGCCTCTTAACTATAACTATAATAATCAGAATTAGAACAATAATAGAAACTACTAACCACAAAAAAATCAGAACTAAATACCTTGATACCATGATCCGAACTTGTACTGTGGTTTCCATAGAGTTATAAGACATGATGCATGGACTTGTAGGGATTGTAAAAAGTTCATACAACATCTTCCGGAATACTAGAGACAACTCTTCATTGAGATGTTCCTAGATAATCCCACAAAGGTGCCTATGCAAAGTACCCACATGGGGCTTGTTGATCCACATAATGCTACCCTTGGTATTTATAGAGACCCCTTCCCAACACACCCGAAAATGGGAAACTTAACCCTCATGACAGCAACAAGGGGACTCCCGTAGGGAATAACAATGATGAAGCATCTACATCCACCGATCAATGAGTAGATCCTCCTTTAGAAAATTAGAATCAAGCTAAGATTATAGATCTAGATGAATTAGAGGTCGAGCCCGAGTTTCATTCTACTACCCACACTCATGACTATCTGTCACAACCTCTCCTTGTTTACCCTTCAGTGTAAGATGATGCACCAATAGTGCCTAAGCTAGTAAGGGCCTATGATTTGATTATAGACCTAACCAAGACCTTCTCTCACATATCCTTTCTGGATTTGTTAAAGAACTCACCAACGCACTAATCTACTTTATTAGAAGCATTGGGTCTTGGTCACTTAATTCACGTTACTCCTCCTCCCAAATCCCAAATCAATCATATAGACTATTATGTTTATCCTCCAAGCTTGCATGAAAGAGACTCGAGGTTTTTTTGATATTAGTAAGATGCCCACTAATGCTGAGTTAGTGAAGAGAAGTGATCCTACCTTATATTAAAATTTATGGATCTATAACAATTATGTTAAGAGAGTCATGATCAATGAAGGAGTTCCTGTTAACATAGTCCCCTTCTCTTTTATAAAAAATTTAGGCTATGGGAAAACAAATTGTTCCTCAACTGGAAATACACTGAGAGGCTATAATAGCCTTAAAGAAACATCTATTAGAACAATAGTCCTTCCGGCCACTCTTGGTCATAGGACCATTTTGACTGAGTTTTATATTATAAATATGGAAACCAAATATAATATGATTCTCTGGAGACCTTGGATTTATAGAATGAAGGCCATTCCTTCCACGTTATTCCACGAAGTTAGATTCTTGCATCTAGGGAAGGTCTTTGTGGCTCAGGGTGACCCAAATCCTTTTAAAATCCATTTGACCAACCTTAAGAAGAAGGATGGGGTTCATACATATTTTGAGCTCCTAGCCAACCAATTGAATAGGCCTCTTCCTTCAAGGGGGTCGTTCTCATGACCAACATTGTTTTGACAATAGGTCTAGAGGCACCTAAGGTAATTGAAGGTGTATACATTAACAAAAACAAATTCTTTTTGGTATAATCCATTTTAACAAAAACCACCGCAAATATTGTTAACATATTAGAGAATGATTTACAAGTCATTCTTCCCTTCAATTCTTTGGGAATTGGTCATACTCTTGGGATAGCCACTCTCCCCGCAAATATATTTAAAGAGGTGTGTGCGGTTGAGGTTTCAGAAATTTAGGAAGAGAGTCCAAATAATAATGAAACATCAATCTTCCCTGATAACTATTAGACCCTTAACTATGATGGTGCAAAGTGTCACTTTGGTGTAGGGGCAAGGGTGATTCTCACTTCCCAGAGAGGAAGAGTTGTTCCTTTTTCCTTCAAGTTAAACTTTGAGTGTATAAATAATAGAACTAAATATGAAGCCATTCTTCTTGGTCTTATCGTTGCCAAGAGGATGGGTGTGAATAATGTGAGAGTCCTAGAGAATCCCAACTGATTGCAAATGAAGTCTCGGAAGTCTATGAGACCATAGTTGAGCACATTTAACTCTACAAATCTACCATTCTCAAGCTTTGTAAGTTTTTTGATTTCATTTCCATAGAATCCATTCCAAGGGAACAAAATCATCTTATTGATTCTATGGCCACTTCCTCTTCTCGTTTTTGTCCTAATGAGGACTCAAGGAAAATGAATCCATTGTTTTAGTCAAGTGAACCTTTTCATAAAATGCCCAACAATGCACTTCTAGTATAGGTTGAGACTAAAAACAAGCCCATCACATTGGATTTTATAGAAAACTATGAAGAAATCTTAGGATACCTCAATTCTTACACATATCTTTGTCTCGCACACCATAAGAAGGGATTTTCCCTTATACTCGACCCTTCCTCCTACTTCGGAGATCGAATGATGAACTGTTCCCCATCAAAATATTGTGAAATCTATGAAGTATAGGAAGAATAACTAGAGTTTCCTCCATCCCCACTTGAGTTTGAGGAGGGTAATGCCTATTTGATTGAAGGAATGATAGACATAAACATAGGGAAGGAAGAGGAACCCAAAATACTTAAGCTTTTTCTTCTTTATGACCAAAAGAGATAGAAGCACCCACAAAGGTGCTCAAATAACATTCCAAGGCCTTCACCTTTAGCTATAAGGAGATGCCATGTGTTACTCCTGAGGTGGTAGTTCATAACTTGGTTACAAATCCCGATGCAAAACCCATATAATATAAATTGAGACCCATGAAGCCAAAGGTTGCTTTAATCGTTAAGGAGGAAGTTGCATTATCAAACCAATGGATTACTCTATGTGGTTGTCAAACATCATCCCAGTTCTCAAGAAGAATGGGAAGATATGAATCTGCATTGACTTTAGGGATATTAACAAGGCTTGTCCCAAAGATTATTTTCCACTGCCTTCAATTGATATCGTCGTTGATGCAACAACTAGGTATGTGTTATTTTCTCTTATGGACATATTTTTTAGATACAACTAGATAACGATTTTTAAGGAGGACCAAACAAAGACTACTTTCACAACTCCTTAGGGAACCTTATGTTATGCTTAGAAGTCCTAAATGAGAGACAGTTTAGATTCGAGTAACACCATTTGGTCTACGTTGATATAATGTATCACCAATAAAATAAAAAGGTGTATGAACATGAAATACAGGTAGGATACCTAGTATTGAGACTTGACGGTCGATCGATAAACAAGTCATCGAAGGAAGGAATTTTATACCAAAGTGGTTAGGCTCATACCGAGTAATAGAAGACTAAAAGAATGGTGTGTATTGTCTTTGTACCTTAGAAGGTGAAGAATTCAGCAAATAACTTAATTCACTTCACCTCAAATGCTTCTATGCATAATTCACTTACATTTACATATTGTACATTATTACATCCATATTGTTTGTCATTTACATTTTCATCTTGTAAATTGTAAACTGAAACTTACTTTTCAAGAAAATTTTAAAACTTTCAAAAATTGATAAAGAACATTCAATCATACCTCTTCAAGTATCCATTTTATCATCACCAAATTATCTAATCTCTTCATCATCTCAGTTCTTAAGAAAATTTTTGACATTGATCCTACCAAGACTACTTACACTTAGTTATATTCATGGTTCCTTCCAATTTAGGTGTCTTTTCCCATGGTTTGTTCTAGAAGCTTCTTGATGTCACATCTCTCCCTAAAAATATCTCTCATGATAGAAACATTCTAAACATTTCACCCGGAGCCTTTTTTCACCTATCTCAACCTTTGGTGGTGAGCCCTCGCATCCTATCAGTTACATGGGGTTGAGACTAGGGAAAGTGTTCCTCCCAAAAGCACAATCCAAAATCTAAAGTCAAAAAAATGTAAATAAATAATAAATACAAAACTCTTCCATTTACAAATAAGACTATAATTCTTAGCCCTACCAATATTCAATGATGAGCCCATACTTCTTACCTGGGTAGCATGAGGTTGGGAAAGGAGGGAAGCTCCTTAGTCACTTATGCCTTTTCAGGTGATATCCCATGCTTACTACTAGTGGCATGGGGTAAGATGTAGGGGGTCATATCAATAAATAAAAAAGTTTAAAATAAGTTACGAAATAAAAAGTGCTTTGAAATATAAAAAAACCCTATAAAATGAGCTATATGTCTATGTTACAAGAGATTCATTCCTAAAAACTAGATTTTTCCAATCAAAATGCCATCTATGGATGTAAGTCTAGTCAAACTTGCAAGAAAATTACATTATTAATTGGTTAGATGACCTTGCTTAGGGTTGAGTGGTAGTTTCCCAATTGGATATTTGTCAAAATAAATTATTCTTGTCACCATCTTCATTCTTCAAGATCATACAACTCGCATCCTTCTTGGATCTCGGTGATGATCCCTCACATCTTACTAGTTGCATGGAGTTAAGAATCGAGTGAGTTCATATTTTATCATACCACATTCATTAACGTTTTCCAATAAAACATAAGTACTAAATATTTCTTGAAAATCAAAGTATCTAAACTAAAATTTGTTATCATATGCATAATCATATACAAAATCATTTTTCTATCACATTTGCATCATCATCCATAGCATGCATTCATAAAACATAGAAAACATAGAAAAAGGATCAGAAATTCTAAACTATTTAAGAGTACCCAAATGATACAAATCATGATAAGTCAACTCTTACAAATAATTTCAAACCCAAAAATATATCCATATATGTATATATAATAATGTCAAGTTTAATTTACAATTCCATCACACTCTAACAAGTGTGGTCAAAATGCTCATCTATGAGCTGAAAATTTAAAAAAAAAATTGATATATACACAAAAATGGTCCAAAATCAATAAAGGGTCATGAACTATCCCTCTCTCCTCGGCATCCCACTCAAGGTGTAGGGAGAGGGCTCCTATTGCAGATCCCGTGACGAGAATGACTAGTTGTAGCCTCATAGCCTCCATGTGCCGATCGATGAGAATTCCTCTCGAGACCTGCCCATGCAATGGGGCGGTGATTGACTAGTAGTAGTAGCTCGCTACGATAATTCTCTCATTATTGTCCCCTCTCAACAAACTCATAGGTAGCAAGCTCAATCCTCATCTCGAGTCATGACCTCTGCTACATGCCATGTTGGCACGAACCAATTGTTATGGTGTCCAGCCATCACTAGGTGTCCAGAGATCTCTACATGTAGTTTCTCATGTGTCATCTTTGTGGGGAATGTTAACATATCAAGGAGTATCCTCCTAATAAGATGTCACCATCCATCTGCATGTAGCTAAAAACACAAGTAAACAATGGTGAGTTAGAAAATGATTTAAGAAAAAGAGAGATAATATGTAGTTTGCTAATGCCTAGTCTATAAAGTAAATTTGGGAGAAGAGTATTTTACTTACTCGAATCTCCAAGAATCTAGGTTGATCAATCTGGTTTTGGTGGTGGAGCAAGAGCTGGAATGGGCTACTCCTCTACTCTCACCTCCTCTTCCATCTACTAAGGATGGACTGAATCCTCATCTCCACCTCCTACGGTCAAAGGCTCCTCTAATGCGCTTCTTTGCATTTTCCTTTACCTTGACTCTAGTAGTTACAGAGGCCTCTTTGGTGGCCTCCCACTCTATGTCACTCTCTTCATCTAACTCGCCTCTATCCCAGCCTCCCTATCCTCCTATGACTAAGCCTCTTTCCTAGCCTCCTCCTTGGTCTCATCCTCCTCCTCCTCTCCACTGTGTTAGACATGCCTCTATCCATTGACTATGGACCCGAGCCACCGAACTCACACAAGTCAGTACTAACTTCCTTCCAAAGGTGACAAGAATCCTCAAAATCCTCAAATGTCCTCCAAGGTGATCGTCCACTCACCTCTACCTCTAGGCATCTAGAAAGAATTTTGGTATGTATCCCAATAGGTCATTAAGTCACATAATAAATGGTTGATGCAGACATAACCAAACATGTTTGAGATATCCTCCAAATCCTAGCCCTCTAAAGTAAGTCCCTCTCATCTCGAGTTAGCCTCTCCAAAATTAGAGGCAACCAATCACACTCATGGGCCCTGATCCATTTGACATACTTTCCTTGCATTCATTAACACAAAAATGAGCAATTTAGAATCATATACATGCATAATAAGCTCATAAAAACATTGCAAAAATAACAAAAACAAAAAAATCAATACTTAGTCAAAAATGGGAAACTACCTTTATGGTAACACTACCACCGAAAAGTGGCGGTTGCGTAATCACTTTGGAGGTTGTGCATTTATCACTTGTCTAAGTGAAAATTTTATAACTATCACGACAATTTTATAATCGCCGCTCTTCAAAGAGAGACAATTTCATAATCACCGCAACAGCTTCATTTACAAAGTACGGATCATGCCCTTAAGGCCTAAAAATTCAAAAAAAAATAGAAAAATACATAAAATTAAATTACAAATATTACAAATGCTACATGGTGCCCCCTTGTGGTAATTTTCACTATAAATTTAACAAAAATTACCCCCTATGACTAGTTTTCACGAATTCCTACATTTTAGGGTGGAAACAAACAAACGAAAATAACTAACTTTGATCATGAAATAGTCAAAAGTAATCCATAGTACAAAAATCTATACTCATGTGTGAAACAAATACAATTAATCCAGTAGTACAAAAATCTACTAAGTGGGTAAGTGAAAATGATTTCTAGAAATAGTAATTTTGATATATATAGCATGTTTTCTAATATTTTTTTGAGTGTGTGTTTTGTAGGGTGGGAGAATTTGTGTAGGTATATATCCTCTCCTCACAAAAATAGTAGGTCCTCTTGTCATTTTTATTTAGTATATTTCGTCGATTATATTTTTATCTACACTTGATTCTTGTTTTCTCTTGCAGGTGGTGGGAAGCTTGGATTGGCGTAATTTCAACACATAGACATGTTAGGTATAATCTCTATCTTTCTCATTTAGGAGCGCCATACTTGAAATTCTAATTTTACACCTCTCGCATGGTTAAAATATTCTTTGAGGGGGTAATATGTACGCACCCAAATTTACACATTGTTATAATGTTGGAACAAGAAAATACCTAATGACGATAACTTTCATTTCCATATTAAATGATTAATTCAAGTCCAATTCCCTTGATTTTTCTTAGTTATGTGACCTAGTATTATCTACTTCTTAGTTTCCTATCCTTACACACTTTTACAAATGCTTTTCGTCCCCTTTACCTTAGCTCTTTCCCTTAAGTTATGCAACTATCATGATGGTTGTGTTACCATCCCAAGAATTACAAAATTGCAGTCTTTCTTAGGAGGCCGTTACATAACCGCCACGTTGATTGCATAACCACCGGTTTACACAGCATCATGATTTTGTGCACATAAATATGAGACTTAAACAACATGTTTTGTAAGTGTGTTGCTTCTTCCCAAGTTGATTTCTCACACGTTTCTTGACCAAATCAGCTTACCTTAGAGCTTGTTATATGCGTATAGACTTCCTCTTCTTTACTTACTATTATTATTAATTTAACTCGCCTTTCCTATGGTTATTTTGCACTTCTTGTTTGCTAAGTGTGCACGAATTTCCTTCCAACTTTCTATAAAACCAATATTTTCCGAAGCATTGGTTAGAGTCTCTTAAATTCAAATTGTACCATTACTCTTTTGGAATATTTCCAAGAAGCACATATGCAAATTCATATCCTTTTCCTTGTTACTCTCTTTCCTTCATTGCTACCAGACTACATGCAACTAGCTAGCTCTAATACTTCTACATCTTCTTCTTGCATACCAACCATCACAGATCCCTATCCTACATTGGATTCATTATTGGAAAATAAGTTGAGGGGATAGAGAAAAGCACAACCAACACTTGGATATTGTCTCAGTTCTACATTTCCATGTTGGGGGTGTAATTGAATTCCTTTGAAGCTTTCATTGTTTTTAGTTTAGATTTCAATTTGTAATAAATTCAAACATTTGTTTTAAGAAAGGTAGAATTTATAATTAGCTTCATTTCCTATAATTATCTTCCGTTGAAAAATATTTCTCATATCATCCTTGTGGATTTTTCTCGAAAATATCCTGAGGATGTACTTGTGCGTAGACTCTTCCAATTCTTCATTGTCAAATTACCAGTAGATTTCATTTCATTCATCATTCATATTTTATTAACACACGAGAAAATATTTTATTGATATCTTCTTCCCTACTTATCCCTGTGGATCTACAAGGGAAGTGAATTTGAAGAAGATTTTATGTTTGTGCATTTTTTTGAGTTTCTTCAGAGTTAAGATCTTTTGTAGAATCAGTAGTGTTTTGCACAGGGAAGTTTCAAGGGAAGGAATTGCTTCTTAGAAGCTTTTACTTCCTCCCTTGATTCCGAGGTAAAGGCAAACATGGGAAATAAAATCCACAATTAAAAATTATAAGAAATCCTATATTTAGATTAGATTAGAGTTATTCAATTTGCAACAAAGAAATAGCCACATCCAGTCATTTCATTGTGTGTTGTTTTGTTTTAGAATAGAAATAGTTTTAATTTAATTAGAATAAATTCCATTGTGTGTATGGATTTAATTTATTTATTTTCATTAACCAAAAATCCCAAAAACATAGATTAAAATAATTAGATTTGTTTATTTTTCTTATTTCCTTTCATTTAAAAGCTTCTGGAAAATACAAAAACAAGTAGATTAGATTGTTTACATTTCTTTATTTAATTAGTTTCATTTCTTTAATCAATTAGTTACATGTAGATTTAATTAAATTAAAGGAGAGTAATCAAATTTGTTTAATTTGAATTTATTTGTGTTAATTTTTTTAAATTAGGAATATAGATTTAATTAGATTGGAATTAACACAAGCTCCCTATGTTTCCTTAGTGGCTTAGGTTACCTAAACTTAGCCTTAGCCCCTTTCGGTTTCTTTGTGTGCTTTGTTTACTTCCATAGATTACTTATTCCATGCCCACATGACCATCTAAGGCCCAAGACAACCAAGACAAAGGGTTTTTGATCCAACTTTACCGTAACCAAACACCATTACGTAATTGACCCATATTGACCAGGGCCTTAGAAAACTCATTTTCTAGACCACTCCTATTCCACCTAACATCATCCATCTTATGATTTATTTGAAGGATGGGGAAGATAATGATAATAACTTCTAGGAAAACCAATCGGGTAGAGACTAGGCTTGTCATTTCCCCATCCCTTGTCCCATATGGACAACCCTCTCTACAAAGAAATTTACGAGAGATGATGGACGATTCACCCACGCTTGCATGAATAGTTTGAGGTTTATTTGGTCCAACTAATATTGATCATTATATTTGTGTGGCAATTATTGTCAATCATTCCATTTAACTTGAGTATGTTAGATAGGCATTCATTTCCTTAACGAGAAAATACCCATTGTGCTCGTTGAGGACATTCTTTTGTCTTGATTCATCGTGTATCTATTAACTACCTATTACACATATCCCACATATTTTCCATTTACGCATTCCATAGCCATCTATCCATTCCATCTTGGTTGTCTCGGCATGACCTTGGGAGGTCATGTGTGTCTAGGAGTCACGTGTTGATTCTGCGTACAATTATCTAACCATTATACGGGTCACTCGCTTTAATAACACAATTCTCAAAACATACCCTTTTCCCTATTAAAAATTCACAACAAGACATGTCTATATTTATGTTAAAAACTTTGGAAAACTATAACTAGAACACAAACAACACCAACCTTCTCGAATGTCCCATACCACCCATTCACATTAATGTTCTAGGGATTTTAATCCTAGTTTTTATCCCAAAACAATACACGTCGAACCACAAATAGCACACAAACAATCATAACCTTCTTAGATGTCCCATACTATCTCCCCAAAGTCCACTCTAGAGCATTGGATTGCAAAGAATGATACTTGCACAAGAGTTGTCAACAAAAGCTATTTGGCTAAAACTAAAAGTTCATTGTCTAGATTCCCCAAGACAATTCCCCGATCTGATTTCATTCAAGAAGTGAATGATATTATTACACTATTGAGAAATGTTAAGGGCCTTCCTTCTTGAATGGAATTACAAGAGTGGATGTACCTTTACATTGTCATGATCAAGAGAGATAAGTACCTCATTTGATGGGGTAAATATATAAGCAATAAAATTTTATTTCAATTGTTTGATGTGTTAACCTTAGGAAACTTCTTCGTAGCCTCTTACCTGGTGTATGTAGTAACAGGAATGAGAGATTATTCAAGGTTAAATCCAAAGGGATATAGGATCATAGCTTAGATATACGAGTACTACCCCCTAACTCACCATGGCAGAAGGTCCCAAACATTTTGGAGAGTTAATGATGCTTTCTTCGCAGTCCTCTTGTATTACTTTGATAAAAACTAATTTAACCAGAGGATCTCAAATGAAGCTTGGAAGGAAGTACAAGAGTGGGGAGGTATCTACCTATAGTTCCCAACATTCACATACATCGAGTGCCTGGATTTGTAGGAGCTCTAAAAATATACCAAGATGCCCAACGTACAAGTGGGTCCTAATGGAATTGGTTTGTCAGTTCTTTGAGTTATCATAAGATCCAACATGATCGACATAAAGTAGGGTCCAATTTCCCATAACCATAGGTAGATCTATGTGTGCTTCTACGTATAAAGCTTAAAATATTGATGAGGAGATGTCTCAGATGACTATGAGAACATTTCATCCACGCACGAACTTTTACTATTGGGAAAAATTTGGGAAAATAGGATCATATAGCATTCATATACCTCAGTTGAAGGACATTTGGATCCATTGTTGAGATGATTATGTAATAAGGGAAAGATAATTTGAAAGGTTAACTCTTCAAGAGGTAACCCAATATGGAATTGTGGTTGTTCTAGAGGACCTACAAGATGACAACCAGGTTTTAGATCTTTTTTATGATAAAAATAATGTCATGAATCAGCCTTTACCTTGGATTGATCATTCGGTTGAGGAATGTAGCAAAGACAAAGGAATGGGTGGGTCATATCCTAAATCAAACCTATTAATGGTTTATATCTTTGGTAATCACACCCAAAGTGTTAGAGAAACTCACCTTGGAACCCGTTTAGACACATTTTTAGGTGGGCCATGCCACTCCCTCAAAAGGAAAAAGGGTGAACCCCAAACCTATTTCAAGGCCTTGTAAGATTTCCTTTGTTGTTGGAGGTTCAGGATCTTCTTCAGAGTTTCCACAACCGGAGTAGAATCTCCTAAATTGTAATCCACTGAAGTTATAGATCTGAGAGTCTCACCACAAATCCCTCAAGTATCACAGTCACCTCTCTCCTCATCTTTTCTATCTTCGCCACCTTTAGTTCATCTCTCCCCTCCACCTCTCACTCGTCTTCTAATTGTGTCCTTCATTTCATCTATTCCCATTTCCCCTACATCTTTCACCACATCTCCTTCTATGGCTTGGGTCTTCTCTTCCCTTCCAATGCTCTAAACTGGAGAAATTATGGGGATAGGATCTCTTTTCGAGAACCCATCTTCCATAGTAATCTCTTCCCATCTCCAATTCTATTTCACCCACACCTGAGGCCATCCTTTCCACTCTGCCCTCCATTGTCAACACTTCATTTCCACTTTTAGTGACTACAACCAGTGCCCTAGAAATATCATCTACACCAAATATTATTGTAATAATGCCTATATTGTCTTTCGGATCATCTTATTTTATTCATGTGTGGGTACATAGGTAAACACCAAAATAGAAGAAGAAATTTCCCATTGTTGATGTTGTCAATTTAAGTTTTCTAGATTTGACACTCCAAAGATAAGCTAAGCGATCTAGGGTTGTTCTAACCTATCAGTTGATCAAATAGGGGAACAATTTTTGAGATAGCCACCCCATCTACGGGAAAAACTAAGGAAAAAATCACAGCAATAGACTACTTGATTTCAAAATTTTCTCTTGGGAAATCCACTCATGAAGGGGTGAAGCAATATGTTCAGGTGGCTTTGGGTAACTCTATAGACAAGTTTGATAAAGATAAAGTAACCAAGGATTAGCTTAAACGAAAGGTTAAACAACTAATTTCTCTTTTGACTAAGATCACATAGTACGTCAACATACACCACTCTTAGTACTCCTTCGAGCTTTGATGATACATATTATTTCGTGGGTGGAAAATATTGATAGAAATGATGAGTATTATGGGTTTAGATGGAGAATATAATTCATGAAGGAGAGAAAAGTATCAAGGGTGTTGTCAATATGTATGACTTGTATTAAGAAAAAGTTCCTATTTCTAAAATGAGTGAACTCCTCACTTAGGAAAGCAATAACTTAGATCTTACTCTTGAGACTTGGGAGGATTTGTGCAATGTGAAATCAGATGTACTCTTGAAGGAAGGTGTCATTGATGACATCATGAGGCCATTTGAGTTCAATGAGGCAATGAAGTTAAAAATCATAATATTGTAAGAAGCCTTGGAGAAATTGGATGAAAGAAGGATAGAAGAAATTGATGACTTGAATGATATCACGCAGAAATTCAATAGGATCAATTGCAAGTTTCTAGATAAAAGTGTTGATACACTTCTAATCGAGTAGATTGCTACTCAATTCAAGAGCATGGTAAACGAAGATAATGATGTCACTAAATCTTTTGGTCTTGACTCTATTCATCGATTGATATCTTACGAGAACTTCTTGACTCGGCTTAAAGAGGTTATGAACAAGATTAGAAGACTGCCTAAGAAATTGGCCGAGAAACCGAGAAGGTTGACGCATCTTTGAATCGTTATGCATGCAAACCTCGACGATGAAGAGCTTCAAGGAATTGTTAAGTGTTTTCTTGATTTCATGCATTGCAGTAGTCAAGAAGAAGAAAAGAAAGAAGAATCAGAAAGGAAGGAAGAGGTGCTAGTCATAGCTAAGCATGGCAACCATTGTTGGACAACCTCCAAGCTACATAATTGTTAGAAGTTCCAGGGTTGAATTGGTCAAACCTGTGCAACTATTTTTGCTATTTTCATGGGAGGTTGTTCCCTGAATATAAATGCATTATATTTTTAGTATAAAATAGTTAAGGGGCAGAGCTATAATCACTCAATCCTCTTAGTCTATAAATAGGAGGATGCATTATGTTTTTAAAAACTTTTAGATCTTATTATGAAGGGGATCTATAATTTTGAAGAGTCCAAGAACAAGCTTTAAGCCTTTGATATATTCAGAACACTATTTTTCCTTCGAATACTTGGTGTATTGTGTAATTTGATAATTTGTTTAATACTTGTGAATGCTTTAATTCCTTGTATGTGGTGAATTATATTTCCTTTACATCAGTTATCTTCCTTCAATTATCTGTGAGTTGTGGTATGAAATATTTTTGTTTCAGTTGTGAAAATATTAAATCCCTTATGTTATTAAAGTTTTGTACTTAGTTAATTTAGTGATTGAAAAATATTATTAGGAGATGTGCATGTTATATATTGTTTTGAGATATTAATCTGTGCATATGAAGTAGATCTTCTTGTTCTATTTACTCTTGGTGCATCACCACTTTTATATATTTCAGTTAATCTCTTTCCCCTATTCCCAAGAACATTAGATTAGTTTTATTTCAAGTACTGTAGCCTTACATCTTGATCTTAAATCAAATGCACCAAGTTTAGAAGGACTCCATCCTACTCCGGAGGTTCATCCCAAAGATCCAAGGTCTCACACCTTGGGGATGGTCCCATATTGAACTAGATCATTTACCAATTCAATGGGTGTGTGATCTAAGTAACAACAGTTTTTGGCATGCTCGGTGGGATCATAAATTAGTACTTGCTTCTTAGAAGTTAGGGTGCATGGTGACTCTATTTCTCTAAATTTCAAGATTAAGTGTATTAAATTATGTGAAGAGTTCATACTAGAGCTTCTTTGAAGAATGAAAATTATCAGCATATTGAACTATCTTTTTCCCTCCAAGAAGAAGAGGCGGTGCTTTGACATCATCTTATAAAGGTCATTCAAACCCCCTTTTAGAAGGTTTCCTCCACCAAGATATGATCAAAAACTCATCGTTATGGCTATAAGAAATCAATTTTTCCCTATTTTAAACAATGATATTCCTCTAACACTTTCTTAACATGATGTTATACACTTGGCTGCTCTTAAGTGCCTACCCTTTTACATAGGGGAAACTAGTACTACTCCTATTGAGCATATACAAGATGTGGCTAATATCTCTGTAGTACATAACATCACGAAATATTATGTGGTAGTCGGACTCCTCACCACCTCATTTAAAGGAAAAGCACTCAAATGGTTCCGAGTGGCAAAGGATGGTACTATACACACGTGGGATGAATTAGGAGAGAAACTCTGCAAACAATTTTAGGATAAGAATGATCACTTATCACTCATGGAAAAATTAACTACTATAAATAGATCCCCAAGATTTTATGGGAGATTTCAAATATTTTTTTCTAAAACTTAGAATAGGATCCCAATGTCAATAAAACCTTCCCCAAATAATGCATTTTTATACTATTTTAGAGCCATGTTTTGGTTATGACCCAATCAATGGGAGGAACAATGTTGTTGGGTGCTTATGATATTGCCATAAGAGTGGAGAACTATTTTATTCGAGCTGGGAAAATTTCTCCAAGACCACTAATGCCTTTATATACTAATTTTCCCACCAATCAACCAACTATTGCCCCTCTTCCAAAGAAATTTCCCTAACCAACCAACTCATCTTCACCTTCTCCTTCAAATGATCTTTTTGAATTTAAATCATTATTGAAAACTTTTAGCAATGAATTAATATCCATTAAGAGGAAATAATCCCAATACACTCATCCTTATCAGTACCAGAATCAACAATATCACTCTAATCGACAACATTTTCAAAGAAATAATCAGTCCCAAAATCAAGTTGTAAATGTTAAAACTTTGAATGTCGGAACCCTCTTTCCACTAGTTCCTCTTGAGAACTTGTCCCATCCAAAATAACTTTGGTTTAGAATTATGAATGGTGTTATCAATGCTCTTAACCCCATATTCAAAATCTATGGCCCAATGGAGTGCTTAGTCAAGCCCTTATAGTCCGAGTTATATTTGCACCTACACAACCAATAGAGGATGCATCTTTGCAAGAGGTTCCGATCAGTCACATGCATCGAGGAGAGACTACCTTACTAAATTTGTAAGAGGAAGATTTTTTTGGGTTCAATATAGAATCTACATCGATGGAAGCTAATACTCGTTCAAAAAGAGAGAGCAATAGAATCCCAACCTCCAAGGGTCGATCAAGAATCCACTTCTTAATCTCGTTCGCAAGTAGTTGGCAAAAAGATGTAGGAAAAATATTACCGAAACATAGGCCAAACAAACTATGGGGAAATAAATTTCTTCAGGTGTTATAGTACCAAATACCTTTTTCCAAAGGAAGATACCAATGTTCAAAGAAAAATTTGTAGAGTAAGAGGTATCCCCTTCATATATTATTGAACAAATAAATAATAACAACTTGAATGTCACTATGTGGGAAGAAATTTGATTCTTTCTTAGAGGAATTTGTTGCAATAAGCTCATAAAAGTTTTGGTACATTTGGTGAAGTAGTGAATCGTGGAGCATCAAATGCTACAAGATATTGACAACCAGAAGGAAGAAGTACTACTACTACCAATAAGCCACCCCCATTATATATTTCCTTAATTCTTAGTAAGCACTTGGTACACAACTACATGATTGATTCAGCAAGCAATACTCATGCCTAAAAAAATTACTGATATAATAGGTATCCAATACATGCCAGTCTCAAGAGGATTTGTTCATTTGGATGGAACATTAGTTTAAACTATTGGGATTATCAAGGATCTCCAACTAACTATTCATGCATGTCTCATCTTTTCATTCACACAAGACATATCAATCATTGATCTTCCACCTTTCTTCGTCATATGTTTATCTAGAGACTTCACTGCCAAAATGGGTGGTTATTTGTCTATTGATTGGTCACACATGCTCCTTAGGACTAGATATGGGACTAAGGTAACCATAAGGGTAGAACTAATTTGTCAAAATCATGTTGAGCCTTATATTACTAACACCATTAATGGAAATTATACTATATGTGACCAAGAAGAATAAGTTGTAGATCATGAGTCCACTACTCTTATGGAAGAAGTCCCTGATATTGTACTTGATGATGTAAGTATGAAGCATCAGTTCGATCCTTATGTTGAGGCATTGGCAAAAGAGGAAGTTAGTTTTTGGTTTTAGAGGAAATTGGGTTAGGCACGTATTGTATTCATGAAGAGGGAACAATTATACCCCAAGGTTTCTTAAAACCCAAGATAACCTTGAGGGACAGTGGCAACTCTTTTTCAATGGTTCATGCAGTAAGAATAGAGCAGGCACTGGTGTCATGCTAATTTCTCCACAAGGTGATAAATATTTCTCATCTTTTTAATTGCAGTTCAGTTGAACTAATAATGTGGTGAGTACAAAGCACTAGTACAAGGAATCTAGCTAGCTCAGAAGAAGGGAATAAAGGAATTAGTTGTTTTTAGAGATAGTGATATTTTCATATAATAGGTAAGAGTGCAAAGTGCATCAAAAATGACCTCTTGAGGTCATAAAAAAATAAGGTATGGGATTTGATTGAAGAGTTTGAAGCCTTTGGAATCCATGTGGTTCTAGAAATCAAAATCAAGATGCTAATAGGCTTTCCACAATTGGTTCAAAGTATGACATACTTTTTTGATATCATAAAGGATCAACGAGAACCCATTAAAATAGTTTTTCAACTTGCAGTACCATAAAATGCAGGTAGTTGGCAAGTTTTCGATAGTGATAAACAAATCATTCTTTACTTACGGGAGGAAGCTGAGTTTACATAAAAACCAAGCCAAGCTTCAGGAAGCATACAATGATCAAATTATATAGTTGAAAACTAAAAAATTTCCAAAGGGTTTGGTCACTCTTGAATCAATCTTTAATTCAGATGATCAAGTTAAAAGACAAAGTGCCAATATGGTAATCAAGGAAGATGATTTTGAGTAGGTTCAGGTCATGGAAGAAAAGTTTTTGAAAATTGGGAAAGTATGCTCTCCGGAAGAAAAATGAGCTTTTGTTGATATTTTCCAGGAATATAATGATATTTTTCATGGATCTATGAAGACCTTCATGGTTTTGATTCAAGATTGGCACAATACACTATTAAGCTCAATCTAAATACCAAGGTGGTTCGGAAAAAGAAGATGTTATTTAATCCCAAGATCGAGTCGCTTATGAAGAAAGAGATTTCAAAGCTCATCGAAGCTAGTATCATCTTCCCAATCAAACATTCCTCTTGGGTGGCTAATCTAGTTCTCATTAGAAAGAAGAATGGGGAGATCAGGCTATGTGTGGACTTTAGAGATTTGAACTAAGCCTCCCTCAAGGATCATTACCCTCTTCCATCTATGGAGTAGATTCTTCAAACAAAGTGGTAGGAGCAGAAAGGTTTTCACTACTTGATGGTTATTCAAGCTATAACCAGATTTTGGTTAAGGAATCTAATCAATTTAAAATGGAATTCACTACCAAGTGGGGTATGTATGCCTACAATAAAATTACTTTTGGATTATCCAACGAGCTACTATTTCCAATGAGCTATGGATATGACTTCAAAGGGATAATAAATGACATGATCCTTGTTTATCTTGATGATATAATAGTGTATTCTAAGCATGCAGAAGATCACATCACCCATTTGGAAAAGGTCTTCAAGCGATGTATGGAATTTGGGGTCTCACTAAATCCCAAGAAGTGCATTTTTGTAGTGCACAAAGGAAAATTGTTAGGGCATATAGTTTTAGTGGAAGGACTCTCTATTGACCCAAAAAGGATTCGTGCAATTTTTTCTCTATCCCTTCCAAGCCATAAGAAATTCCTTTAGAGTTTTTTGGGAATGATAAACTTTGTAAGAAGGTTTATACCTCAGTTTATAGCCTTGGCCAAACCATTAATGACCATGTTGAAAAATAATATACCCTTTAGCTAGACAAAAGAATAGAATGAAAGCTTCGAAGCTATTAAGATAACTATTTCCCAGGCTCCTACATTGGTGAATCCTAGGTATGAAAAATATTTTATCCTTTACACCTTTACAGGATAGGAAAGTATTTCAGGAATCCTCACTCAACAGAATGATGATATGATGGAGCAACCAATTGCTTTTTTCAGCCAGTCCCTCAAAGAGTATGAACTCAAATAATAGTTTGTTGAGAAACAATTTTTTGTTGTCATCTCAGGCGTTAAAGAAGTTCAAACATATGTTTTCCAATAACAAGATACAGTTGATGGTGTTTAATCCAAGAGTAAAAAAATTAGTTGAATAAGGATATGAATGAGAAATGAGCTAGATGGATCACCAAGGTCATGGAGTATGATGTACATATTAAGGTAACCAAGTTAGTCAGAGGAAAGGGCTTATGTCAACAAATCACTGCTGATTTGGAATTAAAAGACGAAGGAGACATGGTGCTTCATAATCATCCTCAAGAACTCCTACCGACTTGCTATCAAATATGAAGAATTTTCTTTTATTGGGAGAGTATCCCCTTGACTTGGATAAAACTCAAAGGAAAATTTTATGACTTCATTCCATTCCTTATGTTCTTATAGATGGTGTTATTTTTCACAAATATTTGAACGGTGTTCTCCTCCAATGTATAGGGCCAAAACAAGTAGACAAAATACTAGAAGAATTCCATAATGGTTTTCCAGAGGAAATTTTTCAACAAGAACCACTACTACAAAGATCATGAGGGTTGGTTACTATTGGTCAAATTTTTCAAGGATGCCCATCAGTGGGTGAGAAGATGTAAAGAATGTGCCTTTTTCATAGGGAAGTAGAAACTAGCTGCCCTTCCTCTCCATCTGATTTAGGTGGATCAACCCTTTGTTCAGTGGGGATTATATTTTATTAGAATGATTAATCCTCCATCCAGTGATGGACATAAGTGGGTGTTGACCGCAATGATTATTTCACTCGGTGGATGGAAGCCATAGCATTAAAGGAAGGAAATGAGAAGCACGTTCTTGATTTCTTGGAAGGTATAATGACAAGGTTTGGTATTCCTTTTATGATATGGATAATCTTCCACAATTATTCCAAATAATGCCATGGCCTTCCTCGGTTTGAAACTCAATAAGTGGGGTGTTAAAAATGGAGTGTACCTTAAGACTTCATTGAACTATTACCCATAAGGTAATGGTTTGGCTGAGTCTAGCAAAAAAATCTCATATGAATAATCAAATGAACAATGGAGAATAATAAACGTACTTGGCATACACAACTCAATACTACCTTTTGGGCAGACATGATCACACCAAAGAGGTCCATAGGCAATTCCCCTTTCATTCTTGTATATGGTAGGGAATCACAACTTGCATTATCTCTATAATTACCTTCCTTGGACTTAGCACATCAATTGGATGTTATGAGAAGTGAACCTATGACGGTTAGGGTTTCCAAATTAATGGAATTGGAAGAAGTTAAGAACAAAGAAATGAAGAATTTGGAACAACATCATCTCAAATGAAGAATACTATTGACATGAAACCATCTCTCAAAAAATTTTAGGAAGGAGATTTGGTTCTCAAATGGGATGTTGACAGGGCCAATCCAAATATACTCAAAGTTTGATGCTCTCTGGAACAAGCCATACATTATTACGAGCTACAAAGAGGTAAATTCATTTTTCCTATCCAGAATCAATGGAGAAGCACTACATATCCCTATGAATGAGATACATCTTAAAACTTGTTTTTGAGAAGGTTTCAACTTGTACAGTTTTAGTCTAGGTTTATTTCCTCCAAGTGCTTTGCACATTGTTTGGTTTTGTTTGTTTTTCTTGGTTTTGATTTTCTATTTTGTGTTTTGTTCTGAATATTTTCAAGGTCTAAGACTCTTTTTCCCAATGGATTTTTGAAGGCTATTGGACTAGTGCTTAGCGGGAAAGCATCCCCAAGAGGTCACCAAAATGTTAACTTTACAAGTTACCCTTGTTGGGAGGGCTTTTAAAATTTTCTTGCAATTTTTTTCCTTTCCCATTCCTTATATTTTTTGAAAATTTTGTTTAAAAATTGCCTTAGCATCATTTTCACTAGATTTCAGATTTCGAAGTTGGCCTACATTTTGCATACAAAATGAGCATTGAGTTCTGTTTGAATTCCGATCCCATTGGAATTCGTAACTGAATTGGAACTGCAGTGTATATTGAAAAGTTTCTCCCGAGTTCAAGTCTCGATTTCACACCATTATTTCATACTTTGGAGCAAAAATTGCAAGTTACATGTTTTTTGCATGTTAGATCCTGAATTTTGAAAAACCCCCTTACCATTTCGAAACTTCAAAATTTCAGACTTCAAATCCCAGTTGCATGTTGCATGCACCTCCATGCCGACCTCCGAATTCCAATTTTAAGAGAAATAAATGCCCAACCACCTCACACATGTCAGCCTACAGTAATTAATTTTTACCCTCCTATAAATATGTGAGTTTTTACTTATCATTTTTACTGGATGATTAAGTACATTGGTGATGCACTGACAAATCTATGCACCCCAACCGTACCCCTGAGGTGATTTTCAAAGCATTGTTTTCATGAATTTCTCATCATTTTGGGTAAGTTTTGCAAGATTATTTTGGTTTCTATTTTTGGGGCTCTTGTTTCATGTTTTCTTCTTCTTCCATTCTTCATTCTCAGTATTCCTCCTAGGTTTTGTTCCTAAAATTCAAGCAATGGCTTGCCCTTCCTTGTATTGATTTTTAAGTCTGAAATGCAAGGTAATTTACAAGAAGGAAAGAAGAAATTTTGGCACTTAGAAAATAAGGAGTTTTGTGTAAGTTTGAGGTTCATAAATTTGTTTTTCGAGGTTCAAATTTTGAGTTCAGGTTTCCACCAAGATTACACATTTCGAGAGTCCAAGTTTTTAGAGTTTTTCTTGTCGAGAGTTATCATTTCGAACCTCGATACCATTTCGTGAAGCTATCAATTCCAATTTCATAACACAAGGTTTTCAAGCTCAAAGTTTCTTCTCTTTGGATTTCGGAAGTCCAAGTTTTCATAACTTAGGGTTTTTGAGGTTGGCATTTCGGGATTTCAGAATTTGGAGCTTTGGAGCTTGGGTTTTTGGAAGTGTGTTTTTTGAGAAGTCTGGGATTTTCAAATTTTGGAACTTTGGGGATTTTGGTGTTTTTAGTCAAGGTTTAAGTTCGGGTTTCATAACTTCGGACTTTGGGATTTTAGAATTTCAGTGGTTTTACAAGGTGTTCTACAGAACACACTTCCACCCCGAGTTCTATTTTTGAGTTCTTCAACAGGGGAAAATGTTTGGTTCTTCATCTAAAGGAAGGACAAGATGAAATACAACTACCAAGTAGTATCATCCCCTTCTAGTATCTCTTTTAAGGTAGATAATATTGGGGATATAGATTTAGGACATATTGACATGTCCAATTTTGGTAGATAGTAAAATCTCCAAACAAGAAGTCATGGATGCGGGCCATTTACAATACTATACTTCCCCTTACATTGTAATTCCCAATCTATGCAATGTCCTGAATTCATTCTTACCACAACATCTCATTTTGACAAAGAATCGCGTATGTAAAAGATGATGATGGGAATTTCATGATCAAATTAGATAGTGATTTCTTTGAATATCTACTAAAACTCTAAGACATTGAGGAATATCCCTCTAAGACATTGAGGAATATCCCACTATCTCCTAGATTCTTCTCTAGATAATTGGGTTATAAAGAATGATACTTACATAAGAGTGGTCAACAAAAGCTATTTGGTTAAAACTAAAACTTCATTGTCTTGATTCCCCAAGACAATTCCTCTGGTCTAATTTAATTAAAGAAGTGAATGATATTATCACATTGTTGAGCAAGGTTACGGGCCTTCCTTCCTCAAGGTAAATTCTAAGAGTGGATGTACACTTACATTGCCATGATCAAGAGAGATAAGGACCTCATTTAATGGGGTGAACATATAAGCAATTCAATATTCTTTAAATTGTTTGATGTGTTAACCTCGAAAAAAGTCTTCATGATCTCATACCGTGTATGCAAGCAACAGAATGAGATATTATCTAGGGTTAACTCTAAAGTGATCTAGGAGCAAAGCTTGTATATATGAGTACTACCCCAAACTCACCATGGCGGAAGGTCCCAAGAATTTTTGGAGAATAAACAATGTTTTCTTTGTAGTCCTCCTTTATTACTTTGATAAAAACTTATATACCTAGAGGATATCAGATGAACCTTGGAAGGAATTACGGGAGTGGGGAGGTATCTACCTACAGTTCCCAACATTCACCTACATTTCTCGACACATCTCCTTTTATGGCCTAGGTCTTCTCTTCCCTTCCAATGCTTTCAACTAGAGAAATTCTAGGGATAGGACCTCCTTCCGAACCCATCTTCCCATTTCTCTTCCCATATCCACTTTTGTTTCACCTACACTTAAGGCCATACTTTCCACTCCTTCATCCATTTTCACCACTTCATTGCAGCATTCAAAGTGATCGTGACCAATGCCATAGTCATATCATCTACACCAAGTACTATTGTAACAATTCCTATACTATCTTCTAGATCATCTTCTTTTATTTCTACGTGGTTTCATAGGCAAAAAAAAAAAAATAAGAAGAAAGTACCTATTGTTGATGTTGTCTATTTAAGTGTTCTAGATCTTACACCCCAAAGACAAGCTAAGTGACTGAGGGTTGTTTCTAACTTATCGGTTGATCAAACAAGGGAATGATTTGTTGATATAGCCAACTATGGGAAAAACTAAGGAAACAATCATAATAGCAAACTACCAGATTTCAAGTGGCTTTGGGTAACTTGTTGGAAAAGTTTGATAAAGATAAAGTAAACAAGTATGAGCTTAAAGGAAAGGTTGTACACTAATTGCTTTTTTAACTAAGATCACATAGCTGTTTGTACCACCGATCTCTCGATATTCCTTCGAGATTTGATGATAAATATTATTCCATGGTGGAAAATATTGGATAGAAGGGACGAGCAAATTGGGGTTGGATGGAGAATATAATTCATGAAGGAGAGAAAAGTATCAAGGATGTTGTCAATCTGTATAACTTGTATTCACGAAAGTTCCTATTTATAAAATGAGTGAACTCCTCACTTGGGAAAGTGATAACTTAGAACTTACTCTTAATAGCTTGTGAGGATTTGCGTAATGTGAAATCAGATGTACTCTTGAAGGAAGGTGTCATTGATGACATCATGAGGCCATTTGAGTTCAATGAGGTAGTGAAGTTCATAATCATAATATTACAAGAAGCCTTAGAGAAATTGGAGGAAAGAAGGACAAAAGCGAATGATGGCTTGAATGATATCACACAGAATTCAACAAGATTAATTACAAGTTTCTAGAAAAAATTGTTAATACACTTCCAAATGAGGAGATTGTTGCTCAATTCAAGAGTATTGTAAACGAAGATAACGATGTCACTAAATCTTTTGATGTTGACTCTATTCATCGATAAGTATCTTACAAGAACTTCCCGACTCATCTTAAGAAGGTTATGAATAAGATTAGAAGACTACTCAGGAAATTGGCCAAAGAAACCGAGAAGGCCGACGTATTGAATCGCTATACATGTGGACTTGACGATGAAGATCTTCATGGAATTGTTAAGCGTTTTCTTGATTTCATGCACAGGGTAGCTAAAGAAGAAGAAAAGAAAGAAGAACCAGAAAAGGAAGGAAGAGTTGCTAGTCCTAGTTAGGCATGGAAGCCATTGTTGGACAACCTCCAAGCTACGAAACTGCTGGAAGTTGTAGGGTTGACTTGGTCAAACCTGTGTAACTATTTTTGGTATTTTCATGGGAGGTTGTTCCCTAAACATAAATGCATTCTATTTTTAGTAGGAAATAGTTAAGGGACAAAGCTATAATCACTCAATCCTCTTATTCTATAAATAAGAGGATTCATTATGTTTTTAAAAACTTTTAGATCTTATTGTGAAGGGGATATATAATTTTGAAGAGTCCAAGAACAAGCTTTAAGCCTTTGATATATTCATAACACTATTTTTCCTTCAAATACTTGGTGTATTGTGCAATTTGATAATTTTTTTAATACTTGTGAATGCTTTAATTCCTTATATGTGGTGAATTATATTTCCTTTACATCAGTTATCTTCCTTCAATTATCTATGAGTTGTGGTATGAAATATTTCCATTTCAGTTGTGGAAAATCTTGAATCCCTTATGTTATTAAAGTTTTGTACTTAGTTAATTCAATGATTGAAAAATATTATTAGGATATGTGCATGTTATATATTGTTCTAAGATATTACTCTGTGCATATGAAGTAGATATTCTTGTTCTATTTACTCTTGGTGCATCACCACTTTTATATATTTTAGTTAATCTCTTTCTCCTATTCCCAAGAACATTAGATTAGTTTTATTTCAAGCACTATAACTCTTCATCTTGATGTTAAATCGAATACGCCAAGTTTAGAAGGAATTCGCCTACTTCAGAGGTTCATCCCAAGGAGCCAATGTCCCACACCTTGAGGATGTTCCCATATTGCACTAGATCACTTAACAATTTAATGGGTGCACGATCCAAGTGACAATAGTCCCAACAAAGAAAACTAATGTTTTGTTTATAAAAATGTCATCTATAAAATTGTATATATGTGCATCTACAGACTAGTTGAGGAAGGAATAATTTAATCACATGTGTGAGAATTCATTTTCTTTACACTTTGGTAAAATAGATACGTAATAAACCTAAAAACATACCTCCTTAATAAATTTGAGATCTTGAGAGAAATTTCCTATAAAGATATAAGAAATTAATGGTTCTCGGTTAATTTAGAGCACTATGAGGGTTTGACAATTAATACAAGGTTTGAAATATCTAACTCACGAATATTGGCATAAGAGTTGAAATAAAAAAATTGGTGATGTCCTTGACGTGTTCAAGAAGAGTTTAAAACAAATACAAAGTGAACCCTTGAAGATATCCATGACAATTACCTTTTGGCAGGATCATGACTAAGTTTGTCTATGGTTTGGAGACTAAAACCTAATTACTTGCAATTGAACCATGAAAATTCATGAAAATGGAAATAAATCACTCGATATAGAGTCCTTAAGGAGATTTAGGAGGAAAATTGACTTTTATTGGAGGAGTATTGAGTTATCCTTGACAAATTTGGGTTTAGGAGTTAGAACTCAGTCCCAAGCCTAATGGAGAAGGCCAAGATACAATAGAAGTAAGTTATAAAATTTTAATCCAAGATCTTAACCTTGCACACAAGAAGAATTCAATAATGTGTGTCCTGAAATGTCATTATTGTGTCTTGAAATCTCTTAGAGATAAATTTATGACTAAAAATGCTTGTTAGGTCATTGTGAGCTAGAATAATGAGAAGAAGATAAAGAGAGAAGTTCAAATATTTTGGTCTTTAAATTTAGGGTACACCTTATTTGGATAAAATGGTATCTAAGGAAGTTTATAATTTAAAGTGGGTATCTTAGAAGTCTCCATCCATGAAAATAGCAAGAATGTTGTCTTAAGGGCACCTAGAGGACAGTCTGGGCTATATAGATAAATTGAGGTTTTGGATCCTTTTGAGATAAGTTTATTTGATATTGTTTTAAGTGTTGGATTGTGTTGAAAGGTCTTGAAGGCTTGTATAAATCTCAAAAGCTATAAGTTTTTAGTTGAGGAAGAAAAAGTTAATGAGGAAAAGGATGGCGCTTTGAAATAAATGAGTATTTTTTTGTTTCCTTGATGATGAATTAGTGTGAAGGTGTAATTGACATACAATGAGGTGCATGGAACATGTATTTTTGACTAAATAAACCATTTGGGTTGATTTTTTCAGTTTTAACAAAGATTTGAGTCATTATAGGCATCTTGGTAAGAACTCGATGTAGGGAATTCAATGAAAATAGTTGTTGATTTCTATTAGTTTATTGGAGGCATGAAGTAAGGTGTTTTTCTCTACATCATTTTGGTATCGAGTGAGGTTATAAGCTATTTAAATTTCATATTTTGAACTAATATTGAAGTGATTAAGTTGTAGGGTCGAAAGAATCTTATTTGGAGAGGAACATGGTTAAAGGAAATTTTTGGGGAGTTGATATTTGTCTCGGAATAATATTGAAGGTGGCCATACCTTCATAAAGAATAATTTTTGTTATGGTATTTGAAGATTGTATCTTTCTTGGAATTTCATTGAAGAATTTTCAGCTTTGAAGAATGGGTCTTTCTAGACTTTTGCATTTAAAAGTACTACTAAACCTAAATATCTGAATCTTTCTTGATAATTTGGGAACCTTGATGTTTGAATATTTCTAGATTATTATTGACAATAAATTTTGATGAGCTTTGAGGCATGTATGTACCTAACAAGTGGTGAAGTGTTGAATGGTTAATGGATGAGAAGCTAAGTAAAAAACTATTCACAAAGAGAGAGACAATTTGACTTTTGTAATCTTAGTTAAGTACCTAAGGAGAGGAGGAAGACTAGAAAAGAGATTGAAGATATCTCGAAAGAATAAGATACTAGGGTTCAAAAGACATAGGTGAGGACTTAAAGAGATCAATAGACCAAGGTGAAAGAGACTTGGGTGAACATCTTATGGAGAGATTGAGAAAATACATGGGCGAGAAAACTCAAAGGATTAGAAGAAAGAAAATTCCATAACCAGTGAAAGAAAGCACAGAAAGGAAAGAGATACTCTCCGAAAAGATCTAAAGGAAGAAAAAGAAAGGATTGAGAAGTTGGAAACAATGATCAAGACCATGATGGAAGAGAAAGTCCAAGGATTTGAATGGAAGCTGAAAAGGAAGATAAAGTGGCCTATCAAGCTACTTATGGAGAAGAAGAAGAGGAAAAATATGATTTCTTTGGAAAGAGAAATAGTAAAATATACTTATGAAAGGGTGAATAAAAATGACTTACTATGTGAAGAATATTTTGAGAAGAGATTTCTCATTGAAGAGAATAATAAATAGAATAAGGTGAAAAGATAAGAAAAGAAGAAAGAGCCTATGAAGAAGACTCTCATGGGTGCCTTATGGAATCTTGTTTTGTTATATAACTTCATGAGTGAGTGAGTGAGTGTTGTATAAATACAATTGTGATAAATGTGAAAGAAAATACCTTAATATGGTTGAAAAATAGGTCAAGTGAAGCATACTTGAATGAAGATAAGGCTGAAAAGAACAAGTACATTTGGTACAAGAAAAAAAAGATAAAGAACAAGACTATGGACTTAATCAAGAGGATTATAAAGATCAAATTCCATTCTATGAGGCATGGGAAATTTTCTTAGAAGAAGAGAAAAGAGCTAGTGATCCAAGGAATACTACTAACAATGGAACATTGAAGATGGATCATACTATACATGTTAGAGAAGAAGATGATATAGGTTTTAAAATTACTCCTAATGAAGCAAAAAGAAAGAAAGAAAGAGAGTATACTAAGAACAAGCACCAAGTTTCTCATTCAAAGGAGATCATGAACCATGGCTATATTGTGCCTAAATGGCTTAAGTGAAATGTAATGAAAGTGGAGCATAAATAGGATGTAAGAAAAGGGAATATCTACCAAGGATTTAAGTCAAGTATAATAACCAAGAGCAAGGATCTGATAAAGAATAAACTTCAAGCTATAAATGCAATTGGGAAGCTGATATAAGGACAAGAACTCATCCCAAGCATATGGTAAGCAAGAAATGGATATTCAAGAGTAAGAATTACATAAATATACTCCAATAATTCATGAAGGAAGAGGAAAATTCTAGTTTAAAGAAACAAGATAGCATAATAGAATCAGCCCAGATGTTGGCAACCAAGAATCTCAAAGAAGAGTGAAAAAAATTCATGAAAAGGACATTGATAAAATTCAAGATAAATAAGTGGTGTATGAAATATTTGGTGATCATGGTTATTTGATTTCATTAAATGAATCAATAAAAAGGAATACACAGCTTGTAAAGAGACGCATAAAGAATCTAGATGGAAGAGTGGTGAATTATCCTACACAAGACAAGAAGAACCATGGAGAGAAGGTGCAGATTATGCAAAGAATGAATGATGACCAAGATGACCCCAAGTTTGATGAGGAAATTGATGAATAAGACACTCTCATATTGAGAGAGGAAATACATATAATTGAAGAATTCTTTAACTCTTTAGAGGAGATACATGTAAGAAATGAAGAAAAGGTGAGTAAATTTGATGATTTGTTACTTGAAAATGATGATTGTGTGAGTGAACTCTTTGAAATTGTACCAAATTACTCTACTAGTGCAATTGAGAATAATAACAAAACCAAAAGTGATTGGATGGATGGGTATGATGAACTTAAGAGACATGATGATTAACTACTACATGAACTACTACCAAATTTTATTGGTTTCATGGAAAATGAAGAGAAAAGGAAGTTACCTAGTTGAGAGATAAATGATTTCTTAGGAAAATATGGATCAAAATAATAAGATAGAAGAAGTAGATACAACTAGGAGAAGCTTGGTATGATGAAAATCTTGCATCAGCAAGCAAACAAGCAAGGAAATGAGGATTATAACAGGAAAAGTGATGAATAAAACATGAGAGGAAGCTACATGGACATGAAAGAGGTGATAAAATATGAAGAAGGACATGTACTTAGTGTCATTATACTTGTGTGTGCGCAGTACAGAGGATACAAGGTTGAGAATGATGAAGGCGGAGATACAATTCAAGACAAATGGAATTAATGTTAAAGAAAATGCAAGGACAAAAGACATGATATGGGACCCAGGTGGCTTTAAAACACACGAGAATAGTGAAAATGAATAAGGAGAGATAAAATCATGCAAGGATGATGAATATGGAGCTAAACAAACAAAGTACAAGGGCATTTTTTCTCCACCTTGGGAGTATGATACAGGAACATCACTAAAAAGGCCTCTAAATGATGAATTCACCTTTCTAGTATGATAATGAGTCAATATAGGAGGTTGGAGTGTCTTGAAGTTATTCATGAGTCTATAGGAGTACTTACAATATGATAATATAACCTAGAATTTTAATTCAAACTTGTTATTGTTTTCCCTCCTAAAAGGAAATTTGAATTTTCAAATGTGTATGTAGCCAATCTAGGCATGTAAAGTGACTAAGAAAGTTTTTAATGAATGTAAATGATATATTAGACGTTTAGGAAATTTTGAGTAGGTCCTAATAAGGGTGTAAGAATTTTAAAATGTTGTAACATGCCATGTATGAGCATGATGAACCTTTTATAAGGCAGTTAGGGTTTAATAGAAGGGTGGAATGAGATAAAAAGAAGAAGAATTTTAAGGAAAGGATTTAGTATGTCCTCCAAGAGGAGGTAATGAGTAAGGAGAGAAGAAAAATTCTCATGGAGAAGAGGAAGAATGAATGAAGAGGAACAATTTTGTATACATATTGATATGTATAGTTAATAAACTCTCTGTTTTGCAAGAATACATGATTCTTCTTAATATTTTCATGGTTTACTATAGCATATTTTTTTATGAACTGAGAATCCTCCTTCGGAAGCTTACTCGTGATGTATTCAATGTAGTGGTACCCTAAAGGTGATTATTTTTTGTTGGTAGAGTCAAATCTATGAAGGACTAATACCATGTCTTGTTGCTAAGGACCGTGATAAACAAAGTGAGTTTGTAACTTTGCAATGATTTATTTATATTTTGGAAGTGTGTTCTAAATAGGATATGATCTCACATGTAATGGAAGTGGTGAGCTATGTTGTTTTAGAGATTAGGAGAGTGAATCCAATGGTATCTCATTTTGCACACTTAGAAAACTAAAGGGGACTATGGTACTGAGTTCTCACAATGGAAAAAATCTTTATTTATTGTCATTAAGATAGGAGAAGGAGATTCATGTTGTTATCAGTGAATTTCATGTGGTGTGTGTCTAAGAAAAGGAAATTTTCCTTAATAAAGATCCAAACCTTCAATATTAAGGATTAAGAGAGTTTAGATACCTGTTCTTGATTGAGAAGTAACCTTGAAAGTGTTCCTTAGCATGTTAGGTATGATAAATCCTTTAAAATGGCATGAAGAGAAAGTTTTTATGATAAGATACTGAGTTTAGTCCCAACAAAGAAACCTAATGTTTTGTTTA
Organism: Taxus wallichiana var. yunnanensis; assembly: GCA_018340775.1. Lineage (NCBI taxonomy): Eukaryota > Viridiplantae > Streptophyta > Pinopsida > Cupressales > Taxaceae > Taxus > Taxus wallichiana. The sequence goes on along the minus strand of CM031237.1, from coordinate 714,942,047 downwards.
TAAGAATGTCATCTATAAAATTGTATCTATGTGCATCTATAGACCGAGTTTAAGAAGGAAGACTTCACTCACATGTGTGGGCATTCATTTTATTTACATTGGTAAAATAGATATATGAGAGACCTTAAAAATACCTCCTTACACAATTTGATATCTTGAGAGAAATTTCCTAGAAAGATATAAGAAATTTAGGGTTCTCATGTTAACTTAGAGAACTATGAGGTTTTGATGAATTAATTCAAGGTTTGAAAGATCTAACTCATGAATATTGGCCAAATATTTTAAATAAATGATGTTTATAATTCCCTTAAATGTGGGAAAGAAGAATTTAAAACAAATACAGTGAACCCTTGAAGATATCCATTACATTTACCTTTTGTCGGGACTATGACCGAGTTTATCTAGGGTTTAGAGACTAAAACCCTAATTACTTGCAATTAAACCATGATAAATTCATTAAAATGGAAATAAATCACTGAGATATGGTCCTTAAGGATATTTAGGAGGAAAATTGACTTTTCATTAGAGGAATATTGAGTTATCCTTAATGATTCGTGTTTAGGAGTTAAAACTCAATCTCATGCTTGATTGAGAAGGCCAAGATACAAAGGTTGTAAGGTATAAAATTTTAATCCAAGCTCTTAACCTTGCACACAAGAATAATTTGATAATGGATATCCTAAAATGTCATTAATGTGTCTTGAAACCTCTTGCAAAGAAAGTTATGACTAAAAAAGCTTGTTTAAAAAGCTTGCTTTACATGGCTAGTGGGTCATTGTGAGCTAGAAGAGTGAGAAGAAGATAAAGAGAGAAGTTCAAAGTTTTGGGTCTTGAAATTTGGGGTACACCTTATTGGTCTAAAAGGGTATATGACAAATTAGATAGTTCTAAGTGTGTATCCTTAGAAGTATCAATCCATGAAAATATCAAGAACTTGGTCTAAAGGGCACCTAGAGGATAGACTGAGCTATATAGGTAAAGTGAGGTTTTGGATCCTTTAGAGATAATTTTATATAAGATTTTTGTAGTGTTGGAGTGTGATGAAATGTCTTGAAGGCTTATATGAAGCTCAAAAGCTATAAGTAATTAGTTGAGGAAGAAGAAGTTAATGAGGAAAAGGAAGGCAATTTGAACTAAATGAGTAAGTTGTTTGTTTCCTTGATGATGAATTAGTGTGAGGGTGTAATTGACATGGAATGAGGTGTATGGAACAGGGGTTTGTGACTAAATAAACCATTGGTGTTTAATTTTTAGGTTTTGTAAATATTTGAGTCATTATAGACATCTTGGTAAGAATCTAAGTATAGGGCATTCAATGAGAGTTGTTGTTGATCTCTATTAGTTGATTGGAGGCATGAAGTAAGGTGTTTTTCTTTGTATCATTAAAAACACAATATTTAAGTCATGAAATTACTACTACTTGTGACAACCATATATTTCAAGGCATACGATATTGATGTTTTCATATTGCTAGTTTTTTCGGGTTTCATACATGAATTTTGCATAATAAGTATTATTAGGTCCACTTATATTCTTTATATATTAATCCCTAAATCATAACTTATCATTTTATTCCACCTTGTTTAAATGAGTTTCCCTCTTTAAACCTAGGTTGGTCATAATCCCTTAAATATGGTAGCAATTTAATATTCATCAATTTGTCACCGTTTAATAATCATAGATGATTACCATTTTCTATATGGTCACCTAAGTCTTAATTGTCATAAGGTCATTATTTAATAGTCTTAGTCAACTTTAATACAATTTTTTTCTTAGGTCATAAATCAATAATATTCAATTTACGCATAGGTCTAATAGGTCATAATTTTGTTAAATTAATTTTCCAATGTTAAACCAAAAGTGTTGGGAGGGGGTCAAATGGAGACCCCTCCCTTTCTAATTACACACCTTGACCATTTAACCATTCCAAAGTTCTTAGAATATTTTTAATTTTAATGAGTTTTAATTTAAATGGGATGCATCTATACTTTTATCAAAAGTTTAGAGGCCATGTACTGAACTTGTGACCCCTCTCTTATTACCAAAGAGTTTTAACCATTTGGTTGTGTCTATATTTAATAAAGCATTGTTCCAGAAATGGTTTTTGTATTCTATTTCACATTTAATCTAATTTTTAATTTAATAACAAAAAAATAAGGCTAGGGGTAAAACCCAATATGCCTAACATGAATTTCTAATAATTTAACCATTGCACCATCTTCTAGACATGTACATATATTAAATAAATTATTTAAAGCATGATATGAAGAAAACATAAGTTTACTATTGGCTTGTCTTTCCCCATGGTGTGCTAACGTCTCAAATTATCTCTGGGAAAATTTCCTTCGCTTTGAAATCTCATCTCAAATTTCCTTCTATCTTGTGCGTAATTGATAAAATCGTAAATGTCTCTCTTCATCCGTGTCCTAGTTAACAACCATGACCTCTTCCTTTATAGATTTCCATTGATGTATATTTTTCTATTTAAACTCATTCATTTTTATTTAATTCTCCTTTCTCTTCTATTCTTGTATTTGAAACTGGAGTTAACTATCCTTTTATTCTCTCATGAAATTTCTTTTTACTTTCTTTATCAATATCTCTTATTCCTTTTTGGTTATATTTAGCTTATGACAATTTTAGCTTCATATTTTCCTTGATTTTAGTGGTGGAAGTGGTTTGATTTATGCTGCTAATAAGGGAGGAGGCATGAATCAGTTGTAAGTTGGGGTTCCCAAGTTCTACAATCATGAAAAGCTCTTCTTGTATTCTTCTATTTTTTCATTATTCCACATGTATCATGAGGATGAATTATGGAAATTTTAAATGAGATCCAATTGTAATTACAAGTGTCCTAATGTTACACTTTATCACAAGTCTTTTGGTTTCTCTACAAGCTATATGCGAGTGGGATGTGAATGAAAATTTCTGATCTCACCTCATTGCATTGTCCCCGTGCTCAACGAGTTTGATGAAAATTTGGTTATCCTCAAGTGAATGTGATGTGATGGAGCTCGATTTATCGTATGGAGGTTATCTTCGGTGTATATAAATAAGAGTAATCACCTTGTATCATATAGTCATGGTTATGGCCATGCCCACCGAAGGTTGGACTGAGATGGAAGGTGGTATGAGCATAGGGCATCTCGATGGATTTTCCCAAGCTAGAGAGATAAATATAACATAGGGCTTGGAGGTGAAATTGAAACTTAGAAGCACAAGGAAAACTAGGACCCATAAGCTAAGTGGCCCACCGCAATAAATACCCTATTGCTCCAACAATCATTTTTTAATCATTTTTAATAATTAATGTCATCATTCGTTATTTCCTCTTTTAATAAAATGAGAAAATTTTATCGAATTCATTTAATAACATAGCATTACAATGCTAGTGATACTTTGTTACAAAGTTAAAATTTTCCACTTAGATAATGCATAACACAACATTGCACTCCTTTCCACAATAAGATCATGCAACATGTCTCACTTGTTATAATGCATCAATAAAACTCATCACATAAAGTGACACATATATAAATAAAATGAAATCACAAAAAGGGGTTCTATGACCAAAACGTATGGTTTGAAACCATTTCATGTATACCAAAACACGCGTGGCATATCTCTATCTATACCCATTATATGATCTTGTTGTCTTTCCTTGATGATACCCTTTCTCACTATTGAGAATAATTGTACACAAGTAGAAAAAATACCTAGTGCATTATCCATTTAATATAATCAAAATTACTATCCAACATGAACTATATATATATATATATATATATATATATATATACATATACATATACATATACATATACATATATATTAATGCATAACTATAATATGAATTAAATCATTATCTATTGTTAATTAGTCATTGATAATAATTCTATTGTTCCCAAAACATATCATAATGCTAATCAAATCAAATCAAACTAGTAATAATATGTTGTGTCAAGTGTGGCAACAACCACTTAATCTCACAATTTTCCAAAATAACAAATACATAATTATGCAACGTGACATCCTTCCCCACTAAGATAAAGTATCGTCTCGATGATTATTACTAATAGAAAAATAAATCACCTAATGAAATAAATGTAGATACACTTATGGGCTTCATCATAGTCCTCCCAGGTAGCACTCTCCTTTGAATATTGGTCCCACTTTGGACCTTACATCGAGTGACTTCCTTGTTTCACAAGTGAATCTTGTAAACCTCAAGCACCTATGGGGGATAGAATAGAAGCACTCTTGGATCCTCCACATGTATATATTTCCAATCAATAACATGAGATTCATCAAAGTGATAGCATTTCAATAAAGAAACATGAAACACATTATACAACCGAGATAGATCTAAAGATAATATAAGTCTATATCAAATGGATTGATCACATCAAGAACATGAAATAGTCCTACATAATAAGGTGCTACTTTGGAAGAATTTCCAAACTTAATAGATCTCTTCTTTGGTTTACAAAAAAATTAATCTCTAACTATGAATTATATAGGAATCTATTTTCTATATAAATAACTCTTCTACCTATCAAAGACCTTAAACAAGCATTTCCTAATAAGTTTCACCTACTCCTTCATGTCCTTAAGCATGTCAATACCTATAGCCACCCCATCCTTAATTTGATCCCAACTAATAGGTGTGTGAAAAATTCTCCCATATAAAGCCTCAAAAGGACCCATACCTAATGTCGAATGATGTGAGTTATTATAAAAAAACTCAACCAATAGTAAGGAATCTTTCCATTTGTATATATGATCCATACAGTACATCCTAAGCGTGTCTTCTAGACCTTTGTTCACCTTTTTGTTTAACCATATGTCTCTAGGTGATAATTAATACTAAATTTCAGTTTCATTCCTAAAGCATTATGCAAGGTTTTCCAAAACCTTGATTTCATACAGTATTTCAATTAACAATAATCTTCTCTGGCACTCCACACAAATGAAAAATATCTTGAAATAACCTCTTTTCCAAAATTGGTGAATCGTATTTCATATTCCTGGAAGGAAAGGGGATACCTTGGTGATTTTATCCATGGCCAAAAATATACCATCATGTTTGTTCTTAAAAATTGGAAGTCCTTGAACAAAATCCATACTAACAAATTTCCATTCCCATTTGAGAGGTTCATGTGGGTTACTAACCCATTTGGATGAATGTGTTCATATTTAACTTGTTTACACTCCAAACATTTTGAAACTAAATTTGTGACATCATTTTTAATTCCCAACAAAAATATAATTGTTTAACGTCATCCATCATCTTCATCATACCTGGGTGACATGAATAAGGAGCATTATTTTCCTCCTCCAATACAATGGTTACCAATCCATCAAGGTTAGGTATATATACTATGTCATGGAATCTAATAAGTGCATCTCTATCAAACAAGTAACCCTAATATATATGATATAGGTTCTCGAGTCTCTAATGCAGATTTGACCTTCCCATAAAAATTATCTGAAGATAGCTTACTCAAAATTTGTTTTCTAAAATTGGTCCTTGTTGAGGTCATGGAAACTATATGCCATCTTATGCTAAGCGACTACGCATCTTGGTTTTACTTTCCTTGATATAACTTACATAAAAATCATACTCACTCAAAAATTCTAGCTAACGTCGTTGTCATGGGTTAAAGCTAGGTTGAGTAAAGATATACTACAATATTGAATGATTTATCTTGAGCAAAATGGTATTTCCCAAGATTTAATGCCTCCACATTTGTAAAGCATGTATTATAGTTGTGAGCTCAAGATCATGTGAAGAATAATTTAACTCCCATTTCCTAATATTTCGTGACTCATAAGTCAACACCTGGTTATCCTATATTAAAATCCTCCGTAAACTTCACTTGATGCATCCATGATAACAACAAATTCTCTTTTAGGATCTGCAAATTTCAAAATTGGTACATATGTTAACATTTCCTTAAGACGTTGAGAGGATTTTTCACAATTTTCTATCCATAAACACATATTCCCTTTCTTTTCAATGAGGTAATAGGAATTCCAACACTTGAAAATATTTCTATAAATATCCTATAGTACCCTAAAATCCCATAACAATATATACCTCGTGTACATTCCTGTGTGTAGGACATTCCATGATAACCTTTATCTTGGATGAATTGACTACAATCCCATTTTTGATATAATATGGCTTGAATAGTGCACTTTTCTTTGGAAGAAGGATCATTTTGATAACTTGGCATAAAGCTTATGTTGTCTTAACCTTCACAATACCATGTATAAATAATGAATGTGTTCTTCTTCTATTTGAGAATAAATCAATATATCATCTAAGAAGACTAACACAAACCCTTATGAATAATCTCAAAACACATTATTCATCAAATTAATGAAATATATTGGTGCTTTCATGATTCCAAAAGGAAGAACTAAAAACTCATAATGGCCAAATTTTATGCAAAAAAAAATCTTAGTTTTTCATTTTCCTTAATCCTTAACCGATGGTACCTTGATCTCAAAGCAATATTTGTAAACACAATTTCTCCTCACATTTGATAAAAATATCATCAATGCATGAAAATGATTCCTATTCTTTATTGTTTCCTTGTTCAACATGATGTAATCAAGTACAATGTATAAGATTCCCATCCTTATTTTTCACAAAAATAATTAGAACTCCCCAAGGTGAAACACTAGGATGAATCAATCCTTTAGCTAGAAACTCCTACAATTACACTTTTAATTCAAAAAAATTGGTGGTATTCATTTGATAAAGCACTTTAGACTTAGGTTCTATCCTATAATGATGTGTATAAAGAAATCATATTCTCTATGCAAAGGAAGTATCAAAATTTCCTCTAGAAATACATCACTAAAATATAATAGGAAATGGTAATCCTCAAATGTAGGTTATTTTTATTCATCCATATCATCAATGTGTATTGTATACATCATAAGACCCTTCCTCTTTGCCTCCTTCAATTGTATAGATTAAATTTTTCTCAACTTAGTGGCTTTCTTAATCCTTTGAAAAATCTAATACTACCCAATATCATCTTGGCATGTTAATCTTTATCATAACAATCCACTTTAGAATGATGTTTCCATAACCAATTTACCCCTAAAATAACATCAAATGATCATAAGGGTGCAACATACAAATTAACCTCTATTGTACAACCTAGTAGCTTTAACTCAGCTACAAATAGACATTGCTCTATTTTATTTTCCATTTGGTTGCCATACTAAATTGTCCATGTTTTATCCATATAACTAGATTGTCTAGTAATTTTACTCAATTTCTCATGTGCAATAAAGCATTCATTGGATCCTATATCAATCAAAATAAGAACATAATTACAAAAAAATACATACGCAACCTATATAGGAGTAGACTAGAAGTTTTATTTATGATTGCCAACTACTACATGTATGTGTTGTTGGCTTTGAGATTTGAAGGAGGTCCTCTAATAGTATTTTGTGGACAAAAATTAGCATAGTGATCTCATGCACATGTATAATGTAGTCTTTATTTACCAACACCAATATTTAGATACGTTGGCACATCACTCAAACTAATGTCCAAGTGTTCACCTCAAGTGCGTGCGAACCTACTGTGTCCTCTTTGTTAGATCATGCAAGATGTATAGTTAGTATAAACCATTGTGTGATATAAGATAGAAGATGAAGTAAGTAAATCAATACATAGATAAGAACAATAAGAGAGTTAATCATTCATTCATATTCATAAGCAAAAAAACAGTAGTATCTAGATTCCAATTACATCTTGTTCACTTCTCTTTAACCTTGAAATCCATAAAATATTACCCATTATAAACATATGAGTAACAGATCAAAATAATCATGAATTACATACTCAACAACAATGCATGCACCTCATAAAGATAGAATCTCTTCCCCACACAACTCTCCCTTACAAATGGTTTGGCATACACA